>JBBDGP010001982.1:1802500-2475000 GCA_037952835.1 Lithobates septentrionalis | reverse complement strand
GGATGTTCACGGGGCGGATCATGACTGATCTGCCCCGTGTGAAAGAGCCCTTACGGCGTTTATCCTTTATGGGGCCTGTCTTTTCTTTCATAAACGTTTTACTATTGATACAGTATATTTTAAAACATTTTGGGATTAGTTTTACTTGTTTTAGCAATGCCCTGATTGTTCCCTTGTTTTTCTTTTTGCATTCATTGTAAGTCTATAATACTTAGACTGCCACTTTTAACACGCATTTTTAAAGGCCTGTTTTTCTAGTTTATTCCTTTTTTTTTTTTAAACGCTAGAATTTAGCCAGGTTTTTGTTCTTTCATGCTTGTTACGCAATGGAGTAATTCATCTTTAAAACATTCTCACTTGCCTTGTGTGCTCTTTGTTCCAAATATTTGGTCGCATTGAGTGTTGTGCAATAAGGATCGCAGCTTGAAGTTAGTTTTTTATGAAATTTTGAGTTTTTTTTTCTTATACCAAACTGCTTCTCTTTCCTGTTATTTATGGCAAATGTGATTACACCATGATCACTATGGCCTACATTGTATCTTAATTGCACATCTGTAATAAGCTCCATAAACTCATAAAAGGAAAGGAAAGGAAGGGGAGGTTGGCAGAGGAGCTGGGCCAGCATGGAGAGTTATTAGACATTCTCAGATGGGGAGATGGCTATGACATGCAGGAATGGAGGGGGCATGTCCTGTGATTTCTCAGTGAGAATAGTATACCACCTCCAGCCACCACTGGTACTGTAATATCTCTTTCCATGCAGCATTTACACTCACCGACCACTTTATTAGGTACACCTGTTCAATTGCTTGGTAACACTAATTTCTAATTAGCCAATCACATGGCAGCAACCTAATGTGTTTAGGCATCTAGATGTGGTGAAGACGACTTGCTGAAGTTCAAACTGAACATCAGAATGGGGAAGAAAGGGGATTTAAGTGGCATTGAACGTGGCATGGTTGTTGGTGCCAGACGAGCTGGTCTGAGTTTTTCAAAAACTGCTGATCTACTGAGTATTTCACTCACAACCATCTCTCGGGTTTACAGAGAATGGTCTGAAAAAGAGAAAATATCCAGTGAGCGGCAGTTGTGCGGACGAAAATGCCTTTATGTCAGAGGAGAATGGGCAGACTGGTTTGAGATGATAGAAAGGCAACAGTAACTCAAATAACCCCTCGTTACAACCAAGGTATGGAGAATACCATTTCTGCACGCACAACACATCGAACCTTGAAGCAGATGGGCTACAGCAGCAGAATACCACATTGGGTGCCACTCCTGTCAGCTAGGAACAGGAAACTGAGGCTACAATTCACACAGGACTCACCAAAATTGGACAATAGAAGATTGGAAAAATGTTGTCTGGTCTGATGAGTCTCGATTTCAGCTGCAACATTCAGATGGTAGGGTCAGAATTTGGGGTAAACAACATGAAAGCATGGATCCATCCTGTCTTGTATCACCGGTTCAGGCTGTTGGTGGGGGTGTAATGGTGTGGGCGATATTTTCTTGGCACACTTTGGGCCCCTTAGTACCTATTTAGCATCGTTTTAAACACCACAACCTACCTGAGTATTGTTGCTGACCATGTCCATCTCTTTATGACTACAGTGTCCCCATCTTCTGATGGCTCCTTCCAGCAGGATAATGCACCATGTCACAAAGATCCAATCATCTCACCACTGGTTTCTTGAACATGACAATGAGGTCACTGTACTCCAATGGCCTCCACAGTCACCAGATCTCAATCCAATAGAGCACCATTGGGATGTGGTGGAAGGGGAGATTCGCATCATGGATGTGCAGCCGACAAGTCTGCAGCAACTGTGTGATGCTATCATGTCACTATGGACCAAAATCTCCGAGGAATGTTTCCAACACCTTATTGAATCTATTCCATGAATTAAGGCAGTTCTGAAGGCAAAAGGGGGTCCAAACCGGTACTAGCAAGGTGTATTTAATGAAGTGGCCGGTGAGTGTATGTTTTGGAGTTTGGGAGTGCCCTGATCCTGTTTTGCACATGTCCTGTGTAGCAATAAGGACTACAATTATAAAGTACAGTGTTTCTCCAGTATTTCTATGCATTGCATGTCCCTCTAGTGCTCAATTCTCAATTGACATCATATTAGTGAGCCAAGCTAAAGGGATTGCTAAATTGTTTTTTGCCGCTGCATAAATCCATAACTCTTGGTAACACCAAACAGTCCTTTACTTATCTCACAGTATCCCACTATAGATCTTCACTCACTGAGCTCCCAGTCTCTCACTAGACTTCCTGATCCCAGTTGTCACTTTATCACCTGAGCTCTTCCACAGCTATACCTCCGACCACAACTGGTTCCCCGTCCGGCTGAACCTTCTCAACTCCGTTGGACTCCAATCCTGCAGTCCCAACCCTACGCTGCTTCTCTTGCTCCTGGATAGGCCTCAGGCTAGCAGTCAGGTGTCCCCGGGTTAGGCCTCAGGCTTCTGGCCTAGCAACCCGGGGTGACATAACACAGGCCCACCCAGACAGCTGTCCAGGTGGCACAGAACCCCGATCACCTGACTCCACCCAAATAAATAGGCTCTCCCAGCAGGCCAAGGGACCAAAAGAAACCCCCGCCAATTGGCTGAGACACCCCATCTATTCATGATCTGACCTTGCTAAGCCCCTGTCAATCTAATGTCACCAGCCGCAGTGCCACCTAGTGAGGGAAAAGGTTCAGCAATTCCAGAATTTAGGGAGGAATCAGTGGATCTTCTATAAATCAGCAGGGACAATTACTACCTGGCAAACTAAATTTGTTAGCAACCCTGTCTAAACGCCAGGGTGCTACAAATACATACATAAAAAAACAGAGGCTGCAAATATAAAATTGTCTTCCCACAATACACAATGAATCGAACAATATATATATATATATATATATATATATATATATATATATATATATATATATATATATACCGTATTTATCGGCGTATAACACGCACTTTTTTCCCCTTAAAATCAGGGGAAAATCGCGGGTGCGCGTTATACGCCGATCCCCTGCGATCCTGAGCTGTCAGATCTAAAAAATCGCCGACCGCAATTTGAAAATGGTGCCGCCGGCGCCGAAATACACAGTGCCGGTCCTCGGCCCTTCTCGGCCACTTTCGGCTTCACTCGAGCGCCGCCCGAACCTAGCCAAGTGTACTCGGCTAGGTTCAGATAGCTCCGCTCACAGTCACGCCCATCCTGAGTGGAGCCGAAAGTGAACGAGAGCCGTCGAGAAGAGCCGAGGACCGGCTCTGTGTATTTCGGCGCCGGCGGCGCCATTTTCAAATCGCGGTCGGCGATTTTGAAGCTCAGCGAGCTGCAAGGCTGCACTGGGGCAAAGCTGCACTGGGGCAAGGCTGGACTGGGGCAAGGCTGGACTGGGGCAAGGCTGCAATGGACACTGGGGAAGGCTGCACTGACAAGGCTGCACTGACAAGGCTGCACTGACAAGGCTGCACTGACATGGCGGCACTGGCAAGGCTGCACTGAGAAGGCTGCAATGATGGGCATTTAAATGTAAGTTTTTTTCCCTTCAACTTCCCTCCTAAAAGTTTTTCTTTTCCTTAAAATTCCCTCCTAAATTGGGGTGCGTGTTATACGCCGGTGCGTATTATACGCCGATAAATACGGTATATATAATATATATATATAAAATGCTGTGCCTGCTGATAGTCAACAATCAGTGCTTAAAAATATATACATCCTGAGTGCATATGTTAGTAGGGTTTTGTCACCTTTTCTTCAAGCCAAACCCAGAACACTTTAGTGGCGCAATTTTTTTTTTTTTTTTGGAGTATACACTATAGGACTGTAAAAGACCTGGGACACCTTTTAGTGCTTCAATGAGAGTAGTAATGCAGCGCGCTAAGTGCACCACAGTGAACAGTGAGTGTGGCCAAATTCAAGGGCTTCAGGGGCATTGTTAACCACTTTGCGCCGACCGTGTGCAAATTTTGCGTTCATGGCTTGAAGGGGTTAAACCGGGGTGATGCCTGCAGCTGCAGTACCGATTTTGGCGGTTGGCTTTTTAGTGATAACAACCAATGCGGCTAAAAGCCGCTCGACTGTTATCCTAAAGGAGCGGAAGTTCACATCCCCCCTCCCACCGCCTTCCGCCACTCTTCCCGGGCCTCCCGACCCACTGGGAGACCCGAACCACCACTTAGTGCATCCGCCGCCTAGGCTGAGACCCGAACAAAGCCGGATTGGGCTATGATCGGGTCTCCGATGTAAAATCCAGGAAGCAACGTCACGACATCCGTTCCGGTTTACTTGGCTGCCAATGGCACCGATTTGAAAAAAATGACAGTAATCAGAATCGCCGATTTTGGCATTCTGAATACTTTTAGGTGCAAAGGAGGGGTTTGGGGTCTTTTAGAGTACCTGTCACCACCTATTACTGTCACAAGGGATGCTTACATTCCTTGTGACAGCAATAAAAGTGATCAGATTTTTTTTTTTTTTAAAGGCACAGTGTAAAAATGAAATATCTAAATAAAATAAATAAGGAAAAAAAAAAAGTAAAGTCCCCGCGTGTCCACGCAGCAAAGAAAACACATAATACGTAAGTCGCGCCAGCAAATGTAAATGGCGTTCAAATCGTACATGTGAGGTATCGCTGCGGTCGTCAGAGTAAGAGCAATAATTCTTGCAAAAGACCTCTTCTGTAACTCTAACCTGGGAACCGTTTAATTTTTTTAAAGCATTGCCTATGGAGATTTTTAGGTACCATAGTTTGTCGCCATTCCACGAGTGTGTGCAATTTCAAAGCATGATATGTTAGGTATCTTTTTTTTTTTTTTTTTTATGATCACTTTTTATTGAGATTTATTATAACAAATAAGAAAGACAATTATACACTCACTTCTATTATTAATCTCATGCATAATGTCTCAACTTACATATACCACTCAATACTTTTTAATTCCATACAATATAAAATATAATAAATATAACCAAACAAAGAGAAGAGAGAGAAAGGGAGAGAGAAAAAAGTGTGTGTGTGTGGGGGGGGGGGGGGGGGGGGACAGGAGTACATTCCCTCCCCTTCCCACCACTTCACAAAAGCACAGATCATCTATGCCAGTGATTCTCAACCAGGGTCTTGTGGAACCCTAGGTTTCCTCCAGAGGTTGCTAGGGGTTCCTTCAACATTGGGCAATTTCTGCCTCTCAGATAAGTTCCCACCCAAATTGCAGTTTTCAATATATATTTTCTGAATAAATGTAACAAAAGATATTGCACTAGGCTGGTGCGCCCTCTTTTCTTTGTGTCTTTGTTTACTAGTAGGATATCCCTATCCTGGAGGGCAGGAAGGCCGAAAGCTATTATCCAATTTGATCTTTTTGGACCACCTAGCCAACACACTTTTGCGCAAGAGCATTTGTTTTTTTGTTGTACTTTACAAAAAAAACAGAATGTCGGAAACGTGGAGAAGTGTAAAAGGATTAATTACCTGAAAACAAAATGGCTCCAAATTCAAAAGTTTTATTGCATATATATATATTGTAGCAGAGCGTCCCAGAGAGAGCCAGGAAAAGTCCTGTTCGGGGTTTACACATCTCCCAGGCTCCTCTCATACACGTTCAGGGATCTCTGATCCATGGTCCGGTTCAGGTCTTGGTCCTCTCCCCAGGCTAATTTAAGCTCACCTGAGCAGACAGCCTTGGCTCTTGGCCTGGGATACTCAGAGAACTTCTGTGTAAGAGTGCAAAAAGGTATGTGGAAGCTGACAAGCTGTAGGCTTGCTCAGCTTAGTAGTTAGGATCTGTAAATATTGTTTAGTTAGTGCCGAGACACGGCTAGGTTTTGTTTTGGCTATTTTTTTGTTCCTATTTGTTTCTTTTGGAACACTGTACAGCACCTGTAAATAGACTTGTATATATCACAAATAAACACCGCACTGTTTGTCACTATTCCACTGGACTTGGTATCTGTGCCTGAAAGACTGCTCATCCCAGGGAGCTTTGTACCTTCTACCTGTCCCCCAGGTTACATATGGTGGAGAATGCGGGCAGCTGTAGTAAGTTACTACTTAAAAGGCCAGTACCTAGAGTGACTAAACATGGAGGAAATCCTAAAACAATTGGTGATATCCAATGCTGCACAGCAACAATCCAATGCTGCACAGCAGCAAGCAAACGCTGCACTGCATCAAGCAAACGCTACACAGCAGCAAACAAATGCTATCGCACAGGAGCAAACCAAGGCGCTGTGCCAACAGATTGGTGCTGTACAGGAGCTATCGCAGAGGCTGTTTGAACAGCTAGCCACTGATGCAAAAGAGGATAGGAAAACCCTGGCTGCGGTTGTGGAGACGCTAGCACAGTGGTCACCTGCTAAAGTTAATGTTGTTGGAGACAAGCCCTCAGCCATCCATGTGGGTCGCTTTCTTTCCAAGATGACTGCAGATGATGATCCAGAGGCCTTTCTCTTAACCTTTGAACGGACCGCTGAGAGGGAAGGTTGGCACAAAACACAGTGGGCAGGACTGGTCGCCCCCTTGCTGTCTGGAGAATCGCAGAAGGCCTACTATGATTTGGAGTCAGCAGAAGCAGGAGACTATGAAAAGGTCAAGCGGGAAATCCTGGCGCGACTTGGTGTCACCTTGGCAGTTCGAGCACAGCGGGTCCACAGCTGGTTCTTCCAAGACGAGAGGCCCCCAAGATCGCAGATGTTCGACCTAATTCACTTGGTGAGAAAATGGCTACAGCCGGAGTCCCTGTCTGGGCCACAAATAGTGGAGCGTGTGGTCATGGACCGGTTCCTGAGGTCACTACCAGTTCCCCTGCAGAAGTGGGTGAGTCAAGGAGACCCCAACTCGGCGGACAACCTCGTGGAACTTGTTGAAAGGTACTTTGCTGCAGAGAACCTGGTCACCACCCCTACAGCCGCACGGACTTTCCGCCCAAAGCCACGGCCTCCCCAGGCAACCGGTAAGACTGTTCCAGGGGAAGTGGGTGGTAAGCATGGCATGGAAATAGGGGGGAGGATTTTTGGTGCCAGGACTGAAGTTTGGCGTCCCAAACAAGGGAAGCTACTGCCTGTCAGCAAACCAAACTGGGGAAACATCAGGTGTTTTCGTTGCCAAGAACTGGGACATGTTGCAGCAAACTGTCCATTGACAGATGAACCAATGCAGTGTGATGTATCTATTAGAAGGCAGTCTATGTTTGCTGCTGTTTCATGCGCTGCAGCACCAAGTATGGGAAAACACATGTGCCAAATGACTGTTAATAATAAGCCTATTACGGCCTTGCTGGACTCTGGAAATCTAGTGACTTTGGTTACAGCTGAGATGGTTGACACTGTGAAATTGCATGCTAAAAAAGTTGCTGTGATCTGTGTACATGGGGATACCCGCGAGTATCCTATAGCTACTGTTCAGTTTAAAACTGTCTTAGGTACGGTGACCCATCCGGTCGGACTTGTGCCCCACTTGGTGCACGAGGCCATCATTGGTAGAGACTTCCCTAAGTTTTGGGAACTGTGGGATCGTCCCGACCCGGTCGCAGTAGCTGACTCAGTGACAGAGCCAGAACTCCTGGCCGCTACTGACAATATGTGTTCAGGGGACTCTTCTCAGGGCTCCCCGGGTTTTCCTTTCTCAGTTATGGCAGGAGAGCTGGAGGAGCCTGAGGAGGTCCCCACAACCAGTGGAGCTGGACAGCCATCTGCTGAATCTGAGCCTACGTTGGAGTTTGCTGACCTTAATGTACACAACGAAAATTTTGGTACTGAGCAGAGAAAAGACCCAACCCTTGCCAGGGCCTGGGAAAATGTAATGGTAATTAATGATGTACCTGTCGAATCAGGGGACAGGCTCTGTTTTCCTTATTTTAGGAGTAATGAGGATTTACTGTATCGTGTATATAAAAAAAATGATGAAGTGGTTGAACAGTTGGTGGTCCCTAAGCCATACAGACGGGTGGTGTTGGAACTTGCCCATGGGCACTTGCTAGGAGGTCATTTAGGGGTTGAGAAAACTACTGAAAGGGTGTTGCGCAGGTTTTATTGGCCCGGAATACAGAAGGATATTGAGAATTATTGTCAATCCTGTCCTGTGTGTCAGATGTCAGCCCCACTACAACACTTTCGAAGTCCTTTAGTGCCCTTGCCCATTATTGAAGTGCCCTTTGAGAGGATTGCCATGGACCTTGTGGGTCCACTCCCCAAGTCTGCCCGAGGTCATCAGCATATCCTCGTAATCATGGATTATGCTACCCGTTACCCAGAGGCAATTCCCTTACGCACCGCGTCTGCTAAAAACATTGCCAAAGAGCTGTTTATGGTGTTCAGTCGTGTTGGAATCCCTAAAGAAGTCCTTACAGACCAGGGCACCCCATTTATGTCACGAATAACTAGAGAGCTGTGCAAGTTATTTAAGGTGACGCAATTGCGAACCTCGGTGTACCATCCTCAAACGGATGGCTTGGTGGAACGCTTCAATAAAACATTAAAGAGCATGTTAAAAAAGGTTGTTGACAAGGATGGGAAAAACTGGGACTTCCTGATACCATACTTGATGTTTGCCATCAGGGAGGTTCCCCAGTCCTCCACGGGGTACTCTCCATTTGAGTTGCTTTATGGGAGACACCCTCGGGGACTCTTAGACATAGCCAAAGAAACTTGGGAGGGGGAGCAGACACCCCATAAAAGTGTCATTGAGCATATCGCTCAAATGCAGGACAGGATTGCAGCAATTATGCCGATGGTAAAAGAACACTTACTGCAGGCCCAAGCAGCCCAACAGAGGATATACAACAGGGGGGCCCAACTCCGTGTTTTCTCACCTGGTGATAGGGTCCTGGTGTTAGTTCCCACTGTTGAGAGCAAGTTCCTGGCTAAGTGGCAGGGTCCCTTTGAAGTAATTGAAAGAGTTGGGGAGGTCAATTACAAAATATATCAACCAGGAAAAAGGAAGCCCGAACAGATTTACCACATAAACCTGTTAAAGCCCTGGAAGGATAGACTGGCGTTAACTGCGAGGTCCCTCCCGGTAACGCCTAAGGGTAATGAGTCCCCTCTGATCCCTGAGGTCACGATTCCAGACACCCTGTCATATTCCCAAAAGCAGGAAACTAGAGAATTCCTTATAAGAAATAGAGAGAAATTTTCAGAGTTACCTGGCACGACTTCAGCAGTTCAGCATGATATTGTTACTGAACCTGGGGTCCGTGTCAAGCTCAAACCATACTGAATTCCTGAAGCGAGGAGAAAGGACATCAGCGAGGAAGTTAAAAGAATGTTGGAGCTAGATGTCATTGAGGAATCCAATAGTGACTGGTCTAGCCCCATCGTGTTAGTCCCAAAACCGGATGGCACTTGGAGGTTCTGTAATGACTTCAGGAAGCTCAATGCAGTGACAAAGTTTGACACGTACCCAATGCCCAGAGTGGACGAACTTATAGACCGACTTGGCAAGGCTCGCTATCTGACCACTTTGGACTTGACAAAAGGTTATTGGCAAATACCCCTGACTGGTAGCGCCAAAGAGAAGACTGCATTTGTGACCCCGGAGGGTTCCTTTCAATATAAAAAAATGCCTTTTGGGTTGCAAAATGCCCCCGCAACATTTCAGAGGGCCATGGACAGGACTCTAAGACCCCACCGACAATATGCAGCAGCATATTTAGATGACATAGTGGTACATAGCACTGACTGGGAGTCTCACTTGCCCCGTGTCCAGGCTGTCCTTGATTCCCTCTTCAAAGAAGGTTTTACAGCAAATCCAAAGAAATGTGCCATTGGTCTAGAGGAAGCCAAGTATTTGGGCTACACTATTGGGCGTGGTGTTATAAAACCTCAAGTGAATAAAATAGAAGCCATCCAGGAATGGCCACGTCCTGCAAACAAGAAGCAGGTCAGGGCCTTTCTTGGCATTGCGGGGTATTATAGAAGATTTATCCCAAATTTTGCAACTATAGCTGCCCCACTGACAGACCTTACGAAAGGGAAAGACTCTGTAATGGTGAAATGGTCCTCAGTAGCAGAGGAATCTTTCCAAGTCCTGAAGAAGGCTCTTTGTGCACAACCAGTACTGTACTCCCCCGATTTCTCCAAGGATTTTTTGGTTCAGACGGATGCGTCTGATGTTGGTATCGGGGCAGTACTATCACAGGTACACAATGGGGAAGAACACCCTGTGGTGTACCTAAGCAGAAAGCTCAATGACCATGAGCAAAGGTATGCAGTCATTGAAAAGGAGTGTTTAGCCATAAAGTGGGCCGTGGACGCACTCAGGTACTATTTGTTAGGACGCCAGTTTGAGTTAATAACTGACCATGCTCCTCTGAAATGGATGGCCCAAAAGAAGGAGACTAATAGACGGGTGAACCGGTGGTTTTTGGCTCTACAGGATTACTCATTCACTGTAAAACACAGGCCAGGTGTTGAGATGGGGAATGTAGATGCCCTGTCCCGTGTTCACTCCTGTTGGGCTACAGGTGTTCCAACCCTGGGGTTGAAACAAGGGGGGAGGATATGTAGCAGAGCGTCCCAGAGAGAGCCAGGAAAAGTCCTGTTCGGGGTTTACACATCTCCCAGGCTCCTCTCATACACGTTCAGGGATCTCTGATCCATGGTCCGGTTCAGGTCTTGGTCCTCTCCCCCAGGCTAATTTAAGCTCACCTGAGCAGACAGCCTTGGCTCTTGGCCTGGGATACTCAGAGAACTTCTGTGTAAGAGTGCAAAAAGGTATGTGGAAGCTGACAAGCTGTAGGCTTGCTCAGCTTAGTAGTTAGGATCTGTAAATATTGTTTAGTTAGTGCCGAGACACGGCTAGGTTTTGTTTTGGCTATTTTTTTGTTCCTATTTGTTTCTTTTGGAACACTGTACAGCACCTGTAAATAGACTTGTATATATCACAAATAAACACCGCACTGTTTGTCACTATTCCTTTGGACTTGGTATCTGTGCCTGAAAGACTGCTCATCCCAGGGAGCTTTGTACCTTCTACCTGTCCCCCAGGTTACATATATATATATATATATATATATATATATATATATATATATATATATGGAGAACAGAGCTGTACACAAAATGTATGTGTCTTAGCCGTGTTCTAAAGAGCATGACAACTTTCACTTCTTTTATACCCATTCTATGATAGACACACCTAGCTTTTCTGCTTTATCGACATTTTTCAGAGCTATAATGACGTAGAATGATGACTTAACATTCCGTGACTTATTGTTATCAGTGCATCACATACAATGACTTGCATCTTCACACTACTGCTTACAATATGATTACTAACAGCTTACACTACAGAATGTTTATCTTAACTTGCTGGCAAAATATATTTTAAGAGAAAAACATGCTTGTTCAATTCTTCTGTAGTGCTGACAGAAGAATACAGAATATATTAAATGTATTAACACAAACATATATTAGTGATACAGCACTGATCATAAATTTCCCTACACATTTCCCCCCTTTGATCATTGCCGATCACTAATTGTCATTCCCTTCCACCAACCTGAAAGTGACAGGGACCACGGGTGTATAAGACAAAAGAGCCTTCAAAACATTTATCATTTTAAGTATGGAAATGTAAAGATATAAGTCCTTCACTCTCCCACACTCATCCCCATCCACAGACCTTTTGGTGTAAAGGAAGGTTACAATACTTTAGTTCCTTACTATCCTCCTAAGATTTAGACACTGTCTATTCCATCTCCTCTACCGACATCCACGAGCTGGAGTAGCCATACTCATGAACTGGGTAAATGTTACCCTCGAAGAGTTGGAGTTAATGGGACAGAGTCATCAACTATTCATTCAAGCAAACTTTAATTTTTATTTAACCATCGCACACATCAATCATCCACACTCTAACTAAAAATTCACATCCCCCATAAACAAACAGAACTCCACCATCTGCTTCAAACCAGACACAAAAATGCAATTTCCTTCATTACTCAGGTGAACCCCCATCATCTCGGAAGAGATTAAGCTGTTCTTCTTCCAAAGAATGATTATGGGGGGGCGTGGCCAACTGCCGAGCAAGATGGACGTGTAGTTACACAGCTCCTGCACCGACCGGATTATACCTCGACATCCCCGCTATTCTGGTAACCCCCAGCGACTGCTCAGACCACCAGAGCATTGGATTTCTCCCCCACACCATCCGGGATGAACCACAAAAGGAAAGAATACCGTCAGCCTAAGAAGCTGACAGATTATTACACACAGCCGAAAATCCAAGATGGCGCCCGCAGCCCTGAATGCAGGAATTCGGCGGCCTATACAGATCTCCCTGATGAGGATGAACTGCAAATAGCTCCACATCTTCACTCCCCTGATGTCTCACCATCATCCCCTGCTTCCTCGGCTGGTAACAGCCCTGCAAAAGCGCGGATGCGCCTGGATGCAGAATCAGCAACATCTGAGGTGAGCCCTGAGCCTGATACAGCCCCAGCTCATCCATCCCCCATAGCAGCCTTCCCTACCACAAACCAGCCTGTATTAGACACCACAATGAAGGAGATGCTCATCTCCCTTCAGAGCTCCCTTCACAATGACATTTCCAATATGTTCTCCAGATTCTCCTCACAAATGAACCATATGGGGCAGAAAATACACATTGTTGAGAAACAGATGGGAGAAATGACCGAAACGGTCAATGATCTGGTAGACGCCCATGATCATACACGAGATGAACAGCAATGGATGAGGGCCAAAATGGCGGACCTCGAGGACAGGTCCCGCCGTAATAATGTCAAGATCAGAGGGGTCCCTGAATCTGTCCTACCGCATGATTTAAACGCATATGCCAGAAAATTGATTTCCACACTCCTGCCTGATCTCACCCCCATGGAAACCATAATCGATCGTATCCATCGCCTCCCTAAACCCCCACATCTCCCGGCTGAAAGTCCCACGCGATACCCTGATGAGAATTCACTTTTTTCATGCTAAAGACCAACTTCTGTTCAAATCAAGACACCTGGACCAGCTACCTGCCCCGTATACTAATCTACAACTGTACGCTGACCTCTCACAGCACACCCGCCAGTTAAGGAGACAACTAAACACTATTACCAAACCACTCAATAACCACAAGATCCCCTATCAATGGGGCTTTCCTACCAAGATCATAGTCACCAAGAATGGGATCAAGCATAACATCTCCACAGTGGAGGAAGGCCTCAAATTACTCCACCTATGGGGAATTATTCCAGACCCACCTAACTCAGCTCAACTAAACCGCAGAGAAAACTCTCCGCACTCCAATGATAAACATCACTCTGGTAAGCACTAACCTATACCTGAATAGTGGGCTCGCACATGACCCACTTTACCACATCTCCGGTCGAATGCCTTGCTCGTTGCAAATTGCTCCACGAACTTACACCCCACAACAACACAGCAGTACCAGTTTTACTTAACTGCTGTCAGTTCGTTTTTGTTTACCCTTTTTCCTAACTCACTTTATTTTCTCCTCATCCTAAAGTTTCCTTTACCCAACATCTCTTCTTTCCTGAGAGCGCACGGAATAAAAAGGACACGAGTACCTCGACCACCAGATCTTTCTACATAGAAGAACCGAACTACTAACTGTGAGTAAAAACTTACCACATATTCTATCCTACACCACCCACCAAGATGCCCAAATTCCTCTCACTAAATGCCAAAGGGCTAAACCATCCAGTAAAAAGAGCTTCTTTATGGAGAACAGCCCAAAAATCTTCATGTGACATCATCTGTGTGCAAGAAACACACTTTTAAAAATATGCAATGCCGCACTGCAATAACAAATCCTTTCCCAACATCTACCATGCTCCAGGCCCCACTAAGAAAAACGGAGTTCTAATTGCAATCAAACACACAATCAACTTTACGCTCCATAACAGCATAGTTGATGAAGATGGCAGATATCTGGCCCTAGATTGTACCTTGGACAATGCTAGATACACTATTGTAACGGTGTATGCGCCCAACACTAAACAAATTAGATTCCTCTCTAAGTTGATGCCCAAAAACGCCAAATTTCGCCAAGGAAACCTCATAATCTGCGGTGATTTCAACATAGTTCCGGACAATTCCCTAGATGCCTCCTCTCGCAAAACTAGACTTACTTTACCTTTGGGACAGTTCCTACGAAACAATGACTTATATGATGTATGGAGATGCCACCACCCCACTGAGAGAGACTACTCCTTCGTTTCCCATCGACACAATTCATACACCAGAATCGACTACTTCCTTGTCGACAAGTGGATCCTGCCAAAAATTTCTGAATCATCTTTAGATACGATAACGTGGTCTGACCACGCACCAGTGTCTATAACCCTTGAATCTTTGCCTACTTCCTCACGTACGAAGTTATGGAGAGCCAACGCTTCAATTATTCAATCACCCGAACACTCAGCTACTATCCATAAACATTTAGAAGAATTTTTTGATCTGAATCAGGGATCGACATCGAGCAACACTATTTTATGGAACGCTCATAAAGCGGTCATCCGAGGGATTCTTATCCAAATAGGAGCTAGAGAGAAAAGGAGGAGATCACAGCGTCTTGACACCATCACCTCCCAAATTAAAACAGCAGAAGCCCAAAACCAAATAACTCCTGATCCTGCCATTAGAGAAAAACTTTTACTTCTTAGACAAGAATTAAGAAACTTACTACTAGAAACATATGAAAAAGCTCAAAAAAGATTTAAGGCTAACCACTACTCCACCGGGAATAAGACAGGGAAAGCCATGGCAGTCAGAATCAAAGGTCATCATATTAAAAGCAAGATATCTCACCTCTACCATCCCTCCACGGGACAAAAATTGATAGACCCCCAAGCCATAGCAGAAGTGTTTAGTCATTATTACGAAACACTCTATAATCTAAAAAATGACTCCACTATTAGTCAACCTTGCTCAAAAGATATAGAAAACTTTTTGATAGAAATTAATCTCCCCAAAGTATCCTCTGAGCAACTAACAATGCTAAATGCTCCATTCTCCCCAATGGAAGTGTTAGATACCATCACATCCCTGCCATCCAACAAATCCCCTGGACCAGACGGTCTCACTGGAGAGTATTATAAACAATTCCGTACAATTCTAGCCCCATTTTTGGCTCAAATTGGCAATGACGCTGCCTCCTCCTCTTCTCTCCCACAGGAAATGTTAAATGCCTTAATCATTACATTGCCGAAGCCAGGCAAGGACCCCACCTCACTGCAAAACATTAGACCCATATCGCTACTAAACATTGACACGAAAATTTACGCCAAACTCATAGCAACCAGGTTAGTAAATATTATGCCCTCACTAATTCATCCTGACCAATCCGGGTTCACAAAAGGTAGGCAAACGTTTGATGCAACCCGTAGAATCATTAATATAATCCACCATGCGGAATCTGAACCAACGCCTTCTCTGCTTCTATCACTGGATGCAGAGAAGGCGTTTGATAGAGTCAATTGGATCTATCTCCATGCTACACTCCTTAAATTCGGTCTCTAAGGTCACATTCTTTCTGCTATAATGGCTTTATATTCAAAACCTTCAGCCCAGGTCTATACCTCTGAGATGCTATCTAAACCATTTCCAATTTCTAATGGCACTCGTCAGGGCTGCCCCTTATCACTATTCATCTTCAACTTAATGATGGAACCCCTGGCCGAACATATTAGACTAAACAAATCCATCACAGGATTCAAAATTGGTAAATTAGAACACAAGATCAATCTGTTTGCTGACGACGTCATCATGATGGTAACCAACCCTATATCCTCCCTGGCTTCGATACAATCTGTACTGCAAAAATGTAGTACCATTTCTCATTACAAGGTAAACGAAAATAAGTCATATATTCTGGACCTAGGTTTAGATGCCATAACCAGCAACCTTCTACGTAACTTCTATACATATCCATGGGCAGACACAGGTATATCATATCTAGGAATCACACTCACCAAATGCACCAGAAATCTTTTTACCAGCAACTACATTGAAACGAAACAGATGCTTATTAAAGAAACCTCCAAACTTTCAAAATTTGAATTTTCTTGGACTGGTAGGCTAGCTGCCTTTAAAATGCTCATACTCCCTAGATTGCTCTACACATTCCGCACTCTTCTTATTCCACTTACTAACACATACATCAAATCTCTACAATCAATTATACATCATTACATTTGGCAAGGCAAGAAACCTAGATGTAGTCATCTCGAAACTACCAAACATAAACTAGCGGGTGGCCTGGGATACGTAGATATTAAAGATTACTATCTAGCTACCATTCTATTTCAAATGAAGGAATGGGTAAACACGCACACTAATACACTATGGGGAAACATTGAAAATAACATGACTCCAGGGCCCAACCTTAAACACTGGTTATTCAGCACTACAACCAAACGCCCAAATCTTCGTTTATACTCACCAACCATACAAGCTTCGGTCAAAGCTTGGACAATGTTACACTCCGCAAAATGGTCCCAATTGCCAACCAAAAGCATTCCAATACCTATCCAAACCCTACAATTACTGTCACCTGATTTGACTATTCCCAAATGGATAACAGACCAAAATGCCCACACCACAGACCTCAGGTCTATGATACTGCATAAACCCTTTACCCAACTACAATCACAATACCAAGCACCCTCCACAGATTTCTTTAGTTGTGCCAGGATCCAACAATGTCTCTCAGCTCACCCACAATTAGAAGGAGAAATACCACTCAAATTGTGGAACTACTACTTCTCCAATAACACACCTACCAAAGGCACCTCACTAATATATTCTACCCTGCAAGAAAAAACAGTATTCTTAAAATCTAAACCATACACAGACTGGGAAAAAGAATTACAGATACAGTTCTCAGAACAACAATGGCAAAAGGCCCTACAATCCATTTATAAATCCACTAGCTGCACCTCTCTATGGGAAGTAAAGCATAAAATACACCTAAGATGGTACCTAACGCCACAGAGAATGGCCAAATTCCATCCACAATCCTCATCCAAATGTTGGAGAGAATGTGACCACATAGGTACCTTATCTCACATTCTATGGTCATGTCCAGTCTTAAAAACCCTCTGGCAAGAGGTGGAATACATTATACAAGATATCTGTCACCTTCCCATCAAACTCACCCCACAATTGGCCATACTGAACTTGAACACTGAATTACTGCCACCACCTTTCAGACTAGTAATCACACACATACTTCTAGCTACTAGATTACTCATAACTAGGAGATGGAAAAGAAACTTATCCCCAACATTGACAGAAGTCATAACACTGGTTCACTCCCACTTCGCATATGAATTAATTACTTCAAAGGGAAAACCCTCTTATTCCAAAATCCACAACCTATGGTACCCCTGGTCAAATTGGTACGCACAAAAACTTACCTGATAATTTTCTGTTACTACTTACACATACTCGATCCGCACTGTTCTACTCACTGAATATATAACACTGCTCTCTACCTCCCTCCACTACTCTTCCTGCCGCCTACCCCCCTCACCCACCCGCCCTTTCTTCTTTTTATTATTTTTCCCCAACTACCTTACTTACTACTCTCTCTACTACACGTTACATACAGTTCCTTACGAGTACGAATAGCTCTCATAATTATACTCAAGTTCGATGAGTACTCTAGACATGATTCGTTCCAAACACATTCCTACACTTGAAAGTTTTACAATCTACACTTCTGTACAGGGGGGACTGATAACTCATGGGGCCCCCGGGCAATAGGAGATTATGGGGCCCCCAGGCAATCAGAGATTATGGGGCCACACAGTATACACATACACAGTATACAATCACACAGTATACACATACATGTACACACAGTATACACAGACAGATGTAAAAAAAACACAGATTTATACATACTGTCCCTGGTTTTACTGAGGCTGGCAACCCTGATGGGGCCCCCTAGTGGCCCAGGGCCCTCGGGCAGTGCCCGAGTGGCTCAATGGTCAGTCCACCCCTGCGTATTATTACCATCCTTTGGTACGAACTGTTAATGCTATTCTAAGTTGTTAAATGATTACTGTTTAAAACATCTTTACACCACGGGAATGAAGGATCCCATAATCACCCATGTTACAGCATGAGCCCATATGGGGTACATGGGGGTAATAATTCACACACTTTACCTTACCTTCAACACCTATTATAGTTCTATTATTTTCACCACGATTGACGAATGAATATTGCTATGTAATTCTCTCAATTGTATTCAATCAGAATGTGATTTTTGACAATGACTGTTCAATCTTTCACTTAAATCTTCAATAAAAATTATTGAAACAAAGAATGATTATGGTACTCATACCCTTTTTCCTTCCACAAAAACCTTTGTAGAACATTATTTATTCTCCTTCCCCTCCATTTCGCTCCCCGACTCCAACAGGGTCTAAGAACAATGGAAGAGAACACTAGAATGGTGTCAGGGAAATACCCTGAAATCCACTTCAGATCTCCTTTTATCAAAGAAATCAATCCAAGATTCCTTTTTCTCCCCATGTCATTACCACCTAAGTGGATGATAATGCCAAGAAGAGTAGGGCAATGACCAGCCGCCTCCAACAAGAGTGGCCTCAAAGCTCTCCAGCGCATTCCCCTAACAGCACCCCAAAATACTCTTATCTTGTTAAAATCACAGCCCAAATTCTCCATGCCCACTTGTAATGCCTTCTTATGGACCAATGTATATATGAATGTCCCACAACCCAAAGTTCTCGTACAGTCTGTTCATCTTCCACTATTTGGCGTGAGTCATCAGAATAAACAGACTCCCGATTCTCTTCTGGAGATTCTTCAGCACTGGGTAGGGAACTGGGTCCAGTAGCACAGCTTAATTGTTCTAGTTCAAAGTTCATGGTAGCGACTGTAGTAGGGCTTAGAGATTCTTCAAATATTTCATAAATCCTCTGGGTGAATAAATTCTCAATTTCAGGTCCAAACTCTAGTTCAGGCATTTCTGCTTCAGCAGCATAACAGGACAGACAACTGCAGGGGCCATCAAAGATGGAGGATAGGTCTGGCATTTCTCTTTCTGCCATTTTCTTCCTTTGGGAAAGCAAGAGAAACATCTGAGGTTTTCTTATCAGGTCTCATCTTTACCTTACACATTGCTACACATGCACACATGACTGTCTTAAAACACAAATACAAACATAGCACAGCTCCTAAGATCACCCCCAGCAAAACAGTTAGAGCAATCCTTAAGGCACTGACACATAGTTTGGTTTTCTATGCTAAAACAACCATTCACCACAACCTGAACATTCCCAGGATCCTGATAATAATCAGTAATCCCCATTTCAACCATCTCTAGTCCTATTCCTTTTCCTGATATTCCCTGCACTAAAAGCCCCTTTTCTTTCTCAGCTAGGGTACTATTGTCTGTTTCTTTTATCAATATTGCATAAAATAAATTGGGATCTGTAACTGCTATAGCTACTATCGGTTTATGTCTCACACTTAGGGGAATCATAGAACACACCCAACAGTTAGAGAGATTGAATTGAGTACTGATCACCTAATGTAATTGGATCATCCTATTCGGATAGGTTTGACCATCCACAAGTCCACACCACGCCAACAGCAGCAAGCTTTTCCAGGCACTCATGATCCTTCATCGGGTCCTTTAAACACAGCACAACTTCTTGTTAGATGTTTCTGCAATGACTAGAGAGATATGATCACATTCTGAGCAGTGTCTTGCTGAGGACACAGAATCCTTAGGCAGGAGAACTGGTCCTACTGCTCAGATAAAATTGCATAATGTACACATTTACAATGTGAAGCATGTATCCAAGTATCCCTGTTTTCCAGCTTCACTGCTGTAGCTGTAGTAAGTAGTACCTGGTAGGGTCCTGTCCACCTGGGATCCAGACCCGTCCTCTGATGATTTTTCACCATTACCCAGTCACCTGGCTGCAGGTCATGAATCACTTCAAGGGCATCTGGGTCTGGAAGAGATGAACATATTTTCTTGTGCAATTGATTTAAATGCCTGTGTAACCCGATGACATATTCAGTGAGTGACCCGTATGATCTTGCTAAAGCCTGTGGCTAGTACAAGCCCGTCTTTGGTACTCATCCAAATAATATTTCATAGGGAGAGAGCTTCCCTTTTTGTTTAGGTGTAGTTCTCAATGCAAACAGAGCTATAGGCAACCCTTGGAGCCAATTTAGCCCTGTCTCAGCTGTAATTTTACTCAACTTGGCTTTTAGTAGCCCATTGTATTTTTCTGCCTTACCACTAGCTGTGGGGTTGTATGGAGTGTGTAAGCGTTGCTCAATGTTAAAGGCTGCAAGTACCTCTTTCATTACCTGCCCAGTAAAGTGACTTCCTCTATCTGACTCTAAGGTTTCAAAAAACCCATATCTACACACCACTTCCTGTATCAGCTTCTTTGCTGTTGCTGTGGCTGTAGCCTTCCGTATAGGCCACGCCTCCAACCAGCTTGAGAAGCAGTCCACACACGTGAGCACATACTCATATAAACCTACCTCAGGTAACTGTATGTAGTCTATTTGTAATCTCTGGAAGGGATATGGAGCCCTCGGAATGTGATCCTGAGGAGTTTTTACCCGTTTCCCTGGATTATATTGTGCACAGATCAAGCAAGCCTGACAATACTGTTTAGCTACTTCTTCAATGCCTGGTGCATACCACAATTTCCATATCTTATCAACCATCCCCCCTTTGGCTACATGAGAATGGAGATGTGCCATAGAACAAAGAGAAGGGTACAACGAAAGAGGGGCACACGGCCTCCCATCCTCATGGAGCCAAATACCGATATCCTCATTGTAATGACAATTGTTCTTTTACCACTTATTGATTACCTCTCGAGATGCTGTGCTCTGCAATTGTTGTAGGGTTTGAGTGTCTGTATCCCTTTTAGGAAATACACTCTTTCATCATCACTCACTACCAGGGGGAGCAAGGCAGCTGCCTTAGCTGCCTCGTCTGCCCTTTGGTTACCCATTGCAACAGCATCAGACGCTTTTGTGTGAGCCTTCACCTTGACCACTGCAACTGCAGTGGGTAAAGTGATAGCTTCAAGTAGGGCCTTCACCTGAGCAGAGTTTTTAATAGTCTTGCCCTAAGATGTCAAAAAATGACGGCTTTTGCATAGAATAGAAAAATCATGTATAGCATCGCGGGCATAACGAGAATCAGTGTATATATTCACTGATTTCCCCTCTGCCAATTCACACGCTTTTATCAAGGCCTCCAACTCCGCCACTTGGGCAGAACAATGATTTGGTAGAGCCCTCTGGAAAATTACTTTCTTCTGACTTACCACAGCCAAACCAGTGACGGGAGAACCTTTCTCAGTGTAATACCTGGAACCATCTACCCACAGTTCCAGCTCTGGGTTCTCCAGGGCAAAATCCTGTACTGTCACTGGGAGCTCATAGTAGGCCTCAGTTGTGTGACAACAGTCATGTACCCACTACACTGGAGTAGGCCGAATGGGTAACAAAGTGGCTGGATTTAAAACATCACACCTCTTAATGACGAAATTACTTGGTGTAAGCAAAGCCAGTTCATTCCCAGTTAACCTAGCAGCAGATAAGTGTCTCGTCTCGTGTTAAGATGTCCCAGCACCTGCTCCACTGCATGGGGGACCATGAGAATCAGGGTGTTCCCCAACACAATTTCAGCAGTTTTCTCCACTAACATGGCTGCTGCTGCCGTGGCTTTCACACAAGGTGCTGCTGTTGAGATTACAGGATCAAGAGGCTGGGAAAATTATGCCACAGGTTTATGCTTATCAGCAGATTTTTGTGTTAACACTCCAGATGCCTGATTATCTGATTCATGCCTTTTTATAGTCCGGCAGTGTCAATGCTGGAGATGCCATTATAGCCTCCTTTAATGCCTCTACAGCCTGTATCTCCTCAGCAGACAACTCAAAATGCACAGCCTTACCTGAGGTTAAAGCATACAATGGTTTAGCTATTTGGGACATATTTGGGATCCATTGTCTGCAGTAACCAACCAAACCCAAAAATGCTCTTAGAGACCTTTAATTCTTCAGAAGGGGGTATGAACGTATCACCTCTTTCCTTTCTGAGGTTAGGTGTTTACCCCCTTTAAAGATACAGTGCCCCAGGAAAACAACTTTTTCCTGGCCCCACTGTAGCTTATCTTTAGCTACCTTACAATTTTGTTCTGCCAAAATTTTTTACAAAAGCATCATTACCATGAGTTTCAAATATTACTGACCACACTGGGGCCTCTGCCTGTCAATCCCTCTTTCCCCATGCATCCATGCCACTTTTCCTGGGTGCACGGCAACATTTAGCAATGTGGCCAGGTTTTTGGCAGTTAAAACACACACCCATAGCTCTTGGTCTCCCACCCTTCCCCTTTTCGCCCTGTGGGGCTTCTTTTGGTGGGAGGTAGGAGAGCAACACCTTTTGTGGCTTTCTTGCCTCCATGTCATCCATATTCTTTTGGATATGGGATGCCACTGAGGTCAGAGCTTGTAGGCTCATGGTCTTCCACTCAGCATAACAGGTGGTTAACTTTTCCTGAACAGATTTTTTCAAACCTGTACCCCACATGGTGACAATCATTGAGGCCAAGGCTGGACTATCTGGGTCCTGCCCAGTCTCAAGGACTGCATTCCTAAACCGATCAGTGTATTGGTGCACTTCCTCCTTACTTTCTTGGGTCATTGAACTCACCTTATTCCAGGAAGCTGCCGGAAAAATCTTCCCTATCCTCTCCTTCAATTTCTCACACTCTTCTAGTGCCAATTTTGGTGAGTCCCGTTTGAAGACCCCTAAATATTCTGATTTTACTAACCTTGCCTCCTGTATCATAAGATCAGCATCACTTATTCCTGACACCCCCTTTATGATTCGTAACATGTCCTCCCAATTTGCTCTGTAGCTTGCAGCTATGTTGCATACAGGGGCGGACTGACAACTCATGGGGCCCCCGGGCAGTAGAAGGTCATGGGGCCCCCTGTGTCTCCGCCCACATGCAAGCCACACCTACACAAAGCCCCACTTACATAAATCATGGGGCACACAGTAAGGCACATCACATGGCACACAGCAGAGCACGGGGCACATCATGGGGCACAGGGCATGGGGCACACAGTAGGGCACATCACAGGACACATAATGGGGCACCCAGCAGGGTTTATTATGCTGTACACATCAGGGCACATTATTGAGCACAGCATGGTGCATCACAGGGGGTACAGGGCACATCAGTGGGTACACAGCGGGGAACATCACAGAGCACATCAGGAGATACACAGCAGGGAGCGTGCCGCACATCACAGGGCATGTGGCAAATAGTAGGGCACACAGCAGGGCACACAGTAGGGCACATCCTTGGGAACAGGACACAGGCGGTACACATCAGGGCACACATCCCAGGGCATGGGGCACACAGTAGAGCACATTACAGGGCACACAGTAGAGCACAACAGGCTGTACACAGCAGGGCACATCACAAGGCACATCACAGGGCAAGGGGCACAGAGTAGGGCACATAAGGGGGTACACAGCAGGGCACATCACAGGCCACGGGGCACGCAGTAGGGCAAATAGCAGGGCACAAACCAAAACACAGGGCACACAGTAGAGCACTGGGATCCTCCAGACTTAACACAGTGTCTCTCAGGGTAGCCATCAGGGGCGAAGGCGACACAGTGGGGGTGGAGGACACAGGAAGACACCGTGGGGGGGGTGTGTCACAGGGGGACACTGTAGGTGGGTGGGTGGCACAGGGGGACACTGTAGGTGGGTTGAGGGCACAGGGGGACACCATGGGGGGGATAGAAGACACAGGGGGACACTGTGGGGGGTGAAGGGCACAGGGGGACACTGTGGGGAGGTGGAGGGCACAGGGGGACACTGTGGGGAGGTGGGGGGCACAGGGTGACACTGTGGGGGGGCACAGGGGGTCACTGTGGGGAGGTGGAGGGCACAGGGGGACACTGTGGGGAGGTGGGGGACACTGTGGGGAGGTGGGGGGCACAGGGGGACACTGTGGGGAGATGGAGGGCTCAGGGGGAAACTGTGGGGAGGTGGGGGGCTCAGGGGGAAACTGTGGGAAGGTGGGGGGCTCAAGGGGGAAACTGTGGGGAGGTGGAGGGCTCAGGGGGACACTGTGGGAGGCACAGGGGGACACTGCAGGGAGGTGGAGGGCTAAGGGGGACACTGTGGGGAGTTGGGGGGCACAGGGGGACACTGTGGCGAGTTGGGGGCACAGGGGGACACTGTGGGGAGGTGGGGGCACAGGGGGACACTGTGGGGAGGTGGGGGGCACAGGGGGACACTGTGGGGAGGTGGAGGGCTAAGGGGAACACTGTGGGGGGCACAGGGGGACACTGTGGGGAGGTGGAGGGCACAGGGGGGCACTGTGGGGAGGTGGAGGGCTAAGGGGGACACTGTGGGGAGGTGGAGGGCTCAGGAGGACACTGTGGGGGCACAGGGGGACACTGTGGGGAGGTGGAGGGCACAGGGGGGCACTGTGGGGAGTTGGGGGGCACAGGGGGACACTGTGGAGAGGTGGGGGGCACAGGGGGACACTGTGGGGAGGTGGGGGCACAGGGGGACACTGTGGGGAGGTGGAGGGCTCAGGGGGAAACTGTGGGGAGGTGGGGGGCACAGGGGGACACAGTGGGGAGGTGGAGGGCTCAGGGGGAAACTGTGGGGAGGTGGGGGGCACAGGGGGACACTGTGGGGAGTTGGGGGCACAGGGGGACACTGTGGGGAGGTGGGGGCACAGGGGGACACTGTGGGGAGGTGGGGGGCACAGGGGGACACGGTGGGGGGCACAGGGGGACACTGTGGGGAGTTGGGGGGCACAGGGGGACACTGTGGGGAGGTGGGGGGCACAGGGTGACACGGTGGGGGGGCACAGGGGGACACTGTGGGGAGGTGGGGGGCACAGGGAGACACTGTGGGGAGGTGGGGGCACAGGGGGACACTGTGGGGAGGTGGGGGCACAGGGGGACACTGTGGGGAGGTGGGGGGCACAGGGGGACACGGTGGGGGGCACAGGGGGACACTGTGGGGAGGTGGGGGGCACAGGGGGACACTGTGGGGAGTTGGGGGGCACAGGGGGACACTGTGGGGAGGTGGGGGGCACAGGGGGACACGGTGGGGGGCACAGGGGGACACTGTGGGGAGGTGGGGGACACTGTGGGTGGGAAGCTGTGCAGCAACTTTTCAATAGCAGCATGTGGTACAAGCTGCTGCACTTTCCTTCCTAGATGCAGAGTAGCGCGGGAAGCGGCTGTATACAGACCTCTCGTGATGCGCTCCTCCTCCTCGCCGGCCCCTCCTCTTTTCTGTCCGTCCGAGGTGATGACAGATACAAGCACCTGGGATGGACGGGAGGGAAGGAGGGGCCGGCGGGGGGAGGAGCGCATCACGAGAGGTCTGTATACACTGCAGTCTCTTAGCAGTGAGCAGGGACCCGATCTGCCCGTCAATCACAGCTAGCTGACGGGTAGGTCGGGCCCCGAAGTGAAAGCTGCCATGGGGCCCCCTACTGGCCACGGGCCCTCGGTCAGCGTCCGAACTGCCCGATGGTCAGTCCGCCCCTGGTTGCATAGCTGCTTAGCAAACAGATGAGGACTATGCCTAGGCTTGGGGATTGAATTCAAGAAAGTATTCATCTCCCAGGAGTCCAGGACATATGGTGAATTATAGTCCCTGTTAATTCACTCTTATCATTATAAGCTCTCTGCTCTCTTACTGGTAATACTCTTCCTGTCCCCCCTTGTTTAGAAGTTATTACTTCGTCGTCATCTGAGTCAGGGGGAAGAGGTGGGTAAATTCTTTCTTGTTGCATACTCCCCCCTTGTATTGTTGTCATCCCGACAGGTGTTCTTAGGAAACTTTTATCCTGCCAACTTACCTCTGGTGAATCTTCTGTACTCAGTAACTTGGACGGAGGCATGCTACTCCATCCTGGCGACTGATACCAATGTTTACCCTTAGGTGTGTCTGGTACACATCCTTGCATCACCTCCTCTTAATTGGCGCAGATGCTTCTATAGCACCTGCTCCAAGAGGGGTAGATGATGTGACATATGGTGGTGGGGACCCAGTACTAGATATTATTTGGTCAGAGACAGGCCTACTTGGGTTTCTGATGAGTGTTTTTGCTAACATATGTTACTAGCAATCATTTCCTCTGATAACTCACCTTCTTCCTCCGATACCTTGGGCAGTGTTGCAACTAGGACCTTAGCTGTTTTCCCATATGCCTTTGCCTCCCATCTGGCCCATGCTGCAACTTCATTAGGCACAGTCATCCTACTCTTAAAGTTATGGTGTAATGCTGTCCAAACGCTGACATCAAATGTTCCCTGTATGGGTACCGGCCAATCCGTTGCCTTTGCCAAGCTGTGCCATTTCTTTAGGTACTTCACTACCCACTTCCCATAGCGGGCCTTGACTTCCTCCCAGGGTGTCAATGGCGCCCTGTAAACTTTAGCACCTCCTCCCACCTGATTCCCCATTACTGGATCGTCAGTGAGGTTCCAGTTACTTTTCCTTTCCTATGGGAGCTGGCCAATACTCCCCTTGCGCTCTCCTTTACTGAAAGCACGCCCTCACCCCCTACTTGGATGAGGCTATATACTGGACTTTTGTGGCACAGTTTGTTACAGCATGAATTGGAGATCACACACACAGGGAAACCACGCCGTCTATCTCTCCAGATTTTTAACAGCATACATACCACAAACAATATGATATAACAGATGAACAAGATATTTACTAACACCTCAAGTTGCCCACATTCATTGTTTGGACACATCAGCAAGGTTATGCAATTTTATGTATTCTCTCCCTTCTAGCGTTTTGTGCTCTGGGGATACGGTTCTCTCTCTTGGTCTAAGCACAATTATTGCTAATAGCAGCCAAGCAATTGCCCCCAACACTACCGTCAAAGAATTTGCACAAAGATTACCAGCATGGGCGTCCGCAGGTAGGGGCAAGGGGGGTCAAGTGCCCCCCCCTGGATCGGCACATTCAGCACAGTGGCTTCGCTATGGGGGTGAAGGCAGCCAGCGGGGTGACACCATCAAGGTGCTGTCAAGCCCCCCCATCAGTGTAGTGTGACTTCGGGCTCTTTTCCCTGCTCAGTCCAGCAGAGAACTTGGCGCTGTGTCAGGAGAAAGGCGAGCTGCGGGCTCTCAGAGGTTTCCCCCGCTCGCCCCCCCTTTGTCCTGTCAGGGAGAAGAGACGGCGGCTCTCACCAGGTTCCCTGCCCAGTTTCCTGCCCGCTCCATTCCTTCCCCATTGGCCATAACTGAGGGCCAATCAAAGGAGACTAGGAGAGGAGAGCATCAAGGGACATGTAGTCCTGAAAATTGGCAGCCCCATTTTCCACAGGAAGGAGGGTACAGCTCGATCAAGAGAGAGATTGAAAGACTGCAGCCTGGAAAAGAGCTGAGGGACTGAGTGCTACAGGACAAAGAAAGAGGCGTGTGCTTGGCGGAAGCCAGAGAAAGCCACACTGCCCAGCGCCACCAGAGAGAGCCACGCTACCCAGTGCCACCAGAGAGAGCCACGCTACCCAGCACCAGAAAGAGAGCCACGCTACCCAGCACCAACAGAGAGAGAGCCACGCTACCCAGCGCCAGAGAGACAGCCATGCTACCCAGCGCCAGAGAGAGAGCCACACTACCCAGCACCACCAGAGAGAGAGCCATGCTACCCAGTGCCAGAGAGAGAGCCACGCTACCCAGCACCACCAGAGAGATAAAGACTGAGCCACTGCCAGGGAACAGACATGCTACACTACTGACAAGAATCGGCCCGGGGAACCCAGAATGAGCGATCGTCCAGCCGGAGGGATCACTGCTGTAGTTTCGCTGGGTCTGGTAAGAGGGCCTGTCGGCCATTATCTATTACTTATCCTAGGGACTGTACTACACCTACTGTCTCTGACCATGACAATGTGATAATGACATTGTCGAAAAGGGGCGGCGCATGGGTGACCCTAAAATGATGCCCCCCTCTGAAAAAAGTTCTGCGGACGCCCATGATTACCAGTACTATTCATTTAGGCAAAATCTTATTTTACTCTATGAACCCTGTTAGTAAAACCCCACTCATACAGGGTAGCTGTTAATACCTTTCAATTAGTATGCTTGAGTATCAACAATTAGTATAGTTTTATGACATTTAGACAATACACTTTCACTCAGAGGGCACCTGTTGATGTCAAAGGCATCAAAACAGCACATACATGTATGGCCTCACCATAGGCTATAAACCCAGGCTTTCCAGCTTTTGACGTTTAGGCAACCCTCTCATTCACACTTAAAACTATTTAGTACTCTGCGTTAGTTAGAAAGACAACTGTTTAATATAACAGACAATAATGTTCACTCTTCACATTTGCTTGGAAAGGGGTTCTCCTTACCTTGAGACCCCAACTTTCCCCACACATTCACACTTTCATAAATCCTGAAGGACTTACAGCCAGACTAATGCCCCGTACACACGGTCGGATTTTCCGATGGAAAATGTCCGATCGGAGCTTGTTGTCGGAAATTCCGACCGTGTGTGGGCTCCATCGGACATTTTCCATCGGATTTTCCGACACACAAAGTTGGAGAGCAGGAGATAAAATTTTCCGACAACAAAATCCGTTGTCGGAAATTCCGATCGTGTGTACACAAATCCGACGGACAAAGTGCCACGCATGCTCAGAATAAATAAAGAGATGAAAGCTATTGGCCACTGCCCCATTTATAGTCTCGACGTACGTGTTTTACGTCACCGCGTTCAGAATGATCGGATTTTCCGACAACTTTGTGCGACCGTGTGTAGACAAAACAAGTTTTAGCCAACATTCGTCGGAAAAAATCCTAGGATTTTGTTGTCGGAATGTCCGAACAAAGTCCGACCGTGTGTACGGGGCATATGGCTCAGGAACCCATTCATTCAAGTTAGTAGACAAACAGGACATAAAATATCACCCCTTTTGCCCAGGTTCTTTTGATTGCGTTTTGACACACGATCTGTGTTCCCCCCGCCGTACAAGATCAATCAGACAATCAGGGAGAACATTTTTATTCACCCTTGGGTCCTTGTCTCATTGCAGTTGCATGTCAGATAGACCACAGATCCTGTGTTCAGTTTGGCAATCAGGGTCCTTCTATGGCACCATTGATGTAAAAGGATTAATTACCTGAAAACAAAATGGCTCCAAATTCAAAAGTTTTATTGCATATATATATATATATATATATATATATATATATATATATATATATATATATATATATATATATATATGGAGAACAGAGCTGTACACAAAATGTATGTGTCTTAGCCGTGTTCTAAAGAGCATGACAACTTTCACTTCTTTTATACCCATTCTATGATAGACACACCTAGCTTTTCTGCTTTATCGATATTTTTCAGAGCTATGATGACGTAGAATGATGACTTAACATTCCGTGGCTTATTGTTATCAGCGCATCACATACAATGACTTGCATCTTCACACTACTGCTTACAATATGATTACCATCTACAACAGCTTACACTACAGAATGTTTATCTTAACTTGCTGGCAACATATATTTTAAGAGAAAAACATGCTTGCTCAATTCTTCTGTAGTGCTGACAGAAGAATACAGAATATAATAAATGTATTAACACATCAAACATATATTAGTGATACAGCACTGATCATAAATTTCCCTACACAGGAGACAAGCACAGAAGACTATTAAAACAGGAAGTTAAGTGGATTTTCCTGTTGGGGACACGCACCCTGACAGGCATGAACCACAGATGGGACGTGGATCTATTTCTCAAATGACATCATCCTATTCCATCTTTCTTTTTATTGTTCACCTGCTTTAGATTTTGCCCTTTTCTCTTAGTAGGTTCCTTCTGTGCTTGTCTTCTGCCTTCTAATTTTTCCGCCTGACATTTTGGACCAATCATTTGTGAATCCCCCCCCCCCTTTTTTTTTTTTTGTTCCTGCCATAAATTTTTCTGTCAAAAAAACTATTATTTCCTCTAAGGAATAAATTTTTTCCTTTGGAATAATAAGGTCCTAACATCTCATGTAGCATTTTTACACACTTCGCTTTAGGCTCAACAATTTTTATATTGTCTTCCTTTCCTCTCCCCTTTCTCTTGCTGAACACAGGTGTTGTCACCAACCACTTGAATGATTGTTGGTTTCAATTAAATCTGCTAATTTTCTGTGACACTAACCTGATAGGCCAATTATGTAGAGGTGGAGCTTGTACATGTGTATGTGAGTATATATATATATATATCTTGTCATATCTGTTTCAAATTAGCTGTGACTAAGGCTATTGCCGAAACGCATCAGCATTATTGTTTTATTGTCACTCTGATGTACCAATAAATGACACTTCAAGGATTACAGTCTTGCCGGCTCTTCTTACTATTGTTGCATTGGAGTGTGTTGGGATACATCGAGCCTCGCCACCTGTGAGTGGACCTGATGTATGGATTGGGTTTTCCCTGCAGAGAGCGCTGTTAGCTTTTACTTTTCCAATTCCCCCTTCCCCTTTGTTTCTACGTAAGATATCATAAGCTATTCTAGGGCTTCCGTCATTCCATACAAAGGATATAAAGCAGTGGCGGCTGGTGAAGTTTTAGGATGGGGGGCGCCAGACCCCGCCCTTCCTTTTTGACCCCTCCCACTTGGTGAAAATTGGCGTGGTTTCAGCGAAATCGTGGGCGTGGCTCTAAGGTGGTGTGGTTAGCATCTGAGATGAACGAGGGATGGAGGGAGAGGGAGAGAGGGACAGCAGGCCCAGATCCTACACAACAATAAAAATATGTGTATTCTAGAAAGTTTAACAATCAGCAGATAAAGATACTCCAAACACCTGGTGTTAGCACTTCAATGATCCCGGCACCATTGTTGTTATGGTGTCAGGATGATTGAAGCACATTATTTCTATTATTACATTGTAATATAAAATTAAATCATTCAACTCACCATAATGCAGAATCAGTGGGAGCCCCGAGTGTGTCACTAGCCACGTCGCCTACAACCAGATGCCATCAGGCGTTCCCAGCAGTCCGTCCTTACATGCAGCCTGTGTCACATAAAATGCAGCCTCTGTCACATAAAATGAAGCCTCTGTCCCCCCAAATGCAGCATGCCTGTGTCCCATTACATGCAGCCTCTGTTCCCATTAAATCAGTGGTTCTCATTGTTCTAGTGTCGCGACCCCTTGATAAAATTTCCCAAGTTGTGGGAACCCCTACCAGTAAAATTATTTTCGTAGCGTGGGTTGTCAGCACCCAAGGCAAGACAAGTAATTTGCGCCCCTAACCCACGGACATTTAGCGCTCCCTTCCCCTTGTACAGTATTAAAATCCTTTATGGTACATTTTAGGATGTACCACTCTTTCTCTTTGTTATCCTTTCTTTCTCTTTTAGCTCTATTTATCCTAATTTCTTGTTTTTTCCCCATCCCTCTCTCTAGCCGTATTTCTTGTTCTCTTATTCTTTGTTTCTCTTTTTCTTTGTTCCTCCCCCTCTTTTCCTCTCCCTTCCATGTATTCTCTATTTTTATTCCTGCTCTTACTCCTTGGTGAGGGGGTAATGAAACAGCCCAGGATTCGGTGACCCCTGGCAAATCATCATTCGACCCCTGAGGGGGTCCCGACCCCCAGGTTGAGAACCACTGCATTAAATGCAGCCTCTGTTCTCCCAAATGCAGCCTCTGTCCCACCCAAATGCAGCCTCTGCCCCCCCCCCAAATGCAGCATGCCTGTGTCCCATTAAATACAGCCTCTGTTCCCCCAAATGCAGCCTCTGCCCCCCCCAAATGCAGCCTCTGTCCCCCCCCCCCAAATGCAGTCTCTGTCCCCCCCCAAATGCAGCCTCTGTCCCCCCCCGCCCAAATGCAGCATGCCTGTGTCCCATTACATGCAGCATGCCTGTGTCCCATTAAATGCAGCCTCTGTTCCCATTAAATGCAGCCTCTGTTCTCCCAAATGCAGCCTCTGTCCCCCCCAAATGCAGCATGCCTGTGTCCCCCCCCAAATGAAGCCTCTGCCCCCCCCAAATGCAGCCTCTGCCCCCCCCAAATGCAGCCTCTGTCCCCCCCAAAATGCAGCCTCTGTCCCCCCCAAAAGGCAGCCTCTGTCCCCCCCAAATACAGCCTCTGCCCCCCCATATACAGCCTCTGTCCCCCCCAAATACAGCCTCTGTCCCCCCCAAATACAGCCTCTGCCTCCCCAAATACAGCCTCTGTCCTCCCCAAAATGCAGCCTCTGTCCCCCCTGAAATGCAGCCTCTGCCCCCCCCAAATGCAGCCTCTGTCCCCCCCAAATGCAGCCTATGTCCCCCCCAAAATGCAGCCTCTGCCCCCCCCAAAATGCAGCCTCTGCCTCCCCCCCCAAAAAGTAGCCTCTGTCCCCCTCAAAATGCATCCTCTGTCCCCCCCCCCAAATAAAGCCTCTGTCCCCCCCCCAAATACAGCCTCTCCTCCCCAAAATGCTGCCTGTCCCCCCCAATACAGCCTCTGTCCCCCCAAATGTAGCCTCTGTCCCCCCCATTCTCCACACAGCGGTACTTACCTTGGGTCTCCTGCGGTGTCCTCCTCCTCACACTGGCACCAGCATTCTTCCTGTTTCCTCTCTCGGGCGCAATGAGAGAGTGAAGCAGGAAGTGACATCTGACTCAGGGCAGATGTCAATCAAATCTGAAGTGGCGGAAGCTACTCGGCGCTTCAGAAAGCGCCAGCGCCACAAGGCGGGCTAAACGGGCTAATCTCGTGATTGCATAGACGTGGCGCTTCCTATAAGTGCACTGTGTCCGGCGTCGCACTGTGTCCGGCGTCGCACTGTGTCCGGCGTCCGAACACAGTGCACTTAAGGACCTTTTTTTTCCTTTTTTTTTTAAGGGGCCTGTAATAAAAATTATTTTTTTTTTTTGACTTTTTTTTTTGCCTGGAGGGGGGGGGGTTGTGCGATCGGCACCCAGGCGCCCCCTACGGATGGGCCACCACTGATATAAAGGCTTTACGTATTCGTTTAAAGAAAATCTGTGGGAGTGAGATAGGTACAGTATATAGAACATACATTATTCTGGGTATTATATTCATTTTAAGAGCATTCACTCTTCCAAACCATGCCAGGGAATGGCCTTTCCATCTCTGCAAGTCCTTTATCCACTTGAGCCCCAGACCATTATGCTGCCTAAGGACCAGAGGTCTTTTTCCAATTTGGCACTGCGTCGCTTTAACTGCTAATTGCGCGGTCATACAATGCTGTACCCAAACGAAATTTGCGTCCTTTTCTTCCCACAAATAGAGCTTTCTTTTGATGGTATTTGATCACCTCTGCGGTTTTTATTTTTTGCGCTATAAACGGAAAAAGACCGAAAATTTTGAAAAAAAATGATATTTTCTACTTTTTGTTATAAAAAAAATCCAATAAACTCAATTTTAGTCATACATTTAGGCCAAAATGTATTCGGCCACATGTCTTTGGTAAAAAAAATGTCAATAAGCGTATATTTATTGGTTTGCGCAAAAGTTATAGCGTCTACAAACTAGGGTACATTTTCTGTAATTTACACAGCTTTTAGTTTATGACTGCCTATGTCATTTCTTGAGGTGCTAAAATGGCAGGGCAGTACAAAACCCCCCCAAAAGACCCCATTTTGGAAAGTAGACACCCCAAGGAAATTGCTGAGAGGCATGTTGAACCCATTGAATATTTATTTTTTTTGTCCCAAGTGATTGAATAATGACAAAAAAAAAAAAATTTACAAAAAGTTGTCACTAAATGATATATTGCTCACACAGGCCATGGGCCTATGTGGAATTGCACCCCAAAATACATTCTGCTGCTTCTCCTGAGTATGGGGATACCACATGTGTGGGACTTTTTGGGAGCCTAGCCGCGTACGGGGCCCCGAAAACCAATCACCGCCTTCAGGATTTCTAAAGGTGTAAATTTATGATTTCACTCTTCACTGCCTATCACAGTTTCGGAGACCATGGAATGCCCAGGTGGCACAAACCCCCCCCAAATGACCCCATTTTGGAAAGTAGACACCCCAAGCTATTTGCTGAGAGGCATATTGAGTCCATGGAATATTTTATATTTTGACACAAGTTGCGGGAAAGTGACACATTTATTTATTTTTTTTGCACAAAGTTGTCACTAAATGATATATTGCTCACACAGCCCATGGGCATATGTGGAATTGCACCCCAAAATACATTTAGCTACTTCTCCTGAGTACGGGGATACCACATGTGTGGGACTTTTTGGGAGCCTAGCCGTGCACGGGACCCCGAAATCCAATCACCGCCTTCAGGATTTCTAAGGGTGAAAATTTTTGATTTCACTCTTCACTGCCTATCACAGTTTCGGAGGCCATGGAATGCCCTGGTGGCACAACCCCCTCCCCCAAATGACCCCATTTTGGAAAGTAGACACCCCAAGCTATTTGCTGAGAGGCATGGTGAGTATTTTGCAGCTCTCATTTGTTTTTGAAAATGAAGAAAGACAAGAAAAAACTTTTTTTTTTTTCTTTTTTCAATTTTCAAAACTTTGTGACAAAAAGTGAGGTCTGCAAAATACTCACTATACCTCTCAGCAAATAGCTTTGGGTGTCTACTTTCCAAAATGGGGTCATTTGGGGGCGTTTTGTGCCACCTGGGCATTCCATGGCCTCCGAAACTGTGATAGGCAGTCAAGAGTGAAATCAAAAATTCACGCCCTTAGAAAGCCTGAAGGCGGTGCTTGGTTTTCGGGGTTCCGTACGCGGCTAGGCTCCCAAAAAGTTTCACACATGTGGTATCCCCGTACTCAGGAGAAGCAGCAGAATGTATTTTGGGGTGTAATTTCACATATTCCCATGGCATGTTTGAGCAATATATCATTTAGTGACAATTTTGTGCAAAAAAAATAAAAAATTTGTCTCTTTCCCGCAACTTGTGTCGCAATATAAAATATTCCATGGACTCTACATGCCTCTCAGCAAATAGCTTGGGGTCATTTGGGGGGGGGGTTTGAACTGTCCTGGCATTTTATGCACAACATTTAGAAGCTTATGTCACACATCACCCACTCTTCTAACCACTTGAAGACAAAGCCCTTTCTGACACTTATTGTTTACATGAAAAAGTTTTTTTTTTTTTGCAAGAAAATTACTTTGAACCCCCAAACATTATATATTTTTTAAAGCAAATGCCCTACAGATTAAAATGGTGGGTGTTTCATTTTTTTAAACGGTAAAGTATAAAAAATTGCATACCTGAAAAGCAAACATGATAAAACATAATAACAATAAAACATTGCAGAATAGAATACAGTAAAAAAGAGCAGAACAATAGAGAGAATAGAGAGAGAGAGAACAATAAAACGACAACTATTTTTTTTTATTTTATATATTTTTTTTTTTACACTTTTTTTGTAGCTAACTTTTATAACTGTAACCGGTTCCAGGTTCGGGTCTCTCAAAATGCGATGGCATCTTGGGAGACCCTGTGAAAGTGTGCCTAGTCTGTGGAATGCTGTACCCTATGCTAATACTCAACTAGTGCATAGTAGCGTTCAAAACATTCACCAATGCAAAGACCAGGATTGTCAGGACAGGAGGGACAATAATAGCGGGTGTCACGCCTATATCCGCGCTTGCTGCAGACACAACATCTTTTTTGGGGGAGTTCGCTGGGTAGGGGTACTCGGGAGGACATAAAGAAAATGCCTCTCATGCAGCCGACTGCATTTGGATGGGGATGTGAATGGGGGAAGTACGGGCGCTGCAGAAGCGGTGGGTTCCCAATTAGGATTGGTGAATGCAGCAGGAAGGGCATTATGGGCACGACGGGCCTGTGTTTGTCTTTTTGGTGGCAGCGGGACACTACTTGTGCTTGCCACCTCACCAGCTTGAACTGCACTTATGGGACTCGCCACGTCACCAAGTGTTACTGCAGTGCTGGTTTGATTACGACCGGGGTGTACTAGGCCGCTGGCGCTTGCCAGTTCACCAAAACGCTACTTCAGATACTATACCACTAAGGGAGGCGTATGCTGCGTGCATGGGTGTTAGTGCTACTGGCGCTAACCTGACGCTGCTTGGGGCTGGTGCTTGCCAGTTCACCAAAATACTACCAAAAAAACTGTTAGCGATCGCAGGGATCAGGCCTGACTCTGCGAACGCTGCAGTTATGCGTTTAGTCTTTTGTAAGTGACAGTGATCGATCGATACTGCACTTGGGTGGGCTGGGCTGGGCGGAGGGGCAAAACGCAGGTGCTAGCAGGTATCTGTGCTGATCCCGCTAACACTGCGTTTTTGGGAACCCTAAACTGCTGGGGACGCTAGTATAGATCTGATCGGATCAGATATTGATCCGTTCAGATACTATACCACTAAGGGAGGTGTATGCTGCGTGCATGGGTGTTAGTGCTACTGGCGCTAACCTGACGCTGCTTGGGGCTGGTGCTTGCCAGTTCACCAAAATACTACCAAAAAAACTGTTAGCGATCGCAGGGATCAGGCCTGACTCTGCGAACGCTGCAGTTATGCATTTAGTGTTTTGTAAGTGTCAGTGATCGATCGATACTGCACTTGGGTGGGCTGGGCTGGGCCGGGCGGAGGGGCAAAACGCAGGTGCTAGCAGGTATCTGGGCTGATTCCGCTAACACTGCGTTTTTGGGAACCCTAAACTGCTGGGGACGCTAGTATAGATCTGATCGGATCAGATATTGATCCGTACAGATACTATACCACTAAGGGAGGCGTATGCTGCGTGCGTGGGTGTTAGCGCTACTGGCGCTAACCTGACGCTGCCTGGGGCTGGTGCTTGCCAGTTCACCAAAATACTACCAAAAAAACTGTTAGCGATCGCAGGGATCAGGCCTGACTCTGCGAACGCTGCAGTTATGCGTTTAGTGTTTTGTAAGTGACAGTGATCGATCGATACTGCACTTGGGTGGGCTGGGCGGAGGGGAAAAACGCAGGTGCTAGCAGGTATCTGGGCTGATCCCGCTAACACTGCGTTTTTGGGAACCCTAAACTGCTGGGGACGCTAGTACAGATCTGATCGGATCAGATATTGATCCGTTCAGATACTATACCACTAAGGGAGGCGTATGCTGCGTGCGTGGGTGTTAGCGGTACTGGCGCTAATCTTTTTTTTTTTTTTTCTTTTTTTTTCCACTTCAGCGAAAGTTTTCCGAGAGACATTATTTCAACTTTATGTGTCAAACTTTATCTCTTCTCCTTTTTCACATCATTGTGGATTGTTTCCGTCACATCTTTATTATTTTTCCCTTCCAGGATATTCTTAAATATTTTTAAAAACCGGCGACAAAACGCCTTCTATAATTATAAACCCTATTATTATCTTAGTCTCTCTCAGTCCCTCTTATTTCCGTCCGGCCCCCCTCCCCCTCGTCCCCCCCCTCCCCTGTGTCTGGTCCGTTCCTTTATGTTATTTATTTATCCACTTGGCTCTGCACCTGTTCTTTCTTTTATCCTATCTAAATAAATATCCGAGACTTTGTAGTTTTTCCAACTTTCCCATCTACTATTATCCCCTTTCTCTCCTCCTTCCATTTTGTAGTGATAATCTATTTCCTTTAGCCAGTTTCTAATGTCTGGTTTTCCACTTTTTAGCCAATTCTTGGGAATTAAGGCCTTGGTCGCATTCAGGAGGTTAGGTATTATTGATTTTCTATATTGTTTCTTAGGTTTATTGTAGATATGGAAGAGGCAAGTCCAAATATTTTGTTCTATTTCTTCTCCAGTTATTTCCTTTATGTTATTTAACACTTCCTTCCAGTACTCCATTATTATTGGGCATTCCCACCATATGTGTGTGATCGTTGCTATTTGGCCACATTTTCTCCAACACAAGGAGGTTCTATCTTGATGGAATCTGTGTATTCTTACTGGGGTCATATACCATCTTGATACTAGTTTATAATTCATTTCTATGGTCTTCATGTCCCAAGCCTTATTATATCCCATTTCTAGGGAGGGAGGAGCCTGGTAATGGCTCTGTGCACGGCGTGAGGATCCTGAGAACCCTCTCCCTGCAGCTGAGAGGAATGATCGGTCTGCTGAGAAGGTGTAGGTAGCTTCCCTCCCCGCCCCCCCTGCTCATCACTCACTGAGCTGTCTTGTGGTGTAAGCCAGAGAAAGTTTGTACCTGTGTCTGACTGCCCCTCCCCCCCCCCACCCCTCCGTAGTCGGATGGGCTAGAAGGCTCATCAAGGACGGGGGGTTAGGAGAACTGGAAAACCGCGGAGATGGGAGCGCTTCGGAAGAGACGGCAGCAGGGAAAACGGTGCGCTGCTGGGGGCTGTTTCAAGTCCCCAGCGGTGTTGCCGGCCGCGGAGAGCGGAGGAACCAGCTGAAGTGCACCGGGGAAATTTCGGAGGAGAGAGCCAGGAAGGTGGGTGAGTGGAGCAAGGAGCAGCGGCAGTGGACACTGAAGAGCTGAGAGCAGAGAACAGCTGAGACTTCAGCGGGTCAGACAGACCTGGGCAGATTGATAACATCAGAGACAGCACCTGAGCGTTTGCAGCATCAGAGAGCAGCAACAAGCTGTAGTGAGCGTCCCTTTTTGTCCCAACTTCAACAACAACTAAAAGATAAGTACCGTATTTTATTTATTTTTTTGGCTTTTTTTCTATTGCAATTGTCTTGAAGTGAAAAGGCAAAGGAAAAGTAATAGAACAAAAGAAAGGGAAAGGGAAAGAACATATTGAAATAAAACGAAATAAAATGGAATAAAAAGCGAAAGTAAATGAAAGTAAATGAAGGCGAAAGAGCTGAAAAAGTAGAATCAAGTGAGCTAAGAAAAACAATAAAAACAGGGGGGGGGAACAGGGGAGAAGGAGAAGGTGAATGAGAGACAAGCCAACGGAAGAGTTGTCTCCCAGCCCCCACCTGCTTGCTGCTGCTGCTGCAGTAGCTCCCTTTCTTGTGATCTTTTTTTTTTGGTCTTTTTTTGTTCTTGTTTTTTGCAAATGGTATTAACTATAGGCTCGATAGTATAAACTATAGAATAAGAAGAAATTTCATAGTAACAAAATGTGGAACATATAAGCTCATACTGGAACTATACTGCTGAATATATAAATCATCTTGCTGAATACTTGAATTAGATTGCATTATACCGCTAAAACATTTGAATTATTTTTATGAGCACCTGGGCCCTCATGCACATGGGCTGTTGGGAGAACGTTGTGAAAACGCCAGTGTCTTTGCAGTGATTTTTTTTTTTTTTTTTAACTTTTTTCAGCGTTTTTGCAATAGCGTCTTTGAGCGTTTTTGAGCGTTTTTTTTTTTTTTCCTCCTCTTTTGGCTCTTTTCTATTGCAATTGTCTTGAAGTGAACAAGCAGGGGAAAAGGCGAAAGAGCTGAAAAAGTAGAATCAAGTGAGCTAAGAAAAACAATAAAAACGGGGGGGGGGGAACAGGGGAGAAGAGAAGGAGAAGGTGAAAGAAAGACAAGCCAACGGAAGAGTTGTCTCCCAGCCCCCACCTGCCTGCTGCTGCTGCTGCTGCAGTATCTCCCTTTCTTGTGAGTTTTTTTTTTTTTTTTTTTTTTTGCAAATGGTACTAATTATAGGCTTGATAGTACAAACTATAGAATAAGAAGAAATTTCATAGTAACAAAAATGTGGAACATATAAGCTTATACTGGAACTATACTGCTGAATATATAAATCCTCTTGCTGAATACTTGAATTAGATTGCATTATATCGCTAAAACATTTGAATTATTTTGCTGAGCACCTGGGCCCCCATGCACACGGGCTGCTGGAAAAGCGCTGTGAAGACGCCGGGGTCTTTGCAGTGACTTTTTTTTTTTTTTTTTTCAGCTTAAGAACGCTTAAACAATTGAACAGCACCAAGGAATGCTTAATGTACTTAAGGTAGTAACATAACTTCTGGAAAACGGGGACTACTCATATCTCATTAATTATTTCTATTATTGGATTGTGGGGAGGATGCCGGGTATGAGAACGGAATAAAAGAAATATTAGTAAAAATAAGTCAATTTAAAAAGGCTGGGAGATTTTTTCATCATTAAGAGACCCCAATCAAGGGGTATTCTGGAAGGCAGCTTTGAAGATCTTATAAATCCAGCCATAGAAACAAACATGTAGGGGAAAACAACAAGAAGTGCGGGAGCAATACCGAAATCACCTAAGACCAGCCTAGGCCCAAGTCCAGGCCCTATGAACAGGTATATACAGCAAGGAATTGGAGAAGGAGAGAAACAAGTGGGTTCAAAGGGCAGACAAATAGATACAAAAGAGAAGGACAACAAGGATAAAAAAGGCCAGTATAAAGTACAAACAGAAACCAGCCACCTCTCAGAACCCAGAATGGAGCCAGAAATGGGAGAGGAAGACAGAGGAAAAGAGGAAGGACAACAAGGGCCACAGTTGCCAACAAAACAGGATATGGAAAAAATGTTTGCGGCACTAGAGAATTCCCTAAAAGCAGAGATGTCAACACTCCATAAAGATATGGGATATATGTTAAACAGAGTGGAAGAAGTAGAGATCAAAGTAGACCTACATCAAAAAAACATAAAGGAACTAGAAGACGAAATAAAGAAATTAAAACGGGAACAACAGGAACAATCATATAAAATAGAAGAGCAAGAAAATAGAGATAAAAAGAAAAACTTGAGAATACGTGGGTTACCGGAAACAGAACAAGCAGAAAATCTAATAGAAAAAATGAACAATCTCTTCAACCAAATCTTGGGAAAGGAAACAACTAACACAATAGGAATAGAAAGTGTCTTTCGAGTAAAAAAACCTCAAAGGTTCGCAAGGGAAACACCTAGAGATGTAATCGTACGCTTTGAAAAATGGGAAGAAAAAAAACAGATCTGGATAAACCTAAAGAGGAAAACACAAATAGAGTTTGCGGGAGGTAAATTACAAATATTTCAAGACTTATCTCAAGAAACGTTGAAAAGACGATGGATACTAAAGCCATTATTAGAAATCCTCCGGGAGCAAGAAATTCAATACAACTGGGGTTTTCCAGCATGTCTAATAGCAAGGAAAAACGGAATAAGTGCGAGGCTAAGACATGTGGAGGAGATTCCGGACTTTTGCAACAAACTAGAAATCCCCTCCCCAGAACTGGAAAAATACGCAAATAGTCAGGAGCGAATAACGGCAAGAGATGACCTACAGTGGCAAGTAAATTCAAGGATCAGACATCAAGATGTGGACTCTCGAGGAAATTAATATCTGAGAAAATACCACAACGGTGCAAGGGGCCTTAGAGTGGAAAGGGGGGGGGGCTGGGGTTGATGGGATGGGAAAAAAGGAAAGTGAAAGGATTGGTAAAATACAACAAAAACGCAGGGAGAGGGAGACAGGGACTCACGGAGTGGACAGGGGGTCGCCCTATTAGTGCTTAGGCAGGGGGGGAATAGGGTGTCTTACAGAGCTCCGCCTCACAATAAATAGAGCAGAGGGGGCAGAGCGTGCCCCACAAAACAAAGTAAAACGCTCTCAGCTCTAGAGAATATGGGGGTAAAAAACCCATATCAGAAAAAAGGGAGGGGGAGGGTGGGAGGAGGGAGGGGAGGGGGAGGGAGAGGTCTGAGTCACATGAGTGGTTACATGGGCACACCTATTCTGAGACAAGAGATGAGGAGACCCCGTGCGTCCGCTGGGTGTCCCCTCCATCCGGTCTCCTAGGGGGACCGCGTGGGGGGGAGGGCCTGAGGACGGGCGGGGAAGAAAAGGCACAAGAATGGAAAACGTAAACAGCATAAAAATAATCTCTTACAATGTCCGAGGACTAAATTCCCCAGGGAAGAGAAACATCATCCTCCGAGAACTAGAAAAAAGTAAAGCAGAAATAATTTTCCTACAGGAGACGCATATAACCCAAAACTCAAGTGCCAAAATTTATTCAAGAAACATACCAACATGGTATCAAGGAGACTCGCCAATAAGAAGGGCCAAAGGAGTAGCCATCGGTATAGGGAAAAATGTACGTTTTCTAATAGATCAAAGGAAAATAGACCCGGAGGGTCGATATCTTTTTATTACAGGAACTATACACGGGGTAAAATATACATTGGCCAATGTCTACTGTCCTAATAAGAACCCTAAAAAATATTTGATAGATATAATTAAAATACTAATGGAATTCAAGCAAGGAAAATTAATACTAGCTGGAGACTTCAACTTCAGCATGGATAATAAAATGGACAGTACCTCAAGAGTAAGGGACAAAGAGGTAAATCAACTAAAGAAATTAAAAAGAACATTATATGAACAGCAACTAATAGACCCTTGGAGAATTCAGCACCCCAGCACAAAGGACTACACATTCTACTCAACAGTACACAAAATTTACTCCAGATTGGATTACATCATGGTCGAACATAGAAACTTGGAAGAAATAGAAGAAACAAAAATAGGCATAATAACCGCCTCAGATCACAGCCCAGTAATCTTGAGAATGAAAATAAAAGGAGAAGTCCTAGAAAGGGGTCCATGGAGAATCAACGAAACTTTATTAGAAGACAGTGAGACCGAAAAAAGCATCATAGAAGAAATTAAAAGATATTTTGAAGAAAACGATACACCAGAGGTATCGAAAGCAACAATATGGGAGGCGCATAAATCTGTTATTAGGGGCAAGTTAATAGCTATATGGGCAAGAAAAAAACAGGAAAGGAAAACAAACATGCAACAAATAATTAAAGAAATTTATGAATTGGAACGAAAACACAAAAATCAAGTAAACAACAAAATCTTCGGCCTACTATCTCAAAAGAGAGAGCAATTAAAAGACTGGATGGAACAAGAAGAAAGGAAGGACTACAACAGAGTAGTACAAGAAAAATATAAATGGGGTAATAAACCAGGAAAATACCTAGCAAATCTGGTAAAAAAAAAGAAGTCTTTGAATTACATTGAGAAGATCAAAAATGAAAAAGGAGAAGTGGTAAATAAAACTACAGATATAGCGATAACATTTCAAAAATACTTCAGCTCCCTTTATGCAATAAAAGGACAGGAAAGTTGGAAAGAAGCGAATACAAGAACAAAGAAGATACAAGAATATTTAAAAAAAGCAAACTTACCAAAACTAAAAATAGACCAACTAGAAGAATTGGAAAAAAATATTACGCATGAAGAGGTAAAACTGGCATTAAAGGAAACTCCCGTAGGAAAAAGCCCAGGACCAGACGGGTTTACGGTCAAATACTATAAAAAATTTGAAGAACAGCTGACTCCAAAACTATTAGAATATATGAATTCCTTAGGGGAAGATGAAGAAATAAGAAGTGAATCGTTATTAGCTCATATTACAATACTACCAAAAGAAGGGAAAGACAAAGTTAACTGCTCAAGCTACAGGCCAATAGCCCTATTGAACGCTGATACGAAGCTGTACTCCAAGATCCTGGCCACTAGGATAAAAAAACTAATCCCACTGTGGATCAACCCGGACCAAACTGGTTTTGTCCCGGGGAGAGAGGCGGGACAACAGCCTAAAATCATTATTGATGTTGCACAAGAAGGTGCAGAATGAGACCCCAGTTCTATTCCTGTCATTGGATGCAGAAAAAGCATTTGACAGGGTAGACTGGGGTTTCATGATGGATACATTGCGGCACTTGGGTATTGGGACAAAAATGATGAAGTGGATAACAAATTTGTATAATGGCCCGACAGCAGTCGTAAAAGTAAACGGTAGACTCTCTCCAAAAATTAAGATGCAGAATGGAACACGGCAAGGCTGTCCACTGTCTCCACTATTATATGTATTGGCTTTAGAACCACTATTAGCAACACTCCGCAATAACAAAGAGGTAGAAGGAGCGAAACTAGGAGGAAAAGAGCATAAGATCGCTGCCTACGCGGACGACATCTTGATGTACGTATCCAACCCAAGAGTGTCACTCCCAAACATACTGAAAGAAATTAAAAAATACGGAGAACTGTCAAACTTCAAAATTAATCCAATAAAAGGAAATATTAAACATAGGTCTAGAGAAAAAGGAAGTTCAGTTTTTACAAAAAGAATTCCCATTCACTTGGGTAAAAGAACTAAATTACCTTGGAATTAAAATAACTCCTAGAGTCGAAAAAATTTATCAGGCAAACTTTATTCCACTGATCAATGAGGTCAAAGAAGAAATGAAAAAGTTAAGAATACAGCCACTTTCATGGATTGGAAGAATAAATATGTTTAAGATGACGATATTACCTAAAATAAACTACAGATTACAGATGTTACCAGTAAAAATCCCGCAGAGCTTTTTTAAAATAATTAAAACAATCCTGCTAAAATACATATGGCTTAATAAAAAACCAAGAATTAAATACACGCTGATCACAAGGAAAAAGGAGCATGGGGGTCTTGCCGTCCCAGATATAAGTAGGTACTATAAAGCCATAGTTTTAACACGAATGTTAGAGTGGACAAATGAGAAAAATGAAAAAAAATGGGTGGAAATGGAAAACACAATAAGTGGAGCCACACTACATAAGAATATTTGGATTCCACGGAAATATAGAATATTGGACACCGACACGCACGAAATAACAAAAAATGTATTTAAAATTTGGGACACCATTCACTTAAAGAATGAATGGAAATATAATTCACCACGATTAGCACTCACAGGATCGAATCTCTTCACCCCTGGGAGGGAAATATTTGAAATCCAAGGAATAGGTAACCCACGACTGAAAGATATCACTAGAAATGGCAAAATAAGAACACGAGTAGAAATAGAGGAAAGGAATGGATGGAAGATGAATGAATGGAATTATACTCAAATAAGGCACCTAGTAAGCACAATACCACACCCACTGAGAGATGAAACAAAATTAACTGCACTGGAAAAGCTATGTAGCAATGAAACACCATTAAAAAACGGAACATCAAAAATTTATAGTATACTGACAGATTTGGAAGCACAAGAAAGACCAGAATATATAAATCAATGGGAAAAAGAAATGCAGTTAAAAATAGATAACCAAAAAGTACTGGCGCTAATCTGACGCTGCCTGGGGCGACGCATATCACCGCCGGGCGATCAGGGGGCTAAACCTTTATTCGGTAATAAACGGCGGGTGCCCTGACACTATAAAAAATAAACGAACTAACCAGCGTCACCCGTAACACTTATACGGTGATCAGGGGTGAAAGGGTTAACTAGGGGGCAATCAAGGGGTTAAAACATTCATTCGGTAGTATATGGGGGTCCCTGTCACTATAAAACGCTGACGGCGAACCTAAATATTTACGTCCCTAACTAGCGTCACCAGCGACACTAATACAGCGATCAGAAAAATGATCGCTTAGCGACACTGGTGACAGGGGGTGATCAAGGGGTTAAAACTTTATTAGGGGGGGTTAGGGGGGTACCCTAGACCTAAAGGGGGGTAACAGTAACTGTCCCAACACTGTAACTGTCACAAACTGACACTATGCAGTAATCAAAAAAAAAAAAACTGCTTGGTGTCAGTTTGTGACAGGGGGGGTGGGTGATCGGGGGGGGATCGGGGTGTTCTGTGTGCCTGGCATGTTCTACTGTGTGTGTGTGTGTGTTGTACACTCACTCACATGTCTTCTCTCCTCGGGCCGGAACGGAAATTACCGAGCCGAGGAGAGATGACATCATTTCCTTTGCTGCTGTTTAGTATACAGCAGCAAAGGAATGATTCGATTGGCCGGCGGCGATCGTGAGGGGGGGGCCACGAACGAATGGTCTCCCCCTCACCTCTGATCGCCGCTGGACAAAAGACGACCGCCTCGGGCACCGGGGGGTGTCCGATCGGACCCCCCACCCGCGGAAGGCAAATCACGTACATGTACGTGATTTTGCCTGTCCGTGCCACCTTGCCGACGTACATCGGCGTGAGGCGGTCGTCAAGTGGTTATTATTCGTACCAATAAGGATCCATAACTGAGATCATAAAAAAGTTTTGTGTCTGAGGTAATATGTACTCCCAGATAATATAGAGAATCGACATTCCAAATAAAGGGAAGGGTATATTTCAGAGATGTTGCCATTGCTGATGGTACATGGCTAGGTAATAGTACAAACTTCCCGAAATGTATTTTAAGTTGGATAAAATACCATATCTCGGGACTTCAAACAACAGGGCAGGTAAAGATTCCTGGGGTTTGGAAAGATAGAATAATAAGTCATCAGCATATGCTGAGACTTTGTGTTCCCCAGAGCCAATACCAACCAATCGACTATTACCTTATTTTTCCTCACTTTACAAAGAAAAGATTCCAAAATCATAGCAAACAATAATGGGGAGAGGGGACACCCCTGCCTGGTACCATTATGAATATCAAAGTAGTCTGAGAGAGTACCATTAACCTTGACCCTAGCTCTTGGACCCGCGTACAGAGCCGATATCCATCCCGTCATCCGATCACCCAGGCCTATCTCCTTTAATACTTCCATCATGAATACCCAATTCACTCTAACAAATGCCTTTTCAGCGTCCATTGATAGTAATACTCTCAGGATTTTATCAGGTCCATTTTGCATCCAATGAAGAATATGGAGGGCCCGAATGGTATTTTCTTTAGTTTCGCGACCCTTCGTAAAGCCCATCTGGTCAAAATGGACTAGTTGCCCTATATGATCCTGTAATTGGAGGGCTATAATCTTTGGCAATAGTTTAGTGTCTGAGTTAAGAAGAGAGATAGATGTGTAATTAGCACAGTATTGAAAATCTTTCCCCGGTTTCGGAAGAACTGTCACAATGCTTCCAGAGGTAGCGAGTTAGAAGACGTGATTTTATGAAGATTACTACAGAGAGGGGATACCAATATAGGGATAAACTTCCTATAATATGCATTTGTTAGGCCATCTGGTCCTGGACTTTTCCCCATTGGCAGAGTTTCTACTACCTTGCTCACTTCCTGAATAGTGATTGGTCATTCTAAATTCTCGATGCCCGTGGAGGACAGGACAGACAGGTCAGAGTCCTTGAGATATTCCCTGATCTCCTCCGCCCGCCCCCATCCACAGCCCTCGAAGAAGATTATTGAATGTCATATAGATCCGTGTAAAATCTGTGAAATTCAGCAGCTATACACTTAGTATCCACTACCTGTTTATTATTACCTAATATATTATGAACATGACAGAGGTCCTGTTGGCTAATTTTAGTCAAATTAACACAGTACCGAAAGCTGAGATATTTTGTTATTTTGTAGCACCCTCCTAAGTAGGTGCTAGAAGAGAGTATAGCTTTTGGGTCTTTCTTCTTACCAGGCAGGCTGCCAGATAAATTCAGATGCTCTCTGCCTACCAGGGAGCAGGGATCCATTGATAGGGTCTGCTCATGGTGCTCAGATGCTGCTCATGTTGTCTGAATGTTTCACACTGGTCCAATAGGACAGGGCATATTGGGCAGTGGGAGGAAACAAGTGAGAGCATAGGCATAGTTACAGCCCTGACCATTGGCACAGGAAAGTGCCTCAATGCATGCTGGGTGACCGTATATATGCCAAGGGCACATGTGCTTGGGGTCTTCGGCTGGAGAGTGAAGCTGCAACCCAGATGTCCTGCAAAGCTGACTGGAAGGGAGACACACCAGGAAGGATTTATTCCTGCCTACTGTGAGTACAGATCTGTGTCATGGGGCCTGTCCTCTGAGCGCCATCCCTTCAGCTAGTAGAGTCAGTGGAAGGGTGTTAGCCAAAGGGGATGAGTTGAGTATGGTATAGCAGAGAGTTTGCTACCACATTCAACCGGGTGAGGCCAAGTGAGAGTTGTCCTCATCTATAAATAGTTCCAGTTGGAGTATCCCACTATTCCCTTCTCCCATCCAAGTTCCAACAATAAATACCAAAAAAAAAACCAAACACCCTGGATTGATTATTGGATATTGAGTGGATGAGAGTACGGTTGGTTGTGTGAAAAGACCTAATAACTGGCAGCAAGATAATCAGGGGGAGACCCAGGGTCTACACACAACAATCCCTACAGGGCAGTGCTATGATTTCATCACATAATTTTGGTGATTATGATTCTTCACAATTGCACTTGATTGATAGAGTTATAATTTATAAAGAACTACAAGCATTGAGTTATTTTAGGCCTAGTATGGATTTTAAGAGGCATCCCACACCAAAAAAACTAAATAAAATGTGTGGTGTACCCCCACAAAAAAAATAAATACCAGACCCTTATCCGAGCATGCAGTCACACCAGGCCGCATGAAAGGGCAACTTGCCAGGGGGACTCCCCTGACAAAGCACCTTGTTCCCAATTTGATGAGGACAAGGGCCTCTTCCCCACAACCCTGGCACGGTGATTGTGGGGGTCTGCAGGCGGGGCTCTTATCAGAATGTAGAATAAGCCCCCTTTAACAATAAGGGGGACCAAGATTCTGTCCTTACCAATGTGAATTAGTATTTTTCATTGATAGCTCCTCTGTTTAAATTCTGGGAATCCCCCAGCTGACAGCAGGGATGAGTTATGGTTGTTAGATCGCTGGCAAGTGGATGTGAAAAACTGATGTAAACTGAACTGACCGGAAAACTGAAGTAAAAACTCATGTAAACTGAATGCGTTTTTTCTTTAAAATAACGTGACTGAATGGTTGACGCCCATTTGAAAAAGTTCAGAGATGTGTGGTTTGATGAATGCAAGTTTGTGCCCACAAGTCATGGGAAAAGCACCACATCTCTAGAGGTGGAAATCCATTTGGAATCATCTGTGCATACCTTGTCTAGGGTTGTCACCTGTCCGGAATTGACCCAGACAGTTCGGTTTTGAATCATGTGTCTGGGTTTAAGGCAGACTGAAACCCGGACACATTATTCAGAAAAGGCTGTGGCTCCTAGAGTAACGAAGACAGTTACACACAGATCTGTTGCCATCCGGGAGCTACATATGGCTGTCTGGGGGCAGGCGATGATGTTAGCAAGAGCAATTTGGCCACACCCACTGTTTACTGCAGCATGCTATGCCCACCGCATTTCTACTCTCCTTGGGGCACGGTAAAGGTGTCCAAGGCTGCTAAAGAGTTCAGGTTTGGCATGAAGAAAAGGTGACAACCAGGGGCGGAACCCCCCCGCTGTCGGTCGGGTCACCAGCACCCCCCTTACTTGAGGGTCCCGCGGTTGGTCACCCAGCCCCGCATTTACCCCATCTAGGTTGCGGGCAGACAGCGCTCCTACGGGCGATGGCTTCTATCGCGTGTCCTGCTCCTCTGCATCAAGGCGGCTTCCGCCGTGCATCTCCTCCCTTCTTATTCTGGGCTTCCAATAGGATCGCCTGTCATTTCAGCCAATCAGGTGACAGGTCTCAGGACCCGCTTCCTGATTGGCCAGGAGGAGGACCAGTGTGACAATGGGGAATATTCATTCTCTATTGTCACACATCTGGGTGGGCTTGGAGCATGGAGCTCTGCGCCCGGGGCCCACCCTTTTTTGAAGCCTATTAGAACATCTGGCTCTAATCATGTGCTTCAAAAAAAAAAAAAAAAACACCCGCTACAATTGGAATGTACACCCTATCCATGCATCCGGCCCCCTAACCTACATGCAAGGTGCCGAATGCATTAATAGGGAGGGGGCTGTGCCTGTGTGCCCCTAATGGGTGGGCCACCACTGGTGGCAACCCTAACCTTGTCGCCGATAAGGATTTGAATATACGAGAGTTTTTGGCCAATCAATACCATTTATAACCTAAAATGTACGTTCTGTCAAATTTTTCTAGACCTGATGATAAAGGGAGATAATATTGGATGTATACTTACTAAGACATATACAGGATGCCAATTTCTAATAATTCAGTTTTGCATACTAATAGTTGTCATCCACAACATACTGTATAGTCAATACATTACATTATTTATTGGTGTTTTGCTCAAGTGTAATTCTTTCCAGTGAGTTCAGTCCAGCCAGAAAATACTGTTTTAGGGTTGATGGCACGCTGTTATATAAAAAAAAAAAACTCCAGACATGAATCAAACAATTACCCTTGCAGGCGTGACTGTCTGGCATTCCTCCAATGCTACAAAATAAATCAGGTTGTTCCATCAGCCTTCTGGCTTGATGTTCCTTTAGGCTGTTTCGAAGCACCATTGTAATTACATATATGCTCTGCATACCTCGCAGCTCCTTGCTGCAATGGCTCACGCTCTGGTCTCTGGGCAGGGAACTTCATGTTTGATCACCTGTCAGGCCTTTGGCCTGGTTCACACCTATGCATTTTTTGGTGCTTTTCGCGGAAACGCACTACACTCCATTTAATATGGTTTCCTATCGGACACGTTCATAGCTATGCTTTTTTCAGCTGACACTTTTTTGGAAAGGGTCAAGCCCCGTACACACGGGCAGAATGTCGGGAGACATTTGCCAGTTCCAAAAAAAAAAAAAGGCTGACATTCTGCCCGTGTGTGTCGGTCTGTCTGTTCGGCCGGCTTCTGTCAGACGTCCATGCTGGAAAACCAGCAGCCGACCGACTCCCGATCAGCACTCTCAGCCATGGTAGGGGGGGCATCCCTCATCAGAGTGTTTCTCAAACTTTTTTGTCTTGCAGCGCACCAAAAAGATCTAAAAATTTTCACGCCACACCTGAAAAGATTTAATAATTTCTATGGTCAGCGGTAAATATAATGTATACAAAAGCAGCAGTCTTGTGTGATCCAAAATATTATATATCACTGATATATACTATTGGGGATCACACAAGACTGCTGCTTTTGTATATATTATATTTTCCCGCTGATATAATATTGGGAATGGGAATCACACAAGACTGCTGCCTATATTAACTGCTGATATAATCACACACTGGTCCGTCAGTCCCCATCACTTCTCTCCTCTCCACCTTCTCAGCTCCACATTGTGTGGGATAGCCAGGGACTGCGGGCTCCTCTGCTCTTTTGTGGATGGGACTGAAGGAGAGAATGATGTCACGTTGAGGCGCGCCCTGCTCAGAACCTCATTGGCTGGAAACGCATGGCGCGGCAACTGTCCTGGCACACTGCTGGCAGCCAAGCTACAGCCTAATCGTATTTGCGATCCGATATAAATATAAATCCTGTATAATATTAATAAAAAATGGTGGAGGTGAATTTTAGATTTAAAAATAGAGGGAATAACAAAATATTAGAAGAATCTTGTGGGTATGTAAAAGGAAGAGAGGGAGGAAAACTAATTATAGATATTAAGACAGAAAGGGAGAATAAATATTAAGGATACACCTATAGCGGTGCAAATCAATATCTGCAGTGCCCCCGTCCCACCAATGATAGCAAACCATGGACATTTTTTGACGTTAAGAAGTATCCTGAATATTTACATTAATTAAACACATGTTAACCAATAAGCTTGAACTTTGAATTGGATGAGTCCTACCAATACAGAAGAAATATTTTGGGTGGGTATTATCACTTCTGATAAGTATTAAGTATCTCTGTTAGATACATTTGTATGTGGAAATATGTAGATAGTGTTTTTTAAGGTTTTAAGTTAAGGTTAAAGTGTTTGTAAAGGCTGAAGGTGTTCTATGCATGAAGCTAAAAGACCTTCTCTGAGACCCCCACAATACTTACCTAGGCCCCATCGCGATCCAGCAATGTGCACGAGATCCTCGGCTCTCCAGAGACTCTCACTCCTCATTGGCTGAGGCAGCAGCAGGAACAATTGCTCCCGCTTCTGTCAATCCCAGCCAGTGAGCCAATAAGAAGAAAGGGGCTGGAACACGGCTCTGTGTATGAATGGGTACAGAGAGCAGTGGCTCGGGAGCAAGCGTGTTTGGGTGTCCCCACAGCAAGCTTCTTGCTCGGCAGGAGGGAGGGGCCAGGAGCGCCAGATGGGGAGCCAAGAAGAGGGGGATCCGGGCTACCCTGTGCAACACTACTGCACAGAGCAGGTGAATATATCATGTTTGGGTTTTTTTGGGGTTTTTTTTAAATCAAGCCTAAATATTACTTTAATCAGTTTCAGGGTTTTTGTTATGGGTGGGGGGGGGGGGGGGGGATTTTGTTTTCTTATATATGTATTATAAATGTGCAATGCTCAACCCCAAAGGGGCCACCAATTGCCACAGGTTCTTTGCCTCCTTCCAATATCAGCCAGACATTCACCCGTGAGCTCCCCAGACCAGATTCTGAAATCCCTCAATCGGCTTCAAGAATTCTCAGAAAAGTAGGCCCCCAGCACTGTCCTACAGTAGTTGGTACCTCAATGAACGCATGTATAACCAGAAGAGCAGAAAAGGGCAGAAGACCTTCAGGCTGTGCACTTCTCCTTATGGACAAGACACCACAGCTCCAAACCCCAGACTAATTATGTGCTCTTCAGTCACCTGTTGGGTACACCTCCTCAGGGATTGGCTGAGGCCCCATAAATATTTAGACTGCTCATTTGACTTGCTCTACTCCTATGTTCTAGAACCTTCCAGAAGGCAGGGAGAAACACTCAAACCTGCAGCACATGAGACCCAGACAAGACCAAAACAACTCTTCCACTGATTACAGAGGAGCCCAAAAAGAACTAAATGTACCCAAGATCCTAGCACCTAACTAGGAGTGTGCTACAAATGCAACATTGTAATTATATATATTAGTGCTTGAGATTGAAGTGTATATAAACTCAAAATCAAAAATTTAATATATTGCAGTTTACCAATCCTTAGATGTCATTGCTGCATTTGTTTTACTTTATTTATTTATTTATTTTTTCCTTTATTTTTACTTGGTGATCCAGCCAGTAACACACTTCCTGTGTTAGGGTGTCTCCTCTATCTATGGAGGAGCAGTGGAGACACAGCTGTACAGCAGAGTTGCCACCACATTTAAGGATTGAAAATCTACAATAAAGTAACCGTTTGTTTTTCAGTTTAATACTACTTTAAAGAAGCTCACTATTTTGTGAGGGCTGTGTCCTCAATCTCCTTTCTCTGTCTCAAAGAGGAAGCATGAGAGGTCTGTTTAGGCCCCTGATAACTCACTCAAACCCTGCAAAAAGGCTCCTAAAACAAAAAAAAAATAATAAAAAATAAAATTAATTATAAAAAAATAAACAAAGGGGGCATGCTGCAGAAAATGTTAAAGAGTCCTGCAATGGGAGCCTTGGGATCAGTGGGAAGGGGCTCGGGCCCAGGCTGGGGGGTCATTTCTTCTCGTTTAGTGTCGGTTTACACTGGGGCGACTTTTCAGGCGACTTAGCCGCCTGCCAAGTCGCATTCCATTTAGTGCAATGTAATCGTTCTAATCGGACCAACTCAAGTCGCTTCGACTTAGAAAAAGGTTCCTGCACTACTTGGGAGCGATCATTGACTTCTACTAAAGTAGTCGTTTGCAAGCCTCTCTGAAGTCACGCTGTACAGGGCGGCTTCAGAGTCAGGCGACTTTAAAGCTGCCCCAGTGTGAACCGAGCCTTACTCTACAACTAAGCTCTTGTTGAGGGAAACATGTCACCAAGGGAGCTCAGGTGGATTGCCAGTGTACCAGGGATTTGTACAGACGTAGGGTTATTGATATGGAATGTGTTTTGTTTTTTTTTTGTTTGTTCTCCTTCATAGAAAATTTTACAGCAATCTTGGAATTTTAGACATTTTTGCCCTTAACTACAGTGCCTTGCAGTGGTGGCCCATCTATAGGAGGCGCATGGGCACCCCCCCCCCCCCCCCTCCAGGCAGTCATAACAAAAATGTAAAAAAAAAAATATATATATATTTTTTAAAACTGACCCTTTAAAAAAAAAAATACAAAAAAAGGTCCTTAAGTGCACTGTGTTCGGACACCAGACACAGTGCGACGCCGGATACAGTGCACTATGGGAAGGGCCACGTCTATGCAATCACGAGATTGCAGACGCGGCGCTTCATTTGTGGGCTTTTATCCCGCCTTGCGGCGCTTTCTGAGGTGCCGAGTAGCTTCCACCCGACGCTTGTAGTATCTATTACTACGGCTGGGCAGTTTGATTGACATCTGAGTTAGATGTCACTTGCTGTTTTCTCTCTCCCATTGCGCCCGGGAGAGAGAAAACCGGAAGTATGATAGCGGACTCCTCCATCGCCGCTGCCAGTGCCCGTGTGAAGGAGACACCGCAGGAGAGGACAACACAGCAAGGTAAGTACCAGAAGGGGGGTTTAATGGAACACACTCTGCATTTGGACACACGCTGCATTTAATGGGACACACTCTGCATTTGGACACAGGATGCATTTGGACACAGGATGCATTTAATGGGACACAGGATGCATTTGGACACAGGATGCATTTAATGGGACACACTCTGCATTTGGACACAGGATGCCTTTGGACACATGATGCATTTAAAGGGACACAGGATGCATTTGGACACAGGATGGATTTGGACAAAGGCTGCATTTGGACACAGGATGCATTTAATGGGGCACAGGCTGCATTTAGACACAGGCTGCATTTGGTGGGACACAGGCTGCATTTTATGTGACACAGGCTGCATTTTATGTGACATAGGCTGCATTTGATGTGACACAGGCTGCATTTGATGTGACACAGGCTGCATCTAAGGAGGGACTGGGGACACTTGATGTAAGGACAAACTCCCCTGGGGACACCTGATGGCATCTGGTGGCAGGTGACATGACTAGTGACACGCTCAAGGCTCCCACTGATTCTGCATTATGGTGAGTTGAATGATTTCATTTTATATTACAATGTAATAATAGAAATAATGCGCTTCAATCATCCTGACACCATAAGAAACCATGGTGCCGGGATGATTGAAGTGCTAACACCAGGTGTTTGGAGTATCTTTATCTGCTGATTGTTAAACTTTCTAGAATACACATTTCTATTGTTGTGTAGGATCTGGGCCTGCTGTCCCTCCATCCCTCTCTCCCTCTCCCTCCATCCCTTGTTTATCACAGACGCTAACCACACCACCTTAGAGCCATGCCCACGATTTCGCTGAAACCACGCCCATTTTCACCAAGTGGGAGGGGTCAGAAAGGAAGGGCAGGATCTGGCGCCCCCCCATCCTAAAACTTCACCAGCCGCCACCGGTGACTTGCAAAAGTATTCACCCCCTTGGCATTTTTCGTGTTTTGTTGCCTCACAACCTGGAAGTAACATGGATTGTTTGAGGATTTGCATCATTTAATTTACAGAACATGCCCACAACTTTGAAGATGTTTTTTTTATTGTGAAGCAAACAAATAGCTCCAAATCACTTTGGATAGGTCTCTATGAGCTTGCCACATCTTACCACTGGGATTTTTGCCCATTCCTCCTTGCAAAACTGCTACAGCTGCTTCAAGTTGGATGGTTTGCGCTTGTGAACAGCAATCTTTAAGTCTGACCACAGATTTTCTATTGGATTGAGGTCTGGGCTTTGACTAGGCTATTCCAACACATTTACGTGTTTCCCCTTAAACCACCAAAGTGTTGCTTTAGCAGTGTGTTTGGGGTCATTGTCCTGCTGGAAGGTGAACCTCAGTCCTAGCCTTAAATCACTCACAGAGTGGTACAGATTTTGCTCAAGAATATCCCTGTATTTAGCACCATCTATCTTTCCCTCAACTCTGACCAGTTTCCCAGTCCCGACTGCTGAAAAACATCCCCAAAGCATGATGCTGCCACCACCATGTTTCACTGTGGGGATGGTGTTCTTTGGGTGATGTGATGTGTTGGGTTTACGCCAAACATAGCATTTTCTTTGATGGGCAAAAAGTTCAATTTTAGTCTCATCAGACCAGAGCACCTTCCTCCATACATTTTGGGAGTCTCCCACATGCCTTTTCACAAACTCAAAACGTGCCTTTTTGTTTTTTGCTGAAAGTAATGGCTTTCTTCTGCCCACTATGCCATAAAGCCCAACTCTATGGAGCGTACGGCTTATTGTCGTCCTATGTACAGATACTCCAGTCTCTGCTGTTGAACTCTGCAGCTCCTCCAGGGTTACCTTAGGTCTCTGTGCTGCCTCTGATTAATGCCCTCCTTGCCCGATCTGTGAGTTTTGGTGTGCGGCTGTCTCTGGGCAGGTTTGCTGTTGTGCCATGTTCTTTCCATTTGGTTATGATAGATTTGATGGTGCTCCTATGGATCATCACATATAACTCAGATTAAAAAAAACATTGAACTAAAGGCTGTAATGTAACAAAATAGGTAAAAAGCCAAGGGGGTGAATACTTTTGCAAGGTACTGTATATGAAATTGCAGATCTGGTTTTGTTTGGATGCTTGAAAGTTGTCAAATAAGAAAAACAGGACATCTGCAACATAGGCTCAGAGCACTTTCCTCCTTGTGCCTCATCTGAAGGGGCCTAATTACTCTCTGTGCTGGCCCAGCTCCCCCTCTTTACCTCCCTACAAAATCTTTTGGGTAGCTGTCCAGGGAGGACTAAAGGGGAACACTTGAGTGAAAACTCAGAGTTGCTGGGGCTGATGACATCATATCCAAGATGGTGGCACCCAGCAGCATGCCTAGAAGTTTTGTGTCCACATAAACAGAGGTTATTATAGGTACAGTAAATAGCATGCATAAATGCACATATAATCTCGTGGGAGGATTTTGACATTTTCATCTGTACTTAGAGCTATAAATGTCAAACCATTATTTAATAACCACTCAGGTGAAATAACCTGTTCTACAAAATCTGTTCCTTTATAGATAATTTTAGAGCATTCTTGAAACTTCAGACATTTTCGCCCTTAAAGCGGTTGTATACCCGCTGAAATTTTGTTTTGTTTTTTACCCGTGTAAAGCAAAAGGCATAATGAGCTAGTATGCACCGCATACTAGCTCATTATGAAATACTTACCTTAGAACGAGGCGTCGGTATCTTACCTGGTCCACGCCGAGGGAGCTGTCATGTTGCCTCGGCGTGTCTTCCGGGTATCGCGGTTCCAGCGCTGTGAGTGGCTGGAGCCGCGATGTCATCACTCCCGCGCATGCGCGTGGGAGATTTCTTACCAGGCAAGGTCCGGCAGTTGCCGGGCCTTCAGCTGAGAATCCCCTGTGTGCATGCGCAGCTGCAGTCAGCGGCGCATAGCAAGGGGAATATCTCCTAAACCGTAAAGGTTTAGGAGATTTTTTTTTACCTACAGGTAAGCCTTAATATAGGCTTACCTGTAGGTAAAAGTTAAAAAAAACACTATACAACCACTTTAACTCTAAGAAATTGCAGATCTGGTTTTGTTGGTATGCATAAAAATGGTCAATAGGACAAAACAGATTTTGTTTACATAACAGTAAAACAGAACATCTGCAACACAGGCTCAGGGTACTTCCCTCCTTGTGCGTCATAGCCCTCTCCTATATGGGGGCCTCTCTGTGCTGGCCCAGCGCCCTACATAATCTTTTGGGTAGCAGTTGAGGGAGGACTGAAGGGGAACACTTGAGTGAAAACTCTGAGTTGCTGGGGCTTAAGACATCATATCCAAGATGGCAGAACCCAGCAGCATGCTCAAAAGTTTTGAGTCTACACAAACATAGGTATTACAGGTCAATAGCATGCAAAAAATATACTAAATGCACATACACTATATTACTAAAAGTATTGGGACGCCTGCCTTTACACAAACATGAACTTTAATGGCATCCGAGTCTTAGTCCATAGGGTTCGATATTGAGGTAGCCCACCCTTTGCAGCTGAAGCACTGCACCCTTGGGGACTGTTTGGATTTACCTACTCATCTGCACCACCATGACCCTGGGAGCATTCCAACCCACCTGACACTCTGGGTTCAGACATCTTTGCACCACCTTAAAGTAATAATTCAAACCACTCAATGAGTTTATTATCTATTAACATTTACTGGATAACTCAAGGAAGACCTTGTTGCACAAAGGCAGTAATAGATCAACTGAACTTTGGATAACAGCCCTAATTCAGTAGAAGTATTCCTCCACAATAATACGAGTTAAGACAATTTGCCAATAACAGTATATTATATTTAGGTATGTACAATGAAGTACCACTTGCCCATGACCTGAAAGGATAAGCGAGAGTTAAGCATTAATCCTGGCAAGACTTCTAAAGGGAAAACCCAGGCTATTTAACTTTTAATCCTAATGAGAGATCAATTAAACAGGAACAGTATGAGGGCCCTTTAGGAAGTAATGACAGTAATGTCCCCATTGAAGGCCTAATGGTCTTCACCGGCAGCCGGAGCTCATTAACTATATCCAATATCCAGGGTGCAGCAACAAGGAAATGGTAAAAGGTTGATGCGACAGGTGTATATGTACAGTGTTCAAATAGAGATGCAGTAAAGTGTTTCCCCAGGGTAAAGCTGTCTGTGCACAGTGTTCCAGTGAAGCAACAAAGAAAGGTTTGCAAAGGTGGGAAATTGCCCTCTCACCAACAACCAGGTCGAATCAATGCCTTCTGAACAGCAGTTCCCGAAAAGGCGTCCATGCAGCGGTTCCACTCGCAAAGATCATCCGATACAAAGCGCAGGTTGTTGGACTATCAGGGTGGTCCTGGATAAATGTCTGATGATCAGCAAACAGTGATGAGTCCTTCTTGACTGGGTTGAAATGTCGTACACTGTGTGGTAGGCCGAGACCTCACCCTTTCCGACAGAGAGGTCCGTCACACACCAGGCCCAGGAGGAAGAGAGCGTGGGGCACGTCTCTGGTCTCTTTTATCCCTCTTCCCAGCATTCCCTCTGATGATAGCAAAGATCCCTGGGATATGTAGTCCGGGTGCATAGTCATACGGAGCAATTGCCATTCTGAGGAACTACTAATCCCAAAATCCCTTTGGTTTGGCTCACTGTGCTGTCCCAATGGGGCATAGGATTTATATAGATTGTTTTCCTAACCATTTTCTATGGACTTTTATATTTAGTTTACATGCTGCCATCTAGTGACCTTTTGTGGTAATGCACTTGTTTCTTATGTTCTTTTCCCTTATGTTATGACACACTTCCTTTGTATGTAATGCTCCACCCTTCCTCCTGAGATTGTACTTCCTGTGTCATGGATGCAGCTAACAAGCCACATGTAGCAGGGCACATGTATTCTGCATTGTAAGCTACAGACAATATCATTTTTTGACAGCATAAAAAATACAGCCTATTCATCTGTTTGTATCCTGTCATCTACTGTAACCTGATGTTCAGAATAAAAGCACCTTTGTGGATAGAATCAGTATTTACTGAGTTCAAACTATCTGATGAGGATTGTCCTCTGTGATTATATCTTATACTGGCCAGGCATAGAGGTCTCACAAGGGATAAATCGCTTCACAACAATCGGAGTCAGAATAGTCAAAAGATGTATAGAATTCCCACAGCCTGCTGTGTATATGTCTGCGCCTGATCTGCAATCAAGCTCAGTGCCACCCGCCATCTGGTGAAGCACATGGTCGCATGAGTTTACTGCACCTCATGTGAATGTTAAAAACTGTTTCTCTACATTGAATTGCGTTACCCCACCTGTCTAAGCTGCTGTTCATCTTCTTAAAGAGACAGTACCATTTCTTGCAAAAACGTGAAAAAATGTCTAGACAAGACTCTGAGCACCCTTTTGTGGCTGAACCAACGCAGATTCATAATGCCTCTGAACCCGCAGATGTACAGGGAGCAGATTCTGCAGATATTGCCGAACAGAGTGTAAGATCCAAAATTACAACTACACAGAAATTCAAAGAAAACTATGAAACCACTAGAGATGAGTTCTCCAGCAATCTGTCATACTTATGGAACAGAACTTCACACTGCATGTCAGTTTTGTCACACTTTAATGATCAACCAGCTGAACTAAGAGACTCTATAGATCGCTTATCTGCCGCATAGGAACGCTACCAGCAGCTGTTCGCAAAATACACAGCTTTCTTGCAGGATTGTAATATAGAAGACTCTTCAGCAGAATTGACCAGGGCTGATGCACTGAACCAACAAAGGGATCTCTTAGTGCAAAATGCCCAGCGTAATGCAGAAGTCCGCATTTCTCAACTGCAGGAGACCAGATCTCACAGATCCACATCAACCAGGCACACTGCACGTTCTTCTAGATCCCCGCTTCAGAAGTTCAACATTAAGCGATAAGATAATAGAGGCCTGTGCTGATGCGGAATTAAAAAAGTGCAAAGCTCCTTTGCCAGAAGAGAAGTAGAACTAGAAACACAAAAGGCAACACAAAAGGCAAAGATGGAAGCTCAACAAGCAGAAATAGAGGCAAAGATGAAAGCTCAAGAAGCAGAAATAGAAACACAAAAGGCAAAGATGAAAGCTCAACAAGCAGAGGCAGATTCCCAATTAAAGATTCTGCAAGTGGACAGGGAGGAAGCAGCTGCCCTGGCAAGGCTGAGAGTCCTCGAACAAGCGATGGGAGAAAGTGCTAACTCAGACTGGTCCATGCCAGGGAAACTGCAAGACCCAGTTGAACGCATCAGTGAATATGTACTAAAGCATAATGTTTGCAATGATACAGAGTTATCTCCTGTACGTCTTACTAACAACACTGTTCTGACTCTCAACACAGAGACCTCTCAGCTCCAAATGTCTGAGCCTCTTCAAGTCTACAACACAAGTGCATCTATGCAGCAAACCGCATCACCTCATGCTGACAACAAGGTGACATCCAGTGACAAGCCGCAGCTCAAGCCACAGCCAGCACAAGCTACACCACAGTTAAACGCTCTTGCAACATCATTTCATCCTGGTAAACCTCACCCTACTTCACAAGAGAATTTTCATACCCAAGGGCACCAAAGAGTGAGAGATCAGACTTGAATGACTTCACCAGATATATGGTACGTCGTGAGCTCATTAACACTACCCTCTCAAGGTTTGACAACTGTCTGGAGAGCTACAGGTCCTGGAGATCAAACTTCAAAGCTGCCATTGCTGATCTCAACCTTACTACCAAGGAGGAACTTGATTTGCTCATAAAGTGGATGGGGCCAGAATCTGCAGATCATGTTAAAAGACTGAGAACAGTGCATGTTGACCACGGGGATGCAGGTCTTGTTGCTGCATGGGCAAGACTTGAGCAAGCCTATGGTAGCTCTGAAGCCATAGAAAGCGCTCTATTCAAGAGACTGTAAAACTTCCCAAAAATAGGGAACAAAGACTATCGCAAGCTCCAAGATCTGAGTGATCTTCTCATGGAGCTAGAGTTGGCAAAGACAGGCCCACGTCTACCTGGACTAAGCTTCCTGGAAACTGCTCATGGTGTCAATCCAGTGGTTTCTAAACTGCCATACGGCCTGCAAGAGAAATGGGCATAACAGGGCTCAAGGTACAAAAGAGACTATAACGTATCTTTTCCATTTGCATATTTTTGCAGGTTCATCAATGATCAAGCCTGGGCGAGAAACAATCCCAGCTTCAGCTTCATTGAACCCAACTTGCCTGCTTCATCATCACCATCTTCATCAAGGTATGATAACATAGCAGCTAAACGGGGAGACTTTAATAGAGCAATATCTGTTAAAAGGACAGGCATCTCACCACCCGTATCCTCTCTTGCACCACAGAGATTCGGGTGACAGAGATAAAGACCCTAATCGTCAGTGCCCTATTCACAAGAAGCCACACCCCCTAAAGAAATGTCATGGGCAAAGGCATTACAAGAGTGCAGGGAGATTCTTCAGAAACTTGGAATATGCTACAGGGGCTGTGCCTGTTATGGACATGTAGAAATAACTCTCGGTGGAGCTGCTGGTTTATTATTGGGCCTGTCCTCTATTCTCTTCACCCCTCTTAAGTTGTTCAATCCCCTTGACACAGCTGTAGTGCAGTGTTGTAATGATATCAATACCAACTTTAACCCACAACATACACTTATAGTTTTATTTACCTCTACCTGGGTGCTTGTAGCTCCACCTGCAGGAGAAATAACAACACTGCACATAAACTTCTGTACTAACCAAAATAACTTCTTTGTTTGGATGAATGATATATTTATATAAAGAATTATTACAGTGACTACACTATCACACCAACGTAGTGCAACAGTACAGTAAACAGTAATGACAATCTTGGTAACAAACACCAATATACTTAAATATATATCTGTACCGGGGAGCTCCCCCTGCTCTAAACCGTAAAGTCACTACTCTTTGTAACTAGATGCAGGGCCCTGCAATAAAAGAGATAGTCTTGATGTTTTCAATCTTCGCTAGCTACAAATTTGTAATTGTAATCCAAAGAGGGTTCTTCTTGGGTGTTGCGCAGTGTAAGGTAATACACTAAGACAATTGTAATCCAGAAGATTGATTAAGTGTTCTTATACGAAGAAGACAAACATCTAGTATTAGTTCTTGAATACTGAAATCTATGCAAATGTAATGTTCTCCAACTTAACTTGTTCCGTGGGACTATCAGTCCCAGCAATGCTCTGTAACCGTCCTAAGTGTGTGTATTATTAAACAAAGTTCCGGGTGTTAACCCTCTCACCACACGGGATCCAGGCAGATGGATGTCTCCATTTCAGCAGTTCTCAGTCCGTATGGAGCCACCACCAGGCTGTCACACTGTTCCGTTTACTAATGACCGGGAGTCCTCGGTTACCTCCCCCATGAGTCTCCGGAACAATCACTTCTGCTGCTTCAGCACATTGTGATACGATGGCGTGATCCCTGCTGCAGCTCCGCTCCTTCACAAGGTAGGCCGCAACCCCGTGGTACACACACACCCACAGAGTCCTGCTAGCAGGCCACGCGTCCCAGGAACAAGAGACCTAAGATGGCCGCTCCCAGCCCTTTTATATCCTCCCACAATGCAGTTCAGTTCTTCTTTTGTCCAGGAGCATTGTGGGTAGGTCATAGTTAATGTTCAGAAGTAAACAATCAATCACTTCCATGTCACTTCTCTTAAAGCGGGGGTCCACCTAAACCGCCAAAAAAAAAAAAAAATTAAAAGCCAGCAGCTACAAATACTGCAGCTGCTGACTTTTAATACATGGCCACTTACCTGTCCCAGGGTCCAGCGATGTCGGCAGGCGACGCCGAGAACCCGATCGGTTCTCGGCAGCTGCCGCCGCCATCCTAGGTGAGGGAATCAGGAAGTGAAGCGTTGCGGGTTCACTTCCCGGTTCCCTACTGCGCATGCACGAGTTGCGCTGCGCTTCCTAACTGGTCTCCGCTGTCTCTGGGACCTGTGTGTGTCCCAGCAGACAGCGCGGTGGGGACGGGAAGAGGCATAGACTCCCATGGGAGTCTATGCTGGAAGTGGGTGCAAATACCTGTCTTAGACAGGTATCTGCACCCCCCTCCCCCCTTAAAGGTGCCAAATGTGACACCGGAGGGGGGGGAGGGTTCCGAAAAGCGGAAGTTCCATTTTTGTGTGGAACTCCGCTTTATTCATGAAACATAAAAGTGTTGTACCTTTTCAATTGTCCACTAGATGGCACTAGATCAACTTATATTCTTTTACAAGACACATATGACTAACAACAAAAGTTGTCAGCGCTACAGACATTTTGCTAAAGACTGTAAAATTGTTATCAAGTGCACAGAATGCAGTAGCGACAGACATGTTACAGCTATGCATACGGGCCCACCCTCAGACAATTCACAGTAGCCTCCTACCTCCAGCCCTGTCTCAATTCATGGCGGGGAGCAAAAAGGTCATGCTCCAGCCACAGCTAACGTTTCTTCTTCATGCACAGAAGTCTGTGGAGAAGGCTTAGATCACAAATGCCGTGCTAAGATATGCCTAGTCAAGATATACCCAAAGGGTCAACCTGAGGAAGATATTAGGATGTATGCCATAATAGATGAACAGAGCAACAGATCCCTGGTTAAGCCTAAATTCTTTGAGATCTTTGGTATAGGGGGACACGCATCACCGTATACTCTCAGAACCTGTTCTGGTCATGAAGAGACCTTCAGTAGAAGGGCCGATGGGTTCACGGTCTCTCATATCAATAATCGAGAGGGCATACCCCTACCAACATTAGTTGAGTGTGACCAGATACCAGACGAAAGGGAAGAAATTCCTACTCCAGAAACCGCATATCACCATCCTCACTCGAGGCACCTTGTTAATGAAATTCCTGCAATGGACATGAATGTCGAAATCTTGATCTTCCTAGGAAGAGACATTCTCAGAGAACATAAAGTATGCAAGCAGTGCAATAGACCCGATGATGCCCCTTACGCACAAAAACTTGATCTAGGCTGGGTAATTGTGGGCGACGTATGCTTGGATAGAATGCGTACGTCATCCGAGATCCACTCCTTCAAAACGTACATGTTTGGAAACGGACGTGCATTCCACTTCAAACAGTGCCCTCGCCATTATGAAGTAAAAGAGAAGCCTCTTGACATCATCCAAGTACCTGATGTCACTCCTAACCTTTGTGATGACAACCTAGGTACCACAGTGTTTTGTCCTACAAGCGATTACAACAAAATAGCCTTGTCAGTCGAAAACACAGAGAGTTCATCAAAATAATGGACAAAGAGTTCTTCCAGGATGAGTCTAACAGCTGGGTTGGACCATTACATCTTCATGCTGCAAGGGTTAAACTCCCAACCAATCGTGAACAGGCTCTATCCAGATTCAATTCACTTCAAAGAACACTAAAGAACAGGCCTGAAATGAAGGACCATTTCATCGCCTTTATGAAAAGGATCTTTGACAGTGATCACACCGAACCAACTCCACTACCAATAGATCAGCTTTCAAAGTAGGAGTCCTGGAAACAATCTCTACATGCCTTAGATGGAATCTGTATACCACGCTGCTACACTTCTGCCTCCCTTGCCAGAGGAAAGAGCTTCACATCTTCTCAGATGTATCTACAGTACTGAGGCCATAACAGCTGTCGCTTACCTCAAGGTAAGAGATTCTTCTAATCAAGCCCACATAGGGTTTCTGTTTGGGAAAGCTAAGTTAGTACTTAAGCCTAAACACACGATTCCCAGGCTTGAACTTTGTGGGACTGTGCTAGCTGTAGAAATAGCAGATTTCATACTGCGTGAGCTAGACATTCAGATAGATGACCTCAGATTCTACACAGACAGCAAAGTTGTTCTGGGCTACATATACAACCAGACTAAACGTTTCTACGTCTATGTCAGGAACAATGTAGAGAGAATCAGGAAATCATCTAAACCTGAACAATGGCATTATGTTCCATCTGAAATTAACCCTGCAGATCATGCCACCAGACCAGTGTCTGGAAGTGTCTATGCAAATTCTTCTTGGTTAACCTCCCTGGCGGTATGATTATTTCAGATTGCGTCTCAAAGCGGTACAATTATTTTGCATAGAAATTCGGCATTTTATATTGTAGGCCTGTAATTCTTAGCAATAACACACTTAAATCTGTCCACCAAGAGTCTAGTAGATATCCCGGGTATGATGAAGTTTGAAACACAAAATCATAAATTATAATATAATAAATATAAATAATTATAAAAAATAATAATAATAAAATAAATTTCCCCACGATTCACTATCGCTCAATTCTGCAAGTGTTCTAATTTACTATTGTTGTTTTCTAGCTGGTCTAAAACCACTTTTGACGTAAAGGGACACTTTGTGGTTACTATGTACAGTCTCCAGTTTCCAGGCAGAAAGAGCAGTATATATCATATAAAACTGCATGCAGGGCATTGGACAAAGCACTGGGGACAAAAGGGATGTGAAATGATTTCATACAGTAATGTAATCTGTAAGATGTACAGTGTACTGTATGTGTTATGAATTTTCACTTTTTTGAATTTGCCACCAGGCTCCGCATCCATGCGTTGCAACGCTCGCAGGGAACAGAGCCCGGCACAGAGAGGCTTCGGGAGGAGGACAGAGCCCACGGGCACAGCGGGGGGACATCGCAGGATCCTGGGGACAAGGTAAGTATACCGCACCAGGATCCTGAGATGTAATCCCGAGTGTGGCTCAGGGTTACCGCTAATGGTGCTGAAATTTAACCCGGAGCCACACTCGGGAATACCGCCAGGGAGGCTACCAGGTCCTGAATTCCTGCTGGATCATCCAGAAGAAACCACAGCTGAGGTCTTCAGTCTTATAGAACCTGACAAAGATTCAGAGATTTGTCCTGAAGTTAAAACCCTCGTCACCAGAACTGAAAAAAGACTCATCTTGCGCTGTCAACGCTTTGAACGTTTCTCCAAGTGGAGAAGGCTTGTACACACCACTGCAAGGTTAGTTCATATTGCAGATTGCTTCCACACAAAGCCCACAGATGCTCACTGTCAAGGTTGGCACGTGTGCCAAAAGCTTCTTTCTGCAAAAGACATTGCTGAAGGTGAACTGATTATAATACGCAGTGTACAACAGAGTGCCTTTGGCTCAGAAATTAAATGTATCCGTGACAAGAGGGATATTGCAAAAAACAGTCCAATTGCCAACCTGAATCCATTCGTTGACAATGATGGTATGTTAAGGGTTGGTGGACAAGGTTTAAACAAGGCTGAGGTGAGTGAGCAAGAACAAAATCCTCTCATTATACCTGCTCGCCATCACATTACCACTTTGCTCATATGGCACTACCATGAAGGGGTTAAGCACCAAGGTAGACACTTCACAGAGGGTGCCATAAGAGCTGCAGGCCTTTGGATTATAGGAGCAAAAAGACAGATCACAGCTACACTACACAGCTTTGTTCAGTGCCGCAAACTGAGAGGGAAACACCAGCAACAGCAAATGTCAGATTTGCCAGCTGACAGGTTAAGTACTGACCCCCCTTACCTCATGTCGGTCTGGATGTCTTTGGGCCATGGATGGTAACAGCCCGCAGAACTCGAGGTGGTCAAGCAAATAGCAAACGATGGGCAGTGCTGTTCACTTGCATGAGTGTGCGTGCAGTACACATTGAAACAATAGAATCTATGGATGCCTCAAGTTTCATCAATGCTTTAACCACTTGAGCCCCGGACCATTATGCTGCCTAAGGACCAGAGGTCTTTTTCCAATTTGGCACTGCGTCGCTTTAACTGCTAATTGCGCGGTCATGCAATGCTGTACCCAAATGAAATTTGCGTCCTTTTCTTCCCACAAATAGAGCTTTCTTTTGATGGTATTTGATCACCTCTGCGGTTTTTATTTTTTGCGCTATAAACGGAAAAAGACCGAAAATTTTGAAAAAAAATGATATTTTCTACTTTTTGTTATAAAAAAAATCCAATAAACTCAATTTTAGTCATACATTTAGGCCAAAATGTATTCGGCCACATGTCTTTGGTAAAAAAAATGTCAATAAGCGTATATTTATTGGTTTGCGCAAAAGTTATAGCGTCTACAAACTAGGGTACATTTTCTGTAATTTACACAGCTTTTAGTTTATGACTGCCTATGTCATTTCTTGAGGTGCTAAAATGGCAGGGCAGTACAAAACCCTGCCAAATTACCCCATTTTGGAAAGTAGACACCCCAAGGAAATTGCTGAGAGGCATGTTGAACCCATTGAATATTTATTTTTTTTGTCCCAAGTGATTGAATAATGACAAAAAAAAAAAAAAAAATATTTACAAAAAGTTGTCACTAAATGATATATTGCTCACACAGGCCATGGGCCTATGTGGAATTGCACCCCAAAATACATTCTGCTGCTTCTCCTGAGTATGGGGATACCACATGTGTGGGACTTTTTGGGAGCCTAGCCGCGTACGGGGCCCCGAAAACCAATCACCGCCTTCAGGATTTCTAAGGGTGTAAATTTATGATTTCACTCTTCACTGCCTATCACAGTTTCGGAGGCCATGGAATGCCCAGGTGGCACAAAACCCCCCAAAATGACCCCATTTTGGAAAGTAGACACCCCAAGCTATTTGCTGAGAGGCATATTGAGTCCATGGAATATTTTATATTTTGACACAAGTTGCGGGAAAGTGACACATTTTTTTTTTTTTTTTTTTTTTTGCACAAAGTTGTCACTAAATCATATATTGCTCACACAGGCTATGGGCATATGTGGAATTGCACCCCAAAATACATTGATCTACTTCTCCTGAGTACGGGGATACCACATGTGTGGGACTTTTTGGGAGCCTAGCCGTGCACGGGACCCCGAAAACCAATCACCGCCTTCAGGATTTCTAAGGGTGAAAATTTTTGATTTCACTCTTCACTGCCTATCACAGTTTCGGAGGCCATGGAATGCCCAGGTGGCACAAAACCACCCCAAATGACCCCATTTTGGAAAGTAGACACCCCAAGCTATTTGCTGAGAGGCATGGTGAGTATTTTGCAGCTCTCATTTGTTTTTGAAAATGAAGAAAGACAAGAAAAAACTTTTTTTTTTCTTTTTTCAATTTTCAAAACTTTGCGACAAAACGTGAGGTCTGCAAAATACTCACTATACCTCTCAGCAAATAGCTTTGGGTGTCTACTTTCCAAAATGGGGTCATTTGGGGGGGTTTTGTGCCACCTGGGCATTCCATGGCCTCCGAAACTGTGATAGGCAGTCAAGAGAGAAATCAAAAATTCACGCCCTTAGAAAGCCTGAAGGCGGTGCTTGGTTTTTGGGGTTCCGTACGCGGCTAGGCTCCCAAAAAGTCTCACACATGTGGTATCCCCGTACTCAGGAGAAGCAGCAGAATGTATTTTGGGGTGTAATTTCACATATTCCCATGGCATGTTTGAGCAATATATCATTTAGTGACAATTTTGTGCAAAAAAAAAAAAAATTTGTCTCTTTCCCGCAACTTGTGTCGCAATATAAAATATTCCATGGACTCGACATGCCTCTCAGCAAATAGCTTGGGGTGTCTACTTTCCAAAATGGGGTCATTTGGGGGGGGGTTTGAACTGTCCTGGCATTTTATGCACAACATTTAGAAGCTTATGTCACACATCACCCACTCTTCTAACCACTTGAAGACAAAGCCCTTTCTGACACTTATTGTTTACATGAAAAAGTTTTTTTTTTTTTTTGCAAGAAAATTACTTTGAACCCCCAAACATTATATATTTTTTTAAAGCAAATGCCCTACAGATTAAAATGGTGGGTGTTTCATTTTTTTTTTCACACAGTATTTGCGCAGCGATTTTTCAAACGCATTTTTGGGGGAAAAAACACACTTTTTTAAATTTTAATGCACTAAAACACACTATATTGCCCAAATGTTTGATGAAATAAAAAAGATGATCTTAGGCCGAGTACATGGATACCAAACATGACATGCTTTACAATTGCGCACAAACGTGCAGTGGCAACAAAATAAATACATTTTTAAAAGCCTTTAAAAGCCTTTACAGGTTACCACTTTAGATTTACAGAGGAGGTCTACTGCAAAAAGTAACCTTCGCGGTGATACCTCACATGCATGGTGCAATTGCTGTTTACGTTTGACGACAGACCGCCGCTTGCGTTCGCCTTAGCGCAAGAGCAGGGGGCGACAGGAGTGCTTTTTTTTTTTTTTTTTTTTTTTTCTTTATTATTTTTTTGCTTTTTTATCTTATTTTTAAACTGTTCCTTTCATTTTTATTTTTTTTTAATCATTTTTATTGTTATCTCGGGGAATGTAAATATCCCCTATGATAGCAATAGGTAGTGACAGGTACTCTTTTTTGAAAAAATTGGGGTCTATTAGACCCTAGATCTCTCCTCTGCCCTCAAAGCATCTGACCACACCAAGATCGGTGTGATAAAATGCTTCCCCATTTTCCCAATGGCGCTATTTACATCCGGCGAAATCTAAGTCATAAAATGCTCGTAGCTTACGGTTTCTTAGGCCATAGAGATGTTTGGAGCCACTCCGGTCTCTGATCAGCTCTATGGTCAGCTGGCTGAATCACCGGCTGCATTTTCAGGTTCCCTGTTGAGACAGGAGAGCCAGAGAAAAACACGGAAGACGGTGGGGGGGGGGCATTCCCTCCCACGGCTTGTAAAAGCAGTCTAGAGGCTAATTAGCCGCTAGGATTGCTTTTACATGAAAGCCGACCGCTGGATGAAAAGAATGATACCAAGATGATACCTAAACCAGCAGGCATCATTCTGGTATAACCACTCAAAGTTGTGAATGGCGTACCTGAAGACAAAAAAATGGTTAACAATAAAGCACAGTAAACGGTAAAGTATAAAAAATTGCATACCTGAAAAGCAAACATGGTAAAACATAATAACAATAAAACATTGCAGAATAGAATACAGTAAAAAAGAGCAGAACAATAGAGAGAATAGAGAGAGAGAGAACAATAAAACGACAACTATTTTTTTTTTATTTTATATATATATATATTTTTTTTTTACACTTTTTTTGTAACTAACTTTTATAACTGTAACCGGTTCCAGGTTCGGGTCTCTCAAAATGCGGTGGCATCTTGGGAGACCCTGTGAAAGTGTGCCTAGTCTGTGGAATGCTGTATCCTACGCTAATACTCAACTAGTGCATAGTAGCGTTCAAAACATTCACCAATGCAAAGACCAGGATTATCAGGACAGGAGGGACAATAATAGCGGGTGTCACGCCTATATCCGCGCTTGCTGCAGACACAACATCTTTTTGGGGGGGTTCGCTGGGTAGGAGTACTCGGGAGGACATAAAGAAAATGCCTCTCATGCAGCCGACTGCATTTGGTTGGGGATGTGAATGGGGGAAGTACGGGCGCTGCAGAAGCGGTGGGTTCCCAATTAGGATTGGCGAATGCAGCAGGAAGGGCATTATGGGCACGACGGGCCTGTGTTTGTCTTTTTGGTGGCAGCGGGACACTACTTGTGCTTGCCACCTCACCAGCTTGTACTGCACTTATGGGACTCGCCACGTCACCAAGTGTTACTGCAGTGCTGGTTTGACTACGACCGGGGTGTACTAGGCCGCTGGCGCTTGCCAGTTCACCAAAACGCTACTTCAGATACTATACCACTAAGGGAGGTGTATGCTGCGTGCGTGGGTGTTAGCGCTACTGGCGCTAACCTGACGCTGCCTGGGGCTGGTGCTTGCCAGTTCACCAAAACGCTACCAAAAAAACTGTTAGCGATCGCAGGGATCAGGCCTGACTCTGCGAACGCTGCAGTTATGCGTTTAGTGTTTTGTAAGTGACAGTGATCGATCGATACTGCACTTGGGTGGGCTGGGCTGGGCCGGGCGGAGGGGCAAAATGCAGGTGCTAGCAGGTATCTGTGCTGATTCCGCTAACACTGCGTTTTTGGGAACCCTAAACTGCTGGGGATGCTAGTATAGATCTGATTGGATCAGATATTGATCCGTTCAGATACTATACCACTAAGGGAGGCGTATGCTGCGTGCGTGGGTGTTAGCGCTACTGGCGCTAACCTGACCCTGCCTGGGGCTGGTGCTTGCCAGTTCACCAAAATACTACCAAAAAAACTGTTAGCGATCGCAGGGATCAGGCCTGACTCTGCGAACGCTGCAGTTATGCGTTTAGTGTTTTGTAAGTGACAGTGATCGATCGATACTGCACTTGGGTGGGCTGGGCGGAGGGGAAAAACGCAGGTGCTAGCAGGTATCTGGGCTGATCCCGCTAACACTGCGTTTTTGGGAACCCTAAACTGCTGGGGACGCTAGTATAGATCTGATCGGATCAGATATTGATCCGTACAGATACTATACCACTAAGGGAGGTGTATGCTGCGTGCGTGGGTGTTAGCGGTACTGGCGCTAATCTGACGCTGCCTGGGGCGACGCATATCACTGCCGGGCAATCAGGGGGCTAAACCTTTATTCGGTAATAAACGGCGGGTGCCCTGACACTATAAAAAATAAACGAACTAACCAGCGTCACCCGTAACACTTATACGGTGATCAGTGGTGAAAGGGTTAACTAGGGGGCCATCAAGGGGTTAAAACATTTATTCGGTAGTATATGGGGGTCCCTGACGCTATAAAACGCTGACGGCGAACCTAAATATTTACGTCCCTAACTAGCGTCACCAGCGACACTAATACAGCGATCAGAAAAATGATCGCTTAGTGACACTGGTGACAGGGGGTGATCAAGGGGTTAAAACTTTATTAGGGGGGGTTAGGGGGGTACCCTAGACCTAAAGGGGGGTAACAGTAACTGTCCCAACACTGTAACTGTCACAAACTGACACTATGCAGTAATCAGAAAAAAAAACAAAAAAATAAAAAATAAAACTGCTTGGTGTCAGTTTGTGACAGGGGGGGGGGGTGATCGGGGGGCGATCGGGGGGGGGGGGGATCGGGGTGTTTAGTGTGCCTGGCATGTTCTACTGTGTGTGTGTGTGTGTTGTGCACTCACTCACATGTCTTCTCTCCTCGGGCCGGAACGGAAATTACCGAGCCGAGGAGAGATGACATCATTTCCTTTGCTGCTGTTTAGCATACAGCAGCAAAGGAATGATTCGATTGGCCGGCGGCGATCGCGAGGGGGGGGGGGGCCACGAACGGATGGTCTCCCCCTCACCTCTGATCGCCGCTGGGCAAAAGACGACCGCCTCGGGCACCGGGGGGGGGGGTCCGATCGGACCCCCCACCCGCGGAAGGCGAATCACGTACATGTACGTGATTTTGCCTGTCCGTGCCACCTTGCCGACGTACATCGGCGTGAGGCGGTCGTCAAGTGGTTAAGATGATTCCTAGCCATCAGAGGACCAGTCAAGACACTAAGATCTGACTGTGGAACTAATTTCATTGGAAGCTGTCGAGAGTTACAGCTCAACTCTAGGCCAATCTAAGACTTTTTAGCTGAAAAAGGCTGTACATGGATTTTCAATCCTGCTCATTCTTCCCACATGGGGGCTCATGGGACAGAATGATAGGCATCACACGTAAAATAATGGACTTTAATTCCACAAGACTTACTCACGAGATTCTAACCACCTTCCTGGCAGAGGCATCTGCCATAATCAATTCAAGACCACTTGTTCCAGTGTCCAAAGATCCCAACTATCCTTACCCCAGCTACTCTTCTTACCCAGAATCTTGGGTCTGTTCCTGTTCCACCCGAAAACTTTAAAGCAGCAAATCTGTGCTATGACCAGTGGAAGCGAGTACAACACCTCGCCAACTGCTTCTGGAATCATTGGAAGATGGAGTATCTTTCTACTCTGCTTAAGGATCAGCAAGCTGAAAGAATCAAATGGCACATGGTGCTTATTGTAAAGAGCGTTCCTAGTGATGACGGTAAGGTACGTAAAGTGGAGGTGAAGGTTTCAAGACAAGGGAGTGTAAAGACTTTCATCAGACCTATCATGGAACTTATTCTGCTCTTGCCCTTTGGAGAATGAACTTGTTTGCCTACACTGCTGGATCCTACCTGTGATTTCAAGAAGAAAGTGTCCTGAACTTTAGTTGACATAACTTGAAGCCTTAAATTAAGAGTTATTGCATGTTCTTTTTATGTCTTTCAGGTCTTTAAGACATCTAGCAAATTACACTCTTTGTTATTTGCAGTTGCATAACTACCGTTCTGATGTATATAGTGATATTTACAATGCCAGACGGGGAGTGTGCTGCCCCAACAGGGCATAGAATTTATATAGATTGTTTTCCTAACCATTTTCTATGGACTTTTATATTTAGTTCACATGCTGCCATCTAGTGACCTTTTGTGGTAATGCACTTGTTTCTTATGTTCTTTTCCCTTATGTTATGACATACTTGCTTTGTATGTAATGCTCCACCCTTACTAATGAGATTTTACTTCCTGTGTCATTGATGCAGCTAACAAGCCACATTTAGCAGGGCACATGTATTCTGCATTGTAAGCTACAGACAATATTATCTTTTGACCGCATAAATACTACAACCTATTCATCTGTTTGTATCCTGTCATCTGCTGTAACCTGATGTTCAGAATAAAAGCACCTTTGTGGATGGAATCAGTATCTGGTGAGTTCAAACTATCTGATGAGGATTGTCCTCAGTGATTAAATCTTATACGGGCCAGGCATAGAGGTCTCACAAGGGAAAAATCGCTTCACAACAATCGGAGTCAGAATACTCACAGATACAGTGGCTTGCGAAAGTATTCGACCCCCTTGAACTTTTCAACCTTTTGCCACATTTCAGGCTTCAAACATAAAGATATAAAATTTTAATTTTTTGTGAAGAATCACCAACAAGTGGGACACAATTGTGAAGTGGAACGAAATCTATTGGATATTTTAAACTTTTTTAGCAATTAAAAAACTGAAAAGTGGTGCGTGCAAAATTATTCGGCCCCTTTACTTTCAGTGCAGAAAACTCACTCCAGAAGTTCAGCGAGGATCTCTGAATGATCCAATGTTGTCCTAAATGACTGATGGTGATAAATAGAATCCACCTGTATGTAATCAAGTCTCTGTATAAATGCACCTGCTCTGTGATAGTCTCAGGGTTCTGTTGAAAGCGCAGAGAGCATCATGAAGACCAAGGAACACACCAGGCAGGTCCGTAATACTGTTGTGGAGAAGTTTAAAGCCGGATTTGGATACAAAAAGATTTCCCAAGCTTTAAACATCCCAAGGAGCACTGTGCAAGCGATCATTTTGAAATGGAAGGAGTATCAGACCACTGCAAATCTACCAAGACCTGGCTGTCCCTCTAAACTTTCAGCTCAGACAAGGAGAAGACTGATCAGAGATGCAGCCAAGAGGCCCATGATCACTCTGGATGAACTGCAGAGAACTACAGCTGAGGTGCGAGAGTCTGTCCATAGGACAACAATCAGTCGTACACTGCACAAATCTGGCCTTTATGGAAGAGTGGCAAGAAGAAAGCCATTTCTCAAAGATATCCATAAAAAGTCTCGTCTAAAGTTTGCCACAAGCCACCTGGGAGACACACCAAACATGTGGAAGAAGGTGCTCTGGTCCGATGAAACCAAAATCGAACTTTTTGGCCACAATGCAAAACGATATGTTTGGCGTAAAAGCAACACAGCTCATCACACTCAACACACCATCCCCACTGTCAAACATGGTGGTGGCAGCATCATGGTTTGGGCCTGCTTTTCTTCAGCAGGGACAGGGAAGATGGTTAAAATTGAGGGGAAGATGGATGCAGCCAAATACAGGACCATTCTGGATGAAAACCTGTTGGAGTCTGCAAAAGACCTGAAACTGGGACGGAGATTTATCTTCCAACAAGACAATGATCCCAAACATACAGCAAAATCTACAAAGGAATGGTTCACAAATAAACGTATCCAGGTGTTAGAATGGCCAAGTCAAAGTCCAGACCTGAATCCAATCGAGAATCTGTGGAAAGAGCTGAAAACTGCTGTTCACAAACGCTCTCCATCCAACCTCATTGAGCTCGAGCTGTTTTGCAAGGAAGAATGGGCAAGAATTTCAGTCTCTCGATGTGCAAAACTGATAGAGACATACCCCAAGCGACTTGCAGCTGTAATCGCAGCAAAAGGTGGCTCTACAAAGTATTAACGCAAGGGGGCCGAATAATTTTGCACGCCCCACTTTTCATTTTTTTATTAGTTAAAAAAGTTTCAAAAATCCAAAAGATTTCGTTCCACTTCACAATTGTGTCCCACTTGTTGGTGATTCTTCACAAAAAATTAAAATTTTATATCTTTATGTTTGAAGCCTGAAATGTGGCAAAAGGTTGAAAAGTTCAAGGGGGCCGAATACTTTCGCAAGCAACTGTAAGTCAGTCAGTGACGCTGGGCACTAGAGGGACAATACAGTACATAAAAATGATGGAGAATCGCTATGCTTTGCAATTGTAGTCCACATTGCTACATCCTCCCCCTATTTGAAAGTCTTTGGTCCCTGAAGACAGAACACAACCTGCGGGATCACCCTACTGTATCATAAGAACATAAATGGTTAATTACATGACAAACCAGAAGTTGTAACAGCCAACAACTGACCCATAGAAGCATCTTCTAACAGTAAATTATATACAGTCAGGTCCATAAATATTGGGACATCAACACAATTCTAATCTTTTTGGCTCTATACACCACCACAATGGATTTGAAATGTAACGAACAAGATGTTCTTAAACTGCAGACTTTCAGCCGGATTTTGTTCAGACATTCCGACAACAAAATCCTAGGATTTTTTCCGACGGATGTTGGCTCAAACTTGTTTTGCCTACACACGGTCGCACAAAGTTGTCGGAATTTCCGATCGACAACCACGCGGTCACGTACACCACGTACGACGAGACTAGAAAAGGCCGGTTCAGAACCAAGCGCGGCACCCTTTGGGCTCCTTTTGCTAATCTCGTGTTAGTAAAAGTTTGGTGAGAGACGATTCGCGCTTTTTCAGACTCGTGGCTTTCAGACCGTTTTTTGCCGTTCAGTTTGTGCTTGTGGGTTTGTATCTGCTCTTCAGTGTGTGCAAGCAAGTTCCGCGTGACTTTAAGGAGTCATTGTATTCTTGTTCGTTCGTTACTGGTTTTCAGGTCGCTCTTCACAGGCCTTGCTGTTCTTCAGTGCGTTCTGTTACTTCGTTCTGAGCAGCCGACCGTTTTCTAGCCATGTTTCGTATGCGTACTCCTCGTAGAGTTCGTGCTGTGCGGGGGCTTGGTGTTGGGGTCCTGACCTTGACACAAGTCCAGTCCATGAACAGGGTGGGGAGGAGTTCATGGACCAAGAATTGGTTGCTTCAGCATGACCAGTTCTCTCATATGCCTTTGCTCCGTGAGATCCGTGAGAATAATCCGGATGATTTCAGGAACTTTCTCCGGATGACGGACCCCGTGTTTCACCATTTGTTGGCTTCGCTGACCCCTTATATTAGCAGGCAGGATACCTGCATGAGGCAAGCCATCACTCCGGAGCAGAGGCTGGTCGCTACCTTGCGGTATTTGGCCACAGGGAGAAGCCTGCAGGACCTCAAGTTCTCGACAGGCATCTCCCCCCAGGCTCTTCTTTGTGGACATTTACTGCTTGTGTTTGTTTGAGCTGACCCTGACAGAAATGTGTGGAGTCCAGAAAATGTCGTGATTGTGTAACCTTACAAAGCACTGTTGGCTGTTATTTACTACATGCAAAGACACTTTGCACTACTACACTGAAACTGCACTTGTAGTGCAAAGAGTATTTGCCCTTAGGAAATTACCCCCATTTTCTCATCAAACAACAATTACATAACCCCAAAAATGTTGTAGCGTTGAGACAATAATCCACACATTCTTGATGAACAATCTTTTTAATACCTGCACAATCACATGTGCATTTACCAAAGGTTTTTCAGACAAACCGACATGTTTGTTGTATAACAATTTTTGTGGTGTCATTATCCAAAATGAAAATGTCCATTTTATAGAAAACAGGCATGTGTAAAACCAACAAGAAAGACACAAATCTTGATCTTACAAAGTTCACATTTGGTAGAACCTGAAGGCAATATCAGACATGAGTATTTAGGAACTGGGTTTGATATTGCGTTCAGATGGGGGGAAATCACACCAGGAAAAGCCAAATTTGGAAGATGCACACAAATTTCACAATGTCAACATGTGCTATCTGCCATCAGGGGGGATCAAGGGACGTGTTTTGGGGGAGAAAGCCCTTCCTCATCGCTACTTTATTATTGAGGAAGGGGCTGCACCCCCAAAACGCGTCCATTGATCTCCCGTGATGGCAGATAGCACATGTTGACACACTGTGTGCATCCTCCAAATTTGGCTTAGGGAAAAATCAAAAAAAGATTTAGCACATTGTAGCACACAAAAGAAGAAAGTGATTTGGAGGGGCTTTAAACTCGCCCCAAAACATCAATGATGTTTTTATATTTTGGAATAACATCATTGATGTTTTGCTTGATATTTTGCAATTGTAAATTACACCCCATGATCTCCCCGATCAGGATCTGGGCACTTTCGGTTTGTGAAAGGATCTTCACCCACAACCTCACCATCACCTAAAAAGAGAGGAACCACAAAATAAATTAGGTTTGCCCAAAAATGCCGCCATCCATCTCTTATCTGAGCCTGTGGTCGCAGACACTCACCTGTTGTGGTGACTATTTCCACCACGTCTTCATCCTCCTGCTCTTCTTGTGTTGGGGGTATTTCCCCTTCTTCCAGAGGGGGGGGCTCTGGTCTCCTCGGATGAGGGGTGTCCTCCGAGTCTTTTATCCCCTATGTAAAACAAAATGGTATAATTAGCACACAGATATTTGATGGCAGGACTATAAAGATGAAACATTGCTTGGAAGTGGGGTACAATTGTCGGTTTTAGCCGAGTTCCAAGATGTAGCTTTTTTAGTGTCCTTTGTCAACCTGCAATACTTTACCTGTTTGGTACAAGCTTCACAGATGTAGCCCCCCCTATAGTATACACTGGAGCACCTGTGTGGCCCCCCTAATAAAAATGGTGTTCTGGGGTCCCACACTAGTGCTCCAGTGTCCAGATGTGAAAACAGCTGCTCAGTGTCCTCTCCTTACACACAATCTAGTTAGCATTTCATTATAGTAACAAAGCCATTTACACAACCCAATTCTTTGAAGACAAGTATAGCGCCTCAAAATGGTGGCCAAATGCATATGGCCTAAACAATGGTATTTTATTTATAGTCCGAAAGAAAAATGTGTGATCCGAACGAAATAATGTGCCCATGAACATGAAAGTTGCCATTTTAAACTGTACAACAGTTCCTAAAAGCACATGGAGCAGCACGAACGTAATAAACACCAAAAAAATAGGAACACAGCACAACTACTTACTTTTTTGCAGCACTCTCCGGATCTTTCTGTACTGCTCATGTTCTCGTAATTTCAGGTCCGACCACCGCTTCCTGAGCTGATCTTTCGATCGTCGTACCCCGAAATTCCGGTGCAGACTCCTGACCACTTTCGCCATGATCTTGGCCTTTCGGACATTGGAGTTGGGGTAAGGCCCATACTTCCCATCATAGTCGGCCTTCTTCAGGATGTCCACCATCTCCAACATCTCCCCAAAGGACATATTTGAGTCCTTTAATTTCCTTCTGGATCGGGACGTTTCAGGCTCCGGCCTTTCCTCCTCCTCCTCCTCGTTGCTACAGTTAGCAGGATCCTGCTGTCTATCCGCCATGTGCTCTTCACCCACTGCGCCGAACGAAAAGGGGCGGGGAATAGACTAGAAAGAACATCAGGGGCGGGCGGAGTTATACGCATTCGCAGTGTGTATAAAGCGTAACGCGCGCGTCTTACGTACGATCTGTGAGCGGAGGAAGGAGCATCGGAGACGCCGATCGTGCTAACGAAGGTAGGATCTAAACTTGGGCCTATACTGCTTCGAAATGGAAGCCTATATTGTAACAAGATTAGGGGAGTTTGGCCTGACATTAGGGTTTGTCTTGTGTTGTGTCTTGCAGAGAAAATGGATGGCTTCAATGACCACAACTTCCTGCCCCTGTTCATAGATAAATACAGGGAGCTGCCCTGTCTGTGGCAGGTCAGACATCCCCATTACATATATATATATATATAAAATATATATTCTGTGGGTGTACACAGTATACAATACAGTGCAACCATTGACTCACAGGATGAGTCAGTGCCCCTGTCAGGTTTTGCAGCCTCTCCCAATGTTGCAGCCCCAGCGTATGTCACAGGGGATTCCCTTAAGGCTACATTGGAGGGTTTTGAGGGAAGGATTATGAATTTTATTTCAGCTTCCTTAAAAGATAGCAGGAAAAGGGGTAGATCCCCTCCCTCTGCTGCACTTTCTCTTTCAAATGATTCTGACAATGAGGAGAGATCGCTACCCAGGGATAGGGGTCAAGAGCAGTTGGAGGATTCAGAGGAAGAGGAGAGAGTTTCCTCCTCTCAGGCACTCAAGAGGCAGGTCCAGTATTACACTGAGTTGGTGCGTTCCACATTCAGAATGCCCTCTGCTGAAGCTGCCACATCCTCTGTTTCTTCCTTGGGGGCCAGAAAGATCCCACAGACTGCCTTTTCCTTTCCAATTCATCCTTTAATGGATAAATTGTTGTATGAGGACTGGGGACATCCCGATAAACTGTTTTCTCCTCCTAAAAGGTTTTCTATGCTTTATCCTTTGGAGGAAAGCTTCACCAAGAAGTGGGAGGTCCCATCCGTGGATGCGGCTGTCTCTTGTGTGAACAAAAACCTGACCTGTCCTCTGGACAATGCTCAGGTGTTTAAGGATCTAACTGATAAGAAGCTGGAAACTTTATTAAAAGCCTCCTTTTCCATGGCTGGCACTGTAGTCCAACCTACAGTCGCAACTGTGGGTTTGTGTCAATTCCTCAAGGAACAGGTTAAGCAGATGCTTAGTCTCCTTCCCAGTGAGGGAGTGGAGAACTATGCAGACCTTCCACAGGTGCTCTGTTTTATGATTGATGCCATTCTGGATTCTGCCCAGCAGGCATCTCGTTTGTCTCTCCTGTTGGTACACATTCGCAGGTCCCTTTGGCTTAAAAATTGGGCAGCGGAGCTTTCATGAAAAAATACTTAACTGGCTTCCCATTCAAAGGGGAACGCCTATTTGGGGATGATCTAGATAAATTCATCCAAAAAATTACAGGTGTTAAATCTACACTCCTACCAGCCAAAAAGAGTAAATGTCCATCATTCAAGCGTTCTTCCTCCTTCCCCTGGAGCATCAGGCTCTAAGCACTGGCGACGGCCTTCCCAATGTACTTTCAGAGGAAAGGCCCAAGGTCACGCCCAAGGGCAGTAAAAGACTTGGGGACGAAAGTCTGCCAAGCAGAGCCCCAAAGCATCCCTATGAAGGGGCGCCCCCTCTCAGCCGAGTGGGGGGAAGGCTCCTACAGTTTTCAGGAGCCTGGCGGGAAGAGGTTCAAGACAAGTGGGTAGTCTCTTCAGTACCTCTGGGCTACAAGATAGAGTTGCAGGAGCTTCCACCAGCTCGTTTCGTAAGGTCAAGGGTTTCCAAAGATCTAAAAGGTCTAAATCAGTTTCTGCACATTCGATCCTTCCGAATTCAGTGGTCTCCACCCTCCAACCTTGCAGAGGTCGTAAAGATGGCAGTGGGCAGGACTTGGGTCCTCCCACTCCGGCCAGATCTACTCTCATAGGGTCCGATTTACCACCCTGCTTTACAAAGTCTAAATTTGACGGTTTGGCTGCTGAGACCCACATTTTAAAAGACCGTGGGCTCTCGGAGTCAGTCCTTTCCACTCTGGTCAATGCCAGAAAGCCGGCCCCAGGCTTATTTACTACAAAATCTTGAAGGCATATGTTTCCTGGTGTGAACCCAGGGGATGGCAACCTAGAAAGTATTTCATTAGCAGGATCTTGACCTTTCTTCAGTCAGGCCTAGAGATGAAATTGGCCTTGAGCACTATCAAAGTCCAAATTTCGGCTTTGTCAGTATTTTTTCAGAAGCCAATTGCTTCACATTCCCTTGTCCGGGCCTTTGTTCAGGGGACACTGCAATTAAATCTGCCAGTCAAACTTCCAGTATGCCCATGGGATCTGAATTTGGTGTTGTCTGCATTACAGGGACAACCCTTTGAACCATTGCACCATGCTCCTTTAGCACATTTGACTAAAAAATGTGTCTTCTTGATAGCCATATCCTCTGCTAGGAGAGTATCAGAGTTGGCAGCTCTTTCTTGCAAAGAGCCGTATTTGATTATTTACAAGGACAGAGTAGTTATGCGTCCTCATCGGTCCTTCCTACCCAAGGTGGTTTCAGGATTCCATTTGAATCAAGATGTGATCCTACCATCCTTTTTTCCAGATCCGCAGTCCCCGGAAGAAGAATCTTTGCACACTCTTGATGTAGTAAGACCAATCAGTATCTATCGGCAGGCAACCGTTTAGATACGGAAAACTGATTGTTTGTTCATCCTGCCAGAGGGCCCTAAAAAAGGCCAGGCAGCGTTGAAATCCACTCTTTCTAGATGAATTCGACAGGTTATTTTTCAGGCTTATGGTATAAGGTGGAAGACTCCTCCTTTTCATGTGAAAGCGCACTCAACTAGGGCTGTTAGTGCTTCTTGGGCAGTGCATCACCAGGCCTCCATGGCTCAGATCTGCAAGGCTGCGACTTGGTCTTCAGTCCATACATTTACTAGATTCTATCAGGTGGATGTAAGAGGGCAAGAGGATGCCGCCTTCGGGCGCAGTGTACTGCAGGGTGCAGTTTAGTTCCTCTGGTCCGTTTGGGGTCTATGTTTCTGATCTGTGTCTCCCTCCCCTCAAATGAGCATTGCTTTGGGACATCCCACTATGTAATGAAGGCTCTGTGTCCCTCTGTGTCCCATGATGTATGATCAAGAAAACAGGATTTTTTTTTGAATACAGCTTACCTGTAAAATCCTTTTCTTGAGAGTACATCACGGGACACAGAGCTCCCGCCCTTCTATGGGTTTTACGTGGTTACCTATTGCTTTGCTACAAAACTGAGGTGCTCCTCGTGTGGGAGGGGTTATGTAGGGAAGGAATTCTCATTAATTGGGGTTAACCAGTGTCCAATCACCGAAGGTGCCTATCTAACCCATTATGTAATGAAGGCTCTGTGTCCCGTGATGTACTCTCAAGAAAAGGGTTTTACAGGTAAGCTGTATTTAAAAATCCTCTTTTTACACCTTTAGAAAGCCTGAAGGCGGTGCTTGGTTTTTGGGGTCCTGTACGCGGCTAGGCTCCCAAAAAGTCTCACACATATGGTATCCCCATACTCAGGAGAAGCAGGAAAATGTATTTTGGGGTCTATATCCACATATAACCATGCCATGTTTGAACAATATATCATTTAGTGACAACTTTGTGCCAAAATATCAAATATTCCATGGACACAACATGCCTCTCAGCAAAAAGCTTGAAGTGTCTTCTTTCCAAAATGGGGTCATTTGTGGGGGTTTTGTGCTATCTTGACATTTCAGGGCCTCCGAAACTGTGATAGGTAGTGAGGAAGTGAAATCACAATTTTACGCCCTTAGAAAGCCTGAAGGCGGTGATTGGATTTCTGGGTCCTGTACACGGCTAGGCTCCCAAAAAAGTCTCACACATGTGCTATCCCAGTACTCAGGAGAAGCAGCAGAATGTATCTTGGGGTGTAATTACACATATGCCCATGGCATGTTTGAGCAATAGATCATTTAGTGACAACTTTGTGCAAAAAAAAAAAAAAAAAAAATTTAAATTGTAATTGTAAATGTAATAATCCACTATGTATATAAGATAATTTCTTATCCTTTAGTGTCGGTTCACACTGGGGCGACTTTTCAGGCAACTTAGCCGCCTGACAATTCGCGCTCCATTAACTGTAATTGAACCGTTCTAATTGAACCGACTCAAGATGCTCCGACTCAGGAAAAAGTTCCTGCACTACTTGGGAGCGACTTCAGAGCGGCTTGCATTGACTTCTTTTAAAGAATTTGTTTGCGAGCCACGCTGACGTCACGCTGTACAGGACGGCATCAGGGTCAGGTGACTTTAAGCCTTTTTCTACAACTAAGCTCTTGTTGAGGGAAACGTCGCAGAAGGAGCTCAGGTGGATTGCCAGTGTACCAGGGGTTTGTACAGACGTATCCTTATTGATATGGAATGTGTTTTTTTTCTTTCGTTTGTTCTACAAAATCTGCAGATCTGGTTTTGTTAGAATGCTTGAAAGTTGTCAAATAAGACAAAACAGATTTTGCGCACGTGACAGAATAACGAGCGATAGGAATGTAATGAAAATAGTGACGGGCTGGTATGACAGAGTGAGAAGTGGAGGCAATAAATGGGTTAAGGAAGTTGCAGTTGTAGAAGCAGGAAGGAGAAAGGATTGGCTGAGAAAAGCAGAAAAAGGAGGGGTCTGGCAGTTTACTTAAGGGGGAGGTGGGGCTCTCTGGCATTAGTGGGGGGTCAGCAGATGAAGAAGCAGGCAGTTTAATACGCTGCTAAAAAATCAACAGCTATGGCAGAGGTCCCCTGCCGACACGAGCGGACTGGAGTGGCTACTTAGTCAGGTAGCGTCCCTGATAGAGGATCAGGCATCCGGGTCAGGGGCGGGAACTCCCACGCGCGCGAAGGCCTCGGGCCTTTAGGCACACTTGCTGGGCTGCAGCAAGTGATTCGCCTGAATAGAATCCTCATCGGAGGCAGGAGCTCCATGAGCGAGGCAGCGGGTCACGTTCAAATTCCACCCTCACCCGCTCTGCGTCACTGTCGGGAGCCAGCGGACTCCGCCCCCTCTGACGCGGCGGCGAGGGGGGGTCTCTGCGAGGGAGACAAATCAGCCATGGCTTCCGGGCCGTCACAAGACACATCCGGCGGCTCCAACACCAGGCGATCACACCCTGAGATATTATAAAGGAGAGGTGTAGACCAGCCCCTTCAACGTCCAGTTGAAGCTACGTAACCCAAATGTTGCGAAACGCGTCGACATAAGCTATGTGCAAGGACGCCGTGTCAGTGATCCCCGATGCACCTCATGGTAGCGGAGAAGCGGGGACCAACCGTGCATATCATATGCTGAGCTGAAATCACGTCTAGTGCAAGCTGATATCGAACCAGAGTGCTGTGGAGCAACGAACAGCTAACCGCCTGATCATCAGGACACCAGATCCACCTGTAACCGGTTGGTTACTCAGCGTAGTGGGACATGTAACTGCCAGACTATTGGGATGTCATACCCCCCAGCAACCGCCTAACCATTCAGCGCTGACAATCGGGAAAGGCGAGGAGCCTGCTTTATCCCTGAAACACCTGAATCCACACAAGGAAGGAAGGCGGTAATGTAATATAATGTAATATAAGTGATTGACTTATTCACTCTTCAGCACTCTAGTTTAATAATGTGGTTGATGTATATATAAAATCTTGAATGGTCTATGTAGTGTTGAAAGCCTGGGAAAACTTGAGAAAATATAAAGGAACTCTAAACTCAGCACTTTTACTATCACCGACCACTCACATGCACGCAATTGTCATTACCTGACCAGCCTGACTCTAATCACGAGTTCAATCTATAAAAACTCCTCGTATATCTATGTCCAGACTCTTAAATTATAAGCATGGGACAGTAATTTAGATACAACAATATTTGAGGACTTGAGAGTCTTTTGCTACATGGACACCATCAGCGAAGCTCACAGAGTCTATGGTGGAACTGCTTGGCTACGTTATGACGAGCAGTTTCGGCAGCATCGGGCTATCCGGCCATCCCTTCACTGGGACCACAGGAACATTAGCCTCTGGATGCGGCTCATGTCCTCTAAGTTTGGGGGATCATGCCATTTTAAACATGAGTGCTCGGGTTGTGGAGGTTCTCATCCTGTGTCCCGCTGCTTTAAAAAAGGCAAGGGCCGTGCCGGAGATTTTGCAACTAAGGGGAATGACTCCGGTGAGGGGGGAAAGGATGCATCCTTTTCTAAGTAGATATCCTGACCAGGATGCTGCGCGCCTGTTGAGGGAGGGATTCTTGGAAGGTTTTCAGGTTTTCGCATCCCATGTTCCTTGGCGGCCGCACCGCCTATGGTGCAGAATTTGCGTTCGGCGTTGCAGCATCTGGGGATGGTATCTGAAAAATTGGCTAAGGAGGTGGCGCTGGGTCGCATGGGTGGGCCTTTTGCAGTGAAGCCGCTGCCGGACCTAGTGGTCTCACCACTTGGGGTGGTGCCTAAGAAGGAACCAAACAAGTTCCGACTGATCCATCACCTATACTTCCTGAAGGGAGGTTTTGTTAATGATGTAGTCGATCTGGAAGCGTGTACGGTGTCGTATACTTCTTTTGACGCAGTGGTGAGCTGGATTCGCCACTACAGCAAAGGGGCTCTAATGGCAAAATCTGACATCGAGTCTGCTTTTCGCCTGCTTCCAGTTAATCCTGACAGTTTTCGATTGTTGGAGTACTGTTGGCAGGACGAATTTTATGTTGATCGCTGTTTGCCCATGGGCTGTTCCATTTCCTGCGCTCTATTCGAATCATCCAGTTCTTTTGTTGAATAGGTGGTTCGAGACCTGTCGGGGGTGAATTCTGTCATTCATTATTTGGATGATTTTATTTTCGTGGGGCCTCCGGCTTCTAATGTGTGTGCAGTCCTTTTATCTACGTTGCGGCACATTGCGGGGAGTTTTGGTATTCCTTTGGCGGAGGACAAAAGGGAGGGTCCGACGACCATGCTCAGTTTCCTGGGCATAGTACTGGACTCAGATGCCATGGAGTGTTGCTTGCCAGAGGATAAATTGTTGGCACTCAAGTCAGAGATTCAGGGGATAGTGGGACTGCACAAGGTCCAGCTTCGGAGGCTACAATGGATGCTGGGTAGGTTTAACTTTGTATGTTGCATTATTCCTATGGGCAGGGTGTTTTGCCGATGGCTGTCGGCGGCAACGCCAGGGATTAGGTCCCGTACCCGATTTATTCATCTTACTAGGGAACATCGGGAAGATTTGCGGATGTGGCAAATGTTTTTGGAAAGCTATAATGGTAGAACGGTTTGGATGTCCGGACCGGCGAGTAATTTTTATTTGGAGCTGTTTACGGATGCTGCAGGGTCAACAGGTTATGGAGCATTCTACCAGGGTCACTGGAGCACGGAACCTTGGCCGAGTTCCTAGTCAGACGCGGGGTTCCTTCGCAACCTGGTGCTCCTGGAGCTTTTTCCGGTAGTTCTGGCGATGGAAATCTGGGGCGAATTATTTAGGAATTTGAAACTTCGGTTGAATTGCGACAACCTGGGTGTGGTGCAAGTCATTAACCGCATCCCAGCGTCGTTGGAACCTGTTATACAGCTGCTATGCCACATGGTGCTCCGCTGCCTGCAGATGAATATTTTTCTGTATGCTGTACACTTCCCAGGGATTGACAATATGGTGGCTGACTCATTGTCTCAGTTTCAGTGAGACAGGTTCCGAGAGCTGGCACCAGCGGCGGAACAACAGGGGGGTTCCTTGTCCGGGTTGGCTCTGGGAGATTGCCTTGGAGCCATCGCTGGATGGATCAGAAGGTCGTGAGTGAGTCCACATGGCCGGCATATACCAAGATATGGCAGAAATGGTTGGAGTTGGTGCGGCATGCAGAAGGGGTTCGAGAGGATTCAGAGGTAAGGCTGCTGGTCCTTTACTTTGTTTCCAGGAACCTGGAGCGGGGCGTGTCGGTGTCTGCCATTGAGCGGAAACTGGCAGCCTTGGCCTTTTTCTTTAAATTAGCGGGTGGCGTTGATTTTACAAAAGATTTTTGGGTCCGCCAAGCTTTAAAGGGGTTTTGGAAGTTGCATACATGCAAGGATGCTAGGCAGCCTGTGTCTTTTGCTATCTTGCAGACCATTTTTGTGCAATTGGGCACCATTTGTACTTCCAGATATGAGGTATCCTTGTTTAAAGTGGCTTTTTGTGGGGCGTTCTGGATCAGCGAGCTGGACGGTCCTTCTAGGAAGGTTGCGGGGGGGAATCTTGGCGAGAGATGTGATTTGGGAGAAGGACAGGGTGCAGGTTTTGCTACGCAGGTCAAAGATGGACCAGATGGGCAAGGGCGCATGGGTACAGCTGTTTCAAATGCCCGGTTCCACGGTGTGTCCGGTGGGGGTTGCACAGGAATTTTTGGATGTGCGCCCAGGCGTGGCAGGGCCCTATCTGTTACACGGGGATTGGTCGCTGTTTTCCAAGTTTCAGTTCATTGCCATATTCAGGAAGAGTCTTCGGGCAGTGGGTTTGGAAGAAAAACAGTATGCCTCGCACTCCTTCTGTATCAGGGCGGCCACGGAGGCTGCTAGGTGTGGGCTGGATGAGGCGTCTGTAAGGAGGATTGGTAGGTGGGACTCAAGGAGTCTTTGTACCTACATTTGCCCGCATTTGTTAGCCGATTAGCCGTTCATGGGGGGAGGGGGGGGGTATCCGATAGAGGAAGGGTCGCGGTGGTTCTTGCTTGTGGGTGAGTATTCATGGTGTTTTGGTGTTATCCCGTGGTTCTCGTTCTTGTCTTTCAGATGGAGTGCAGACACGCCTCGTCTGGATTTTGGGCCACTCATACGTATTTTGGGGGGCCAGACGAGCTGATGTTATGCCAGATAGCAGACAGCTAGGTATTTCCAGGAGGGAGTCGTGTATTTGCTGGCTAGGCGTACCAGAGATGATGTGGAACAGGATGGTGCCGAAGGTACATCGTTTTGAGCGCCTTGACAGGTCACCCGACATTATAGTGCTCCATGTTGGAGGGAATGATCTGGGGATTCGTTCCAGTAGGGAGCTTATTATGGACATCAAGTTAGATTTCCTGCGGCTCCGTACGGCCTTCCCCGACATTCTGGTCTTGTGGTCCGACATGGTGGCTCGGACAACTTGGCGCATGGCGAGGTCGGTTATAAGAACTCAACAAGACTCAAATTAAAGTCAATAAAGTGGTGGGCCGATTTTTTATGAGAAATGAGGGCAAATGAGAAATGGGGTCATTTGCCATAGGAAATTAGAATCTGATACCAGGATGTACCTAAGGGGGGATGGAGTCCATCTATCGGCGGTGGGGATAGATTTGTGGTCCCTGGGGTTGCAGGATGGGATTCCATGTGCCCTGAGGGTGTGGAGGGGCCCTTAAGGTTAAGGTGTCAACCTTACGGGCGGTGGCAGTAGATTGGTCTGTGACGGTGTAAGAAATTACTTACGAGATGGAAGTGTGGGGAACTCTTCGGTGGTATGTGCCCCTCTGGTGGATTCCAGTTAACATGGTTTAGCTGGAATAGGGTAATGGTTGCACTGCGGGTAGTGGGGTAGTCTCCGAGCTGGTGTTTACGGCTGGAGGCCTTATCATGGTAAAGGTCCCGCAGTGTAGCAGTGGAACATGTTTTGGAATGTTGGGGTTGCCATCATAGACCAACAGGCCTGAGGACTGTTTATTTTGGTTTCAAATGTTGATGTTAAGAATGTTATTTGAATAAGTGTTTTGGTTAAAAAAAAAGGGAGCTATGGCCATTTGTACTCTATTTCATGTCTGGTCTCATTAATATAGGTAATGAGAAGGGGTGGGGGTGAGTACTTATGGTCGGGCAGGTAGAAGGAAAGTTGGTGACATCTTATCAACACTGGTCATGCAACACAAGCTCAGGGTACTTTCCTCCTTTTGCGTCATAGCCCTCTCCTTATCTAAGGGAACCTAATTACTATCTGTGCTGGCACAGCTCCCCCCTTCACCTCCCTACATAATCTTTTGGGTAGCTGTCCAGGAGAACTAAAGGGGAACACTTAAGTGAAAACTCTGAGTTGCTGGGGCTGAGGACATCATATCCAAGATGGTGGCACCCAGCAGCATGCCCAGAAGTTTTGTGTCTACATAAATGGAGGTTATTACAGGTAAATAGCATGCATAAAATAAATAATACTAAATGCACATATAATCTTGTGGGGGGATTGTTGCTGAAATGAGTGGTCTGGTGATAGGGTAAATTGACTTTTGCTGTTCTTAGAAGCCTAATAATATGGCTTAAAGTGTCACTAAACCCACATCTTAAAAAAAAACTATCAATAAATGGTGTATTACATGCTATTCATACTTAGTCACTATGAGATTAGTTTTCTGTATTCTGCAATAAACCTGGTTGATCCTGCCAGTGGCGTAGCGTGGGTTGTCAGCGCCCGGGGCAAGGCAAGTAATTTGCGCCCCCTAACCTGTGGACTTTTAGCACTCCCCGAGTCCTGTCCCTTCCCTTCCTACAATAGTACTAACCTGATTCCTATACTGACCACTACACTCTACTGTCCACTACACTGACCACTATACCACATTGACTACTATACTGTCCACTACACTGCTCACTACACTGACCGCTATACTGTCCACTACACTATACTGACCGCTATACTGTCCACTACACTATACTGTCCACTACACTGACCACTATACTGTCCACTACACTATACTGCCCACTACACTACCCACTACACTATACTGTCCACTATACTGACCTCTATACTGTCCACTACACTATCCACTATACTGACCACTACACTGTCCACTATACTGTCCACTACACTGACCACTATATTGTCCACTATACTATACTGTCCGCTATACTTACCACTACACTATACTGTCCACTACACTATACTGCCCACTATACTGTCCACTACACTATACTGCCCACTTACACTGACCACTATACTGTCCACTACACTATACTGCCCACTACACTATACTGACCACTATACTGTCCACTACACTAACCGCTATACTGTCCACTACACTATACTGCCCACTACACTGACCACTATACTGTCCACTACACTATACTGCCCACTACACTATACTGACCACTATACTGTCCACTACACTATACTGCCCACTACACTGACCGCTATACTGTCCACTACACTATACTGTCCACTACACTGACCACTATACTGTCCACTCCACTATACTGCCCACTACACTATACTGTCCACTATACTGCCCACTACACTATACTGACCACTATACTGTCCACTACACTATACTGCCCACTACACTGACGCTATACTGTCCACTACACTATACTGTCCACTACACTGACCACTATACTGCCCACTACACTATACTGTCCACTATACTGCCCACTACACTATACTGTCCACTATACTGACCTCTATACTGTCCACTACACTATACTATCCACTACACTGACGACTATACTGCCCACTACACTATACTGTCCACTATACTGACCACTACACTATACTGTCCACTATACTGACCTCTATACTGTCCACTACACTATACTATCCACTACACTGACCACTATACTGTCCACTACACTATACTGACCACTATACTGTCGACTACACTATACTGTCCACTATACTATACTGTCCACTACACTATATTATCCACTACACTGACCACTATACTATACTGTCCACTACACTGACCACTACACTATACTGTCCACTATACTGCACTGACTACTTTACTGTCCACTACACTATCCTACCTACAGTATTCCTATACTGACCACTACACTGCATGACTCTAGCTGCTCTTCTACTCACTCTCTCTCTCTGGTTGGCCAATCCCTCTTCCCAGACTGTGTCCCCCCCCCCCCCCCCCGGGCCAGCAACACGACTCTCATCACAAGGGAGTCTCACCTTTTCTTCTTTGTTTCCCATCGGTCCGGAGGGGAGCAGGAGGAGCACCCCACTACACTGCATGACTCTAGCTGCTCTTCTACTCACTCTCTCTCTCTGGTTGGCCACTCCCTCTTCCCAGACTGTGTCCCCCCCCCTGGGCCAGCAACACGACTCTCATCACAAGGGAGTCTCACATTTTCTTCTTTGTTTCCCAGCGGTCCGGAGGGGAGCAGGAGGAGGAGACAGCGGCGGCTCACAATCTTGAATTTTTGTGTCCCCCGCCCTCCACCATGTTCAGTCTCCGGCGCCTTGTGATTGGGTGTATGGGGTCATGTGCGGCGGCAGGGCTGGCCTGTTAACGCTCGCGCTTGCTCCTGGAGTCCTGCCTCCGCACATGACCCCATTTACCCAATCACAGGGTGCCGGAGACTGAACATGTGCAGAGGAGAGACTCCAGGATGTACCGCAATCATGGACAGGCCAACCGGGCCGCCGCACATGACCCCATACGGCCAATCACAGGGCGACAGAGACTGAACATGGCGGCCAGAGCGTGGGGACACAGGGCAGTGAATTTAGGAGGAGGCAGCCAGTAGTCACACACTGGCGCGGAATTGCGCCCCCCTAAAAGTTGCACCCGGGGCCACGGCCCCCTCCGCACCCCCCACGCTACGCCACTGGATCCTGCTGCTCTTTACTGTATCTCCCCCTTCTGCCCATGTTCCCAATCCAGCTAGGGATTTTGCAGCTGTGGTGGCAACTCCGCACATGCTCCGTTTTCAGAGAGTTTTTATGCTGAGCATTTCCTCCCTATCACATCTGAGCAGTCCATGTGACTATAGAGTCATCTGAGGGGGCCTAATTACTCTCTGTGTTGACCCAGCTCTCCACCCCCTCCCTTCACCTCCCTACACGCCCTAACCCTCCCTCCCAAAGTTCTGCTAAGAGATATAAAATCTCTTTTGCATTCCAGAATGTCTGGCGCCCAATTACTCTGGCTACTTTGCACCCACTATGCCTTACAACCCACCATATACAGAAGGATGTCATCTCTGCCTCTGGAGGTTCTCATTAGACCGAAGGAAGACTGGGAAGTTTCTGCAGATACGAAATGTGCTTTTTTTTTTTCTTTCCTTTGATCTACAAAATCTGCTTCTTCATAAAAAATGTTAGAGCATTCTTGGAACTTCAGACATTTTTGCCCTTAACTATATGAAGTTGCAGATCTGGTTTTGCTAGAACACTTAAAATGTCAATTTTTTGTCAAATAAGACCAAATGTATTTTGCACACGAGACAGAAAAACTGGACATCTGCAACACACACTCAGGGTACGTCCCTCCTTGTGCATCATAGCCCTTTCCTCATCTGAGGGGACCTAATTACTCTCTGTGTTGGCCCAGCTCCCCTCTCCCTCCCTTCACTTCCCTACACCTCCCTACATAATCTTTTGGGTAGCTGTCCAGGGAGGACTAAAGGGTAACACTTGATTGAAAACTCTGAGTTGCCGGGGCTGATGACATCATATCCAAGATGGCATACCCAGAAGTTTTGTGTCTACATAAACAGAGGTTATTACAGGTAAATGGCATGCATAAAATATACTAAATGCACATATAATCTTGTGGGAGGATTGCTGACATTTGCATCTGTACTTAGAGCTCTAAATGTCCCCCCCCCCCCCCCATTGGAATCAATGCATCCGGCACCCTACATGAAGATTAGGAGATTAGGTGGCCGGACGCATGAATAGGGTGGCGGCCCCCGTGAGGGAAAGATGGCCCCCGCTCAATACCATTGGATAATGGAGGCGACGTCAAACATCACTTTTGCCCAATTGTCTTAAAGGGGATTTTTTTTTTTTTTATTATTATTGCATGTAAGTGTAAATGTGAGATCTGAGGTCTTTTTGACCCCAGATCTCACATTTAAGAGGTCCTGTCATGCTTTTTTGCTTTGTTTACATCTCTTGTAATAGGAATAAAAGTGACCCGATTTTTTTTTTTAAAGTAAAGTAATAAAAAGTAAAATAAATAAGCGAACACATACGTCAGTCGTGCCCGCATATGAAAACTGTGTTAAAACCACACTTGTGAGGTATCGCTGCCTTTGTTAGAGCGAGAGCAATAATTCTAGCACTAGTAAAAAATCAATCCCCTGCACCTAAGGGTACTAATTAGTGAATAGGCCTGCCGTTGCTGTACATGACATAGGTCAAAAAATAGAAAAAAGGGTATGAGTACCACAGCGCTGACAGCCTAAATAAATACAATAAAGTGTAGCTGTAGTGCATACAAAATTAAGTGCAAAATGAATCCAAAAATACAAAAAATATATCAAGCATGTAGCCAGTGAAAACTTAAAAAACACGTGCAAATAAGCATAAAATTCTAGTTGGAAGGTTCCTTTCACAGGTGCGGCTGTGCTAGAAATAGTGCAAATCAATATTAAGCATGTGACCAGTGAAAGTCCAAAAAAGACGTGCACATAAACATATAGCAGTTCTCAGTTGTTAAGTTCCATTCCCAATGTCCTTTCAAAAGTGCTGCTGTGCTAAAAAAACATATAATGCTGTAAACAGGTGCATTACGGGGTCCACACCTCCCCCTATGGTTTAACTCACCAGATCCAATGGACCCCCAAGCAGTACTGCATTGCGGGTCAGGTAGGCTTAGTTTGGTGAGTGGGGTGATGAAAACGGCAAATCCTGGGTGCAATCCTTCCTGGGGTGTTTTCAGGCACAAACATATGGAGAAAGAGCCTGCATAGTAAAGTACATCTTGTTTAATTCAGTAAAATCAATCTTTACAGAGTTCCAATCATAAAATCAATCTTTACAAGGTTCCAAAGTGGAAGACAAACGAATGAACAACAATTACCAGTCCATTAATCAATAGGTTCTTTCACAACCTAACTGCAATTGAACGGGCATCGGACGTGATGTCACCATTGTGCCGCAAGCTGCGTCTCGCCCTTCCCACAGGGCATTATCAAAGCCTGAAAAACTAGTTAAAGTGGTTGTAAAGCTTAGTTTAAAAAAAAAATGAATAACAAACATGTATATTCTTATCTCGTCTGTGCGCAGTGATTTTGCGCACAGTGCGGCCTCGATCCTCCTCGTCTGGGTCCCCCCGCGGTGCTCCTGGCCCCTCCTCTTCTCGGGTGCCCCCTGCGGAGAGCCGTTCTCCCTGGGGGCACCCATGCGGGAGTGCTCCCCAGTCCTGCTGCTGCATCCACATTGACACAGACAGTAGGACTCGGCCCGAGCCAATGGCTCCTGCTGCTATCAATCTATCCAATGAGGACCCATGACAGCAGGCTGGAGCTGCTATGCTTGTCCCCATCACTGTAACGATCAGGTTCAGGTAACTAAAAGTGGGGCTCTGGAGGGGGGCTGCTGCATTACATAAGGTTTTTCACCTTAATGCATAGAATGCATAGAGTGAGGGTTTACAACCCCTTTAATTTTTATTGCACAGACCACAAAAATCATATTTCTGAAAGTGAATCAGAAGGTGCCATCCTGGATGTCCCTGGTGCGGTGGTGCATTTGAAGGTCTATTGTCCCAAGTGTAAAATACTTCTATCTGCTTGCTGTGTCCCGGATAATGTGCCCCATGCTTCAGTTGCACCACTACACCAGGGACATCCAGGATGGCACCTACAAACTATGACTACACTATAATGTTTCCTGAAGTCTGTTTTGTGTTGAAACCTATTCATACATACAGTATATCACAATAAATGAAAGAATTAAATCTGATTGCCATTCATTCACTACACATGGCTTCCATGGAATGGTGAATACTGCAGGGACAAAGGATGGCCATTGCCTGATATGGCCAACTGTAGTTGGATCAGGAGAAAACTGTCTGTGGGCACTAAGCAACTACTGCAGGCATTTCTTGAGTAATCTGTTCTATAGGAAACATTGTACATCACAGCTTTTTTCCTCGTTCCTCTGGGATAAGACAGAAGCTTGGTATCTGCTCTCTGGTGGTAGCCTGCACTGCAGATGTATTCATATAATTATTCAGTAGCTAGACCTTTCAAACCTCAATCACATGTCTATGGATATCCTAAATGGTCATTAGGAAACAAAGTCTAGGATTATGACAGGTTTAGTGCTTTACTTTATGGATAAGATCTCAATGAGCGAAACGCGTCAGTGGGAGCTTAGGTGGGTTGTCACTATACCAGGGATTTGTTTAATACAAACTCATTGTTATTGATTTGTATTTTTTTTTCTCTTCCATTTAAAATTTGCTATCTGCAGCTGAAATGAGTTGAAGGTTGGCACTGGACATTGAGCAATTGTGAGGGCGATTATCTGGAGTGGAGCTAGGATCTGTTTTCATATGTGTAAGGTGTGTATATATGTGTGTGTGTGTGTGTAGGGGGGATATTTCTGTGTTTTTTTATTCTTTCATTTTTTTATATTTTTGTATCAATCTTCATTACTGTTAGGGGACTTTTGAGCAATATCAGGGGTCTACACACAGACCTCTGATGTTTCCATTTTCAGGCAGAGAAAGAGATTGAGGATGAGGACACAAAGTCCTGCTTTTCCTCTGCAGACCTGCACTCACTATTGAAAACATAAATGTTCTGTACAGGGCTCTCCTATGTTTATTCACATATGGAAGAGATAGTAAACATGTGATCAACTACTACTTCACTCATTTAGGAATCTGAAGGGGTTGTTATTTATTACAGACATGTTTACCAACTGCACCTTCCTCCATCCTGAAGATATGCTCTGCTTGTAGGCAGGTTCAGTTAGCTTGCTTGCCACTGGGTGCTTTTGTTCCCAATATAGTCTGGTATATAGTCAGGGCCAATCCTAGGTGGGTGCCCTGCGAGCTGGGGCAGAGGGGGGTGCCCAGCACTGGCCCTACCATGGGTTCCACTTTGCCCATTGGGGTTTGGGGTGTCTCAGATGGGAATGGAGGGGCGAGCGCTTCTGGATTACACAGAGCGGGGATCTCCCACTTACCCAGCTGTCAGATGAAGTCCTACCTCCTGGGCCCGCTCCCATGATAGGCAGCACAATGGTGACATCTATCATATGAGACGGGACTATGTCTAAAGACAGCGGCCACATTGGGTAAATGGGTGATTACTAATCCCTATGCACTGGTCAGGCTGCATTGATGACCACAGGTAATGCTGAGCTGATGGGCACTGAACGGGCTGCATTGATGGGCACTGAATAGGCTGCATTGATGGGCACTGAACAGGCTGCATTGATAAGCACTGAACAGGCTGAGCTGATGGGCACTGAACAGGCTGAATTTATGGGCACTGGTGAGGCTGTTTGATGGGCACTGGACAGGCTGCATTGATGGGCACTGAACAGGCTGCATTGATAAGCACTGAACAGGCTGCATTGATGGGCACTGAACAGGCTGCATTGATAAGCACTGAACAGGCTGAGCTGATGGGCACTGAACAGGCTGAATTTATGGGCACTGGTGAGGCTGCATTGATGGGCACTGGACAGGCTGCATTGATGGGCACTGGACAGGCTGCATTGATGGGCACTGAACAGGCTGCATTGATGGGCACTGAACAGGATGCATTGATGGGCACTGAACAGGCTGCATTGATAGGCACTGAACAGGCTGAGCTGATGGGCACTGAACAGGCTGCATTTATGGGCACTAGTGAGGCTGCATTGATGGGCACTGAATAGGCTGCATTGATGGGCACTGAACAGGCTGCCTTTATGGGCACTGGTGAGGCTGCCTTTATGGGCACTGGTAAGGCTGAGCTGATAGGCACTGAACAGGCTGCATTGATGAGCCCTGAACAGGCTGCATTGATGGGCACTGGTGAGGCTGAGCTAATAGGCACTGAAAGGGCTGGGGAAAAAATCTATTTAAATCTTGAATCGAGTTGAGAGGTCAAATCGATTCAAAATTTAAGCAAATCGGTTTGTTTTTTTCACCGCTCCGGTCCTGAAGAGCTGCAGGCAGGAGTTTTTAGGCGAGGCTGTGGCTTGGGCCTAGTCCGCGGGGTCGGACGCCGCGGACTAGGCTGAAGCCGCGACTTCACCTAAAAAATTCTGTCCGCAGCTCTTCAGGACCGGCGCAGTGTCCAAAAAACTCGATTCGGATCGTGAATCGAGTTTTTGTTAAGGAAATCGCAGATTTTTTTTTTTGTGGAAAATCTCCCAGCCCTAGGCACTGACTAAGTTGCATTGATGGGCACTGGTGAGGCTGAGCTGATAGGCACTGAACAGGCTGCATTGATGCAGACATGTTGCAGAATCGGAGGAGATAACGTGTTATTTATTATTGGCCTTGGTGTTAGAGCCCTTGCACACTGGGGCGGTTTGCAGGCGCTATTGCGCTAATAATAGCGCCTGCAAACCGCCCAGAAAGTGCCGCTCCTTGCATTCTAGTGTGCAAGCCCGAGGGCTTGCACACTGGAGCGATGCGCTGGCAGGACGGTAAAAAAAGTCCTGCTAGCCGCATCTTCGGAGCGGTGAAGGAGCGGTGTGTATACCGCTCCTTTACCGCTCCTGCCCATTGAAATCAATGGGACGGCGCGGCTATACCGCCGGCAATGCGCCTCTGCAGAGGCGCTTTGCGGTGGTATTTAACCCCTTCTCGGCCGCTAGCGGGGGGTAAAACCGCCCCGCTTGCGGCCGAATACCAACGGTAAAACGCCGCTAATAATAGCGGCGTTTTACCGCCGACGCCGCCCCCCGCCCCAGTGTGCAAGGGCTCTTATTGCTTTGACCAAAGTCCAGTCCAGGAAGAGAAGGAGGAGGAGTTCTTGGACCAAAAATTGTTTTTTTTTATTAATCGTGACCACTTATGTCACATGCCTTTGCCGCGGGAGCTCCAGGAGAATAATCCAGATGATTTTCGGAATTATCTCCGGATGACGGACCCCTGCTTTCACCAACTCTTGGCATTGTTGACCCCCTATATTAAGAAGCAGGACACATGCATGAGGCTTTTATTTTATTTTTTAGTTGAATAATAATGATTTGATTTGGTATATGTTCTATATTTTTGGATGCATAGAATGCACTTTTTGGTTAGGTTCTATTGGCAGATAGCAAGTCTAATTTTGTTTGTTTTCTTTTTTTAATGCACAATAAAAAAATTATGGAGAATAATACTTGGCTATGTGTTTTACTTCAAACGAGAGTTTGGGAGTAGACAGTTACATGTTGTGGTAACCAAAAAAAAAAAAAAACATAATATTATTCTTGATATCACTAGAAAAAAAAAAGCCTTTGAAAATTTGTTTGCAATAACTCCATCAGTATCACCAGCAAAGCAGCTTCATTATTATCCCATTAAAGAAGAAGAGAATTGTGCGCTGCATTTCGAGGTTTCATAATTTGCCACATCGCAAGTGTTAATTCTCCATTACGAATGCTAGTTTACAAGACTGTAAACGGGAATGAATTCTGGACAGCCGCACTCATAAATTAGCCTTATTTATTAAGAAGATGCACATCTATTACAGGATAACAGCAGACAGGAACAGAGCTGACGTTTCGCACTAACGTTAGTGCTTACTCATAGCTGACTACTAAGCTATGAGTAAGCACTAACGTTAGTAGGAAACGTCAGCTCTGTTCCTGTCTGCTGTTATCCTGTAATAGATGTGCATCTTCTTAATAAATAAGGCTAATTTATGAGTGCGGCTGTCCAGAATTCATTCCCATTTACTGCTACCAGCAATAGCCAGCACCTTTAACCTCCGAACCAAGAAGGATTCATTTTGGTCTGTTTGGACTTTTTTCTGGAGCGGTGATTACTTCTTCTTATATTTAGTTTACAAGATCGACCGCTTCTGGCTTGTCCTTACTTCCGAGCATGCTTGTTTGTACTTTGGACTTTTGTCCGACAGACTTGTGTACACACAATCGGAAAATCCGACAACAGACATTAGTCCGCGGAAAATTTTAAAACCTGCCATCCAACATTTATCCGTGGAAAATCCGACAATTGTCTGATGGAGCGTACAAACAGTCGGATTTTCCACCAACAGCCTGACATCACACATTTCCCATCGTAAAATCCGATTGTGTGTACGATGCTTAACAATAGTCCAGTGGCGGGGGGTGGGGGCGCAAACAAACTGAAAAATACTGAGCCCCCCCATCAATTGCAGCCTCACTGTGCCCATCAAATGCAGCCATTGTGCTCATCAAATGCAGCCACTGTGCCCATCAACTGCAGCCATTGTGCGCATCAAACACAGCCACTGTGCCCATTATATGCAGCCATTGTGCCCATCAAACAAAACCACTGTGCCCATCATATGCAGCCAGACAAAGACAATTCCATAGCTCAACTCACCAACCAGTCTTACATGTATATGCCCTCCATGTGCTCCTTACTGTGAAGGCCAGTTATGGGTGTGGGCGGTGGCCAGTGTTTTGTTACTGTTTGTAAATGTGGGTCGGGGACACACTGGACACCTTTGCTGCCATTGTGCTCTTGCTGGGTGCCCAGTGTGCTCCTGTCCCTTTAAGGGGGCTTGGGCCGCCTCCAGGCTCACCTGTCTCACACCTATCCATTTAATGCATGTGCTTCCACTGTGGAGACACTTATAAATTTAGTAGTGTTAGGACTGCAAGTAATACAGGGTGCCTTGACGAGGCCTTGCAGCTTTCACATGCGTTTGCAAATGTGTGCTAACTAAACCCCTGCTTTTAACAGACGGTTAGACAGGCTAATTTGGTTGGTCAGCAGACTGGTTGGTGAGTTGAGCTATGGAATTGTCTTTGTCTTACATGTATATGCCCTCCATGTGCTCCTTACTGTGAAGGCCAGTTATGGGTGTGGGCGGTGGCCAGTGTTTTGTTACCATCATATGCAGCCAGTTGTGCCCATCATATGCAGCCAGTTGTGCCCATCATATGCAGCCAGTTGTGCCCATCATATGCAGCCAGTTGTGCCCAGCAAATGCAGCCACTTGTGCCCATCATATGCAGCCACTTGTGCCCATCATATGCAGCCACTTGTGCCCATCATATGCAGCCACTTGTGCCCGTAAAATGCAGCCACTTGTGCCCATCATATGCAGCCACTTGTGCCCATCATATGCAGCCACTGGGCCCATCATTTGCAGCCACTGTGCCCATCATATGCAGCCACTTGTGCCCATCATATGCAGCCACTGGGCCTATAATTTGCAGCCACTGTGCCCATCATATGCAGCCACTTGTGCCCATCATATGCAGCCACTGGGCCCATCATTTGCAGCCACTGTGCCCATCAAATGCAGCCACTTGACCCATCAAATGCAGCCACTTGACCCATCAAATGCAGCCACTTGACCCATCAAATGCAGCCACTTGTGCCTAGTATATGCAGCCACTTGTGCCCAGTATATGCAGCCACTTGTGCCCATCATATGCAGCCACTTGTGCCTGTCAAATGTAGCCACTTGTGCCCGTGAAATGCAGCCACTTGTGCCCGTGAAATGCAGCCACTTGTGCCCGTCAAATGCAGCCACTTGTGCCCGTCAAATGCAGCCACTTGTGCCCATCATATGCAGCCACTTGTGCCCATCATATGCAGCCACTTGTGCCCATCATATGCAGCCACTTGTGCCCATCATATGCAGCCACTTGTGCCCATCATATGCAGCCACTTGTGCCCATCATATGCAGCCACTTGTGCCCATCATATGCAGCCACTTGTGCCCATCATATGCAGCCACTTGTGCCCATCATATGCAGCCACTGTGCCCATCATATGCAGCCACTTTTGCCCATCATATGCAGCCACTTGCGCTCGTCAAATGCAGCCATTTGTGCCTGCCAAATTCAGCCACTTGTGCCCAGTATATGCAGCCACTTGTGCCCGTCAAATGCAGCAACTTGTGCCCGTCATATGCAGCCACTTGTGCCCATCAAATGCAGCCACTTGTGCCCAGTATATGCAGCCACTTGTGCCCAGTATATGTAGCCACTTGTGCCCATCATATGCAGCCACTTGTGCCCATCATATGCAGCCACTTGTGCCCATCATATGCAGCCACTTGTGCCCGTCATATGCAGCCACTTGTGCCCGTCATATGCAGCCACTTGTGCCCATCAAATGCAGGCACTTGTGCCCATCAAATGCAGGCACTTGTGCCCATCAAATGCAGGCACTTGTGCCCAGTATATGCAGCCACTTGTGCCCAGTATATTCAGCCACTTGTGCCCATCATATGCAGCCACTGTGACCACCGACACCCCCCCCACTCGCCGGGCTCGCGGCTCTGGCAGCACCCACCCCCACATGCAGCTCTGGCAGCAGTACCAACCCCCCTTCCCCTTTTTTTTAAAGGGACAGTGTAAAAATAAAAAATAAACAGTAAAATAAATAAGAAAAAAAATTTCAGTGTAAAGCGCCCTGCCTTACCGTGCTCGCATTCAGAAGCAACTGCATATGTAAGTCGCGCCCACACATGTGAGGTATCGCCACGATTGTTAGAGCGAGAGCAATAATTCTAGCACTAGACCACTGTAACTCAAAACTGGTAACCTGTAGAAATTTTTAAACATCGCCTGTGGAGATTTTTAAGTGTCAAAATTTGTCGCCATTCCACGAGTGGGCGCAATTTTTAAGCATGGCCTGTTGGGTATCAATTTACTCGGCGTAGCATTATTTTTCACAAAATAGAAAGAAATTGGGCTAACTTTACTGTTTTCTTACTTTTAATTCAAAAAAGTGTATTTTTTTCAAAAAAATGTAAGACAGCTGTGCTAATACGGTGTGACATAAAGTATTGCAACGACCGCCATTTTATTCTCTAGGGTGTCTGAAAAAGAAAATATTTAATGTTTGGGGGTTCTAAGTAATTTTCTAGCAAAAAAAAATATTTTAACTTGTAAACAACAAGTGTGAAAAATAGTCTTGGTCCTAAGTAGTTAAAGCGGAGTTCCACCCAAAAATGTGCTAATACGGTGTGACATAAAGTATTAGAACGACCGCCATTTTATTCTCTAGGGCAGGGATATGCAATTAGCGGACCTCCAGATGTTGCAAAACTACAAGTCCCATCATGCCTCTGCCTCTGGGTGTCATGCTTGTGGCTGCCAGAGTCTTGCTATGCCTCATGGGACTTGTAGTTCTGCAACAGCTGGAGGTACGCTAATTGCATATCCCTGCTCTAGGGTGTCTGAAAAAGAAAATATATAATGTTTGGGGGTTCTAGCAAAAAAAATTATTTTAACTTGTAAACAACAAGTGTGAAAAAAAGTCTTGGTCCTAAGTAGTTAAAGCGGAGTTCCACCCAAAAATGGAACTTCCGTTTTTCGGAATCCTCCCCACTCCGATGTCACATATGGCACCTTGTCTAATACAGGTATTTTGCTCCCACTTCCAGGCATAGATAGCCGAACCACCTGCGGGTATCTACGCCACTTCCGGCACCTTTTCCGTCCCCCCCCCGCGCTGTCTTCTGGGAGACGCACAGGTCCCAGAAGACAGCAGGGACCAGCGGGATCGCGCATCGCGAGTCGCGCATGTGCAGTAGGGAACCAGGAAGTGAAGCCGCAGATTGCTGTACTAACAGGGGGACGGACCCCTGAGCACTCCAGTCAGCGCTCTCAGCCGGTGGCTGAAAGAGCCAATCAGGAGCCGGTCGGCAGTCCCTTTTCAGTCATGAGCTTTAGACAGAACAGTCGGCTTCTGTGGGACCGGCTGCCATACACACGAGCTGAATGCCAGTTTCTATTGAACCGGCCGATGTCAGCCGACATTCGGCTCGTATGTACTACTAGTACAGTACTAAGCTTTACTTATGTGTGCAAATTTCACCTTGAGATGCAGAACTATGTAAGGCTTTTACAGCAAGAGATAAGAAGACATTAAAATGTGGAAAAAAAGCCAAAAATAAGATATGAGATAATAAAATATTTACATGCCTTATTTCATATTTACCTGACTAATGCCCCGTACACACGGTCAGATTTTCCGAAAATGTCCGATCGGAGCGTGTTGTCGGAAATTCCGACAGTGTGTGGGCTCTATCGGACATTTTCCATCGGATTTTCCGACACACAAAGTTTGAGAGCAGGATATGAAATTTTCCAACAACAAAATCCGTTGTCAGAAATTCCGATCGTGTGTACACAAATCCGCCGCACAAAGTGCCACGCATGCTCAGAATAAATAAAGAGATGAAAGCTATTGGCCACTGCCCCGTTTATAGTCCCGACGTACGTGTTTTACGTCACCGCGTTCAGAACGATCGGATTTTCCGACAACTTTGTGTGACCGTGTGTATGCAAGACAAGTTTGAGCCAACATCCGTCAGAAAAAATCATAGGATTTTGTTGTCGGAATGTCCGAACAAAGTCCGACCGTGTGTACGGGGCATAAGAGTAAGGGAAAATTTGATTTTTGTACTTTGTCTTATTAGCAGACTTCTTGCATTGAAGTGGCTGCACAGTAGACATGTGCAGAAAGAAAAAAATTGTTTTGTTTCGTTATTTCCATAAATTTGCTTCGTTAAATTCATTTAATCAATTTAATTCGTTTTTGGAATTCGTTTCGTTTTTTCGTATTCAAAACTATTCAAATTTTTTGCAGTCGAATCGATTTAAATTTTTTGCAATCAAATCGATTCGACTAGTTTTCTAATCGATTTCGAAAAGTTTTCAAATTCGAAAAGCTTTTGAATTCGAATAGTGTTCAATTTGTTTTCCAATTTCCAAAGAGAATAAAATAGAATAGTAAATAAAGGAATAGAATAGAAAAAAATAGAATAGAATGTAATAGAGTAAAACAGAACATAATAGAATAAAACATAAAAGAACAGAAATGAATAGAATTAAAAAGAAAGAATAGAATAGAAAGAATATACAGTGGAACCTCGGATTATAAACATAATCCGTTCCAGGAGTATGCTCGTAATCCAATGTACTTGCATATCAAAGCGAGTTTTCCCATTGAAGTCAATGGAAATGAAAATAATTCCTTCCGCATTGACTTCAATGGAATGCAATACCGCATGCAGCCAGATGCGGGGGGCGCCGGACAGCCTTGGAAGCGGCCGAAAAGGCCTGAGGGACACTTCGGCTGACCTCGGCAAATCTCGGAAAGACTCTGTTCACAGGTTTTCCGAATTCAGCCTAACTGTCCTCGGGCCTTTCCGTGCATTTCCGAACGGCGTGGATCGGCGACTTTCGGCTCTGGCACCCCCCACCTCAGGCCAAAAGCGGTACTGCACACCACTTTTAGCCTGAGTCCTGCTCGTTTTGCGAGACAACACTCGCAAACCGAGTTAGGATTTTTAGAAATACAGTGCTCGGTTTGCGAAACGCTCGTTAACCGCGATACTCGCAAACCGAGGTTCCACTGTAACCATCTTCTGAAATTAGACTAGAAAAGAATAGAATTCAAAAAAGAATATAATAGAATAGAATAGAATAGAAAGAATATAACAATTTTCCAAAATTCAAATAGAATCCATTCGAATTTGAATAGAATCGAAAAGAATAGATTAGAATAGAATAGAAACTAACAGAATAGTAGAGAAAAAAAACAACAGAATAGAAGAGAAAGAATATAACCATCTTCCTATTCTAATCTCTTATTTTATATTCTATTCAAATTGATTCTATTTGAATTTTGGAAAATGGTTATATTATTTCTATTCTATTCTATTGTTTTAATACTATTCTATTTTCTGTTCTATTTTTTTCTCTTTGGAAATTGGAAAACAAATTGAAATCTATTTTAAATTCGAAAACTATTCGAATCGATTTGAATTCAAATTTTGTCAGAATTTTTTTTATTATTTTGGATTCCTTTTAAATTCGGTACTATTGCAATTTGGTTTGGCGCTATTGTGTTCTCCCGACGGGAGAACATAGTGATTAATTATTGCTATTGGCTATAGCCACTGGAAATAATCCCCCGTAAAAATTGATTGATGGATTAATTTGGGTACAATCAGCCTGCCCATAGATGGATCGAATATTGGCCGGTTCAGCATGGACAATAGAGAGAACAGATTGTTGTATTTTCTGTAAAATTGTTTTCTCAAAGACCACTGAGGGACACAAGTCCCATCCTTCTCTGTATATTGACCATGTACTGTTTGCTCACAAAACTGAAACAGGAAGGTTTAGGGTAGGATTTATATGGAGATGGTCTTCAACTGTATTTTTCTGTTTTCCAGTGTCCACCTCCTGAAGGCAACTTTATATAACCCAATAGTCCAAGAATTACTATCTTCCTGTGTCCCTTAATTGACGATAAAGAATTTTTTTTTTTTTTTTCATTTTTTAATCCTGACAATAATTAATAACAAAAACAACTGATTCTTATGGAAGATATATTTCATCTTCTGTATTTCCTAAATATGTATGAATAGAAGCCTCACCAAATGTGTTTCTCAGGTTTTTTTTAGTGAGCACAGAATTGTCTGCTGGTTATTTCCCATCTATGATTCAATGTCGCCATCTAATGGTAGTATTCTGAACTTCAACCACTTCATTTTATACACTATATTACCAAAAGTATTGGGACTACTAAGATTGGAGCAGACAGAATCTGAAGCAGCTGTGCATAGCAACCAATCAGCTTGCTTCTAACTTCAACTTGTTCAGTTAAAGTGGTTGTAAACTCTTCCATATACCCAGTGAAGTGACTGGCATCAGGTGATACACAGAAATGAAACAAATCCTCCTACATAGGTTGTACAAGTTTATCTGCAGTCTTCACTTTCCTGCATCTGTTCAAAGTCCAGAATGTATACAGCTTGTCTAGGGGGCAGAGAGTTGAGAGTTGAAATTACACTCTGCAGAGCTCAGTGGGGAGAGCTATGAGAGTTGAAGCTGTCAATCACAGGCTGTGTGCTGAAGGTCCCTCCCCTCTTACCTTTTTTCTCTTGGTGTCAGGACTGCGCTCCAAGCCCACCCAGTTGTGTTATAATAGCGAATGAGAAAGAAGAAGGTAGGGGTAAATGGTGCTCCCTAAACTGATAAGGGTGGAACCCTATGTAAATACAGACTAAAATTACCACCTAAGTGTGTCGTACTTTAAACCACCTAAGGTAATAGAGTGACAGAATAGGTGTGATAAAAGAATAATATACATATATATATCACAATAACCATATATAGGTGAATATATTACCAGAAATACATAAAATTATTCTGGTGTTGCAATGTGTATATAACACTAATAGGGCGTACACACGGTCGGACTTTGTTCGGACATTCCGACAACAAAATCCTAGGTTTTTTTCCGACGGATGTTGGCTCAAACTTGTTTTGTCTACACACGGTCGCACAAAGTTGTCGGAAAATCCGATCGTTCTAAACGCGGTGACGTAAAACACGTACGCCGGGACTTTAAACGGGGCAGTGGCCAATAGCTTTCAGCTCTTTATTTATTCTGAGCATGCGTGGCACTTTGTCCGTCGGATTTGTGTACACACGATCGGAATTTCCGACAACGGATTTTGTTGTCGGAAAATTTTATCTCCTGCTGTCCAACTTTGTGTGTCGGAAAATCCGATGGAAAATGTCCGATGGAGCCCACACACGGTCGGAATTTCCGACAACATGCTCCGATCGGACATTTTCCATCGGAAAATCCGACCGTGTGTACGGGGCATAACCGTGATATATTCAGAATGTGTTCAATAATCCTGTTAGCAAAAAAGGGGGAAAGAATGGGGAAGACCGCCCAAATATTCCCCTGCTATCACCAAAGATAATGGCAACCAGAAATTAACCGTGATTGACAAAAATAATAAATCCAAGTAATTGACAAACATAATGAGTCCAAGTGATAAGTGTCCAACTCAGCAAAATAAAAAATAAAAAACAGCAATGTGGAAAACCAAGCAAAAAGATTTTATAAGTGGCAGTTTAAAAAATGAAAATAAAAAAATAAAAATAAAAGTGAAGCTCAAAAATGGCAAAAAGTTCATACAGGAATGTGACTCTTGTGCTTCATCAAAATCCAGTGACTCCTGTGATCCCCCTTAAGGGTCACCACTCACCAGCTCTTGATACCCCTGCAGGGGTGATAGGCATGTATCAATTAAAGTGGATGGCCTCCTGTAACAGGTCAGAAAGTCCACATGGATCCTCTATTCAGCACAGCCTCCAACACCATATCCAGGAGATGGTACACCGGATTCTCATGGTCACATCCTCATAGGAAAAGACAGGGCTCAGCATAGATGAGCAATAAGCAGACACAATACAACCCTGTGAATCGCTGCTGTGCCTTTTCAAATATAAAAGAAGGGAGTTTATCAAAACTGAAACAGAGAGAGTTATTTTTTTTTTATATATATGCATTTTTTTAAAATAATTGTTTACAATTTATTTATTTTTTTCCACCATGATTGGAGGGGGAGGGGGGATAGTGGACGGTGTCAGTAGGGCAGTGGGCGGTGTCAGTCGTTTTTTGTTTTTATTGTTTTATCTATTATTTTTTTAAATGTTGTTTATTACTTTTTTTAAATAATTTTAAAATATTTTTTTTCCACGGTGCTTCTAGGCCCCCGGGCAATACAGTGCACTGGGGCCCTGTCTACACAATCACGCACGAGAATAAAAGTGCAAATTATCAATAAGGCTATATTATTGGTACTTCCTACAAAATCAGTGTTTAAACATTAACATAACGTTTGGACAATATAACACGAGCTCTGCTCTAAAGGTTATTTTCACCAACACGTAATAAAGTTTCTTTTCTTCACCTTTCTTACACTTCCTCGAACTAGTGGCGAACTAGCCGCGTACACACGAGCAGAATGTCCGACAGAAAAAGTCCAACGGAAGCTTTTCATCGTCTATTCCGATCGTGTGTAGGCCTTTTTTTTTTTGAAAATTCTGATGGACCTAGAAATGGAACATGTTCTAAATATTTCCGATGGAACCAATTCCTATCGGGAAAACTGATAGTCTGTATGCTGTTCCGATGGACCAAAAATGACGCATGCTCTGAAGCAAGTACGAGACGGAAGCTATTGGCTACTGGCTATTGAACTTCCTTTTTCTACTGCCGTCGTACGCGTTGTATGTCACCTCGTTCTGGACAGTCGGACTTTGGTGTGACCGTGTGTATGCAAGACCGCTTGAGCGGAATTCCGTCGGAGTTCCATCAGAGAAACCTTCGGAGTTTATGTTTCCCTCCTCGTTGGGCGCCAAGCAAGGGTCACATAAAAGGCCTACCCCGGGTTGGGTTCCCCTGGGCTACGCTAGGCACCTTGTATAGGGTCACTTTACTACACATGGGGTATCTTTGCTTTGTGTCATCTTTACCAATGCCCTGGGACAAGGTTAAGGTGGGCCTCTACTCTATGAGCTGAACATGCACCATGTACACTTGCACTGCATCTGTTCATTAGTTAGGAGGGACATGCTGAGCTCTGTCCACATCCACCTGTCCAGCGTTTACCACTACTACTCCCCATGAGCAGAGTAGGCCCCGCCGCGCACTTAACTTAACTCTCGAACTTCTCTCTCTCTGTACAGGATGGGAACCTCTGTGGCATGAATCTGCTCCCATTGCTTTGGGAGATAGACCACTGGCGGAAGGAGTGCCAACAACATCTCCCTCACTGCTAGAGGCCGTTCCACCTATAACAGGTACACACTATTGAGAGGCTGCTTCTTAAACTTCCACTACTCTAGGTAACCACTTGTTACCACACGAATACCTTCATATCCCAAAGTGTTAAGACCCACTCGGTGAACTGTGTGTGTGCCAGTTACTTGCACTACACCTCTTTAGTAACTTCAGACCAGGTAAGCACAAGGTTTCAATACTTACCTAGAAAAAGTGCAAAATGAACATTTCAAAGTCCAGCATACAAGTGCAAGGCATTTCCTATGTCCCTACTCCTAACTACAGGCTGTATGCTGCCCCAGCATACCTGTAATGGTGAAATTCAAGCAACTACAGTCCTTCAGAGAGTCCTCTCATGCAGATGTAAGTCCTTCAGAGGCATTCTCCAGTGCTGGTGTCTTCAGGGTGAACCCCAGGTTCAGATGACTTTACATCCCAAAGGTGTTAAATGGTCTCCTTCTGCTCCTCGCGGGTGCCATTCTCCAACTCTCTCCCTTATTGGTACTCGATCTCTCTCTTCTGTAAGGGGAAACTTTCTGGGGTTCTCGTTAGGGGGGGAAATCCCCAAACTCCCTCTTAACGGACCACTGTCCCTTTTATAATACACAAGACCAGTGGGCTGAACCCAGAGAAGAACCCACCAAAAAGACCAAAGAACCGGGGAAAAGCATGAATTCCTTCCCTCCCTGCCTATCTGGCTAATTCAACCTGCTTACAGGCCAGTGGGAAGGGTTTGGAAAGACTGCAGGACCCTGGTCTATGCCACCTGTAGACCATACAGGCTTTGCAACAAGTTAGGGAGCTTAAAGAGGAACTCCACCCTGATTTTTCCCTTACATTTCCACTCTTACCTATGATGCTGGACTCTCATCAGAAAGTGTACTGGTCTGCGTGGCAAATCTAGCATAGTCCCGCTGTAATCCACTGAGAAAAAGAAAGAGGTAAATGGTTTAAAAAATATAAATATGCCAACTTTCTTAAGTCAGTGTGGTCCCTACAGCATATTAATTAATACAGTAGAACCTTGGATTGCGAGCATAATCCGTTCCAGGAGAATGCTTGTAATCCAAAACACTGGCATATCAAAGCGAGTTTCCCCATAGAAGTCAATGGAAACGAAGATAATTCATTCCACATTGACTTCTATTGTATGCAGTACCGCATGTGGCCAGAGGTGGGGGGTCATCGGAGAGACTCGGAAATACTCGGAGACCGCTCGGATGCACTCGAAAACCCTGGGAAATGCTCGGAAACACTCGGGAATGGAGTATTGCCAAGTGATACAGAGTGCATTTAAGCGGCTCCGAATGGCTCAGAGTGTCAATGAAATACTGCACACCGCAGAGACAACACTAGCAAACTGATTCAGGATTTTTAAAAAATACTGGCTCGTAACCGCGTTACTCGCAACCCGAGGTATTACTGTACAAAAGAAAATAGGTGACTAGAACACCAGTCAAAGGGAAGCTGCCTTTAAAGGACACACGTGGTGTATCAAAAACAACTACTTAAATTAAGTAAACACAAAATGTCTTTACAAATGTCAAATATTAAATAAAAATAGTATCAAATATCGCACACATATATAAATACCCTTGTTCCACCAATAACAAATACAGCGTTGTCTTTTTTACCAGCAGAAGAAGGGTATTTGTATACTGTATATGTGTCATTTTTTTTATACTATTTTCCCCTGGTAACCTCTGGAGGAACCCTGGGCTTCCATGGAACCCTGGTTGAGAAACCCTACTTTGGTGTCCGTTTATGAAGCAGTGAAATCTATTCACTGCTTCGTTCTCCGGCATTCACAGTGAAGATTTTTCTCCTCTGTGTGCCAGTTTATGAAGCTTTGTAGATCGCTTCACCTTTGGAGGAGTGAAGTGATCTACAAATGCTTCAAACAGTGGAGAACGGCCCCTGATACTGGAATCTCGTGAGACTTTACGAGATTACAGTACCAGATGTCAGTTTATCAAGCAGTGATAAATTATCACCGCTCAACGGCGTGGATTAATGTTAGTAAAATAAAGAGTCCCCCTACATTATACACATATGTATACACACACACACATTATATATACATGTATATACACACACATGATATATATATACATATACACATTATATGTATATATGTATATATATGTATACACATAAATATGACAGGGGGACATGCTTACAGTGTTGGGGGGTCTGAACGAGGCATAAGGAAGTTAAAAAACTTCCTCCTTCCCCCTCAGATCCCCCCAGATTTCCTCTTCACTCCCCGATTCACCACCTCTGAGCTGGTGAACCTGGGAGTGTGAATTCTGACTCAGATCGCCAGTGAAGCGGTGAGATCACCGCTTCATAAACTGGCCGTTACTGTGTCATCTATGAGGATTCTCCGTGTGTAGAGATAATCGGCGGGAGAACAAGTTCAAACATGTTCTCCCCCGATTATCACTGCTTCATAAACTGTTTATGGACTGTGATCAGCGGCGATCCTCGGGATCACCGCTGATCACTGCTTCATAAACGGACACCTTTATAGTTATTTTTGCTGTGATATTTGGTGAAGTCATTGTTATATCTTTGGACAGGTCTTTGTTGTCTTGTTAGATTATATCCATTGTCATTCTCTGATGTTCTTGAAAGTGTCACTCTGATATCCATCTGCCAAACCTTCACATTGATGACACCCCTCTCCTAACAGCTCAAGTTCCACACCTTTGTAAGAATACTTATCTATTCATAATCCCATTCTGTCTTGCGAATATTTGAGCCAAAAACATGTCTAAAAATAATTATGAATAAGTAAAGTATGCATTCGCCATTGTGATATGCATGTACAATGTATTATGTTTGGAGTGATTGGAAGGTTTGCAGCAAATGATGGATATGCTTGTATATACACACAAAAAGTCTCCAAAAATCTGGCCAAATGATCGGAGAAAATAGATAGATTTCACTACATGTAATGGGGTGGATTTACTAAAGGCACAGAGAACTTTGCCAGTGCAGTTCCTCCAGAGCTTAGTAAATGAGGGTGAGCTCTGCTGACTTTCATCATCCAATCATGTGCAAGCAAAAAAAATTTTTTTTCTTTGCATGTGATTGGGTATTCTTTGTGGAGTGAAGCCTTACTTAATTTACTAAGCTCAGGAGAAACTTGCAAATTGCAGTCTATTTGCCTTAAACTAGAACCGTTGGCACATTTTTTTTTTTTTTTTTTGTATTTTGGATAGAGTAAAGAAGGGTTATAACCCCTGTCAGATTTATAATTTATATTTTTTTTGCCGTCTGTACCCTATTGGACAATTCCCCCTCTACTACAACCCAAAATTTGGGCTTTCCTTTTACTTTCAATGATAATGGTAGGTAAACAGAACAAATTTAGAAAGGGCAAATCTCCCTAATGGGGGCACAGACAACAATAAAAACCTGACAGATGTTCTTGATCCACCTTCCTTTAGTTAAACGTTAACCAGTCACGCGCTATAGCCTAATGGCTACAGGGTGGGCTTACAATGCCGGAAGGGTGTACATGGACGCTCTCCTGTGCTCGGGAATGCCCATGTGCCCCCTGCGGCACGTGGGCAGCAAGCTCTGACTCACAGATCGGAGTAAAGGGCCAATCACAGCAGCCCTTTACCACGTGATCAGCTGTCAGCCAATGACAGCTGATCACAGGATGTAAACAGAAGATGGTTAGCCTGAGGAAAGATGAAAAAAGCTGATAACCGGCTTCTCTAAAAGGAATATCGGTCCCAACATTGCCCACCAGTGCTGCTAATCAGTTCCCACCAATGCCACCTATCAGCATCCATCAGTGCTGCCAATCAATGCCCATCAGTGCCTCATAATCAATATCACCTATCAGTGCTGAATATCAGTGCCGCCTACCACTTCTCAGTGCCCATCAGTGCCACCTCTCAGTGCCCATCAGTGCCACCTATTATTGTCCATCAGTGCCACATATCAGTGTAGCCTCACCAGTGCTTCCTCATCAGTGCTCATCAGTGCCACTCATAAGTGCCCATTAGTGCTACCTATCAGAGCCCATCAGTGCCACCTATCAGTGTAGCTTCATCAGTGATCAGTATAGCTTCATCGCCCCCAGCTACATCACCAACCTCATCTGCAGATATTGCCCTCATCGTCCCCTCCGCTCCTCCCAGGACCTCCTTCTCCTTAGCTCTCTTGTTACCTCCTCCCATGCTCACCTTCAGGACTTCTCCAGAGCCTCTCCCATCCTCTGGAACTCCCTGCCCTGTTATATCCGATCAGCCCCTACCCTGTCCACCTTTAGGAGATCCCTGAAAACTCACTTATTCAGGGAAGCCTATCCCAAACCCACCTAACAACTGTCCCCGAGCCACCCCCATCAAATCATTCCCCACATCTATTGCCTTTTGTACAACCACCCCCTCCCTTTAGAATGTAAGCTTTACGAGCAGGGCCCTCCTGTTTCTTCTGTATTGAACTGTACTGTAATTGTGCTGTCCCCCTCTACATTGTAAAGCGCTGCATAAACTGTTGGCGCGATATAAATTGTGTATAATAATAATAATAATAATAATAATAATAATAATAATAAGTGCCGCCTTATCAGTGTCACCTCATCAGTGCCCATCAGTGCCACCTATCAGTGTAGCCTCATCAGTGCCACCTATCAGTGTAGCCAGTGGCGACTGGTACTCAAATTTTTTTTTTGGGTGGGGGCACAAACAAACTGAAAAATTCTGAAAAAAAACCCCATCAATTGCAGCCTCACTGTGCCCATCAAACGCAGCCACTGTGCCATCAAACGCAGCCATTGTGCCCATCAATTGCCACCACTGTGCCCATCAAACGCAGCCACTGTGCCCATCAATTGCCGCCACTGTGCCCATCAAATGCAGCCACTGTGCCCATCAAATGCAGCCACTGTGCCCATCAAATGCAGCCACTGTGCCCATCAAATGCAGCCACTGTGCCCATCAAACGCTGCCACTGTGCCCATCAAACGCTGCCACTGTGCCCATCAAACGCTGCCACTGTGCCCATCAAACGCTGCCACTGTGCCCATCAAACGCAGCCACTGTGCCCATCAAACGCAGCCACTGTGCCCATCAAACGCTGCCACTGTGCCCATCAAATGCTGCCACTGTGCCCATCAAATGCTGCCACTGTGCCCATCAAATGCTCTGACTGTGCCATCAAATCCTGCCACTGTGCCATCAAATCCTGCCACTGTGCCCATCAAATGCTGCTACTGTGCCATCAAATGCTCCCACTGTGCCCATCAAATCATCAAATGCTGCTACTCTGCCCATCAAATGCTCCCACTGTGCCATCAAATGCTGCCACTGTGCCCTTCGAATGCTGCCACTGTGCCCATCAAATGCAGCTACTGTGCCATCAAATGCTCCCACTGTGCCCATCAAATCATCAAATGCTGCTACTCTGCCCATCAAATGCTCCCACTGTGCCATCAAATGCTCCCACTGTGCCCTTCGAATGCTGCCACTGTGCCCATCAAATGCTGCCACTGTGCCCCCCTGCTAGCCCGCTCGCTGTCTGCCCAGCACTTACCCTGTCTTGGTGGGGCAGCGGGTGACGGCGGCGGGTGGTGTCCTTCATGCTCCTCCATCTTCTTGATGTCTTCTCCCGTCCTCTCCTCTCGTCCTCTTATGATTGGACGCCTGATAGGCATCCAATCACAGCGCCTGTCGTTTCAACCAATCAGGTGACAGGTAACAGACCCAAGCAACTGATTGGCGGAGAGGCGGTTCAGTGTTAGGAAAGCGAATATTCATTTGCTTTTCTAACACACCTGGGTGAACTTGGTGCTCGCCTTTTTTGACGCCTATTAGAGTCTATGGCTCTAATCAGGTGCTTCAAAAACACCCCCTGCCACTGTAATTCAGGCGCCCAGCGCACGAAAAGGGGCTCGGGGCCTGAATAGGGAGTGACAGCGGCGGCCGTGGATAGATTCATGCAATGCATGAATCTATCTATTGGTGATAGAGGGGGTGGCTAGAGAGAGGGGGCAGAACCCCCCTCATCAGTAGCACCTATCAGTGCCACCTATCAGAGCCCATCATTGCCACCTATCAGTGTCCATCAGTGCCACCTATCAGTGCAGCCTCATCAGCGCACATCAGTGAAGGAGAAAAATTACCTATTTGCTAAATTTTATAACAAACTATGAAAAATGTTTTGTTTTTTGTTTTTCAAAATTCTGGATCTTTTTTTGTTTGTTTAGCAAAAAATAAAAACCCCAGTGGTGATTAAATACCACCAAAAGAAAGCTCTATTTGTGTGAAAAAAAAATGATAAAAATGTCATTTGGGTAAAGAGCTGCATGACAGCGCAATTGTCATCCATAGTGTGACAGCGCTGAAAGCTGAAAATTGGCCTGGGCAGGAAGGGGGTAAAAGTGCCCAGTAGGCAAATGGTTAAGTAAATCAACCCCAATGATTTCCGCATTTAGGTTTCTATGCATTATTGTTGAGAGAACTGACCCAAAGCAGAGACTACTCAAAACTGGCTGTTATATTTTTACGTTCCTTAAATATCGCATACCTGGGCCACTACTTATTTACTGCATGCATGTCATTTATTTTCTTCTGTGAATTGACTTTAACCCCTTTTCGCACAGTTTTTACTGACAGTTTTGAGTGTTTTGCGGTAAATACCGCAAAGCGGTATAGTGATTTGACAATGTCAGGATTGCATGCGATATTTAGGGAAAATGAGTCCGAACACCTAAATACCACATGTGAGGTACTTTTGTGAATAGAGCCCAGTGAGATAAAATCAATAGCTGACACAGTGGGGTTGATTTACTGAAGGCAAATCCACTCTGCACTACAAGTGCACTGCAAGTGCAGTCGCTGTAGATCTGAGGGGAAGATCTGAAACGAGGGGAAGCTCTGCTGATTTTATCATCCAATCATGTGCAAGCTAAAAATGCTGTTTTTTATTTTATTTTTTTATCTTCCTTGCATGTCCCCCTCAGATCTACAGTGACTGCACTTCCAAGTGAACTTGTAGTGCAAAGTGGATTTGCCTTTAGTAAATAAACCCCATGGCAATGCTCCAACTTCCCACATAGGATTTTATGTATCGTATATATTGCTGCGTTCAAAGGAGGAGATTTACTAAAACTGGTGCAAACATAATCTGGTGCAGCTGTGCATTGTAACCAATCGACTTCTTTGGTTCATTGTCAAAGCTTAATTGAACAAGCTGAAGTCAGAAGCTGATTGGTTACTATGCACAGCTGCACCAGATTCTGTGTGCACCACTTTTAGTAAATCTCCCCCGATGTGTTGCAGAAGTCACAGATGTGGGATGACCCCAACATATTTCAAGCATATCTTCATCAGGGGATGGAGATAAAGCTCATCTACAAAAATGTTATATGCATAATATGTTACAAACTCGTCAAGCAAAATGGATGAACATAGTACCCATACATACAGTATGTAATATTCACTTACATATATGTGGTGATACAATTACCAGACAGCCAAGCATAAAAACAGTCCCATTTTTGACCCAAAGATACCGATGGTGGCCACCAGGAGGAGACAATGTGCACACAAGGACCAAAGAATTGTTGTACAAGGATAAGCTGCAATATACCAGTATATATAAAGAGAAAGACCCTGAAATGGCTAGATACCCCAACCGATAGACTAAGAAACAAAGGGGGTTATTTACTAAAGGCAAATACACTTTGCACCACAAATGCACTTGGGAGTGCAGTCGCTGTAGATCTGAGGGGGACATGCAAGGAAAATAAAAAACAGCATTTTGGCTTGCACATGATTGCATACTTGCCAACAGTCCAGATTTTCACAGGACAATCCCGGTTTTGGGACCCTCGTCCTAAAAGGGAGCTCGTCCCAGTAAAATTCCTGGGATTTTTCCTTTGTCCTGTGAAAATCAGGAATGTTTTAGGCAAAAATGGGCGGCGGGCTACAAAAAGATGGCTGCCCCCGTCACAAGGACTAATCCCCGTGTGTTCAGTGGAGGGGGGAGGGGCAGCTAATCGGCTTCTCTCTTCAGTGTACAAGTAGACAATTCTCTTGTACACTGAAGCCAATTAGTTCCACGGTCCGGAGGCCCCTCCCTTCTCCACTGAACACATGAGAAAGCTGGGAACTGTGTAGCTGCCGCTGATGGGGACAGAGGCATGAAGGAGGGCTCCGCTGCCGGGGACACAGATGTAGGGAGGCCAACTCCGCTGCTGGGGACATTGATGTGAGGAGGGTTCCGCAGCTGGGGACATTGATGTAAGGAGAGCTCCGCTGTCAGGTACACAGATGTAGGGAAGGCTCAGCTGCCGGGGACACCAGATGTGAGTAGGGCTTCACTGATGGGGACACTGATGTAAGGAGGGACTCCACTGGGGCACCTGATGTAAGGAGGGACTCCACTAGGGGCACCTGATGTAAGGAGGGACTCCACTAGGGGCACCTGATGTAAGGAGGGACTACGCTAGGGGCACCTGATGTAGGGAAGGACTCCGCTAGGGGCATCTGATGTAAAAAGGGACTCCGCTAGGGGCACCTGATGTAAGGAGGGACTCTGCTAGGGGCACCTGATGTAAGGAGGGACTCCGCTGGGGGCACCTGATGTAAGGAGGGACTCCAATGGGGGCACCTGATGTAAGGAGGGACTCCGCTGGGGGCACCTGATGTAAGGAGGGACTCCGCTGGGGGCACCTGATGTAAGGAGGGACTCCGCTGGGGGACAACTGATGTACCAGAGTGACCTGTAAGATTAATAGCACAATATGGTGCACAGTGGGATCAGATTGGCAAGATCATGCAGGACCATTGGCATATCCTGACACGCTCTAAGGGTATAGAGGACATAGTAGGCTGTAGGCCCCATATGGTGGCAAGACAAGAAATTTAAATGACACATTGGTCCAATCTGAATTTACCCACCTACAAAATAGAAACTGGCTCACTGATCTGCCCAGACTGAAAGTAATGTACCCCTGTGGCCACTGTGGCATGTGTAGTCATGTCTTCACCGACTCTGAAAGAAGGCATCAGTAGGAGATTTCAACAGTTTATCAACTGTGCTACAGTGCGGGTTCTCTATATTTTGGAGTGACCATGCAAAAAATTCTACATCGGTACAACAAAACGCCAACTCCGTATCAGGTTCGGTGAACATAAAGAGTATAAAGCAAAAAGAAGACACTCCTGTGGCCCAACATTTTGTACAATTTCATGGTTCCTGGAACCCCACTGGTCTGAGGGTTAAGGGGTTTTATGTTCTGAACAGAACACAGAGGTAACTTTGACACAGTTCTGTGGAACTGTGGATATTCAGGCTAGATACTTTACAGCCTAAAGGACTGAATAATGAGCTAAGCCTTAAAGTTTTCCTTGAGCCATAATAATTTCTCAACAATCATTTTTCAAATTATTTTTAATAATAATCTACCTTATTATTCAAATCGCCCTTAAAGTGACTGGGGTTTATCTAATCATACTGAACCTAACTGTTCTCACCTAGTCATCCATTGTTGACCCAAACTCATACCGTTTATCTCTTGCAGATGTGTTATGGTTATATAATGTAATTCCATTTTTGTCAGTATAAAGACTGTTTCCACACTCTCCCTTTATCCTTTGCCCTGTTCTTTTTAATCACTGCAATATGACTTGTCACCACAAGATGGCTCTAAAATGAAATCCCGATGTAATTGATACTGATTGAACACTCGTCCCTTTAAAAAGATGGCGATACCTTACGTCTAAAGTTCCTGACGAAATGCACACTCACGTGTTGAGAAACGCGTTGACGTAGGCGGCGCCATCTCTACCCTACGCTCCACCATGCGTTCCAGCTAGTGCGCAAGATAACATTGCACCGCCACTTATGCTTGGATGGACTCTCCCTTTATCCTTTGTCCTGTTCTTTTTAATCACTGCAATATGACTTGTCACCACAAGATGGCTCTAAAATGAAATCCCGATGTAATTGATACTGATTGGACACTCGTCCCTTTAAAAAGATGGCGATACCTTACGTCGAAAGTTGCTGACGAAATGCACAGTCACGTGTTGAGAAACGCGTTGACGTAGGCGGCGCCATCTCTACCCTACGCTCCACCATGCGTTACAGCTAGTGCGCAAGATAACATTGCACCGCCACTTATGCTTGGACGGACTGGACAAGCCTGCTTTGCACCTGCTTACGGCCCACCATAGCCAGCATACCTGACTCATGATCGGAAGCTTTTGAGCATGGACGCTCCACAACAGACTGCCACTGTAACACGCTGACAGACTTTTCCAGTGTTCACCTACATGCTAATATAGCATTCATCTACAGGTTGTTCTCAGAGTGGAATGGACTCCATGTACAACGGCCACTGCAGCCATCATCCTTGGAGTGGTGCAAATAACATCCTTCTCTTTCTCCCTTCCTCCTTCTCCTCTGACCCCTGCTGACATTCAGTGAACCTATTCTTAATCTGAGCACTGTTTAATGTGTTATGTTCGGTCAAGGAACTGTGAAGTCAATACATACATATATAATATGTTCATAATCAATCCATCCTTATATGCCCGAATTATTTGCTTTCCATTCAGTGATTTCTTCCTTTTTTGATGCTATATACAGTATGTATCATTCAACTGGCAGCCTGCTGAAACCACTACAAGCTGATTGATCTTCACCTCAGTATAGGCTACGGACCCCAAATATACCCCTATATGTTTGACTTACCTGTTAAGGCAATCTGTCTATACTATAATTGCACAAGCCCACTACATGGACATGCAGTATATATAGTCTATTTTCTTTGACCATACAGGACTAAGTACGGTATCTACATTGGCTTTATCTACAGCAGCACCATTCCTTCCTTTCTTTAGCTGGTTCATGCATGTGTGTGTGTATGTGTGTGTGTGTGTGTGTGTGTGGGGCCCTGAGATTGGCACCATATTGTGACAATGTTGTTGTTTTTTCTGTATGTGTTTTCACTGCGGGGTGTTCTTGGGGGGGCTCTATATTTGTAAATTAATAAAGCTACCGGTATTTCTTAATTAGATACTCCATGATTGATCCTCCATTTTTGCTCCTTTGGGACATCTCCTTGTTCCATCACCATCAATTTCTCATGTTGATATATCTGAGCTTAGGAGGCATCCCGTCTAGCTGACCAATCGGTACTGATTAACAATCTATTTTGCTATTTGCAACTTATGCAAAGTGGATTCCATGATTGTTTTTATTTATTTAAATGCCGCTGGGGGCACCTGATGTAAGGAAGGGCTTTGCTGGGGGCACCTGATGTAAGGACGGACTCCGCTAGGGGCATCTGATGTAAGGACGGACTCCGCTGGGAGCACCTGATGTAAGGACGGACTCTGCTGGGGGCACCTGATGGCATCTGGTGGAACGATTTCATTTTATATTACAATGTAATAATAGAAATAATGCGCTTCAATCATCCTGACACCATAACAACCATGGTGTCGGGATGATTGAAGCTCTAACATCAGGTGTTTGGAGTATCTTTATCTGCTGATTGTTAAACTTTCTAGAAATTTTCTATTGTTGTGTAGGATCTGGGCTCTCTCTCTCTTTCTCTCTCGTTTATCTCAGACTCTAACCACACCCCCTTTGAGCCACGCCCCTTTAAGCCACACCCAATATTCCGCTGAAACCACGCCCATGCTTCGCAGGCCCCATTTTTCTTTTCCCGCTATGCCACGCCTATAAACGAATGCCCCAACCCCTAATTATAATAAGACTACACCTACAGGCAAAAAAGTGTCCATATACATTTTTATACAATGTTGGCAACTATGTGATTGAATGATAAAATCAGCAGAGATTCCCCTCATTTCAGATCTTCCCCTCAGATCTACAGCGACTGCATTTCCAAGTGCATTTGCAGTGCAGAGTGGAGTTGCCTTTAATAAATCAATTCCTAAGTGTAATAACTTCATAGCACATAGCTATATGGACCCATAGTGAGTCATGCTATCATGCATGGCTTAATCTGCTTAAAAACAGCTAATAGGTAAAAAGCCAAATATATTATATAATACTTCCAAAATATAAAAGGCGCCAACCCTATGTAAATGCGTGACAGCTGCCCCTTTAAGTGTGAATCACATTAATAAATTGTACAAAAAATATATAAAAAATATAAAGTAGGCGCTAATTAAACTACATGCATCCTAAAATTGGCATGTGCTAAGTAATAAAGATTACACCCTACTTTATATTTTTTGTACAAAATATATTATATACTATTGCTTCTATCAATATAATAAAAAAAATCATGAAGGTGAAATACTAGCCTCAAAAGGAAAAAAAATAGTTCTAAACTATTGTATATAAGGAGGTAGAGTACAAGTAAGTTCAACATAGATGCTGCACAAGAGAAACAAATGTGATGTGCATGTAAGAAACCCTGGCCCCAAACTATTCCCAAATATGGTGGCCCTGTGTTTAAAACCCATGTATTACAAAAGCAAACTTCTGAGAAAAAACACTATAATCAAATGATTTAGACCCCTTTCACACTGAGCCAGCTTTCAGGCGTTTTAGCACTAAAAATAGCCTCTAAAAGCGCCCAAAAACCGCCTCCAATTCTGTGCAGTGTGTACTTTCACACTGGGGCGGTGCGCTTGCAGGACGTTCGAAAAAGTCCTGCAAGCAGCATCTCTGGGGGCGGCTTGAGAGCGCTCCCAAAACGCCCCTGCCCACTGCAATGAATGGGCAGCCCTTTCAAAGCGCCTTAAAAGCCTTTTGAAAGCGCCGCAAAACTGGACTTTTTACCCTTTTTTTAAGGTAAAACCTGCCCCGATAGCAGCCGAAAAGCACCGCTGAAACGCTGCTACCTGTAGGCAAGTGCAGTCTACTTTCTCCACTGCAGGTGGCGACCTTCTACAGCAGCACTGCAGTTGGAGAGGAAGTCGGGAAGTCAAGAGAAACATGGAGGTTGATTTTAGTAGCTTTTAAAAGCTTTAAGGAGTTAACATTTTATTAGCATTATTACAGTACAAATAAAAACGCAGGAAAAAAGCTGTTAGTATAAAAACGCTCCCATAAAATCCACAAAAAATACATTTTTCCTGCTCCTAGACGTTGAAGCTCAAAAATGCTAATAGCCTGAAGTAGTGTGCATGGACAAGGGGGTGATTTTCTAAAACTGGAGCACTCAGAATTTGGTGCAGCTGTGCATGGTAGCCAATCAGCTTCTAACTTCAGCTTGTTTAGTTAAGCTTTAACAATAAAACCTGGAAGCAGATTGGTTTCTATTCAGAGCTGCACCAGATTTTTCACTCTCAAGTTTTGGTAAATCAACCCCATAGCATAGGATAACACTATTTCCTGACAGACTCCATGGCAGCCTACGTATGGGTTAATCCCGCCTCTCATACCTCATAGGACCCCACTCCCATAAATCTTTGCTTCTAGATAGAGACTGTGTTCCTTTTTTGTCCTCCTCCTAGGACCAAGGTGTATCTTACCTTATGAAGTTTTTTGTGATCCAGTCCTGGTGGTTCGCACGTGTTTGATGATGGCGGTGTCTTATTGAAGTCCAGCGTCCCCAGCTATTAGCAGGGCGGACATACGGGGTGCACTCTGATGCCTGGAAGAGCTGATTATACCGGCCATTGGCTGGGAAGCGGCATCTTGGCCAAACGTCCCAGCTATTAGCGGGAGGCCTCCTTCATGATTACCCCGGGCGTGCGGTGAGCGCTCCTCTTGCTCCCATTTCCAGGATGGATCCCCTCAGGTGCCGTGGTAATGTATGCTCTTCTGTTTACTAATTTTGGCAGCCTGTTGTGTGTGTTGTTTTGTCTTGTAATGCTTTCCTAGTGGCCATGGCGGCTGGGACGCATCTGCGTTCCAGTCCGCCGCTTCCCCGCTCCGACTGCGCAGCTGCGAAGTCTCGATTGAGATCGAGGCTTGGTTCGCGCCTGCGCAGTCCGCGCGTGATGACGGCGACTGCGCATGCGCGCGAGCGCCGTGGAGCGGCGTCGGTCACAGCGTAGGGACGCTGTGGCCGCGATGACGTCATCACAGGCGGCAGATTCAAATAGCTGTCACATACAGCTATGGTTTGGGTTGCTCTTTCGCTCAGGCAGCGGCTTCCCTGTGTCCATCTCTCTGGCTTCTGAGGTAAGGAGCTTTGCTGTACCTTCCTGTGTCTAGGTCTCTTTCTCCAAATAGGGGAAAGAGAAAGTGAAAGTATACATGGTTATTTGTCTCTTATTGATTGTTTGCAGTCTTTTGTTTCTGTCGCCATGGATGTGTCACCGCCCCTAGTGGCCAACCCTTACACCACAGGTAGGATGAAGTATTTTTATTTTCATTCTGCCTGTATTGGTTGGGGTACTATTTAGGAACAAAGTATTCTTTTCTCCCCTGCAGCCCTTCCAGGTCTGAACCACAGCTATCGGCACATAAAGAAAAAGACCAGTCTAGGTCTCATCATCACCAGTCTACGTCGGGTTCTAGACGTACTAGGTCATCTTCCAGACACCGCAAAGAGGGGTCAAGGTCTAAGTCTAGCCATCATTCCCCCCGCCATTCCAGCCGCCCTGAGAGGAAAGCTTGCTGGGGATGTAAAACTCAGGTCCCAGAGGGTAAATCTCTCTGTGAGTTGTGCTTTTCGAGAGCCACGAAGGAAAGAGGAGCTGAGGACCAGCAAGTGGAGGCTCTGGTCAGGAAAGTGGTCCAAGAATCTCTTAACAAAGCAGATTTTGACCGGGCAGTAATTCCTCCTTCTGTTATAGCTCCAGTTGCTGAAGAAATTGAGTCCGAAGTTCCAGGCCCATCTCATCATAGTCTCTCTTTTAGCGGTTCCTCGGACAGCGAAGCAGAGATAATTGAACCTGGGGCAGGTTTTGACTTCTCCCTCGTTCCCCAGCTGGTCAGAGCGGTTAAAGACGCATTGAGATGGGAGGATCCAGTAGAAGCACCCTCTAAACAGAGGAAATACTTTAAGCACCTTAAGAAGGATCGCCCGAACTTCCCCTTCCTGGGTGAACTGGGTGAAATTATCTCGGATGAATGGGGTAAAGTTGATAGGAAAAACTCCTTAATTTCCAAGATTGCAAAGATGTACCCTTTCAAGAATGATGAAGTAAAACATCTTGAATCAGCCCCCCTTGTCGATGCAGCTCTTATGAGGCTGGTGAGACATGTTACGCTCCCTCTAGAGGATACCGTCTCTTTCAAGGATGGTCTGGAGAGGAAGATTGATACGGACTTAAAACGTATCTATATCACGGCAGGGATGGCTTGTAAACCGGCTCTGGCCCTCGCAGCTTTGTCAAAAGCTATGGAGTCTTGGACGGATGATGTGGGTGCAGCTCTAGGAAGTGTGTCTGAGGACTTACTCAAGAGATCTCCAGTACATAAGCTGAAGCTGGCTTCGGTCTTCCTGGGAGAAGCATCCATCGACATTATTCGTCTCGTGGCACGTGTCATGCTTTCATCAGTTACAGCAAAACGTGCCCTCTGGTTACGTCCATGGGTTGCAGACCCTGCCTCTAAACAGGCCTGGTGCAGGATTCCTTTCGAAGGCTCCTCACTCTTCGGAAACAAACTGGATTCTGCTATCTCCCGTGCTACTGGGGGCAAGTCAGGATTCTTACCCCAGGACCGTCGTATCCTTAACCAAAGAAGGACTCAACCCAGACAAGAGCCAGAACGCGCTAGAGATGCTCGTCGCTACAGACCTGGTCGGGAGTTTAGGAAAAACTGGAGGAGAGGCCAGCCTTCAGGCCAAAAATCTTCAAAGTCAGCCCCGTCAAGTGGTCGGGAGACTTCCAAGTCCTTTTGATACGACGCCTGTCCAGGTAGTGCAAGTAGGAGCTCGTTTACTCCGGTATCAGCACGTCTGGGCAGCCTCGATTCAAGATTACTGGACCGTAAAAACGGTCTCCTCAGGTCACGCTTGGGTTTTCACCAGTCCACCCAGTCACCGGTTTGTGCCTACGGTCCTTCCGCACTCAGAAGAAAAAAGACAAATTCTTCTGTCTTATACAGACTCACTGATTGCCCAGGGGGCCGCCATTCAAGTTCCATCAGAAGAAAGATTTCTTGGAATTTATTCCCCCCTTTTCATGGTCCTCAAAAAGACTGGCTCTTGGAGACCAGTAATCGACCTCACACATCTAAATTCCTTCATCAAGAAGGAAAAATTCAAGATGGAAACCCTGCTGACAATCCGGCAAACAGTACAACCAGGAGATTGGCTGGTCTCCATAGACCTGAAAGACGCCTACTTTCATGTGCCGATCGCAAAAGATTTCCAGAGGTATCTCCGATTTGCAGTAGGCCAGAGGCATCTCCAATTCACTTGTCTCCCATTCGGGCTCACAACATCGCCTCGAGTGTTTTCGAAGCTCTTATTGGCTGTGGTAGCTCTAATCCGGGTAAAAGGCATTCGGTTACACCATTACTTGGACGACCTACTCCTACTGTCTCAGGACAGGGAACAGATATTGTCACATCGGGATCAAGTCATATCTACTCTGACGGAGTTCGGTTGGCTATTGAACAGGGAGAAAAGTCACCTAGTTCCGACACAAGCTCTAGTATTCCTCGGAGCCCTATTCAACACAGTGGAGAGCACCATCTCTCTTCCTTTGGAGAAGATTCCGGTAATTCGAGAGAGAATTCGCCTAGCATTGTCAGCAACTCTCCTCAGAGCCTCTCAGTGTCTCAAAATAATTGGCACTATGGTAGCCACAGCCCCCATGGTGAGGTGGGCGCAGTGGAAAATGCGGCCCTTTCAGAAGGGTTTTCTCCAGCAATGGGATCCAGGGTCTCGAGACCATCTGGTGCGGGTAACCACCTCCATGCGGGAGGGCCTCCCCTGGTGGCTGCTACGGAAGAACCTCTTCAATTGTCACTCCATAGCACCTGTCTCCTGGATTACAGTGACAACGGATGCGAGCAACAGAGGATGGGGCGCTCTCTGTCTGACGGAGATAGCCCAAGGCAGGTGGGACTTCCCATCCCAAGGGATAGTCTCAAATGTCCTGGAGCTCAGAGCTGCCTTCCGTGCCCTTCAAGCCTTTTCCATCTGATATCAGGAGCCTCAGTCCTCCTGAGACTGGACAACACGACCGCAGTGTCATACATCAAGAGACAGGGGGGCACCCGCAGTCTCTCCTTACTGAGGGAAGTAAGCCCGATCATGTCCTGGGCCCAGACGAACTTAACAAATCTATCCGCTGTTTATCTTCCAGGAATTCAAAATGTCCAAACAGACTTCCTTTCAAGAGTCACCCTGGACAACAACGAGTGGTCCCTCCACACCGAAGTTTTCGATTGGCTCCTGTCTCTAGGGATGATGCCGGAAGTGGATCTGTTCGCATCCCCATGCAATTTCAAGCTGGGGAAATATTACACGAGGTGTCGTTGTCCCCAGGCCTTCGGAGTGGATGCCCTGACGGACCAGTGGAAATTCCACAGGGCTTATGCCTTTCCCCCCGTTCCAGTCATTCTTCGTTTCCTTTTGAGGCTCAGGTGGGAGAATGTCGAGGTGCTGGCAGTTGTTCCGTTCTGGCCCAACAGGCCATGGTTTCCTCTCCTGATGCAGCTCAGTTACCGAGAGCCGGTCCCTCTCCCGTCCAGACCAGATCTCCTGCTGCAGGGAGCGTCTCTTCACCCTTGTCCATCCCAGCTCCATCTGATGGCTTGGTGGTTGAGAGGAGAAGGTTGGAAGCACTAGGTTGTCCAAGTACAGCTATTGCTACATTGTTGAATGCCAGAAGAGCGGGCACCAACAGAGTGTATCAGAGGATTTGGGCGAAGTTTACAGACTATGTGATTTCCACCAATGGATCCTGTAGTAATCCAAGGATTCAGGACATTTTAGGTTTTCTACAAACTGGCCTGGATCTGTCCCTATCGGTGAGTTCCTTGCGGGTCCAGATTTCTGCAATCTCAGCCTTTACAGGCATATCATGGGCCAGACACCCCCTTACTAGGCAGTTCTTCAAGGGAGCAATAAGGCTTAGGCCTCAGAAAAGACCAAGATTCTCTAAATGGGATCTCCCTCTCGTCTTGGATTTCTTCTCAGAAAAGGAGATACGGCATATGGATCAATCATCGATTAGAGAGCTTTCTCTCAAAGTGGTCTTTCTAGTGGCCATAACATCGGCCAAGAGAGTTTCTGAAATTGGATCCCTAGGATACAAAGAACCTTTCCTTACCTTCTTCCCAGATCGTGTAGTCTTGATCCCCATGTTAGGATCGAATCCAAAAGTAACAACCATCTTCCATGAAAATCAGGAGATTGTCCTCCCTACTTTCAGATCCACTGAGGACTCTGATGTTCACCCTCTAGATGTTGGGCAGATTCTGAAGCAATACCTAGAAGCCACTGCTTCTTTCCGCCAGTCTGATCATCTGTTTGTGCTTTTTCACGGCAAGAACAAGGGTTCACTGGCCTCCTCTAGAACCATCGCAGCATGGATCGTTCAAGCTATTCAATGGGCTTACAGGTCTAAGGGTTTGGCTCCTCCGGAGGCGGTAACCGCTCATTCTACCAGGAGCGTCTCTACATCGTGGGCAGCATCCCGACATGTGCCTCCAGACGTAATCTGTAAAGCGGCCTCATGGTCATCAATTAACACTTTTATGACACACTATTGTGTAGAACCGGCTTCTTTGTCTACGGTTAACTTTGGTTTGCACGTATTATCTGTTGATGGTGCCAATTAAACCTTTTTTCTTTAAACCAGCAATTGCCCACCCGGGTGTGTATGGCTAGTTATTTCCCATACGTAGGCTGCCATGGAGTCTGTCAGGAAAACGGAAAATTTATATCAAATACTTACCGTAATTTTCCTTTCCTGATGGACTCCATGGCAGCAGGAGTTCCCTCCCAGTTGCTGGAGTAGGCTAAGTTACGGAACACAGTCTTTATCTAGAAGCAAAGATTTATGGGAGTGGGGTCCTATGAGGTATGAGAGGCGGGATTAACCCATACGTAGGCTGCCATGGAGTCCATCAGGAAAGGAAAATTACGGTAAGTATTTGATATAAATTTTCCGTTTTAGCTTCTAGGAGCAGAAAAAAATGTTAGTGTTCACGGAGCTTAATGCCCCGTACACACGATCAGAAATTCCGTCAGAAAAAACTTGGATGGTTTTTCCTAAGGAATTCCGCTCAAGCTTGTCTTGCATACACACGGTCACACAAAAGTTCTCTGAACTTTCGACTGTCAAGAACGCGGTGAGGTACAACACTACGACGAACGGAGAAAATTAAGTTCAATGCTTCCGAGCATGCGTCGAATTGTTTCCGAGCATGCGTGATTTTTTGCACGTCCGAATTGCATACAGACGAACGCATTTTCGGATAGTAACTTTTTCCGACCGAAAAATAGAGAACCTGCTCTCAATCTTTTGCTGGCTGGAATTCTGCCAGCAAAAGTCCAATGGAGCATACACACGGTCGGAATTTCTGACCAAAAGCTCACATGCGACTTTTGCTGGCGGAATTTCCGATCGTGTGTACGGGGCATAAGGCAAAAGACCTTCTGTGGTGCAGGATCCCCCAGCCCCCCTGTATACAAAGTATGAAGACCAACCTCTCGCTTCCCCTAGCAAGTCCCCTCCCCCCTACAGTTAGAACACAGAGAGGGAACACAGTTAACCCCTTGATCGCCCCCTAGTGTTAACCCCTTCCCTGCCAGTGACATTTTTACAGTAATCAGTGCATTTTTATAGCACTGATCGCTGAATAAATGCCAATGGTCCCAAAAATGTGTCAAAAGTGTCCCATCCACCATAATGTCGCAGTCCCGATAAAAATCGCAGATCACCGCCATTACTAGTAAAAAAAATAATAATAATAATAAAAAGGCTATAAATCGATCCCCTTTTTTGTAGACGCTATAACTTTTGCGCAAACCAATCAATATACTCTTATTGCGATTTTTATTACCAAAAATATGTAGAAGAATACATATTGGCCTAAACTGGGAAAAAAATAGATTTTTTTTTTTAAAACTGGGGATATTTATTATAGCAAAAAGTACAAAATAGTGTGTTTTTTTTCAAAATTGTCGCTCTTTTTTTGTTTATAGCGCAAAAAAGAAAAATCACAGAGATGATCAAATACCACCAAAAGAAAGCTCTATATGTGGGGAAAAAGGGACGTCGAAATTGTTTGGGTGCAGCGCCGCACGAACGCGCAATTGTCGGTTAAAGCAACGCAGTGCCGAATCGCAAAAAAATTGCCTGGTCATTCAGCATCAGCCAAATCTTCCGGGGCTGAAGTGGTTAATAAAATAAAAAAAAAACTGAAGTTTTAATGTTACTTTGAGAAGGCAGAGAATTAAGTGGAATTGGATAGATGTATCTTTTTTCAGCCTAACTATGTAAGTTAATTTTAGTTTTAATTTTATTCTATCTTAAATTTGATTTTTTATTTAATTTATTTCATTTTATCTTTAATTGTAACGTTGAGTTAATTAAAAATTTTAATTTAACCAGGTAAATTTGTTCTATCCCATGATGTGGATCTGTTAGGTATACAGCATATCATCTGCAAATGGAGAGTCTCTTTCTTGAACACTATTTATTTTTAACTTGTTTTCTGCACCAAATGGCCTGCACCATCACAGCACTGGACTCCCCAGAGGAGCACAGAAAGCAGGAGTTCCAACCGTTTCTAACCCTATCCAAAACTAAAAAAATAAAATAGGCTATGGATTTCCTTTTAAGTAATGTGATCACTTATTCAGCAGACGGAGGAAACAGCGCTCTCCTGACCAGCCACCATGAGGTACGAGTGAGGATCGGCTTCAGCCTACATGTCTCTGCCAACGAATCACGCCCTCTGATGCATTTCACCCTGCCCACTGGGGCTTAGTTATGAGGCGGCCCAATGCATCAGGGGGCGTGGATAGTTGGCGGAGATATATAAGCTGAAGCCGATCCTCACTTGTCATGGTGGCTATGGAGGGATGTCTCCTCTATCTACAACACACACTGGATGGGCACACTGATACACCCGCAACCCTTTATTCCTGTGGACCATGAGACATGTACACTGCTGAAAAATTTGTTAGTTTTCGTTTCATTCGTGGTTTCTTTTTTTTGTTTTTCGGGTCATTCGTTATGATCGAAATTCATAAATTCGAAAATCCGTAAATTTGAAAAATTCGAAAATAAGAAAGAAAATCTGAAAATTCGAAATGATAACTAACTAATAATATCTAACTATTAAATTATAGGTATGAATGAATGAATGAATCATTTGTACATATATATATACATATGCGAACTAAATCGCCTCAGGGAAGCATATTGGAATTTCCTTTCAAATTTGGCTGTTAGTCAACGTAACAAATGCGAATTTATCCAAAGTTACAAATTATCCCAAATGACGAATGCCGTATCTAAACAAATGGAACAGAATAAATTAATAATAATGATAAAAAGTTTATTTTATTATTATTATTGTAATTTTATATTATTAACTCCTTATGTTCCATTGGTTTAGATACGGCATTTGTTATTTCGGGTAATTCATAACTTCGGTTAAATTTGTATTCGTTACATTCTCTAACAGCCAAATTTGAAAGAAAATTCCACTGCCTATAATTTAATAGTTAGTAATAGTTAAGTTACTATTAGTTCGTTATTATTTCAGATTTTCGGATTTTCGAATTTCCGGATTTTCGTTCTTTTGAATTTTCGTTCTTATTTTAGAATTTTCAGATTTTCGAACTTCCGGATTTTCACATTTTGAATTTAAGAATTTACGAATAGTCGAATTCACGAATTTATGAATATTCGAATTTACGAATATTCTGAAAAAATTAGTTAAACGGGTTTTTCTTAATTCAGATATTTCCGAAACTAATTGCACATGTCGAATGGAAACAGAATCCCTGGCTTTGAGCCTCTGTGCCATCAATTGCCGCCACTGCACCATCAAACGCAGCCACTGTGGCCATCAATTGCCGCCACTGTGCCATCAAACGCAGCCACTGTGCCCATCAAACGCAGCCACTGTGCCCATCAAACGCAGCCACTGTGCCATATCAAATGCTCCCACTGTGCCATCAAATGCTGCCACTGTGCCATCAAATACAGCTACTGTGCCCCATCTTATGCAGCCACTGTGCCCATCTTATGCAGCCACTGTGCCCCATCAAATGCTGCCACTGTGCATCATTGAATGCTGCCACTGTGCCCATCATATGCAGCCACTGTGACATCATATGCAGCCACTGTGACATCAAATGCAGCCTCACTGTGCCCCATCAAATGCAGCCTCACTGTGCCCCATCAAATGCAGCCTCACTGTGCCCCATCAAACGCAGCCACTGTGCCATATCAAATGCTGACAGTGTGCCCCCTGCCCGCCGTCTGTACTTACCCTGTGTTGGTGGCGGTGGGACAACTCCTTGATGTCTTCTCCCGTCCTCTCTTCCTGTCCTCTGCTATGATTGGATGCCTGCTAGGCGTCCAATCACAGTGCCTGTCGTTTCAGCCAATCAGGTAATGGGTAACAGATCTGAGCACCTAAATGGCGGAGAGGCGGTTTATTGTTAGGAAAGCGAATATTAATTTGCTTTTCTAACACAGCTGAGTGACCTTTTTTGATGCCTATTAGAGCCTATGGCTCTAATCAGGTGCTTAAAAAAACACAAAAACCTGCCGCTGTAATTCAGGCGCCCGGCGCCCGAATAGGGGGTGGCAGCGGCGGCCATAGATATATACATGCAATGCATAAATCTATCTATTGGTGCTAGAGGGGTTGGTGGAGAGAGGGGGCGGTGCCCATGCGCCCTAATGGACGCACCGCCACTGGTCAGGCACCATTCTTGTTCCTATGAAGAGGCACTGGGCAAAAGATAAATGGAGCTGGCATGTGGTCATCGCCAGTTGTTTCTCAAGATTATGCTAAAGACATGAGATTGTTGCCTGATCTCGCCCAACTCTTGTGTCTTTGGGTGCCTTTACACAACAGCTGACTTACAAAAAAACAAAAAACAGAAGTTGTCATTGAACTCTAAACGAAACAAGACATAAACAAGTGAGATGGACAACAACATCTCAGGAATATTGGGTGTCGTAAACTAAACAATGCAGACAAACACCACTGGTGATGTACCTATTATTAATGTTTAGTGTTGACGATGGACAACCACCTTAATGGCATGACATTATGGTAATAATACGGCAATTTCTGAACACAAAGGAAAACTGTCAACACTTTAATTGTTCAGTTGAAGCGCTAGAGAGCAGACAGGCCCACACATGCCTCACATACCCCAAACCAGGGTCACACCTCCACTGGTGTATTCAGTTAAAGTACAACTTGGTCATCTCAGAGAAACTTGTATATAGAGGATCAATTTTTTTGTTTGTTTGTTTTCCTTTTATCATTTAGATATAAAGTGTCCTACTAACTATCTTAATCGAATTAATATGTTTCTGACTTTGGCCCCTTTCACACATGCAGATCGACCTTTTGTTTGTTTTTCATCCATCTGTTGACGAATAACGGACATGAATGCATCTCTATGGAAAAATGCATATAAACGGATGATCATCCATTTACATCTGTTTACCCACTTGCGGACCGCCCACCGTACATATACTGATCTGACACTTCCGGGTCTGGGGCACATGCCGATTACTCAGTACACAGGCAGAATGGCAACCTGCCTATGTAAACAAGGCAGATCGCCATTCTGTCAGACGTTAAGGCATTGATCCTTTGTTCCTGCAAAGCAGGAACATGGATTAATGCCTTCCCCTAGTCAAAGCACCTCCCACACAGTGAGAAAGCACAGGCTAGGCACACAGTTAACCCTTTGATCGCCCCTGATTTTAACCCCTTCCCAGCCAGTGTCATTAGTACAGTGACAGTGCATATTGTTTTAGCATTGATCACTCTATTAGTGTCACTGGTTCCCAAAAAGTGTCAGGTGTTCGATTTGTCTACCACAATATCGCAGTCCCGCTATAAGTCGCTGATCACTGCCATTACTAGTAAAAACAAAATAAGATCAGCAGTTTTTTAAATACTCAGACCAGTCCATCTGGCACCAACAACCATGCCACGTTCAAAGTCACCTAAATCCTTCTTCTTCCCCATTCTGATGCTCAGTTTGAACTTCAGCAAGTTGCCTTCACCATGTCTTTTAACAAAACAAAGGTGCTTTATTGTTGTCAAAACGAGTAAGACAGAGCATACAGATTAGCTTGAAACAAAACCTTACAAAATGCTTGGATACCATACAGAAGGTAAGGACAGACACAACCGTAATTAGCAGAGGAATCGATTAAGTACACGTTTGCAATCAGAGATAAACCGCTACAGGATTGAACAGGAGGTCTTCACCATGTCTAAATGCATTGAGTTGCTGCCATGTAATTGGCTGATTAGCAATTTGTCTTACCAAGCAATTGAACAGGTGTACCTAATAAAGTGGCTAGTGAGTGTATATTGCACATTCACACCAGTTCCTAACTAACATTCATACATACACATAACATGGCCAATTTACCTACCAGCATGTCTCTAGAGTGTGGGAGGAAACCAGACTACCTGTAGGAAGCCCACGCCACAAACCATGCAAACTCCAGGCAGGTAGTGCCATGGTTGGGACTCGAACCAACAACCCTAGTGCTGCTAGGCCAAAGTGCTAACCACTGTGTTGCCCATGGTAGCATTTCTCAAATTTATTAAAGCATGTGTGCCTCAATAAAGTGCATCAAATAAGTGCAGCGCAATCAAAATCAAATAATTGACAAAATCCAAATCTAAATCATTATTGTGATGTAAAAAATGTCTATATCAAAGTCCCATTCATAAAATTCCACCGTAGTGTAAATATAGTGACAGTCACTAGTTGTATCCAATGGGTTCGGTGCCCACTACCTTCAGGCAACATTCCTGCTCACCTCCAAAATCTCAGAGTCAAATCAGCCTTATTGTCCTCCACTTAAGATGATACTGGATGGTACTGGAACATTCCCTCTGGTAGCACCCCTGAATCTTAGTCCTCCACCTCTAATTCTCGATGATCATGTGGTATATCATGAAAACAGAAATTGAGAAACCATAGTGCTCTCTGCTACATATGTATTTAATAAAATGAAGTAGGGATAAAAACACTCACAAACATATAGGTAAAAAATGCATATCAGGCAAAGAAGTGATAGGGGGCGCTACACATAAAAAATTATACTGAAAGAACACTTTTAAGACCATATATCATGTGAATATGTGCATAAACATAAACCATAATCTTCACAACAAAGGTTAAAGTGAACTAGTGCTTAAAGCGCAATATATGAACTCATATATAGTGTAAAAAAGTTAATTGAAAACAACATGTTGAAATTATACAACGTCCATAGTATTCAACGTTGCATCTTGATTGATGGACCAAAGCCAAAAATACACAAAGGGGAATTCCTTCATTAATATCTTTAGGGGCCAAAAGTGCTCAGAATTATGAACTGCTCACCAGATGGTTATGATCTCTTTATTTAAAAAAAGGTCTAAAACGCTTTTGGGAAATCCTGGAATTGGATACCCTGGGATACCAAATGGATCTTCAATGACAAGACCTCCTCTCCACCAATGTTCCCATGTGGAAAAGACAAAGGACAACTATATAGCGCAATACTGCATTTTATTTTTAAAACTTCATAAAACATAGAGGATGTCTGCTTACACTCATTAATTACAAAACGTACGTCACGGCGCTTCCGGTCACGTCACTTCCGGATCCCAGCTTCTGGTTTCTCCATACCCACAAGTGGAACGCAGGCCAGCATAGGACGTGAGACCAGCGGCAAGCGGTTCCCTCATATAGTTTTGCAGGCAATTCCTAGTGCCGGGTTGGGCAACCATGAATGTAAGCAGACACCCTCTATGTTTTATGAAGTTTTAAAAATAGTTGTCCTTTGTCTTTTCCACATGGGAACATTGGTGGAGAGGAGGTCTTGTCATTGAAGATCCATTTGGTAAGCCAGGGTATGCAATCCCAGGATTTCCCAAAAGCGCATTAGACCTTTTTTCAATAAAAGAGGTCATAACCATCTGGTGAGCAGTTCATAATTCTGAGAACTTTTGGCCCCTAACGATATTAATGAAGGAATTCCCTTTTGTGTATTTTTGGCTTTGGTCCATCAAGCAAGATGCAACGTTGAATACTATGGACGTTGTATAATTCCAGCATATTGTTTTCAATTAACTTTTTTACACTATATATAAGTTCATATATTGCACTTTAACCACTTGCCTACCAGGCACTTACACCCCCTTCCTGCCCAAGCCATTTTTCAGCTTTCAGCGCTGCTGAAAGCTGCACTTTACAGAGTGCAGCTTTACAGAGTGCAGCACTTTACAGAGATTGGGGTTGCAGCGTGTCCTAGCAACACGGCGCGGCCGTTCTGGGACACCGTCATATGACAGCGTTCCCGAACGAGAGCTGCACCGCCCCGCCGTCATTTGATGGCAGGGTGGACAGCAAGCAGTTAAGTACTAGTTCACTTTAACCTTTGTTGTGAAGTTTATGGTTTATTTTTATGCACATGTTCACTTTTTTCCATGTTATATGTTTTTAAAAGAGTTCTTTCAGTATAATTTTTTATGTGCAACGTCCCCTATCACTTCTTTGTCCAATTGCACAGTGGTTTGTTCACTGTTTTTTGGGGAGCAGCTTTTTGTATGTAGCAATAACTCTCGGTGGAGCTGCTGGTTTAAGCGGGCTTGTTACCTTTACTCTCCTTCAATCTGTTCAACCAGCACCGGGTCTAGGGTTCCGTTGAGTTTACCTCTGGACGACACATGCACCAACACTTGAGTACGTTTTCAATGCTTTATTAAACCATCAATGAAGGAAGTAGCAGGAAAGAGGCAGAAGGGAAACTGAAGAGGAAAACTCAAATACCTTTTTAGTAAGATTCTTGACAAATGTCCTTTGGGGTTGTATATTTCAGTAGAATGCACTCCCTTGGTGGGACACACTCCTTGCTCCTGGATAGGCCTCTCTCACTAGCCTAGCAGCCAGTATGTAGCACGAACAAAATTCTCTGCCACAGACTTGTTGGGATGAACCCATACGATCCTCTGCCACAGGATGTATTGTTTTTTTTTGTGGTGAATGTCAGTCACAGTACTTGAACCTTTAAGCCAACCCAACAACACTATGCTGTATAATCACTTTAGGATACGTCCTCCAACCGAGTCACCAGGCCCCTTTCCAGACCAGCACGTTGCATGATCCTTCCATGACGGGTCCTCCCCTGGGATCTCCTTGGTTGTCCAGCTTCTTCACTCTGGATAGACAGCTCAGGACCATTCCTCGGCCGCTGTGGTAGGCCCCAGACAAGCTTCTGGACCCACCCCTGCGCCGCAGCAACGTGGGCCTCCGGAACGGAGGACCACGAGATAGCTCTCTAACGCATACCTGTCGGCCAGGAGGGCCAGCAGGTGGCTGTAAAACGAACCCCAAAATATGGCGTCTGACCCATAAATACCCTCGCCCAGAATGCAACTCGGAGGACCACCTCCACCGAGTTGTCTCCTGGACAGAAGAGCATCCATACGCTTAGACACGTTGCCTTTCCAACACTAGCCAGCGGTAACAGCGACACCCACGGCTCAGTATGGAAGCACACGCAACGTCAGCCAAGCTGGAACAGAGGCAAATCTAACCTTCCTAACGAACAAGTTACAAAATTTACCTATCAGATGGTAGATCGCAAATCTACCAGCGCTACATGTATAAAGTAGGATTTAAGTATTTTGTGGCGCAAGGTTATCATCAGCTCACCACACTGATACAAATTGGTGAAATGACGTCAAATGGCAACAGCTCCTCCCACCCTTACGTGTTATGCCCACTTTATGAGCTTCTTCAGCCTACTATAAAGGCCAGTGTTTACTGATGATCCCCGTTGTGTGTCACCTAGTCTCAAGTACTCTCCAGTATCTTCTGAAATTGAGCGCACTTGTTATCAGTATAAAAATCATAACCCTTAACCCCCCCAAAACTACTCACCTTCTTCTAGCTCCCTTCATTTGACCTGGAGTTAAGAGATATATACCGGTACTTCTAAATATGAAGAGCATGTGACTCAGTCCCCTTTTTCCAATGATGAAGTGTCTCATTGGGGTGGGGAGACAGCCCAAGCCCCATCATGTGTGGATGGGGAGAGAGTCCTCAGCCCTATGTAAGCTTTGAGTGGAGTGGCTAACTCAGGGCTTATTTTTTCTACTACAGGCAAATTGAACTAAAGTAAAAAAATTAAAGTTTAGAGTATAAGCAGCTTGGGGGATCACTTGTTGTATTGTCCTACATAGAGATAGTCCAGGTTTACTTTAATAAAACGAATAATGCCTAGTCTGCCCATTTGCTTTGGAGATTGGTCACACATGCAGCCACATTCTAATCACAATCAAATAAGCAAATCTTATGAGTGGTGCAGAGTTTACTAAAGCCGGCTATAGATGGATCAAAATTTGGCCAGTTCAGTAGGGACCGGTCAAATTTCGATCCATCTATGGGCAGGCCGGTTGTGCAGAAGTCGCTCTCTGTCTACAACCAGCCTGCCCAAAGATGGACAGACATATTGATTTGTCTTTGGCTTTATTCTATGAACCTGACTCAACCATAAGATAAACACATTGGGGGTTATTTACTAAAGGAAAATCCACTTTGCACTGAAAGTGCATTTGGAAGTAAATTCGCTGTAGATCCGAGGGGGACATGCAAGGAAAATAAAAAACAGCATTTTAGCTTGCACATGATTGGATGATAAAATCAGCAAAGCTTACCCTCATTTCAGATCTACCCCTTATATTTAGAGCGACTGCACTTCCAAGTGCACTTTCAGTGCAAAGTGGATTTGCCTTTCGTAAATAACCCCCATTGTCTTGTACAAGTTAGTATACAGTTATGTTACATTCTTTCAGACAGGTTTTATGTCTGGGTTTAAATAAAGGTGTAGACATAATTGATCTTCAATGATGTTTACAATAGATAACACAATAGACATTTAAAGCTAACCATCAATTAGCTCAGTGAGCCACATGAATGGAAGAAAAGAACAGCCCACAGTAATGATGTATTGAGGTTTGCTGCTCATTACCTGTCACTGGTGATGTGAAATTAAACTGCCGCCTGTCAATCAAAAAACAGTAGATTCCAAACAAGAGTTTGTTTAAATTGTTTACTATCTGTGTTAGCTTTTTTCCCTATTTTATCAAACAGAATCATTGATAGGGATGATTGGAAGGTAGCAGAAAGAGATAGATAAAGCTGAATCGGGCACAAATAGGTTTATAGAAAAATTACCTTAACCACTTTTACCTGCCCAGGCCAATTTTCAGCTTTCAGCGCTGACACACTTTGAATGACAATTGAGCAGTCATGCAACACTGTACCCAAATTAAATTTTTATCATTTTTTTCACACAAATAGAGTTTTCTTTTGGTGGTATTTAATCACCACTGGGTTTTTCTATTTTTTGCTAAAGAAACAAAAAAGATCAAAAATGTTGAAAAAAACAAACAAAAATGTTTTCATAGTTTGTTATAAAATTTTGCAAACAGGTAATTTTTTTCCTTCACTGATGTGCGCTGATGAGGCTGCACTGATGGGCACTGATAATACTGCACTGATAGGTGGCACTGATGGGCACTGATAGGCAGCACTGATGGGCACTAATAGGCACTGGTAGGCAGCACTGATAGGTGACACTGTTGATGAGGCACTGGTGGGCACTAAATAGCAGCACTGATAGGTGACACTGGTGGGCACTGATTAGCAGAACTGTTGGGCAATCTTGGGACCAATGTCCTTTTAACAGAAGCCGGTTATCGGCTTTCTTCTTTTCTCCTCACATTGTCATTGGTTTCTGTTTACATCCTGTGAGCAGGTGATCATGTGGTAAAGGGCTGCTGTGATTGGCCCTTTACCCCAATCTGTGATCTACCTTTCGGCTATAGCGAGGGCAAGACCTGGTTAAACAAAAAAATATAACATTGGTGCCAATAAAAGGATCAGTATCATTCCAGATATAAAATATTTAGGATGAAAGCCATGGCAGTACAACAAATTTGCACAAATATGGAGGAGGTATGTAAAATTTCATTGTATGTATGTGTTCCTCAGTAGGATGCCTATGCTTGGGTTGCAAACATCCAAAAGGCAAAGATTATCAGAACAAGGGGTGCAGCTGGAACCACACCCAAATCTTAAAGTGGTTGTTCCCTAACAAAAAAAAAACCCATGCTCCTGTCCCTTTAGAGCACAAGATATAGCATAGTGCTTTTGCCATGCCAATTGTCTTTCTTTGTTGTACAATGCCTGTTCCTGTCTTCCTTTCTGCAAACTGGCCATGTTTATCATGGCTGCTGATTTACGATAGAGTAGCCATTCAGCTCTCTCCTCAGCATCTCTGCATCTCCCCCTCCCTCTCTCCCTCTCTTTTCTGTAGTCTGTGTGAGAGCCGATCTCCTCCCCGCCCCTCTCCTCTCATGCCTGTGTAATTCTATTCCCTGCAGCTGCTCCAGTGCTTGTAATGTAAGGAAACATGTATTAATTACTTTTATCCTCTCTGTTTTAGGTTCCTGTTCAGTAAAGTTTGTGTGTTTTCCTAAAATTATAATGCCAAATACCTTCTTTGCAGAGTCCTGCTGTGCAGACCTCCCTCTGTTAGCGTGCATTCATCAGAGGGAATTCTCAGCCCCTTACACTGTACTCAGGAAGGGAAGCAGAGGGAGGTTACATGACAGCACAACAGGGCTCGATGGTATTTAGCCATAGGCGTGCACAGGGGGCGTGCCTGGGCACACCCTAAACACTATGTGCTGTGCCGATTCCCCCTCCTTGCTATGCTTCCCCCCATGTTGCACCTACCCCGCAGTGATGCTGGCTTCCCTCTTCTCCTCTTACCCCGGCTGCTGCGGGGGATGTTTCAGAATGGGGAACGGGGGGAGGGGCTAGTAAATATGTAATTTACCAGCCCCTTCCTTTTGTAAACATAGTTTAGAACATGGTTGTAGCGGTACCCCCCGTAGGGACTGCTGGTGATTGTGGTCCATCTCTCACCCTGCACAGCCAGGCACATGATTTCCAAACACACTTTAGTCAAGAATCAGTCCTTGTACTTTGTTTTTTGTGCTTTTTTATTGAGGGGATATAACGTGGATGGGGATAGGGTACATATGGAATGCCCACTTGATTGAAGATAGAAAAATGCAGGGACTAACTATATATACAGCTCCGGCATATACAACCTCTTTTCTTCACCTCCAGCACATACACTTGCTTGCAGACTATCACTCCCAGGACCAGCTAGCACTGTCGTTGAGGCCTGACACTGGCTCAGCCAGGCCAAAAGCAAATGGCCTTTGCAGGCAGGGGCCACGGTGTAGAAAAAAATGGTAGTCCTAGTGCTAGCTGTCCCACATGTGGCTACTGATCCCAGTACCACCTCTTCAGGCCCTGCCAGCCCTCCTGGCTGCAGCTGCCTCTTTCAACTGCCTGTGCCAACACAGTCCTTACTGGCCCTGCACCCATCCGAGACTGCTCCATCCCAGTCCTCTCAGGGGTGCCTCTCAGTCCTCCTGACTGTGTGCCACTCACCACCCCTTTTGGCTGTTCCTTGTTCCTCCTGGAGACTTGCCTGGCAGTGTTCTCCCGCTGTCCTCTTTCCTCCCATGCCTTCTGGCCAGGACACCTGTGTGGTTTTAGAAAGGCCCCATCCGCACACGAGCGCAGGCCCAAGGTCACCCCCCAAGGTCACCAGACTGGGTAGCTCCCTCAAAGGCCACCGTCAGCCTAACACTCCATCTCCAGCTTCCACCTGAACACAAATCCTCCCCAGCTGTGCTGACCCTGAGTATTTGAGGGAGCCTGGCCCCTGCCAATCCAAGTTGGGGATTGGTCAGGGCCCTCAGTATACTCCAGGCAGCTCTACCCTTCTTCCCCTCCCTCTTTCCAGAAGGTTCTAGTACACTCTAGAAATAGGAGGGATGTGCCTGTGAGTCATCCAGCTCCCCCTGGATTTCTTCCAACCCAGGACAAAGCATACAGGCTTGGTGTTTCAGTACACGGAGCTTATATAGTGAAATACAGTATTTTAGAAATCCGTCGGACTGTTTACATGTTGAATTTTAAAAGCAGCAGCAAACCTGCTGATCTCACAGGTTTGCTATTCTGACAGAACGCCGCTGCTTTTATAATTCAACATGTAAACAGTCCGACAGATTTCTAAATACTGTATTTCACTATATAAGCTCTGTTTACTGTTATAAATAAGTGTGAAATGCAAGACTCCAGTGGTTGTAACAAGATGTGCGTTTGCCCCCTTCTCAGTGTATCCTTACTGTGGAGGAGTGTGGGGTTTAGCAAGATGGCGGCAACGGAACGTCACTTCCGTTACATATTCTGACGGGTCACCAAATCTGATGAAACATTGGCTGCTAGCCAAGCCTGCATAAATTTACCTACACTGACAAAAACTATCTACATTTCTAGCACTAGAGGGTGCTACACTGTGGACACACTCACTGTGTTCATTCATAACGGAAGCATAGTAAACACAGTTTACTATGATTCCATTTGTCAATGAACAGGAAGCCGCTTAGCACAGAGCACTTCCCAATTCATTTACTGTCCAGTGCAACTGAGGCTGCAGAGAAAGGCATTAGTGTTTGAGCTTTGGGGTGCACACTCTAATGCAATAATCTGCACACGCCTATGTATTTAGCATTATCATATTAGGAAAACACACACACACTGCACTAAACGGGTATCTAAAAAAGAAAAAATCTAAGTAATTAACACATGTGACTTTACAACCACTTCAAGTTGGCCATAGATGGATCACAAACTGGTTTACCAGGGACCGACTAAATTTTGATCCACCTATGGCAGTTCCCCCTCGAAAGATATTGCTCTACTGATACAATGCGATTTCTGTGCAATCTCCTGAAGTGCAATTTTCAGGCCATTTGAGTCAGCAGAAATCGCACCGGATCACACAAAAAGTAAAGTGTGAAAAACACTCCGCACCAAATCGCATGGTGCTACGGTGCCGTGCAAGCTGGTGGCCGCAAATGCACTGCATTTATGATCTACAGTGGCTTGCGAAAGTATTCGGCCCCCTTGAACTTTTCAACCTTTTGCCACATTTCAGGCTTCAAACATAAAGATATAAAATTTTAATTTTTTGTGAAGATTAACCAACAAGTGGGACACAATTGTGAAGTGGAACGAAATCTATTGGATATTTTAAACTTTTTTAGCAATTAAAAAACTGAAAAGTGGTGCGTGCAAAATTATTCGGCCCCTTTACTTTCAGTGCAGCAAACTCACTCCAGAAGTTCAGCGAGGATCTCTGAATGATCCAATGTTGTCCTAAATGACTGATGGTGATAAATAGAATCCACCTGTGTGTAATCAAGTCTCTGTATAAATGCACCTGCTCTGTGATAGTCTCAGGGTTCTGTTGAAAGCGCAGAGAGCATCATGAAGACCAAGGAACACACCAGGCAGGTCCGTAATACTGTTGTGGAGAAGTTTAAAGCCGGATTTGGATACAAAAAGATTTCCCAAGCTTTAAACATCCCAAGGAGCACTGTGCAAGCGATCATTTTGAAATGGAAGGAGTATCAGACCACTGCAAATCTACCAAGACCTGGCTGTCCCTCTAAACTTTCAGCTCAGACAAGGAGAAGACTGATCAGAGATGCAGCCAAGAGGCCCATGATCACTCAGGATGAACTGCAGAGAACTACAGCTGAGGTGGGAGAGTCTGTCCATAGGACAACAATCAGTCGTACACTGCACAAATCTGGCCTTTATGGAAGAGTGGCAAGAAGAAAGCCATTTCTCAAAGATATCCATAAAAAGTCTTGTCTAAAGTTTGCCACAAGCCACCTGGGAGACACACCAAACATGTGGAAGAAGGTGCTCTGGTCTGATGAAACCAAAATCGAACTTTTTGGCCGCAATGCAAAACGATATGTTTGGCGTAAAAGCAACACAGCTCATCACACTCAACACACCATCCCCACCGTGAAACATGGTGGTGGCAGCATCATGGTTTTGGCCTGCTTTTCTTCGGCAGGGACAGGGAAGATGGTTAATATTGAGGGGAAGATGGATGCAGCCAAATACAGGACTACTCTGGATGAAAACCTGTTGGCGTCTGCAAAAGACCTGAAACTGGGACGGAGATTTATCTTCCAACAAGACAATGATCCCAAACATACAGCAAAATCTACAAAGGAATGGTTCACAAATAAACGTATCCAGGTGTTAGAATGGCCAAGTCAAAGTCCAGACCTGAATCCAATCGAGAATCTGTGGAAAGAGCTGAAAACTGCTGTTCTCAAACGCTCTCCATCCAACCTGACTGAGCTCGAGCTGTTTTGCAAGGAAGAATGGGTAAGAATTTCAGTCTCTCGATGTGCAAAACTGATAGAGACATACCCCAAGCGACTTGCAGCTGTAATCGCAGCAAAAGGTGGCTCTACAAAGTATTAACGCAAGGGGGCCGAATAATTTTGCACGCCCCACTTTTTATTTTTTTATTAGTTAAAAAAGTTTCAAAAATCCAAAAGATTTCGTTCCACTTCACAATTGTGTCCCACTTGTTGGTGATTCTTCACAAAAAATAAAAATTTTATATCTTTATGCTTGAAGCCTGAAATGTGGCAAAAGTTTGAAAAGTTCAAGGGGGCCGAATACTTTCGCAAGGCATTGTATGTTTGGGGCATCATTAACAAAGTATTGGCACCCGCAGCAAATTGCAAAGGCACTGTGAAACGCACCTTTCCTGCACTGCGTTCTGCTTTGAACCACCCCTTACGATGCTTTGAAAAGCATTCGCTCAAAACGCAGACTGTCCTGCCCGTAAGGGATTTTTATTTGTGTATTTTCACAACAAATATGTTGTGTTTATTTTAAAACCAGTTCTCTCGCAATACCGGAATCTCTTATATGTTAGATAATCGTTGCCAATCGGTATGTCAATGGTCACCATTCTTGGGGGTAATGATGGTATACAGAGTTGGATTTTCCTGTCTGACCACAATTTCTCTGTGATAAGCCTCCCTCCCCTCTCTTTTCTCTGTACATAAGAACGCATAACCAAACAACTAGAGGTGTACTGTATGCAGTCAGAGCTGAAATTAAAGCAGTATTAAACCCAAAAGCAAACATTTATTATATTTCAGCTTACCAATTCTAATGCCCTGTACACACGTTCGGATTTTCCGATGGAAAATGTGTGATAGGACCTTGTTTTGTCGGAAATTCCGACCATGTGTAGGCTCCATCACACATTTTCCATCGGAATTTCCGACACACAAAGTTTGAGAGCAGGATATAAAATTTTCCGATAACAAAATCCGTTGTCGGAAATTCCGATTGTGTGTACACAAATCCGACGCACAAAGTGCCAGACATGCTCAGAATAAATTAAGAGACGAAAGCTATTGGCTACTGCCCCGTTTATAGTCCTGACGTACGTGTTTTACGTCACCGCGTTCAGAACGATCTGATTTTCTGACAACTTTGTGTGACCGTGTGTATACAAGACAAGTTTGAGCCAACATCCGTCGGAAAAAATCCATGGATTTTGTTGTCGGAATGTCCGATCAATGTCCGACCGTGTGTACCGGGCATTAGATGTGATGGCTGCTATATTTTTCCTTTCTTAGGCTTTCTTTATTCGCTTTTTATCTTGTGATCAAGCCAGCGAGTCTGTTTTTTTTTTTTTTTTTTTTTAGGCATAGGCTCTTCAGCAGAATGTTTGAGTTTACATGGATGAGAAAAAAACATCTAACACTGGCTGGGGTAATTAAAATGATTAGCTTTTATCTATTTTTTTTTATTCGTACATGTAGCGCTACTCCTGTAGGAGCCCCAGGAATATTGCTCCGGTCCTCCCCAAGTGCTTTGCCCCGCAGCCAGGCACACAGGCTCGTTCACTCGTTTCTTCAATGACCAGTCTAGGGGATGTTGTTTTTCTTGTTTTTTTTTTTTTTTTTTGGAGAACCTGGATAGGGTTGAGGGAATTGAGTGGGATACTCCAAGATTAGAAAACCATGTACAACTTGAGGACTTATGCCGCGTACACACGAGCGGACTTTACGGCGGACTTTGCCCGGCGGACTTTTCGACGTACTTTACGACGGACTTTCTGAATGAACGGACTTGCCTACACACAATCCACCAAAGTCCGTCGAATTCGTACGTGATGACGTACGACCGGACTAAAACAAGGAAGTTCATAGCCAGTAGCCAATAGCTGCCCTAGCGTGGCTTTTTGTCCGTCGAACTAGCATACAGACGGCGGACTTTTCGACCGGACTCGATTTCGACGGATTCATTTAAAACATGTTTCAAATCTAAGTCCGTCCAACTTTTGAGCAAACAAAGTCCGCTGGAGCCCACACACGATCGAATTGTCCGACGAAATCCAGTCCGCCGGGCAAAGTCTGCCGTAAAGTCCGCTCGTGTGTACGCGGCATAAGTAACCTCTTTCCGGACAAGCTGTACTAAAGTCTGTGCTTGCAACAAACAGTAGACTTAAAAGAGGAAGTAATCCTGCCTCTAATGTTTGTACCTACAGGTAAGCCTACAATAAGGATTACCTATAGGTACTGTAAATATCTCCTAAACTTGCACCATTTACTGTATACTGCGCCGGTTATGTCATCAGCGCATGCGCTCTGAAGGAACGGCCGCAGTTGCCGTCTCTTCAGAGACCTGTGCCGTGACTGGCAGCTCTGGCCAGTCACAGAACCAGAGACCGCGGACCCAGAAGGAAGATAGGTGTAGATGGATGCGGCCTGCAGCAGGGACGACAAAGGCTTTGTTTTCAGGTAAGTGTAACATAATGTGCTAGTATGTGATGCATACTAGCACATTATGCCTTTACTTTGCAGTTAAAAAAAATAAAAAATAAACAGCAGAGTTTACTTCCTCTTTAAGCTTTAGAACATCAGTAGTTAACCGCAAACTCCTTCCTTAGAGCCACAAGAGCAGAGTCCCTTTATAGAGCAATGGGTGGACTAAGCTCTTCAGAACGCCAGCCGCTGTACGGTGTCCCCTTTAAAGTGGTGTTCCGGCCGAAATTATACTTTTTAAATAAAAATACCCCTATAATACACAAGCTTAATGTATTCTAGTCTGTAAACTAAGGTCTGTTTTGTTAGTTTATAGCAGTAGTTTGTTATTTTATAAACTTACAGCAGGCCGTGGCCATCTTAAGTGTGGGTATCTGAAGCCAGACCGTATTTCTTCCTGGATCTCATCCTTGCAGATCTCGCACATGCTCAGTGTAGCACAAGCAGTGTAATAGGTTTCAGGTCAGGTTTCCATAGCAACGGCAGTGTCAGAGGAAGTTGCCGCCCCTTCCCAGAAGGCATTGCAAACAGGAAATGATGCGATGGGCCGCGGCCAGGGAGGAGGAAGTGAAAAATGAATACAGCAGATATACAGTAATTGCTGAGAACATTTTTTTAAAAATATCCAATTCATTTACAGTGCACAGTTTAGTGAGGGATACCGAAGAGTTGTAAAAGTGGGTGGAACTCCACTTTAACTAGACCCACAGCTGACTCTATACCAGAGGGTGAGGTGGCAGCAGCCCAAAGTCTGTGAGATCTCTCAGAACTATCTGTACTCACAAGGCCCAAGGATAGCTGGTTGCCTCCTTCCAACTTCCAGGCGACAACATACAGTGGTACCAGACCAGATCTTCAGCAGACAGCCCCTCAGTCAGCTCTCTAGTGGTCTCAGCATCCCAGGCCCTCAGGCCGCCCCCCAAAGGCCTCACGACAGCAGACATATAGCAGCATTGCCTGGAGGGGACTGATCCTCTCCAAGAAAAGACCCAGAGCTCAGTGTGCTCCAAGAATATATACAGTCTTCTAGGGTTGCACCGATACCGATGCTGGTATTGGTGCCGATACTAAGCATTTGCACGAGTATAAGTACTCATGCAAATGCTCCAATATCTGAAACCGATACTTTCAGGCTCGATTTATTTAGCTGTCAGCGGATTCCCCAACTGACAGCTGAAATATAAAAATAAAAAAAAGCTGACTATTATCGGCTGTTAAGGAGCATAGCCGCCGCTTCCTTAACAACCGATGACTCATTTAGCTCTCAGTGGGGTTCCTCTGTTGACAGCTGGAGTGTAAACTAAGTCCCGGCAATTGGAGCTGTGAAAAAAAAAAAGCAGCCAGACAATGTTTATCAACAACATTGCTCAGCACTAAAACAGATAAAAGGAAACATTGTTTCTTTTTGTTTATACATCCACAGATCAAAGGGATGACCTTTGATCTGCAGATGAAGTCAGTTTAAACCTTTAATGATTACTTTTTTAACCATTATTTTTTTTTAACCACTTAACCGCTTGCCGACCAGCCGCCGCACTTGTACTGCAGCAACATGGCTCGGCTGCGCGAATCGCTGTTATCTTACGTTGCTTCCTTTTTTGGCCACTAGGGGAGCGCCCCCGCAGCTCACCCCTAAAGCCGATGCGAGTGCCCTGCGGTCACGATGACCGCCAGGCTCCCTCTATCGCTCGTGACACGGCGAGAACCGGTTCTCTGGGGGGGAGAAGAGACTGATCATGTGTTCATACAAAGTATGAACACTGATCTATCTCTTCCCCTAGCAAGTCCCATCCCCCCTTCAGTTAGAACACACACTAGGGAACACAGTTAACCCCTTGATCGCCCCCTAGTGTTAACCCCTTCACTGCAAGTGACATTTTTACAGTAATCAATGCATTTTTATAGCACTGATCGCTGTATAAATGCCAGTGTTCCCAAAAATGTTTCAAAATTGTCCGATGTGTCCGCCATAATGTAGCAGTCAAGATAAAAATCAGTAAACAGTAAAAAAAAATAATAATAAAAATGCCATAAATCTATCCCCTATTTTGTAGACTCTATAACTTTTGCGCAAACCAATCAATATATGCTTATTGCGATTTTTATTACCAAAAATATGTACAAGAATACATATCGGCCTAAACTGAGAAAAAATTAGCTTTTTTTTAAAAAAATGGGGATGTTTATAATAGCAAAGAGTACAAAATATTGTGTTTTGTTTTAAAATTGTTGCTTTTTTTTGTTTGTAGCACAAAAAATAAAAACCGCAGAGATGATCAAATATGACCAAAAGAAAGCTCTAATTGTGGAAAAAAAGGACGTCAATTTTGTTTGGGTACAACGTCGCACGACTGCGCAATTGTCAGTTAAAGCTATGCAGTGTCGAATTGCAAAAAAAAACCCGGTCATTCAGCAGCCAAATCTTCCGGGGCTGAAGCGGTTAAGGACCGGAAGGATTTGCCACCTGCATGACCAGGCCATTTTTTGCTAAACGGTACTGCGTCGCTTTAACTGACAATTGCGCGGTCGTGCGATGTTGTACCCAAACAAAACTTATGTCCTTTTTCCCACAAATAGAGCTTTCTTTTGGTGGTATTTGATCACCTCTGCGGTTTTTCTAACTGTGGGGGGACTGACTGGGAGTAGAGAGAGATTTCTGTCCCTGATCACTAGGAACAGCAGATCTCTCTCTACTCCCGTGTCAGAATGGGGATCTGTCTGTTTATATTGACAGAGCCCCGTTCTGGCTCTCTGAGGAGCAATCGCTGGTGGCCGGCGGACATCGTGGCCGCCGGCCACGCGCATTGGCTCCGGCATCGTGCCGCGCGCGCGCATCCCCTATCTCTCTTACAGCGCCTGATGTACACCTACGGTGATTCACGCAGCAGTGCCAACCTGCCGCAGTATAATGACAGCGGCTGGTCGGCAAGCGGTTAATTAAATGTTCTTCTGTTTAACCCCTTACTAAACCTTAATTTACTCGAACCAGCCTTAAATAATTCCTTATTCTCCTTCTCCATTTAATTATTATTTTCCTGATGATTTTTTTTGTTCACTTCTATCTTGTAAAGTATTAATAATTAAAACTTTTTTTTTTTTTGTTTTGTTCGCTAATATTTTTACACTTTTAACATATATTTACACATTTCACATTAAAAAAAAGTGCACAGTTTTAATTGTAAATAACTTTTCCATGCTTTGTACTATTGCTGACAGCTGAAGTGTACACAAAACAGTTGTGGTAGGTATCGGTAATTAATATCAGCGAGTACTAAAAAAGAAGCATCGGTACTCGTACTCGTAAAAAAAAAATGTTATTGTGCATCCCTACAATCTTCCACCATACCTTCAGAGCCTGCCTCTCTGGGATGGGCCAAGGGTGTATTAATATTCATGCTACCATCTGCATAACTCCACACCTATGATCCAGAAGCATATCAAGCTCTCTTAGTAGCAGCTGAGCACACCGAGCAGACCTAACTAGAAGAATGCAAATGTAGAAAAAATAAAATTTACCTAACAATCACAGCCATAATATATATCTATAGATATAGATATATATCTATATTATATATAAATATATATCTATATAGATATATAGATATATATCTACATATATATGAACACATCTGCATCATTAGTTAACATGATTGATTGTAGATTTACATCATAGAACATTTTTTGTGTTTTTTTGTTTTTTTTTGTTTGTTTTTTTTAAATAAAGGCCTGTGTAAGTGTAGTTGTTTACTGTTTATTTTTTTGTGAATGAGTAGGGGTAGTATGTACTTCTTACTCATTCACATGAGGGACTAGTATTTAAAGACCCCCTCATGTTAAAGGAGGCTTGCAGTTTTCCTCCACCGCCATGTATGGTTTGGAGGGGGGCGGTTGCACACTAGTCATCCCCTCTTTCCTGGCAAGCCAGGCTGCATGTTCAGATGTTTTTTTTTTCGCTTATTGCATGGGGTTCCCACTTAAAATTCATACAGGGTTCTAGTATGGAATTTGGGGCAGACCCACACAAATTTTTTTTTTTTCATGGGATCCCCCTTGAATTTCATAGCTGACCCTCATCAAGGATAAGGGTCTGGTATGGGTTTTATGGGGGAACCCCAAGGCATTTTTGGGGGAGGGGGGGGTTTGGGGTTCCCCCATTACCATCTATACTAGGCCCATTGGGGGGTTGACTTGGTCGACGCCGCCGCCGGTGGGACCATGAATGGTTTGGTTCCTGGGCTGTCGGCGTTCTCCCCTTCTCTCCCTATTTGTGGGCCAGTGTTTGACGTTGGGGACATGGTTGCGGGGGCTTGGCAGCTATGGACCCCATCCCCGCATGGATTCCGCACTCCGTTTGGTATACACCTGCTATCTCCTACCACCCATGCATCAATGCAATTCTGGCTGAACATTCTGGTTATCAGGTACACATTCCCTCCTACCACTATTTGACTTTCCAACCGAGTCCCACCTCCCCTTCATCACCTTCCTGGTTTTCAGTTTTTCCCTTTTCTTTATTCCCACTCCCGCTTTCTCTTTTCTCCCTTTCTCCTCCTTTCTGTTCCTCACCTATTGCTCCTCTCGTATCACCCTGCCTATTCTACCCTCTCCCTCTTCCCTTTTTTAGCTCCCTTATTCCCTTCACTCTTTTCAAGTCCTCCCACCTTTTTTCCATTCACACTAATCTTCTTCACCCCTTTTTATTCCCTCCCTTGCTCTACATCTTTCTTTTTCTACCTATTTCTTTTCACTTTTGCCCCACGTCCACTCCACAGCAACATAATTTTCTTTCCTCCACAGATTTGGCTTCCTTGTTCCAATACTATCCACATTGTCACTCCTGCGGGGCATCGTCCATTCCTGTGTTTTGCCCATTGCGGCATGTCCCCTCAGCTCCCGTGCATGACATACTTGGTTTGGCCTGTGTGTTTCATGGCTGCACCGCCACTGTGTGGACCACACATGTAAGTGTACAGGCAGTTCGGGTCCATCAGGGAGGACCCTCCCTGCCTGTTCTGAGCTTTTTTCTTTCTTTTTTTCCTTTTCTTCTTTTTTCTTTTTCCTTTTCTCTTTTTTCCTTTCAATTAAATATTTTTCCTTCATTTTTTAGATTATCACTATGGTTCCTTGCTCCTGATGATAGGTTAAATACCTTGAAACGCGTAGAGCCAACAACAACCTAGTGTACACATTGATGCATCTGACCAGGCCGTTCCATATTAATTGGTTTTTTTCCCCCTACAATAACCACCCCCCCCTCTTCTTTGTTTTTCACTTTTTCCATTTAATCATGTAATCATGCTCTAAATGTTTTTATACTATGTATTATGTATTGATTCCTTGTTGGAACATGTATGTATGTGTGTATACCTCTTCTGGCTTCAATGAATTGTAGTAGTTGTACGAATAGTTTTATATATAGCATCATGCATTGAATTATTTGAATACAGAAACTCTATAACCATTTGATTCTATTAAAAGCTATCAATTCTATTCCTGCTCCCGTGTGTTTATATACAAAGTCCCGCTATCTCTTTATTTTTTATTTTTTTATCATTTTCTATACTAGACCCTCTTTTAGGATAATGATCTGGTATAGATGAGGAGAATCCCCAGCCATTTGTTTAAAGAAGTAGAGGCCTAAGCTGTTGATTGCTGGCAATTTAAATTGTATTTGTTTTTCTTTGTAGAAGTCAAATTTGCTGTTGAATAAATTATAGAGATGTGCCACTTCACCGGGAGGATAAGGGCATGCTATTTGAAGGAATTTAGCATTTTTAATGTTGCCCTCAGTATTTTTAAAATCGCTGTTCCCTTTCCTTTCCTTTAAGATAAAGTTTACAACTTCATCCTAAAGGAAAGACCACCCCTCCACCACTCGTTTTTGGATAACTATTTATCTATTTATCTTTTGTTCCTTACCTACCTTGGCCGCAGCCCAGGGCATAATTTTCTCCTGCACCCCCCCCCCCCCCCCCGCTGCCTTCTGGGACCTGTGTGTGTCCCAGAAGATGATGGGGCCATTCAGAAAGCACCGCGCGACTCACGTTTGCGCAATAGGAAACTGGTCGTGAAGCCTATAGGCTCCACTGCCAGTTTCCCTTCCTGGCCGCGCCTGCACCCGAACCGATGGATGGACTGCTTTAAGACCTGGTTTCAATTTAGCCTGGAACTCCGCTTTAACAACCAGCTATTCACTGTGCCGTGATTGGGCAATGCTTTGCCTAATCAGGGTTTAGAATGCGCTGTGCAGCGCGCAGTGCATTGTGGGGCACACGGCAGGCAAAAAACCCACCGAGCGCCCTGCAAATTCAGGTGTTCGCCGAACAGGCAATGTTCGGGCAAAACTTTTGCTCGGCTTGAACTGTTCGCCCAAATCTAATACATACCAAACCAACTATTACTTACAACATACTAATTCTGGAACAGTGAAGGTAATCCTACTTAGTGAATCATTAGCCTTGAACTTGTATGTGGCAGGGAAGACTACTTTTATGAAAGCCTACACACAAAGGTGTTTTGATCCATGACTGAGTCTCTTTAAATCAAAAAGAAAAAAAAATGTTTTAAACTTTGCCTCCAGAGAAACCCCTGACTATTATCTTAGATGGGAAAAAATGTTGTAAAATCCAAGATGCCCAGTTAGAATGTCTTCTCCTGTCAGCCAAGAATAGGGTTAGCTTGCAAAATTTATGGGGCACCATAATGTCTAAATGCAGAGCCTGCTGCCTATAAACCAGACAAGGCCCTGTTGTCCAACAAAAGGGTTGCCATGGCAACCTCTTGGCATTTTATTTGAAGCTGTCCAATTGTGTATACCAAATTTCCTTTGGTTTGCTGATTAGACAACACCGCAGTCTTCAATGCTGGAAAGTTTACATTCCAAACATTCCCTATAGGGCTCCATTCTATGATACCAGGAAAAGCATGCCAGTTCCTGAACAGCAGAGGTGTAGAAAGGAAATATATAAAACTGTGTGATGAAAAAAGAAAAGCATAAAAGTATTGAAAAAAATAAAGTGCCTCCATGATATTGTCATAAGTAAGTTTAATTCCAAACACAACTGTTTGAATAAGGAAAGACTTCATAAGTTGACATCCAGCACATGCAAAAGCCAGTTACAACAGTCTCAGACTTGTCAATGCATCCGAGCAGAGGCTAGAATCTTGTCTTGTGTAAACTCTTACTCCTATATTTTATTTGAACAACTGTCCTATTCTTTTTTTTTTTTTTTTCCTTATCTCTGGATCTGCGTGTTTAGAGCTTGGCTGGCTATTCAACACTGAACATATTGGCACAATCTTGCAAACATCTTCAGATATATATGACCTGAATGGTTGCACTCAGAGAACAGCTATGTTTATGCAGCAAATTGCAAACTTTTGCCCAGAAAGCTTTGATTATTGCTAATGCAGCAGAGATTAGCTAGTATTAATACTACTACTACCCCTCACCTATAAAAAAAATGTCCATAATATGTTAAATGATGTAACTAAACAAGTAGGCTTACATACAATATATTGTCAAAAGTATTGGGATGCCTGCCTTTACACCAGGGGCGTCGGGAGGGGGTGGCTAGGGGGGCTGAAGCCCCGAATTGGTCCCCGAAAAGCCCCGAGTGTCAAGAAGGCACCGTTTAATTGTTAGCCCCGAGCGCCGCCGGCCGCTGACGAGCGGGGACCGATCTGATCCGAGTGCGGCCGAATGACATACAGGTTCCGCCTTCTGGAGCTATGATGGACATCCCACTGGTCCAATGCTGGGACCGCGGGACGTGTGACGTCCATCATAGGCGCTGCATGCTCCAGAAGACGGGAATTACAATCCGCCGCGCCACATCACTGAGATCCCCGCTCCCCGCTCAGATAGATCAGGGCAGCGGAGGAGCGATCTGGCGAGATGTGCCACTGCCAGTGACTGCACCGATTATTGTAGAGGAGGCGGGGATGAGGATAACCTGAAGAGGAGCTGTGCTGGGGGCGGATGGCAGAGTGAAGAGCTCCAGATCTCAGTGTGTCTGATCATGGGCACCGGAGTGTGCAGCAGGAGGCAGAAGAGTCTTCTCCATACCGCCTTGTGCCTGCTGGCCGTGCTGGGACTGGGAGGCAGGCTCTACTTTGTATATCTACGTGCAGGACAAAGCCTGGAGCTCCAAGGTCCAGGCGATGAAATTCAAGCAGTCTCCTCTCCTCTGGCTGCCTGCTGTGACACATGATGCGTGGGCTGCACACCGCACACTACAGCTGAACTGAACTGCAGGACACCTGGACACATGAAGTCTGTCTCCTGGTCAGGTAGGTGAGGTCAGTGTATGTATGTCACGGTATGTTAGGTAGGTCAGTGTATGTCAGGTCAGTGTATGTTAGGTAGGTCAGTGTATGTTAGGTAGGTGTATGTATGTATGTCAGGTCAGTGTATGTTAGGTAGGTCAGTGTATGTTAGGTGTATGTATGTATGTCAGGTCAGTGTATGTATGTCAGGTCAGTGTATGTTAGGTAGGTGTATGTATGTATGTCAGGTCAGTGTATGTCAGGTCAGTGTATGTTAGGTAGGTGTATGTATGTATGTATGTATGTATGTATGTCAGGTCAGTGTATGTATGTCAGGTCAGTGTATGTTAGGTAGGTTTATGTATGTCAGGTCAGTGTATGTCAGGTCAGTGTATGTTAGGTAGGTGTATGTATGTATGTATGTATGTCAGGTCAGTGTATGTTAGGTAGGTGTATGTATGTATGTATGTATGTCAGGTCAGTGTATGTCAGGTCAGTGTATGTTAGGTAGGTGTATGTATGTATGTATGTATGTATGTATGTATGTCAGGTCAGTGTATGTTAGGTAGGTGTATGTATGTCAGGTCAGTGTATGTATGTCAGGTCAGTGTATGTTAGGTAGGTGTATGTATGTATGTATGTATGTATGTCAGGTCAGTGTATGTTAGGTAGGTGTATGTATGTATGTATGTATGTCAGGTCAGTGTATGTTAGGTAGGTGTATGTATGTATGTATGTCAGGTCAGTGTATGTTAGGTAGGTGTATGTATGTATGTCAGGTCAGTGTATGTTAGGTAGGTGTATGTATGTCAGGTCACTGTATGTTAGGTAGGTGTGTGTATGTATGTATGTATGTATGTCAGGTCAGTGTATGTTAGGTAGGTGTATGTATGTCAGGTCAGTGTATGTTAGGTAGGTGTATGTATGTATGTATGTCAGGTCAGTGTATGTTAGGTAGGTGTATGTCAGGTCAGTGTATGTTAGGTAGGTGTATGTATGTATGTCAGGTCAGTGTATGTTAGGTAGGTGTATGTATGTATGTCAGGTCAGTGTATGTTAGGTAGGTGTATGTATGTATGTCAGGTCAGTGTATGTTAGGTAGGTCAGTGTGTCAGGTAGCTGAGATTAGTGGTCAAAATTGATGGGCACTGCTAAGCCCCAGGCAGCAACCAGCAAGTAAGCTTACCCCCCGCCACACAACCCCAGCGCTCAGCCAAAAAACCCCGTGCCATGACCACTCACGACCCCCCCGCCCCCCCATCGGTGCCAACATCGGACTTCGGGCTGAAGCCCCTGGTCTTTTTGCCACCTAGCAACGCCCCCTGCTTTACACGCACTTGAACTTTAATGGCATCGCAGTCTTAGTCCGTAGGGTTCAATATTGAGTTGGCCCACCCTTTGCAGCTATAACAGCTTCAACTCTTCTAGGAAGACTGTCTTTAAGGTTTAGGAGTGGAGCAGTGGATCGTGAGAAAGGAAAATAGGGACGGGGCGGTGACCGGATGTTGGAGTGAGAGGCAGCGTGTGAGATCCTCCCCCAGCCCAATGCCTCTGTGACCACTTGAACCAGCCTGAAGGACCCAGCCCGGATAGCCACACTTTGTCCCCCCGTAAGGTCTGGCGCTTGCTCAGCCGCCTGGCTCCCTCTCATCTGGCTCCCTCTCATCTAGCCCGTGCTTGCGCTGGACGCCGGAACACCGGCGCTGCCGCTCGGATAGCGGGACGATTGGAGGAGGAAGACGCCGGGGGCTCCCCCTTTGGAGCGGTGAGCGGGACACTCGCCGTGCTAGGAGAGGTTGCTGGGGCAACGGCTCCAGCATCCGTGGAGAGAGGCAGCGGAAACCGAGCCTGTCAGCACCAAACGAGCGATCACCAGAAGAGTCCCTGCGCTGCCCAGGTAATCTGGCAGCATCAAGGTACAACCTGTGTCTCCCCCCCCCCCCCCCCTCTCTGCTGCTTAGAAAGTAGATTGCCTGTCCTCTCCCCTTAGGAGGTGAATTGCTGTAGTTTGAAGTAGTGAGGGGGAGATTCAGGTGACTGGACATACAGTAATATGGTGGCTTGCCCCCTGTGAGGGAGAGAGGATCCCACTGGTCTGTGGAGTTATACAAACAAGGTGCACGCAGCTCTATGGCAATAAAGTGAAATCCTAAACAGCATTGAAATATTTATCATATTAGGTCGAGTGATAACCCCAACAGTAATTAAACATAAGGACACCATCGGGACTGCGATCATACGGAAGGCAAGGTAAACTTGTCGCTCAATTAAATCTTCTTATATAATCCCCTGGCCTACATAATAAATTCTGACCAGAAAAAAGGGTGAGGAGTCGCAGCAGCAGGAGAATATCAGCTCCCAAATAACCCGCACATCTAAAGAGAAGGGGAACCAGGTAGCAGCAGCAGCAGCGGCTAAACTGGAAAAATTTGCGCATCCCTCTACCTCTTCGCCACTTAAAAACACCCAGCAACAGCAGGAGAAACCTTGCGTGGGGGGCCCCGGGGATAGGAAGAGCCTAGGAAAAGGACCGGCTGTAATGCATACCGCAAAAACTGCAAGCAGCAAAAGCCCGGTGGGCGAGTCCTCGGGGACAGCAACCAACAATGTCGCTGAGCAAAACGCACCAGTAACAGTCGAGCCCACACTGAAAGATGTTCTGTGCGCCGTTAACTCCTGCAAGGCCTCCCTAAGCGACCTGTGCGACCAACTGAAGGGACTAAAGGAAGAGCTAATAACAGTAAATCAAGACCTGCAAAAGGACTATTGCTAGAACAAGCACACTGGAAGAGAGGTTGAGCCAGGTGGAGGACGATTTAGCCCCAATAAAGCTAGAGCTCAAAGCAATGAAAACGCAGATGGGCCTATATAAAACCAAAATGGAGGAAATGGAAAATAGGTCTCGCAGGAACAACGTGAGGGTGGTGGGCTTACCGGAGAGGTGTGAGGGCCCTCACCCCGAAGAGTTCTTGGAAAAGTGGCTTAGGGGAATATTTGGAACGGAATCTTTCTCTCACCTATTTTCTATTGAAAGAGCCCACAGAGTGCCAACTAAAGCTCCATCGTCGGGGGGGTATCCTAGGCCAATAATCATGAAATTCTTTAATTATAAAGACAAGGCTATCTTGATGCGCAGGGCCAGAGAGATGGGGGATATTCTGCATAACGGTGCTAAAATCCTATTTTTTCCGACTACTCTCCTGATCTACAGAAACGAAGGGCCGAATTTAGGGACATCAAGCGTAACCTACGGAATTATAAGATTGAATATGCCCTGCTGTACCCGGCACGCCTGCGTGTTACTGCCCTGGGGGCTACCCATTTTTTTGATACAGTGACAGGGGCAACAAAATGGTTTGAAGATAATAAAATGGACCTGTAGAGCTATGGGTTGAATAAGGCTGGTTAGGGGTTCCTTTTTTTTTTCTCTTTTTTTGCTTTTTGGAGCATAAAAGCGGATGGCATGGGGGAAGGGGGGGGAGGGGTGCAACAGACGGAAGCACGGATGAGGGATGCGGTTGCACTAGTTATGTATGTTTTAAGTATTGTTTTGATGTTTTGGAACTGGGTTGTGGGAGGGGGGGAAGGGGGGAGGGGTTTGCAAGGTGGTGCCATGAAGCTTGGTAATAGGGTTGTGGAGGGGGGGGAGGAGTTTGGAAGTGTGTCACAAAGTATTTGCTCAGTGCATGAGCCGGGAGTTTTTTCTTGAATGGTTGGGAGGGAAGGAAAAGGTCACAAGTATAGTCCCTAGGGCTAGCCTAGTTAGGCAGGAGAGGGGGTCACATACAAGGGCGGGGAGAAGGGGGGTATATTTTGTTAAGGCTGGGGGGGGGGGGCTCACAGTGAGTTACAGGGTTAGACAATGGGGCGAACGAAAGGTATATGCACTTAGGAGGAGGGGGCTGATAAAAATAAAGCACATTTGCACATGGTGTTTGCTTTTGCAGTTAAACAATACAAGGGGCGGGGCGGGGTGGTCCCTGGACGCGGGGACCCCTCCCCCTTTTCACTTTCTTGTTTGTTACAATCACAGAGATGACGTCAAGATTTGTAGACACAAACGCACGAGTGAATTGCCTTTTCCTTTTTTCTTTTTCTTTTTTGTTGTTGTTTTTTTCATTTTTTTTTTTTTTTTAACTTTGCTAGATGCCTACTAAAACCCTAAAAATAGGCTCATGGAACATCAGGGGTATGGGTGACCCTGCCAAAAAGGCAGCGGTGTTCTCGGTGATGGAAGCTTATGGTGTCAAATTGGCTTGCTTGCAGGAAACTCACCTTACTAATGAAACTAAATTACAAATTCAGAGTAATAAATTCCAAGAACAGTACCACTCAGTCCATACCTCTTACTCAAGAGGGGTGAGTATACTGGTGAAGAGAGGTATTCTATTTTCCTGCAGGGAAACCAAGATAGACACTTTGGGACGTTATGTCTTCCTGAGCTGCGTTGTGGAAAATAAACCTATGGTGATAGCAAATATCTATATCCCTCCTCCGTTTAGAACAGAGATTATCTTGGATCTGTTGGAGTTTATAGATAGTAGGGTGGATACTCCTATAATAGTGGTAGGGGACTTTAACGCAGTTCTGGATAACAAAATGGATCGGTTCCCGCCCGCCCTACGGGCGGGAGGGATTTCAGAGGGGCGCCTAGGTCAACTCCTCGAAGAGATTGGATGGTGTGACCTGTGGAGATCTTATAATCCTAACACTCGGCAGTATTCTTGTTACTCAGGCTCATACTCCACTCTTTCGCGTATAGATATGGCAGTGGGTAATAGCGAAGCTTTGCGAATAACAGGAAACATAGAGTATGGACCAAGGGGAATATCAGACCACTCACCCCTGACTTTGACCCTAAACCTAAACACTAGATCTAGCCAAAAAAGTTGGACATTAAACCCACTATGGTTGGACCTGATACGTAGCCCAGCAGAAGTAGCCTCCAAACTAAAAGAGTTTATAACATTTAATTCAGGTACAGCACCAGCAGGGGTAATATGGGACACCTTAAAAGCATACCTTAGGGGATTATTACATCAGCAGGTTGTTATAGCAAAGAAAACGTCAAGGGAATGGGAGGTGAGGGCTAGGAGGGAAGCCATGGAATCAGAAGCACAATATGTACTAGACCCAACCCCGGGAAAACAGGAGATTTGGCTTAATAAACAACAAGAATATAAAGAAGTAATTAATAGAAGAGTAGAGAACAAGAGACTTTTTCAGAAACAAAATTACTTCGGCGAAGGGGAGAAAGTAGGTCGGACGCTTGCCCTCTTAATTAAGTCCAACCTATCCTCACCGGCCATCTCCTCAATTAAGACATCGGCTGGAAAGATTACATCCGATCCCGCCGAGGTCTTAGAGGCCTTCTCTACATTCTACAGAGACCTGTATAGGTCACGTCGGGGTTTGAACCAGAGCGAGATGGATGGGTTCTTGGAAAGGGTGAACCTGCCCGTACTCTCGGAGAGGGATAGGGACGAGATGGAGTCCCCTCTGACCTTGGAGGAGCTGCAAAAGGCAGTATCGGAGTTGTCAGGCCAGAAATCTCCGGGCCCGGACGGGCTGCCATTGGAGATCTATAGGAGATATGGGGAGGTCCTGCTTCCGGAGCTTCTAAAAGTGCTGGAGCAAACGGTCAAGGACGGAAGGTTGCCCCCATCAATGTTGGAGGCTGACATAGTAGTTATACCAAAGGAGGGCAAAGACCAACTGGAAGTCTCCTCGTACAGACCGATATCATTGTTATGCACAGATGTTAAGATCATTGCAAGGGTGCTGGCATCCAGATTAAATAAGTGTATTACAAAACTTGTGCACCTGGACCAATCGGGATTTATCCCCGGCCGGTCCACTAGCACAAATATCAGAAGGGCCTATTTGAACCTCCAGGTACCAACAGAAAAGGAAGGATCCAGAGCTATACTGTCTCTGGACACTGCCAAGGCTTTTGACAGCCTGGAGTGGGAATATCTATGGAGGGTGCTAGAGAGGTTTGGATTTGGCCCCGTATTCATTAGCTGGTTAAAAATCCTATATAACCACCCAAGGGCAAGGCTCAAGATAAACGGCGAATATTCGGAAAATTTTCCCCTTGAAAGAGGGACAAGGCAGGGGTGCCCCCTATCGCCTTTACTGTTCGTCCTGGCCATGGAGCCATTGGCGGGAGCAGTGAGATCATCGCCCGAAATACAGGGATTTCAGCGAAAAGGGGGGGAAGAGAAAATAGCGCTTTTCGCGGACGATGTCCTATTTTTCCTGGGGGACACGACTACCTCATTGGAGAAAGCGATGTATCTAGTGGAGGACTTCGGAAAGTTCTCCGGACTAGCCATTAATTGGGAGAAATCATCGCTCCTGCCGGTTGACTCATTGGCCAATCCTATTTCGATGTGTTTGCCCCAACTGAAGGTTACGGGGAAGATGAAGTACCTTGGTGTTGTCCTGTCTAAGGACCCCAGTGCGTTTATTGAAGACAACCTGGTCCCCCTCTTATCAAAATTTAAGAGAAAATGTGACACCTGGAGTAGACGCCCTCTGTCTGTGGCGGGTAGAGTCAACTTGATAAAAATGGTATGGATGCCGCAGTTGTTATACCTACTCCACAACTCCCCGGTTTGGATCGGGGAGAAGTGGTTCCAAAAAATTCAATCCTTCTTCAGGGAGTTAATATGGAAGAAAGGTCAGGCCAGGATTGGCCTACAAAAACTGCAGCGCCCTGCCACGGAGGGGGGTCTGGGGGTTCCCCAACCGTTTATCTATTTCTTGGCAGCCCAGCTACAACAACTAGGGGGATGCGACTCCGAGGGAGGTGGAAGTAACAATGTCAAAATCACTCTGCAGGGGAACCCACACAGTTCACTAGTGGGAGCACTGGAGGCAGATTCACTACAAGGGGAGATTCCGACATTTAAAATGATCACTAGGGTCTGGCAGGCAACCAAGAGAATAATGGGGTACAAAGGGATTTCAGAACTCTCGCCAATGTGGAACAATAAGCGACTGCACGAATTACTAACCGTCGATAAGAATAAGATGTGGGAAAGGTGTGGGATAAATCGACTGATTCAACTATACGAAGGGGACACTCTGAAATCTTTCGAGGAATTGAGACACGAGTATGGATTACCAAGCCAAGTATTCTATAGCTATCTACAGATTAGGCATGCATTGAGCAAACAGTTCAATAGACAACCCCTAGTATGGTGTAGGATCCCGTTATTGCAAACAATAGTTAAGTCAGAGACCACTAAGGGCTTGATTTCAATGATATATACCCAGCTTACAAAGAGAATAAATACGCAGGCAGGTCCAACAGGGGGAAGGGACAAGTGGGAGGCCGATGTGGGGGAGATAACGGACGAACAGTGGAGAAGGATTCTTGAATTTGGATCGGAGGTGTCGGTCTCTCCCTCACAAAAAGCCTCCCACCTGATGTTGCTGCATAGGTCGTATCATACACCAAAAAAGTTATTCATGTTTGGTCATAGAGCTAATGATGAGTGCCCTAGATGCAGAGGAACAGGTGATCTAATTCATATGGTCTGGAGGTGTCCAAAATTAGTTAGATACTGGTCCGAGATTCTAAAGAAAATCAACACCACCTTCAGAGTTAACCTAGAACCTGATCCCAAGACCTGTGTGTTGGGCTATGTGAACAACGGGCCGAGGGGTAGGAATACAGATTTAGCGATAGCAAGATGTTTGTTCCAAGCCAGAAAGCTAATAGCACAAGTCTGGCAATCGAGGACACCCCCAACCCCTGAAGCTTGGATTGAAATCATTAACGCTACAGTATGGAGCGAAAGGACATTCTATACTAGATCAGGCAACTATAACACATTTGTGAAATTATGGAACTTGTGGGCCCAAGCAATGCCGTGCTCTTCACCAGTGCTATTTTAGTGCCGAGAGCAATCCTCTCTCCATCCAGATAGAGGTGTCGTGCTGGGCGTGGCTTGGGGTTCCGAAACCAAGAGAGAACAACGAAAAAGAACAGTAGTCAAATATAGGGCGCACCTTGGTATTATGTGGGCCCGATAGGGGGGGGGGATTGGGGGGGGGGGATGGTGTATTAGACAGAACAGTAATAATATATAAGCACATATGATAATAATAAGAGATTATGCGGCCGGTTGGCCTCGATGCACAAACTGGGTGTTTTATAAGTTACACATTTGTATTACTGTAATTATTTAAATATGGAATGCACAATGCAAAAGAAGGAAAGTTTGCAAGGCCACAATGATGTGACTAGGCAAGAGACACACATGAGTACCAAACTGAAAGCTGTCTCCATTTTAAGTTAACTGAAGTGGCTGATAAAAAAAAAAAAAAAAAAAAAAAAGGTTTAGGAGTGTGTCTATGGGAATGCTTGACTATTCTTCCAGAAGCGCATTTGTGAGGTCAGGTACTAACGTGGATGAGAAGGCCTGGCTCGCAGTCTCCACTCTAATTCATCCCAAAAGTGTTCTATCGGGTTGAGGCCAGGACTCTGTGCAGGCCAGTCAAATTCCTCCACCCCAAACTCGCTCACTCATGTCTTTATGGACCTTGCTTTGTGCACTGGTGTGCAGTCTTGTTGAAACAAGAAGGGTCATCCCCAAACTGTTCCCACAAAGTTGGGAGCATGAAATTGTCTCAAATGCCTTGGTATGCTGACGCCTTAGTGCCGCGTACACATGGTCGGACTTTTCGACCGGACTTGTCTGACGGACGCAGACGGACCAAATCCGGCGGACAATTCGATCGTGTGTGGGCGTCACCGGACCTTCAGCGGACTTTTCCAGTCGCAAATCTGACGGACTTTAGATTTGGAACATGCTTCAAATCTTCACGTCGTAACTCCGCCGGACCCAGAAATCCGCTTGTCTGTATGCTAGTCCGACGGACAAAAACCCACGCTAGGGCAGCTATTGGCTACTGGCTATCAACTTCCTTATTTTAGTCCGGTGTACGTCATCACGTAGGAATCCGCCGGACTTTGGTGTGATCGTGTGTAGGCAAGTCCAGTCGTTAGAAAGTCTGTTGAAAGTCCGCCAAAAGTCCGTTGAAAGTCTGACGAAAGTCTGTCGGACGGGCTGTCGGACTTTTGTAGCTGAAAAGTCCGACCGTGTGTACGCGGCATAAGAGTCCCCTTTACTGGAACTAAGGAGCCAAGCCCAACCCCTGAAAAACAACCCCACACCTAGGGATGAGCCGAACACCCCCCGGTTCGGTTCGCACCAGAACCTGCGAACGGACCGAAAGTTTGCACGAACGTTAGAACCCCATTGACGTCTATGGGACTCGAACGTTCGAAATCAAAAGTGCTCATTTTAAAGGCTAATTTGCATGGTATTGTCCTAAAAAGGGTTTGGGGACCCGGGTCCTACCCCAGGGGACATGTATCAATGCAAAAAAAAATTATAAAAACAACCGTTTTTTCGGGAGCAGTGATTTTAATGATGCTTAAAGTAAAAAAGAAAAAAGTGAAATATTCCTTTAAATATCATACCTGGGGTGTCTATAGTATGCCTGTAAAGTGACGCGTGTTTCCCGTGTTTAGAACAGTCCCTGCACCAAATGTCATTTTTAAAGGAAAAAATCTCATTTAAAACTGCTTGCGGGTTTAATGTAATGTCGGGTCATGGCAATATGGATGAAAATCGGTGAGACAAACGGCATGGGTACCCCCCCAGTCCATTACCAGGCCCTTTGGGTCTTGTATGGATATTAAGGGGAACCCCGCACCCAAATTAAAATAAGGAAAGGTGTGGGGCCACCAGGCCCTATATACTCTGAACAGCAGTATACAGGCGGTGCAAACAAGACAGGGACTGTAGGTTTGTTGTTAAGTAGAATCTGTTTGTAATTTTGAACGGGTACATTTTTAACGTGTTTAGCTCCAGCAAAAAAATATTTTTTAAGGTTTTTGGAAAACATAGGAAAGGGTTATCACCCCTGTGACATTTGTTTTGCTGTCTTTCCTCCTCTTCAGAAGATTTCACCTCACTTTTTGTCCCAATGAAAAATGTTTTTTGAAAATTTGGGTTTTTTTGTGGAACAAGGATTGGAAAGCATCAGTGGAAAGGAGAAATTTTTTTCCCATATTAACTCTTACAGGAGAGAATTTCCCTTCCTAGGGGTAGATTTCATCTCACTTCCTGTTGTCTCCTTCCGTTTGCAAGTAGGAGTCGTTTGTAAGTTAGATGTTTGAAAGTAGGGTCCTGCCCTATATACTCAGCAGAAATTTGGGCCTTAGGTGTTGCTGTGGCCACAACACTGTAAGCCCTCACAGGGCCCTGCTGTGAAATATTAGATCAAGAATTGTAATTACATGCCCCTGTTGAACAGGAGCTGAAAAATTAGGCCTTAGGCACTGGTGCTGGTGCCACAACACTGCAACCCCTCACAGACACTCTAGTTGGAATGCAGGAACGAGCCCTGCTGCAAAGTATTACATCAAAAATTGTAATTACACGCCCCTGTTAAACAGGGGCTGAAAAATTGTGCCTTAGGCACTGGTGGTGGCGCCCAGAACCAAAAATGTTCTTACAAGCTATCAGCGTGATGATTGAGGAGGAAGAGGATAATTACTCAGGGATAGTCACTCAGCATCAGCATAGGCAGTCTTTGAAGGGATCTGAGATTTCAAAAAAAATTATTCGGTTACATCAGCATCAGGTGCTTGGTAGCTGGTGGTGATCCAAGACTGATTAATTTTTATGAAGGTCAGTCGATCGACCGAGTCGGTGGACAGACGCACCCTGTGATCGGTTACCACGCCTCCAGCAGCACTGAATGTGCGTTCCGAAAGAACGCTGGATGCAGGACAGGCCAGTAGCTCAATTGCATACTGTGCAAGCTCTGGCCAGTGATCCATCCTCAAGACCCAGTAACCCAGAGGATTTTCGGTGGGAAAGGTGTCCAAGTCTGATCTTGCCCCTAGGTATTCCTGCACCATGTAAAACAGACGCTGGCGATGGTTGCTGGAACCGATCATACCTTGGGGCTGCGGACCAAAAAATTGTCTGAACGCATCGGTCAGACGGCCACCTTCTCCACCGCTCCTTCTTTGACTGACCGAAGCCTCAGCAACACGTTGTCCAGAAACAGGCGTTTGTAACCTCCCAGTCTCTGGGAACGCGTTGCACAAACCTTTCTGTAAGGCCTCCCGAAGATGTTTCATCCTCTGCTCCCTCTGCGATGGCAAGATAAGGTGCGCAACCTTACCCTTGTAACGTGGATCAAGGAGGGTTGCCAGCCAGTATTGGTCCTTCTCCTTGATACCACGAATACGAGGATCCTTACGCAGGCTTTGCAGGATCAGGGAGGCCATGCAGCGTAGGTTTGCTGAGGCATTCGGTCCGGAGTCCTCTGGGTCACTAAGGACGACAACGTCCGCAGCCACCTCCTCCCAGCCACGTACAAGTCCATGTGTTTCTTGGGACTGATCCCTTAAAGACTGCTGCTGATGCTGAGTGCCAGGCTCCACCTCCATACTGACACAATCTTCCTCCTCCTCCTCCTCCTCCTCCTCCTCCTCTTCCTGTGTGATCGGCGGGCACGCAGGAACACTGTCTGGATAAAGGGGGCCTTGAGAGCTAAGGAAGTCCTCCTCTTCCTGCCTCTGTTCTGCCTCAAGTGCCCTGTCCATTATTCCACGCAGCGTGTGCTCCAACAGGTGGACAAGGGGGACAGTGTCACTGATGCATGCACTGTCACTGCTCACCATCCTCGTGGCCTCCTCGAATGGTGACAGGACAGTGCATGCATCCCTGATCATGGCCCACTGGCGTGGGGAAAAAAAACCAAGCTCCCCTGACCCTGTCCTGGTGCCATAGTCGCACAGGTACTCATTGATGGCCCTCTGCTGCGTGTGCAGCCGCTGCAGCATGGCCAACGTTGAGTTCCACCTGGAGGAGGTTGGTGCCATTGTCGCAAACCACCATTCCTGCCTTAAGTTGGCGTGGCGTCAACCACCTCTGAACCTGCCCCTGCAGAGCTGACAGAACCTCTGCCCCAGTGTGGCTCCTGTCCCCCAAGCACACCAGCTCAAGCACCGCATGGCATCTTTTGGCCTGCGTACTTGCGTAGCCCCTTGAACGACTACGGAGCACCGCTGGTTCCGAGGAAGAGGCCATGGAGGAAGAAGAAGAGGAGGGGGTGGAGGAGAGAGGTGTGTCACAATCATTAGCATTTTGAAGGCGTGGTGGCGGAACAACCTCCAACACTACTGCACCTTGTCCTGCATCCTTCCCAGCTGCCAGCAGAGTCACCCAATGCGCCGTGAAACTTAGGTAACGTCCCTGTCCATGCTTGCTGGACCATGAGTCAGCGGTAATATGCACCTTACCGCTGACCGCCCTGTCCAGCGAGGCATGGACATTGCCTTCCACATGCCGGTAGAGAGCCGGAATCGCCTTCCGTGAGAAAAAGTGGTGTTTGGGTACCTGCCACTGAGGAACCGCACATTCCACAAACTCACGGAAGGGGGCAGAGTCTACCAACTGAAAAGGCAGCAGTTGAAGTGCTAGCAATTTTGCCAAGCTAGCATTCAACCGCTGGGCATGTGGATGGCTGGGAGCAAACTTCTTTCGGCGGTGCAGCAGCTGGGGCAGGGAAATTTGCCTGGTACAATCTGACGTCGGTGTACCAAAAGCAGATTGCCCACAAGTACTTGGCTGTGACACACCTAATTCTACACCTTCATTCCTCTCACTGCAGGTCTCAGAGAGGACTGGAGGTCTAGTGGGGTTGGAAATCTCAGCTGATGAGGAGCAAGGAGAGATCCTCTTTGTTCTTTGGTGTGGGTCTTTTAGATACGCTTGCCAACGAACTGCATGGCAGGTCAACATATGTCTGGTCAAGCATGTGGTACCCAAGCGGGAGATGTTTTGTCCACGTGAGATACGCTTGAGACATATGTTGCAAATAGCAGCGGTGCGATCTGATGCACTCGTCTCAAAAAAGGCCCACACCAAAGAACTTTTTGAATAACGCGCAGAGACTGCAGCGCCCTGCACATGTGGAGCTTTGGGGTGTGATGCAGTCAATGTGCTGCCCTTAGGCTGGCCCCTGGAGGGCATCCTGCCTCGTTGGTGATGTGCCGCCTCCTCCTCCTCCTCCTCCTCTCTCCTATCAGGCACCCACGTTGAGTCAGTGACCTCATCATCCCCTCCCTCCTCATCACTGGAGCAAACCTGGCAGTATGCTGCAGCAGGGGGAGCATGACTGCCAGATTGCTGTCCTTGGGCACCCCCTCTGTCCGTGCTCATGTTACTGCCTTCATCGAGCTCAGTATCATCATCAGAGCCTTCCAAACGCTGGGCATCCTCCTGGAGCATGTACCCAACACTGTGGTCAAACAGTTCGAGGGACTCCTCAGGAGGACATGGTGGAGCTAGGGAAGGAGTCACTGATGACATTGAGCCGAGGGAAGAGGCCGCTGCTTTGCCAGACAAAGCACCCTGGGCATGGGTGAGAGAGGATGAGGAGGATGAGGACAGCTTGGTCATCCACTCGACCAAGTCTTCCGCATGTTGCGGCTCAACACGGCCAGCTGCCGAAAAAAAGGCCAAGCGTGTCCCATGGCCACGTGCTGATGAGGATGCACCGTCTCCACGACCAGCACTAGACACAGAGCCTGCTTGCCCTCTCTTATTGGCTTGTGACTGTCTGCCTCTCCTTCTTGGCCTTCCAGACATACTAATGGCCTGTAGCTGTACTAAGCTGGGATATATATATATATATATATATATATATATGTACTGATACTGCAGCTAGCAAAATCAACTGCCTGCCTGTAGTATGAGAACACCACCAACCTTCTACAGGTAGCTTTAGCTGAACACTGTGAGGTGGACGCACCCCACTAACTTGTAGGTTTAGCTGAACACTGTGAGCAGGACGCACTGCACTAACTGTAAATAGTCTAGCTGCCTGACAGTGGTACTAATAGGATCAAAAAAACACCAGTAATTTTCTTCAGGTAGCTTTATATACTGTAACAAGACAAGCCTGCCTGTCAGTAGGAAGATAACAGGAACGGATCTAGCTGAACACTGTGAGCAGGACGCACTGTACTTAATGTAAATAGTCTAGCTGCCTGACCGTGGTACTAATAGGATCAAAAGAACACCAGTAATTTTCTTCAGGTAGCTTTAAATACTGTAATAAGACAAGCCTGCCTGTCAGTAGGAAGATAACAGGAACGGATCTAGCTGAACACTGTGAGCAGGACGCACTGCACTAAATGTAAATAGTCTAGCTGTCTGACCGTGGTACTAATAGGATCAAAAGAACACCAGTAATTTTCTTTAGGTAGCTTTATATACTGTAACAAGACAAGCCTGCCTGTCAGTAGGAAGATAACAGGAACGGATCTAGCTGAACACTGTGAGCAGGACGCACTGTACTAAATGTAAATAGTCTAGCTGCCTGACCGTGGTACTAATAGGATCAAAAGAACACCAGTAATTTTCTTCAGGTAGCTTTATATACTGTAACAAGACAAGCCTGCCTGTCAGTAGGAAGATAACAGGAACGGATCTAGCTGAACACTGTGAGCAGGACGCACTACACTAAATGTAAATAGTCTAGAAGATAACAGGAACGGATCTAGCTAAACTGAATACAGTGTATACATATATATATGCAACACCTGGGATGCATATATATACACAATACACTGTAAGTGCAGCTAACTGACTGACTGTTCTGCCTAATCTATCTAACTCAAATCAAATGACACTGTCTCTCTCTCTGTCTATCTCTTTCAACGCCGGAACACACACTACACAGGGCCTTATATAGTGTGGGGCGTGTACTAAATCCCCTGAACCATAATTGGCCAAAGCGTCCTTGGCTTTGGCCAATTACGGCTCTCTGTTCAGGCGGCGCTGTGATTGGCCAAGCATGCGGGTCATAGTGCATGCTTGGCCAATCATCAGCAAGCAATGCACTACGATGCCGCAGTGAATTATGGGCCGTGACGCGCCACACGAATTTGGCGCGAACGGCCCATATCGTTCGCAATTCGACGAACGATCGAACAGCCGATGTTCAAGTCGAACATGGGTTCGACTCGAACACGAAGCTCATCCCTACCCACATCATAATCCCCCCTCCACCAAATGATTTGGACCAGTGCACAAAGAAAGGTCCATAAAAGACATGGATGAGTGAGTTTGGGTTGGAGGAACTTGACTGACCTGCACAGTCCGACAGTCCGAGTCCCGACATCACATCAGCATACAGAGATACATGCTGATGTGAATTTTATTGAAAGGGCGGAAAGTGTGTTTCTTGTTCAGTGCAATTCAGTAAATAAGTGATCCTACCAGTTGGACCTGTGTGAAGAGCATAGCTCCCAACTGTCCCTAATTTTGAGGGACTGTCCCTGATTTAGAGTAATGTACCTCTGTCCTTCCTTCCTCCTAATGTGTCCCTTATTTTGGTCTGATCTATTTAGTTGTATATAAAATGCACTAGTCATCTTTCAGAAAGTGTTTCCCAGTGCTAAACCTTTCATCTCATTTCTAAATTGCTGCATTTGTAAATGTCAAAAGGGATAGTAGTAGTAGATAAAGGGATAGTAGCGGTAAAAAAAAAGCACTTGTGGGTTTAACTAAGCTTTTTTTTTTTTTCTGTATAATTTCTGTAGCCAGGGTTGGCTATTATGCCTATAATCTAGAGACATTTTCTGTGTTGTTAATATAGGGTTGGCTCCCTCTAGTGTTTGCTGGACTCTATGTGTTAATTTCCTTTTCCTATGTGAGGATGTAGAGCAAAGCATCATGGGTTGTGTAGTTCACAATGCTGAAGGGACTCCAGCAGGACTGCCAGCAGGACTGATCTGAACTATAAGGAACAGAATGCTGAGTGAACAGAACAGACTGCTGGGAAAGGATATAAAAGGGGCTGGCGCAGCCTAGATCAGCCTCTCTTTGACTCTGCCAGCAGGGTGTCTGTGTGACATTGAGTTTGATGATAATTCGTGGCCTACACAGCAGGAAGTCGGACAGCTATACCCAGAGGGATCTCTGCAGACAGCATCGCTTCTTCAATGCAGTGGACCGGAGGGTGTTCCAGGTCATCCAGCAATTTAGATTCCCATGTGCTGCAGCGTGGCGCAGCAGACGCAATTATTCAGAGCCAAGATACAGAGAGAGAGTTTCAACTGGAGTCTTCTCATCATCTGCATTGTTGCCAAATCCATCTGAATTCCAGAGTGGTGAGCGGGTATAGCCCATGTTATAGTTAAGGACACTGCTGTTAAACAACACTCACACAGTTTTGCTGGTGGCACTTGTAGTCCCACAGAAGTTAAAGAGGGAGTCCACCTACATCAACCTAAAATAAAAAACAGATACTGCAGCTGCTGACTTTTAATACATGGCCACTTACCTGTCCCAGGGTCCAGCGATGTCGGCAGCCGACGCCGATAACCCGATCGGTTCTCGGCAGCTGCCGCCGCCATTCTGGGTGAGGGAATCAGGAAGTGAAGCGTTGCGGCTTCACTTCCCGGTTCCCTACTGCGCATGCGCGAGTTGCGCTGCGCATTGTAACTGGTCCCCGCTATCTCCTGGGACCTGTGTGTTTTCCAGGAGACAGCGGGAGAGGCCCGGAAGAGGCATAGACTCCCGTGCCTCAACTGCACAAATCCTCCGCTGTGAGCTTGTACACAGCTCAGTGCATGATAGTGCGAACGTAGCTCAGAAAGAAATAATAAAAGTGGTCATAGGTAAAACCTGCTTGGTTTTTATTCAAATATTAAAAGCACAAACACCTATTAGGCGTAAAATAGCAATGAATAAAAATATGCGGCCGGCCGGCTGCAATACACACGCCCGTGCTAACAAACAACGGGACTTAGCGCGCGGTGACGTCAGTGTGTCGCTCCTCCCGATGCGTTTTCGTCACAGGTTTGACGTCGTGTTGGGGCACGAAAAGCGTCGGAAGGAGCGACGTGCTGACATCACCACGTGCTACGTCCCGTTTTTTTTTAGGTTAAGGGTTTAGAGCGCAACCATATTTTGTTTTTCATTTGTATTTGTGTGTATCTCACTTTGTGTTGCAGCTTACTTTTTTTTCCAGCGCAGTCTTTTTCTTATGATATATATATGTATCTTGTGTTTTGAAAATACAGTAAACATATTTGAACTGTTTCTTAAATACTGTGTGAGTCTCTATTTACTATCACAGCTGGTGAGATGATGGAACCCAGGGTGCCAGAGGTAAGGATTTGCAGAGTCAAGGCGGGGGGGGGGGGGGGTTCTATACCTACATACTTTTGTTAATAGGTGTCCCTCGTTCCCATCTCAAAAAGATGGGTGGTATAGAAGAGGACTTCTCACTTTATGATGACAGTGCTTGTAGAGCAGTGCAGTCCCATAGTTACGATTTCCTAAATTCAGAGTAGAGTTGCCACCCTCATAAAGGCTTTCACTACAGTGGGATGCAAAATGTTGGAGGTGGCATTGCTATTAGCCACTTGCACAATTACTGCTACAGGGTGGCCACGTTGTGCAGAATCACCTATATATACGTGATTCTGCACGTCCGGGTTTTGGGTGCAAGTGTGCGCCGCCAGCGGTTCGCTCCCGCTGTGATTTGACAGAGTGTGAGCTGATCAGCGGGAGTATGGAAGAGGAGGGAGGACAGATAGAGCAGGAGCAGAGCTATCCACAGAGACAGACCCCCTCCTGTACCATGTCCACACAGCATCTGACCCCTGTACCATGTCCACACAGCCTCTGACCCTTGTACCATGTGCGCACAGCCTCTGACCCCTGTATCATGTCTGCACAGCCTCTGACCCCTGTACCATGTCTGCACAGCCTCTGACCCCTGTACCATGTCTGCACACCCTCTGACCCCTGTACCATGTCTGCACAGCCTCTGACCCCTGTACCATGTCTGCACAGCCTCTGACCCCTGTACCATGTCTGCACAGCCTCTGACCCCTGTACCATGTCCGCACAGCCTCTGACCCCTGTACCATGTCCGCACAGCCTCTGACCCCTGTACCATGTCCGCACAGCCTCTGACCCCTGTATCATGTCCGCACAGCCTCTGGCCCCTGTATCATGTCCGCACAGCCTCTGACCCCTGTATCATGTCCGCACAGCCTCTGACCCCTGTATCATGTCCGCACAGCCTCTGACCCCTGTATCATGTCCGCACAGCCTCTGACCCCTGTATCATGTCCGCACAGCCTCTGACCCCTGTATCATGTCTGCACAGCCTCTGACCCCTGTATCATGTCTGCACAGCCTCTGACCCCTGTATCATGTCTGCACAGCCTCTGACCCCTGTATCATGTCTGCACAGCCTCTGACCCCTGTATCATGTCTGCACAGCCTTTGCCCCCCTCATTTACCATGTAAATAGAGGAATATGTTTTTTGACTTTTGTTTAACTTAAACACATTGCTAATAACACTAGCTACATGTTTATAGTTTAAATATTGATATTTGCATTGTTTAGCACTGAAACCTGCCATTTTAGGTACTTTTTTGCAGTTTCAGTAAAAAGTGTGGCTCTGTCAGCAAATTTCATGTTTTTTGTCAGGGAAAAAAAATGGTGGTGTTTGTAAATTTTGGTGTGCTGTCTGTAAATTTTACTTGGGGGGTTGGGGGGTTGGCAACACTGCACTGATTGCCGCCATTACTAGTAAAAAAAAAAAATGTTTTTAAATATTTCACAGCTTGTAGATGCTATAACTTTTACGCAAACCAATCAATATACACTAATTGGGATTTTTTTTTACCAAAAATATGTAGCAGAATATATATTGGCCTAAATTGATGAAGACATTTGATGTTTTACATTTTTTATTGGATGTGTTTTATAGCTGAAAGTAAAAAATATTGTTTTTTTTTTCAAAATTGTTGGCCATTCTTTGTTTATAGCGCAAAAAATAAAACCCACAGAGGTTAGCAAATGCCCCCAGAAGAAAGCTCTATTTGTGGGAAAAAAGGACATGCATTTTATTTGTGGACAGCGTCACACGACCGCGCCATTGTCAGTTAAAGTAATGCAGTGGCATATAGCAAAAAATGGCCTGGTCATGAAGGGGGTGGGGGGGGGGGGTGGGGTGTAAATATCTCGGAGGTGAAGCTTGTAGCTTGTCAATCAGCAACTGCTCACACCTAGTCCTGCCCACTGCTTTCTGGATTGACAGCACTGCCTCTGTTAAACTCTTCCTATTGTGAGCAGCAGTATCTAGGAACGTGTGAGACACAAATGAAGGGGGATTCGGCTCACTCAGGGAAGGTAAAGGAAGTTGTTGTTTACTTTACGAGACTTATGCATCACATAATAACTGGATTAGTTATTTGTATAGACCATTATACAGTGTTTCTCAGCCAGGGTGCCATTCGGGTTCCTCCGGGGTGCCGCAAGCATGACTTCAGTTTCCTTGGATCAGACTTAGATCAAAGATGCAATGGGGGCCTCTGATGAGATGGGGGAGCTCTGTCATGGAGGTACTTTATTGTGATTGGGTTGCTCTCATATATAGACGGCACTCTGATTTGATGGGGGGCCTCTGACTCTGTGATGGGGGGGCCTCTGATATATACCCAGATAGCAAGGATAACTTGCCATAAGTTTGTGGCACTGTTGAATTGTAAGTCTGTTAGCTTGCTGCACATTTTCACTGGCTTGTTATACACTTGCAGAGCACTTGATGCACAAGTTCTAGTTGACACTTTTCCAATTTGTAGCGAATTGGCAAGTCTCTAGCAAGAGCAAAGTTGCAGTGGTGAGTCTAAAGCAAGAGCTCTGCAAGTCTACAGCATGAAAATTCAGCCACAGTGACCCCCTGTGGTGGGATGACTATTGCACAACATAACTGAACCAGAACTTGCAGCAGACTTGCAGAATGTTTGTAAAGAAAGTTAATCTGGAGTCATGCAATGTGGACTTGCTGCAATTGTGCAAAAAAACTTGTGAAGCCTGGCAAGTCTAGCAATACCATAGCAAGTCATTTTCAAACGCCTGATGGCCTCTGTGTCCCACATTCAGTGAGGTCACGGGTGAAGGAGAGACGACTGCCGGATCGACCCAGAGCATGGGGAACCCTGGAGCTAGTGAGGCATCTGCAGCGCCCCATACCGCCAGCTATCAGGATTACACGGAGAGCCCATCATTGTGATTAGCCTGCTTTTAAAGTGGTTGTAAACCCAAAGAAAAAAATCAAACTCTGTAAGACAAAGGCATAATGAGCTAGTATGCATTGCATACTAGCTCATTATGAAATACTTACCTTAGGTCGACGCTGTTGCAGCGGTCCCCGTACACCGATGTGACCTGTGACATGTCTCCCTGAGTTATTTCCGGGTTTGCGGGCTCCGGCGCTGAGATTGGCCAGAGCTGGGATGACCTCACTACCGCGCATGTGCGCAGGAGCCGCCGGCCACGGCGCGGCCGCTGAAGAAATGGCACGAGTGGGCTGTTTCTTCAGTGTACATGCGCCGATGACGTTGGCGCAAGTGTATATGGTTCTAAACGGTGCAGGTTTAGGAGATGTTTTCAGTACCTACAGGTAAGCCTTATTATAGGCTTACCTGTAGGCACAAGTGGTGTAACTAGGTTTGCAACTACTTTAATCCCTTACTCTGTGAGTTATATTTTAACTTTATTAAAACAATTACCTGTTCTAACATACTGCACTCGGGTGATCGCCGCTGTCTCTCCCTATCATTTTCAAACTTTGCAGCACAATTGCTTGCTATCTGAGTAGGGATGACTTTGATGGGATGGAGGAACCTCTGTTGTGAAGGGGGGCTTCTGAAGATCATTTCGCCAAGATAATTGTATGCATCGTCTTAGGCTCAGGTTCTCCACTGATAAGTAACATTTATGTTTTATGCATTTTAGACTGGGGTGCTTTTGACATTTTGCATACTTTTTAAAGGTGCTGCAACTGAAAAAGTTTGACCAACAGTGCTTTAAGCCAGTGGTTCTCAACCTCAGTCCTCAAGTACCCCCAAGGGGCCATGTTTTGGGAACTTCCCTTAGAAAAATTAGCTCTTATCAATACCATGTCATTGATATTGATTTAAAGCAGCCGTGCAAAGTAAAAGAAAACCTGAAAACATGGCCCATTGCAAGGTACTTGAGGACTGAGTTTGAGAACCACTGCTTTAAGCCACCAATCACATTACTGGACCTATAGTTATGTTCAGAAGGTAAAGCTAAGCTGAAGTTTTGCAGGGAAAGTCTAGATTTGCAGATAGCATCAATTGTCTATATTTCCGTTGCATTACATCAACACGTGCGTTAATGTGACTTACTTTGCATGTTCATGTGCATTGCGTTATGGCATCTGTCACGGAACGTCCCACACTCCGCTTGAGTGCTTCCGTCATATACCACTTCCTCCCAGTCTGTATACAGATATCAGATATTCCAAAGGCTTCCAAGCACAAAACAAGGCGACACTTGCTTAGATGCTAACATGAACTGACTCTTTATTTGAGATCTCACACAAATATATACACAGCAGAATGACTAAAACCTAACCTAATTAACATGAGCTAATTAACTAATCCTTTTACCCAGACTAAGTGACTACGTCTCCTAGCTCATTGACTATTCAACACACATTACCATAAACATCAACACAGGGTTAATTAGAACAAACAACAATGAGTTGAATACTCTTAGAACCTGTGGTAAGCCAGACTAAACTCATTTACATTAAACACATTATAGTTGACATCAGACGGGTGAGTGGAGTTGATGACATTAGCATCTTCTCACAGTATGAGTCCCAACAGTATGATTCAGTCACTATTGCTACTATGGCAAATACAGGGTCCCCAGAGTCTGTGTGTCCTGGGGGACAAGGACCTGAAGCCAAAGTAACAACACCTCAAGGGTACCCCAAATGCCAGGGCCCATAATCTGTAGGCAAGAGGCTCACATTCAGTCCCCTCCAAAAGCCTCTATCCTGGGTGAGTCTGTCACAGCATCCCATTCAATAAATGGAATGCCAACACTCCATAAAAACGAAACCCTTTTTTACCAGTGCACATACCATACGTTGTGGTGCATTGTCACGCGTCATGCAATGTTCTCTACTGTAGAGTCCATTGGGGCGCCATTCACAATAAATGCCACTGCACACAGAGCAGGTGCATTGCTGTTCATTGTAGGAATGTGTGGTAACATGCACGTTGCCACAATGCACAGACATGAATGAGCTCAGAAGGTAATGTCTGCTTGCATTTTTTTTTTCACTCAATGCTCCTTTTGAGTTGCTCAAAATTGTGACACGTGATGAACATGTCTCACGTTTGTTATGTACTCCCCAACAACAGACTGCCTTTTCTTCACTTTTTAGGAAAAACAGTTGGTACAGCCCCTGGGACTAGCAGGTCAAAAGACCTTTTGTTAATCTTGCTGAAGCTAGAGATAAGATGTCTTCACACCTTTCTGTTGGTAATCACAGCACTAAGAGGCAAAAGCAGCATAACAAACAATTGACTGTGTGTTTCTTGAACATAGCACAGCATTCATTAATACTATTATTATTACACAGGATCAATATAGTGCCAGCAGTTTGGGCAGAAGAAGACAGTACAGTTACAATACAAGACGAGAGGTTTAGGTGGGGCCTGCTATTAAGAGCTTACAATCTAAAAGGGAGGGCAGGTGATATTATAGGTAATAGCTGGAAAGGGACGAGCTGATGGAGAAAGTAAAAGTTCAGTTGTTAGCTGGAGGTGGGATAGGCTTCCCTGAAGCCAAACAGAAGAGTGGATAACCAGACAGGTTGTGGTAGGGAGGTCTCTGGAGAAGATCTGGATTTAGTGGCGACCCATCCATTAGGGGCGCACGGGCGCAACCCCCACCCCCCCATCCATGTGTCTGGCCTTCTGATCTACATACAGGGGGCCGGACCATGGATTCCAAATCGAGGGGTGTTTTTTTTTTGAAGCACGTGATTATAGCCAGATCTAATAGGCTTTAAAAAAAGGTGGCCTCGGGGCACAAAGCACTGCACTCCAAGCCCACCCAGTTGTGTGACAATAGCAAATGAATATTCGCTATTGCCACACTGATCCTCCTCCCAGCCAATCAGAAAGCGGGTCTTGAGACCCATCACCTGATTGGCTGAAAGGACAGGCGATCCTTTCGGAGGCGGTAGGAGATGCACGGTGGAAGCCACTGTGATGCAGAAGAGGAGGAGAGGACACAGGAGCCGCTGTCTGCCGCCTGCCAACACAGGAGCCACTGCCCACCGCCTGCCGAAACAGGAGCCGCTGCCTGCCGACACAGGAGCCGCTGCCCGCCGCCTGCCGCCCACCGCTGCCTGCCCTCAACCTAGATGGGGTAAGTGCCGGGCTGGACGACTGACCGGGGGGTGGTAGTTTTCCACCCCCCCCCAAATAAAATACTAGCTGCCACTGTCTGGAGGAGAGCATGGGTGAAGGTGACCAGGGGACTAGAGGTCTTGGAAGGAGCCAAGAGGATGGTTTGGTGATATTTTGAAACTATGCTAGCACAGTGGAATCTGCATGTTCTCCCTGTGCTTGTAGGTAAATTGGCCCTAGTATGTGAGATAGGGACCATCGAGTCTAGTTTGCCTCTTTGGACGTGTCTGGTACAACAAAAGAATAATTAGATTGAAAGTAGCTCATGGCTGCACTAGCATAGCTTCCAACTGTCCCTGATTTCGAGGGACTGCCCCTGATTTGGAGCAATGTCCCTCTGTCCCTCTTTCCTAAATTACATGTTCCTGCAGGGTGGCTGTAATTACTAAAGGAAAACAGACTGTGCACTTTGCAAGTGTATTTTCTCTGGAGCTTAGTAAATTAAGTAAAGCTTCACTTTGCAAAGAATACCCAATCACATGGAAGGAAAATAAATTAAAAAAAAACATAATTTTTGCTTGCACATGATTGGATGATAGAAGGCAGCAGAGCTTTCCCTCACTTATTAAAGCGGAGTATCAACGTCAATTCCAATTTTTTTTTTTTAAACAATGCGTAAGTTCATATAATGTAAATGTACCACTCACTTCTTTTATCCAAAATATCCCCTGATGTCCGGTTTCGTAAAAAAAAAAAAAAAAAGTATGTGTTGCTGGCAGTTTTCATCTTGCCTGTGGGCATGTGAAGGCCACAAGCAGACAGTTCCCGGGATACGGTGATGCTGAGCTACCAGCATGCACCGCCCGTTCCCTAGCATGCGCATTGTGTACTGTGCGCAGCGCCGTAAACTTCCGACGTTGCCATCACACCGGGTAGTGTCGTCGGAGGTGCCCGTCCCGTTGTGATGGCAACAAAGATCAACCTCCAGGAAACGCTTCCAAGACGTGAGTGGCGTCATCGCGTCACTTCCGGTTTCGGAAGAGAATTAGCGGCGGCTAGCCGCACTGACTCCTGGGAATAATGATTCATAGCTCCCAGGAGACATTGCGCCGCTGGATATGACGGTGATACCCACGGGTGGCAGACAGGAAACGCCACAGTAAACAAGGCTATACAGGTAACCCTTAGGAAAAAATAAATAAAAAATTCCATTTGACAATGTATGTAATGCGAGAATGCCAAATAAGGTGAACTTCTAAAATTGTGTGGAACTCCGCTTTAACCACTTCAGCCCCGAAAGGATTTACCCCCTTAATAACCAGGCCATTTTTTGCAATACGGCACTGTGTCGCTTTAACTGACAATTGCACGGTCGTGCGACCCTGTACCCAAACAAAGTTGTTTTTTTTTTCCCCACAAATAGAGCTTTCTTTTGGTGGCAAATACATCTATTTTTTGCGCTATAAACAAAAAAAGACTGACAATTTTGAAAAAAATATATTTTTTACATTTTTTTGCTATAATAAATATCCAGGAAAAAAATTAAAAAAATCAGTTTAGGCAAATATGTATTCTTCTACATATTTTTGGTAAAAAAAAATCGCAATAAGCTTATATTGATTGGTTTGCACAAAAGTTACAGTATCTACAAAATAGGGGATATATTTATGGCATTTTTATTATTATTATTTTTTTTTTACTAGTAATGACGGTGATCAGCGATTGTTAGCGGGACTGTGACATTGCGGCGGACAGATTGGACACTTTTGGCACTTTTTTGGGACCATTGACATTTATACAGTGATCAGAGCTAAAACTAGCCACTAATCACTGTATAAATGACACTGACAGGGAAGGGGTTAACACTAGGGGGGGCGATCAAGGAGTTAAATGTTCCCTAGGGAGGTGTCTCTAACTGTGGGGGGAGAGGACTGACTGGGAGTAGAGAGAGATTGCTGTTCCTGATCACTAGGAGCAGACGATCTCTCTCTACTCCCCTATCAGAACGGGGATCTGTTTTTTTACATTAACAGATCCCCGTTCTGGCTCTCTGTGGAGCGATCATGGGTGGCCCTGCAGACATCGGGACCCCTAGCCACACGCATTAGCTCCAGCGCCACATGCGCCTGCTATAGACATTAGAGGGTATAACTGCGGCGGCTTGTCGGCAAACGGTTAAGCTCTGGAGCAACTGCATTTGCAGAGTGCACAGTCCTTTTGCCTTTAGACCCCTTTCATATTGGGGCGCTTAGCAGGCGCTACAGTGCTAAAAACAGCTTTCACACTGAAGCGGTGCACTGGTAGGACGGTAAAAAAAGTCCTGCTAGCAGTATCTTTGGAGCGGTGAAGGAGCAGGGTGTATACCGCTCCTGCCCATTGAAATCAATTGGGCAGCACGGCTATACCGCCGGCACAGCGCTGCTGCAGCAGCGCTTTGCAGTAGTTTGAACCCTTTCTCGGCCGCTAGCAGGGGGTAAAACCTCCCCGCCAGCGGCCGAATACCCCCCCCCGCTAAAACGACGGTAAATCGGCGCTGAAAATAGCGCAGTTTTACCGCTGGCGCCCCCACCACCTCAGTGTGAAAGGGCTCTTAGGAAATCAACCCCATGGTGTCATTGTTGGGAGTCAGACAGAAGACCCCAGTATTGCAAGGCAAGGCTGCCAACCACTTTGACATGCTGTAGTTCATTAAAACCGCATTTTTCACAAACGCACTTATTATTACATTTTGATAAGACCCGATCTTTAGAGAGCTCGGTTGTCTGAAAAGCTGAACTTGTAGCTGATTCCTGGCATAATACCATTCCCAGCCAGCCTACGTTAAAAGGTTTTCACATTACACAGCAGATCTAATTGTGTGATAAGTCAGGCATCATGTTGAAGCTCGCAGTCAGGTCTCATAATTTCAGCGTAGCTTTTGCCACATGCCAATTAGCCTGATGTAGGCCATAATCACCTGCTCAGCAAAACATTTCAGCTTGTGAGTCATGGAAGTACTGAAAAAGCCATTTTAAAGGACACATTTTTTATTGTAAATGTTAACAGAATTAAATGTAATGCCTGTGTATCTCCATGTGAACATTTAAATGTCTTTAAAGCATTAAAGGAAAAACATATCTAGAGTTTTAATAGCATGTTACCAATTAAAGCTGAACTACAAAAAACAAAAAAGTCCTTTCTTGCAGTGGGGCTGCACCTGCACTGCAAGAGTCAAAGATAAATTCCAGGTATGGTATATTTTTAACCGCTTGCCGACCAGCCGTCGTCATTTTACTGCGGCAGGTCGGCACGATCCCGCGAAAGCTATACGTCTGCTCGCGCAATTGGGATAGAAGGCGCGCGCACGTGCCCACTGCACTGCGGGGGTGCCGATGCTCGTGGCCGACGGTTGCAAAGACCGCCGGCCACGAGCGATCGCGGGCACGAGAGGCAGAACAGGGAAGTGTGTGTGTAAACACACAAATCCCTGTTCTGTGAGGAGTGACAGATCGTGTGTTCCTAATAGCTAGGAACCACGATCTGTCATTTCCTCTAGGTCAGTCCCACAGAAACACACACAGGGAACACAGTTAACCCCTTGATCGCCCCCTAGTGTTAACCCCTTCCCTGCCAGTGACATTTTTACAGTAATCAGTGCATTTTTATAGCACTGATCGCTGTATAAAAGCCAATGGTCCCAAAAATGTGTCAAAAGTGTCCGATGTGTCCGCCATAATGTCACAGTCCCGATAAAAAGCGCAGATCGCTTTTTAATAATAATAATAAAAATGCTATAAATCTATCCCCTATTTTGTAAACGCTATAACTTTTGCGCAAATCAATCAATATATACGCTTATTGCGATTTTTTTTTTTTTTTTTTACCAAAAATATGTTGAAGAATACATATCGGCCTAAACTGAGAAAAAAATTAGTTTTTTAAAAAAAAAAATGGGGATATTTATTATAGCAAAAAGTACAAAATATTATGTTTTTTTTTCAAAATTGTCGCTCTTTTTTTGTTTATAGCGCAAAAAATAAAAAACGCAGAGGTGATCAAATACCACCAAAAGAAGCTCTATTTGTGGGAAAAAAAAGGACGTCAATTTTGTTTCGGAGCCACGACGCACGACCGCGCAATTGTCAGTTAAAGCGACGCAGTGCCGAATTGCAAAAAGTGCTCTGGTCAGGAAGAGGGTAAATTCTTCCGGGGCTGAAGTGGTTAAACTTGGATAGGGAAACGGGACATGGGATGCTCAAATAATGAATCTTGCTTGTTTGAACAAAAGATTGTTGAATCTATATTGGCAGACACTAAAGCTCCATACTCCTCCAGCACACTACTTGAGATCACTTCACTTTCTCTACTGCGCAATCCTAGATTCCTGACACTGTTAGCACATGGTTAGGCCTCACCAAAAAAGAGCGCCAATTTTGAAAAAAAGCAATATTTTTTCCTTTTTATAATAAATTATCCCCAAAAAAATATATATAAAAAAACTAATTTTTTCCTCAGTTTGGGCCGATATGTATTCTTCTACATATTTTTGGTAAAAAAAATCGCAATAAGCATATATTGATTGGTTTGCGCAATAGTTATAGCGTCTACAAAATAGGGGATAGATTTATGGCATTTTTATTATTAATTTTTTTTTTTATTAGTAATGGCGGCGTTCTGCGATTTTTATTGTGACTGCGACATTATGGCGGACACATCGGACACTTTTGACACCATTTTGGGACCATTGTCATTTATACAGTGATCAGAGCTACAAATAGCCACTGATTACTGTATAAATGACACTGGCAGGGAAGGGGTTAAACACTAGAGGGCAATCAAGGGGTTAAGTGTATCCTAGGGAGTGATTCTAACTGTGGGGGGGATGGGCTACCACTGACATGACATCGAACACTGCTCCCGATGACAGGGAGCATTAGATCCCTGTCATGTCACTAGGCAGAACAGGGAAATACCTTGTTTACATAGGCATCTCCCCATTCTGCCTCTCCTCGCTGCAATCGCGGGCCGACGGCCAACATTGAGTTTGCGGGACCCGCAGGCGCGCGCATTGCCGGTTGCGCGCACCTGCCCAATAGGCGCCAATTTCAAAGGGACGTACAGGTACGCTCATTTGCCTGTACGAGCCATTCTGCCAACGTAAATGTGCAGCAGTCAGCAAGTGGTTACTCCCCTAAGTAAATACAACAAAAACAAGCTAAAGGACTGTTCATTGACTGGCAATGTGTGTCTGAAGTGAATGCCTGGCCAAGCAGGGTGACGTGTGGAACTACTACATTCAGCAACCCCACGGGGGCACCGCTACACTTCTTTTTACAAATCTTTATTTGGCACTAACAGCAGTGCTGCATCTATAGGGCTAACGCGTTTCGGCTGTTATTATCAAATAAGGATTTGTAAGAAGAAGCAATCGTGTTGCCGGCATTTCTTACTATTTTGATGTTCATGGGACACAATAAGCCTGAGCACCGATATTGAGCATATTACTCTACAATTGTGCGGTAGAGCTTGGGTGAGTTTTTGTCTATGGTATATTTTTGCATGGTTACATTGGTCCAGCAAATAATGCCAGTATCCACCAGCACCCACTCCTGCACATCAGGTAACCACTGCAGTGTGGGCATCAGCCGATTACCCTCTGCCATCTTCAGCTGCCTCGTGATGTCTGCAGCTAGCTGTAACCTGTAAGTTTCCTCCAGGGTGTGGCTCCACCTTCCAACTCCCCATCTGCTCGGCGCCTGAGGAACTGATAAGTAGATTCCATTCTGCACGCACTGCATTAACCCCTGGTGGAACAAACTGGGGTTTGCAGGCATACTGATTTTAGCAGGTTTTGCCCAGACATGTTGCTTGGCGCGGACTGCGCCACAGTAACTAGAGACTGATAGCAGGTGTATTGTCCAGTGGTTGCCTACGGCAACAATAAAGTCAGCAACCCATGCCTCTTTGTAAAGGACTGACTTAAAATATTCCGCAGGTTGCTTCCTATCACCCGGGGTAACGGTAGACATCCTCACACACACTTTACTGTTTTCAAGCAGGAGTTTGGAGTAAAGTTCAAGTTTCCTGTAATCCAGTGGGAAATGTCCACGCCGAACAGAGCAATGAACATATTTGTAAAACATGGGCGCGATTGCCCGCCGTGGTTGCCACGGGTGACAGGACATATTTTCCAGTGACTGAATTACAGGCAAGGTACAAGTGTCCGCCCCAGCACTGGTTGGGGTGACTGGGTAGCAGGAACAACAATATTGACAATCCTGGATGGTTGCTATTGACAATGGCACTTGTAAAAGCTGAATTTCAGGCAAACACACAGTTCTTTTCCTTTGTTGAATCCTCTATGCAACGGAGCAAGCAAAGTCCCCCTTCTTCTACGTTGCTAGGGGTGACGGCCAGCAGGTTAACCGTGATGGCGGATCTCGGTGGGACCTCCAAAATGTAGCAGTGCCCCCGTGTGTTTCAGCATCCACACATCACCCTGCTGGTCAGACATCCATTTTAGGCACACTTTCTCCAGTCAATAAACAGTCTCTTGCTTGTTTTTGTTGTATTTATTAGGGGATTAAACATGGATGGGGAAAAGGGACATGGGATGCCCAAATGATAATTACTTCTAGTTGAAATAAAGATAATTGAATCCGAAATGACAGTCTCTTATACTGCACATCTCCTCCAGCACACTACGTGAGATCACTTGCTTTCCTTACTGTGCAGTTCTAGATTCCTGTCACCATTAGCACATGGCTAGGCCTCACTGAATAAGTCCCAACATTTTCCTAGTATCCTTTAAGATGAAGAAGATAATTGTGCTAACTGATCCTTGGCGGACTACTGCTCCCAACATGTCTGATGCAAGTCCTGCCAACCCTCCTGGCTGCAGCGACTTAACTTTAACAACACCACAGTCGCTCCACTTCCGGTCCTGGCATGTTTCTTCCTGTGCTTCTCACTCACTGACCCCAGAATGGATCCCTACTGAATGACTTTCCTGGCCATGCTCCCTGCTGTCTTCCTCCTGCTCCTGTTCCAGGACACCTCTCGATGACCCTGTAGAGAGAGGTTCCCTCCCAGCTCCCGAGCTCCAGGCCTGAGGTACACCCCCCCTCCAGAAAAGGGGGACCCTCATGGGCCACCACAGCCTAACACGCCATCATTCAGTTCTTCCACCTGACAACTCCTCCCACAACAGGCTGACAATGGGTATATATAGGAGGCCTGCCCCCTGCTAATCCTAGTTGGGGATTGGTCAGGGCTCCCAAATACACCCCCTGTCACTCCGGCACTCTACCCTGCCTCTTTTCCAGAACCTTCTCACTGGAAACATAGAAGGTGCCCAAGAGCTGAGGCACATGTCAGTCACCTGCTGCTACACTAAACCACTCCCCTGCACCCAGATCAAAAACAAACAGGCCTAGCTCACAGCTAAGCCTGCCTAAATTTACCTGCACTGGCAGTAAAAACACAAACACAACTCTAGCACTTACCTACCTAAGGTAGAGGGTGCTACACTGGGTATAGGGATTATGGGATAGCCAAGTTGACTTTAAGAAAATACAGATGAGGACAAACTTCTTTCTCTATGTACAAAAATGAAGATCTCTCTATTCACAATGGGACTGTACTCCCTCCAGAATAATCAGCCTCTATGAATCAGTGAGTGACAAGATCCTTTATGGATTAGGTGCTCTCAGTCCCCTTTAAAGAATTAGCACAAAGCTGCAAACTGTATGCAGAAGTGTCCTGCTTCCCCTGTAGAACTTCACCCAGTTCTGACACTTGCAGAAACTACCAGCCCGCCTGGCTGCTCTGAAGTACTCCCCAGGACAAGTAATCAGGATTTAGCACAACGCTGTCCTTGGAAAGTATGCTACGTCTGGCAGTCTTTCCCCTGGATGTGCTGAGGTACTCACACTGTTCTTTACTCCCTGCTTCACTGGGCAACACTCCTGTTTAGCCCTCCATGTGATCAGATCTTCCCAAGCCAGCCCGGATGTTCAAAGGTGATGGAGACTCCTCTCTTAGGCTTTCTCTTCTTTCTTTCCTCAGTTTCAGCCTGGAAGCAGAGCCTCCAGCCCGGGGTCCCCTCCCAGGCCACACGAGAGTAACCTCAGCACTCCATCTTCCACCCGACTCACTTGCTGGCCAGGCTCCACCATATTTAAGGGCTGACCCAGCCACCCTGCCAGGCCCTCTGCCTGGGGATTGCCCGGCTTCCCTCAAGTATGCAGCTCAGGACCTCCTGGCCTCTGCTCACTAACTTCCAGAAGCTTCTCCTAGCTTTTAGATCCAGGAGGAGGTACCAAAGACCTGCCCTGTAGAGCCATCCAGCCTGACCTGCAGTAAGCCGACCTAAATGCAGTCTCACACAGTTAACATGAGTTGGCCAAATAAATTTGCCTAGACTAGTTGCACACTAGAGGGTGCTACATTTCTATCATGTGGATGGCCAGGTTCCAGTGCGTCGCTTATCAGACGGCTTCAGCTTGGTGGCTCTGGTTTTATCCTATAGTCTCCTCTCCACAGTCCACACACATCTGACTCCTCCCGAGACCCACCATCCCGGCGGTAATCTCACTCCTCTCCAGACTCCCCCAGAGATAGCAGTCATGATACAAGAGATGATCAGAGACTGAAGACATTATACAAGAGATGATCAGAGACTGAGGACATGATACAGGAGATGGTCAGAGACCGAGGACATGATATAAGAGATGGTCAGAGACTGCAGACATGATACAAGAGATGATCAGAGACTGCAGACATGATACAGGAGATGGTCAGAGACCGAGGACATGATATAAGAGATGGTCAGAGACTGCAGTCATGATACAAGAGATGGTCAGAGACTGCGGACATGATTCAAGAGATGGTTAGAGACTGCAGACATGATTCAAGAGATGGTCAGAGACTGCGGACATGATTCAAGAGATGGTCAGAGACTGAGGACATTAAAGGAGAGATGGTCAGAGACTGAGGACATGATACAAGAGATGGTCATAGATTGCAGACATGGTACAAGAGATCAATGCAGCCTCACTGTGACCACCTGCAGTCTCACTGTGCCCATCTGCAGTCTCACTGTGCCCATCAATGCAGCCTCACTGTGCCTATCAATGCAGCCAAACTGTGCCAACAATGCAGCCTCACTGTGCCCATCTGCAGCCTCGTCAGTGCCCTTTAATGCAGCCTCACTGCCCATCTGCAGCCTCATCAGTGCCAACAATGCAGCCTCACTGTGCCCATCTGCAGCCTCATCAGTGCAAACAATGCAGCCTCACTGTGCCCATTTGCAGCCTCATCAATGCCAACATCAGTGCTAACAATGCAGCCTGATAATCTGCAGCCTCACTGTGCCAATCTGCACCCTCACTGTGCCCATCTGCAGCCTCGTCAGTGCCCATCAATGCAGCCTCACTGTGCCCATCAATGCAACCTCACTGAGCCATCAATGCAGCCTCACTGTGCCCATCTGCAGCCTCACTGTGCCCATCTGCAGCCTCACTGTGCCCATCTGCAGCCTCACTGTGCCCATCTGCAGCCTCACTGTGCCCATCAATGCAGCCTCACTGTGCCCATCAATGCAGCCTCACTGTGCCCATCAATTCAACCTCACTGAGCCATCAATGCAGCCTCACTGTGCCTATCTGCAACCTTATCAGTGCCAACACTGCAGCCACACTGTGCCCATCTGCAGCCTCGTTAGTGTCAACAATGCAGCCTCACTGTGCCAACAATGCAGCCTCACTGTGCCCATCTGTATCCACATCAGTGCCCATCTGCAGCCTCGACAGTACCTTGATTACACACAGCTGGTGTCTCCTGCTGTGTCATGCAGCTGCAGTCTTAACTGTTCAGTGGCTGTCCACTGTAACAAAGCCCCGCCTCCTCGTCTGTGATAGACGGTCAACTGAACACTGATACAATGCTGTGAAATTGAATCAGTGTTCCATCTATCACGGATGAGGAGGCGGGGTTTTGTTACAGTGGACGGCCGCCGAACAGTTAAGACTGCAGCTGCATGACACAGCGGAAGACACCCGCTGTTTGTGATTACACAAATGGAGAGAGGGAAAGGAGGACTCTACATTTTGATTGGCCCTGGGCGCCGCTGCAGACGCAGCTCAAATCAGCCCCAGGGCAGGCGGCCTACCGGGAAATTTCTCGGTATCCCGGTAGGCCAGTCCAGCCCTGCTCCAGGCTGAGTGGCAGTGCAGGCTCAGCCAGGAGATCGTGCCACACTCGCGGGTGTCCATGAGCTCGCCGTCAAATGCGGGAGACTTGAGATGTCTGCCTTTACTAAAAACTGCCTACGCAGATAAGGGGCATCTGTAGATAAAAAGAAACTGCAGCTTTGTGTAAAGTTCCATAATGTGCTTGCTATGGGTGTAGGCCATTTACAGTGGCTTGCGAAAGTATTCGGCCCCCTTGAACTTTTCAACCTTTTGCCACATTTCAGGCTTCAAACATAAAGATATAAAATTTTTATTTTTTGTGAAGAATCACCAACAAGTGGGACACAATTGTGAAGTGGAACGAAATCTTTTGGATTTTTGAAACTTTTTTAACTAATAAAAAAATGAAAAGTGGGGCGTGCAAAATTATTCGGCCCCCTTGCGTTAATACTTTGTAGAGCTACCTTTTGCTGCGATTACAGCTGCAAGTCGCTTGGGGTATGTCTCTATCAGTTTTGCACATCGAGAGACTGAAATTCTTGCCCATTCTTCCTTGCAAAACAGCTCGAGCTCAGTGAGGTTGGATGGAGAGCGTTTGTGGACGTATTGTATATTATGATGCATTATATTATTATTATTATTATTATATTACTCATGAACTGATGTCTATGCATTTCTTTGATTAGCAATTCTCTATGGCTATACAGCCTATAAGCCCCTCAAGGGGTGGTGACAGTTAATTTAATATAAGGTATCCTAGACTTTTTCAAAGACCTACCCATGCCTCATTTAAAGTCCCACTACCCCTCTCTTGTTTTTTGTGAACAGTAGTTTTCAGCTCTTTCCACAGATTCTCGATTGGATTCAGGTCTGGACTTTGACTTGGCCATTCTAACACCTGGATACGTTTATTTGTGAACCATTCCTTTGTAGATTTTGCTGTATGTTTGGGATCATTGTCTTGTTGGAAGATAAATCTCCGTCCCAGTTTCAGGTCTTTTGCAGACTCCAACAGGTTTTCATCCAGAATGGTCCTGTATTTGGCTGCATCCATCTTCCCCTCAATTTTAACCATCTTCCCTGTCCCTGCTGAAGAAAAGCAGGCCCAAACCATGATGCTGCCACCACCATGTTTGACAGTGGGGATGGTGTGTTGAGTGTGATGAGCTGTGTTGCTTTTACGCCAAACATATCGTTTTGCATTGTGGCCAAAAAGTTGGATTTTGGTTTCATCGGACCAGAGCACCTTCTTCCACATGTTTGGTGTGTCTCCCAGGTGGCTTGTGGCAAACTTTAGAGGAGACTTTTTATGGATATGTTTGAGAAATGGCTTTCTTCTTGCCACTCTTCCATAAAGGCCAGATTTGTGCAGTGTACGACTGATTGTTGTCCTATGGACAGACTCTCCCACCTCAGCTGTAGTTCTCTGCAGTTCATCCAGAGTGATCATGGGCCTCTTGGCTGCATCTCTGATCAGTCTTCTCCTTGTCTGAGCTGAAAGTTTAGAGGGACAGCCAGGTCTTGGTAGATTTGCAGTGGTCTGATACTCCTTCCATTTCAAAATGATCGCTTGCACAGTGCTCCTTGGGATGTTTAAAGCTTGGGAAATCTTTTTGTATCCAAATCCGGCTTTAAACTTCTCCACAACAGTATTACGGACCTGCCTGGTGTGTTCCTTGGTCTTCATGATGCTCTCTGCGCTTTCAACAGAACCCTGAGACTATCACAGAGCAGGTGCATTTATACAGAGACTTGATTACATACAGGTGGATTCTATTTATCACCATCAGTCATTTAGAAATTTTATTTCTTTATGTTTGAAGCCTGAAATGTGGCAAAAGGTTGAAAAGTTCAAGGGGGCCAAATACTTTCGCAAGCCACTGTATGTACCTCATGAAGCCTAACTTAAAAACTCCCAGAACGTTGTTAGGAATGGCTTAACTGTTACTGGTGAACCATCACTAGAGTGAGCACTCAAATGCTGAGCTCACAACTACTGCATCAGGGGAGAGAAATCCAATGTGAGGGGGTTTGAATCAGAGAAAGAGCTCACTCCTGTGATGGTGAGCCGTAACAGCTAGGCCTCTCTTAGCAATGTCCTTAGCAACATCCTGGGAGTATTTCAGTCAGACTTCAGAAGGTACGTAAATTACCTTTACCTATAGCAAGAGTATTATTCAACTTTAGTCAGAGCTGTACAGTTTGTTTTTATTTACAGACGTCCCTTTTATCTGCCTAGGCAGTTTTTGGAAAAGGTGAACTACCCCTTTAATTATTACAGAATGCGACATTATCTTTAAAACTCAAAGTACTTTATTTATAAAAAAAAACAAAAAACTTTATTTTTCTGTCACACAGATGTTAATGTTTTACAGGCACTGTAATGGAGATTGGGTTGGTAGCAGAGGCTTATAAACATCCTCTACACGATATCAGGGCTTATTGATTGCCCTCAGGCCCAGTGGGGAACACAAAGGGCAGTGTGGCCCCTGTCTGTGAGGTACTGGGCCCCTCAGCCCCGCGCTCCCCCACACCTCACACTCCCCTCAGCTAATGCTACCGGGTTAGCCCTGCCTCTCCACCAAACTTAGGACTCGGGCCCGCCCTCATTGCGCATGGTTGGCAGCCAACAGCCCGCTGATTGGGCTTTCTAGGCAGCCCGAGCCACGCTGTCTTGGCCGTCCCGCCGTCTGATTGGCCGGGGCCGTTCGAGACGTTTGGCGATTGGACGTTGGCCGCCGTCAGTCGGGCTGTCTAGTCCTCTTCGTTATTTTCCGTCGCGGTCAGGCTGGGGATGCTGTGCAGCCTCCATAGTGTCTGCGGGGGAGCCGCCGCCGCCACCGCTGAGCGCTGTGCACGGAGAGGGAGCGGAGGCGGCTTGAGCGCTCACTGGAGGCGGCCTGGGGGCTGTGGCCGGGCCTAGGGATCGCCTGTGGTGTGAGGAGGGGAAGGAGAGCCGAGGGCGGAGGAGGAGGCCGCACTGTGCCGGGGATGAGTGCGCCGCTCAGCCGGGACACTGACTGGTGAGTGAGGGACTTTGCTTTGCTATCCTCGGGCTTCATCCACACCGAGACCAGTCATCCCCATCCCTGCCCAGTGTTATACTGAAGGGAGTCATCCCCATCCCTGCCCCCAGATCAAAGGAGTCATCCCCATCCCTGCCCCCCAGATCAAAGGAGTCATCCCCATCCCTGCCCCCCAGATCAAAGGAGTCATCCCCATCCCTGCCCCCCAGATCAAAGGAGTCATCCCCATCCCTGCCCCCCAGATCAAAGGAGTCATCCCCATCCCTGCCCCCCAGATCAAAGGAGTCATCCCCATCCCTGCCCCCCAGATCAAAGGAGTCATCCCCATCCCTGCCCCCCAGATCAAAGGAGTCATCCCCATCCCTGCCCCCCAGATCAAAGGAGTCATCCCCATCCCTGCCCCCCAGATCAAAGGAGTCATCCCCATCCCTGCCCCCCAGATCAAAGGAGTCATCCCCATCCCTGCCCCCCAGATCAAAGGAGTCATCCCCATCCCTGCCCCCCAGATCAAAGGAGTCATCCCCATCCCTGCCCCCCAGATCAAAGGAGTCATCCCCATCCCTGCCTCCCAGATCAAAGGAGTCATCCCCATCCCTGCCTCCCAGATCAAAGGAGTCATCCCCATCCCTGCCCCCCAGATCAAAGGAGTCATCCCCATCCCTGCCCCCCAGATCAAAGGAGTCATCCCCATCCCTGCCCCCCAGATCAAAGGAGTCATCCCCATCCCTGCCTCCCAGATCAAAGGAGTCATCCCCATCCCTGCCTCCCAGATCAAAGGAGTCATCCCCATCCCTGCCTCCCAGATCAAAGGAGTCATCCCCATCCCTGCCTCCCAGATCAAAGGAGTCATCCCCATCCCTGCCTCCCTGATCAAAGGAGTCACCCCCATCCCTGCCCCCCAGATCAAAGGAGTCATCCCCATCCCTGCCCCCCAGATCAAAGGAGTCATCCCCATCCCTGCCCCCCAGATCAAAGGAGTCATCCCCATCCCTGCCTCCCTGATCAAAGGAGTCATCCCCATCCCTGCCCCCCAGATCAAAGGAGTCATCCCCATCCCTGCCCCCCAGATCAAAGGAGTCATCCCCATCCCTGCCCCCCAGATCAAAGGAGTCATCCCCATCCCTGCCCCCCAGATCAAAGGAGTCATCCCCATCCCTGCCCCCCAGATCAAAGGAGTCATCCCCATCCCTGCCCCCCAGATCAAAGGAGTCATCCCCATCCCTGCCCCCCAGATCAAAGGAGTCATCCCCATCCCTGCCCAGTGTTATAGTGAAAGGAGTCACCCCAATCCTGCACCCCACCAGATCAAAGGAGTCACCCCGAACCTGCACCCCCCCCCACAGGTCAAAGGAGTCATCCCCATCCCTGCCCTGTGTTATACTAAAAGCAGTATCCCATCTCCACACCCACACCAAGGTCCAGAGAAGTCATCCCCATCCTGACACCCAGAGTAGAATCCGGGGTTCTCATCTCTATCCTTACATACAGAGTTATACCCAGAAGTGACATCTCCACCCACATGCCTAGTCTAGGATCCAGAGGAGTCTCCTCCACCCCTGTCCAGTGTTGTATACAGAAGTGTACAGAGTGTCCATACAGAGTTACTATACCTATACTGTAGGTGTCATCTCCATCCTTGGTGGTGGTATACCTGGAGCAGGGTCCTGAGATGTCATCTCCATCCATACATAGTTAATATCTATAGGTTTTATCTCTATCCATAGTAGTTATACCTATACTGTAGGTGTCATCTTTGTCCTTGCATGCAGTGTTATACTCGGAGGTGTCATCTCCATCCTTGCGTACAGAGTTATTATACCCAGAGGTATCATTTCCATACTGTGATACTGTATCCAAAACTGGATCCAGAAGTGTCATCTCCATCCATACAAAGGCATTATCCCTGGAGATGACATCTCCATCCATGCAGTGTTATACTCAGGTGTCATCCCCATCCATACAAAGATATACCCAGAGGTGTCATAGTGTTATACATTGTCTATTGTTCTATATACTCAGCACTACAGTGTTATATATTCTCTAGTACTGTTCAGTGTTCTTTCCAGTATCTATTGTTATCCAGTACTACAATATTCTGTCCATTGTTATCCAATGTAACAATATGAGTACAGTGTGCAGTGCTGTACCCACCCACTGCTAGTCTTCTGTCTGAAGCCCTATTATTATTATTATTATTAATAATTTTTTTTCTTTTGTGTCCAGTACTGCAGTGCTCTGATCTCTCCAGTATCCATTGTTGTGCAGTGTTCTATGTATCCCGTACTATATACAGTGTTCTGTGTATTTGGTGCTGTTCTGTTTAACGTCTGGTGCTGTATTCACTGTAACATTCTGTGCTGCAGTTTTATATTTGGTGTCGCATTCTAAACATCCATCCTTTTCAAGCAAGCGAAGTTGGTGGACAGAATGCAGCCACAATCCAGTTAGAAGTCGCCCCCCCCCCCCCCCGCCTTTTTTTTTTCTATTTACATTTTTAAACATGCATTCATACTCCGATTGCTCCATCCGAGTTCCTGTCCCCGGTGTTCTGGAGGAAAAAAACAAAAAGATTCTTGTTGTAGAAGTTGAACTGTGGTGGATGTTGTGCAGTATGTGTGATAATTGTTGTACACTCTATGGAATGGGGTGATCAGTTTTATTTTTTCTGACCCTGTTACTCTGCTATTGCAGCAGCATTTTTAATTTAAATGGTCACGGCTGTATTGCTGAATCCTCTTCTCCTTCTCCTTCTCCCAAGTTGGTTACATATAGAAAGATCTGTCTGTGTACTTCACCCTGTTTCTATTTTTTTTTTTTTCTCACTGGTAAGGACTCTATGCTCAGTAGTTTGTGTGCTTGTATTGCTACCGCTCATCTCCCTGTACCTCTTGGTATGTGGCCATCGCACTCAGAAAGCAAATTAATATTCAGAAAAGGGTTTTTATTTACCTGCTCCTGTTACCCTGGATGAATGTGCATTATATCTAGACCACAAATTGTACTTGCAGTACTTTTTTTATGTTGTGATCCTCTACCTGCTTTAGTCTACTTGTCTACATCCACCTATATTGTTTTACTGCTGGTTTTATCCAGATATCACAGGTCAACATATAAATTGTATAGCAATGCACATGGGAGGTGTGTATATATATATATATATATATATATATATATATATATATATATATATATATAATTTCTCTCATCCTTCAGCATTGAATGTATGTGCTGAAGTGTGCCAGATGGTCCATTGATGTTAGCTGCTGAGGGATCTGTTGTTACGGCTATTTTTGCTACGAGGGATCTACTGTTGAGGGAGAGGTCTGTTGTTTCTGGCTACTGGAGGGTCTAACAAAATGATTGTAAAGCTCTGGAGGAGGATCGGGGCTGCTCTGTGCAAAATATATATATATATATATATATATATATATATATATATATATATATATATATATATATATATATATATATATATACATACATACATACATACATACACACACACACACACACACACACACACACACACACACACACACACACACACACACACGAAAAAAAAGTTATACTTTCCTGCTCTGCACAGAGCGGCCCCTGATCCTCCTTTTTCTGGGGTCCTTTGCGGTGCTCCTGGCTCCTCCTCTTCTCGAGTGCCCCCACGGAGGGCCACTTTTCATGGGGGCACTCGTGCGGGTGCGTCCTTTGACAAAGACAGCAGGAGTCGGCCCCGTGTCACTGGATTTGATTGATTGACCGCAGCGGTAGACAATGGCTCCTGCTGATGTGCTCGTCGCTGGAACAATCTGGTTCAGGTAAAAAAAAAAAAAAAAAAAAACTTGAGGGTTTACAACCCCTTTTAATGCTGGCTGCTCGGTGATCTATTGCTGGGGTGGATTGAGGATCTATTGTTGCTGGGGCAGGCTCTATTGTTGGCTCAGGGGATCTATTTTCCTGCTTGTTTGTTTTTTTATTAAATTCAATGCAAAGCACCACAAAAATTCTCTAGAAGAGGCGATACGCAGAGCTGGGTAGAGACAAGGGGTGACTCGGGAGGTGGTATCTGATTCTGCACCCATTCCCTGAGCAAGAAAGCCCTGTATATATTAGTGTATCTATAATTTAGTACTGGACACATCGATGCAGTGCATAGTCGTACTACTTGTGCAGCAATGTGAAAATGGTGAAAGAAATGTGGTCACTGGTTAGAACGTTTTGTACACAAAGCCACCTTCTCGCACGCTGAATATTCATATAACTATTCTCTCCAACATCACAGATAATCAGATTATTATATGCTGTCGATTGCATTACTAACCACATATGCATCCCACGAACTTTCTCCCTCACACTGATCACCTGTATCTCTGGAGATGGGTATCTTGTATTGCTGAATGTTTGCTCATCATTTAAAATGTTTTTTTTTTCTTCAAGTTTTTATATTACCTGGATTACTGATTTTGCGTTTTGTCTCTTCCTTTGTTCAGCACTATGGGAGATGACGGTGCCGTGTATAATTAATAGTAATGATCAGATGTCTTTTGAGTCTCTAGTACCAGAGCATTGTTCCTTAGATCTCTCTCTAATATTTTCTGCCTAAATCCATTGCATCCTGTCTCCTCTGCTCCTCTATGCATAGTAAATGAAGAGTACTGTGCAGGTTCCCCTGCAGCAGCATCCAATATATAGATAGATGGGTCTGTCTGTCACAAACAGACAATATCTATCAGTGAAGATGTACAGTACTCTAGAAATTAATGATATTTTAGTTTCTGCAGCTAGATCGTCAAAAGATTTTCTGACGGCGTTGCCATATCCTGCTGCTCATTTTCTGGTTGGATAAGTAATGTTAGGTTTGGGGTATTTTAAATTTCTCTTTGCAGCAGGGCTGTAACATATAGTTGACATAAGAAAAAGTATGAAATTGATTTATCGTAACCGGACAGGAAGTCATAGAGCGTGGGTTATACGTCGCAGCCCTCTGGTAATTGGGCACTGACAAAATTGCACCCTCATAACCCTGCTGACTCTATGCGATATATTTTTTTTTTTTCGCCTGGCACTTCTATCGAGGGTTAGCTTCTTAATGTGTCAGGGCTCGCTACCAGTTTCCCCATCGGTAACCTTCGATATACATCTTGGGAATCGTACCTGGACCCTGCAACAGTGGGGTCAGTCTGTAATGTTTTCTTCAGCCCTGGGTTTTGCATTTGGCACTCACAGAATACTGTACATTTTTGCATTTGTAGTTGGACACAGAATACTGTACAGGGGTATGCCCACCATGGTGGGTGTAGTTTGGTCCTCTCTGGGAACCTGCAGTGTGGGATATGGTAAAGCTTATTGCACACCACTAATTTTTTTTTTTTTTTTTTTAATTTCATCCTGACATCTCCGCTCGGAGCCGCTGTACTAACAAACCAGTGTTAGTAGAGCAATCTTCCCTGCTGTCCTATTGTGTTTTTGATGGGGGTGGCCTCGCTGTCAGATAACTCTAGTCAGATCGGGAGCAGGTTGGCAGCTCGTTTTCCAGCATGCACGGCCGGCTTCTGTCGGACCGTCTGCCATTCACACGGGCCGAATGTTGGCCAGTTTTTTTGAACTTCCGTTGTCTCCCAACATTCGGCTCGTATTTACTAGGCTTTAGACAGGGTTCTCTTGTATGGTGACCAGGTCCTGGTTTTACTTGTGGGGTGATCACTTATTGTGTTATCCTCTTCTGTTAAAGATCCATACTCGGAGCTGCATGTGAATCGCACAGGAATGTGCTGCATGTAATTGTGCGATTCACATCCAGTTCTGTGCAGTGATTTTAGTCCATTCATTTTGAATGGGCTGAAATCACACTGCACCGTACTAAATGTAGTGCATGCACCATTTTTTTAAATGCACTATTAGATTACATGCTATCTGGTGCAGGCAAGAGCACTGTGTTTGCAACCTGCGTTTTTGGGGGGGGGGGGGGGTGGGTGGGGGTGTCATTAACTTTGCACTGACACTCACTGCAGATTGCAAGGGCAGTGTGATTTGAATGCGGTGCAGGGACTCTATCTTGGTGGTAGGTATTGTTCTTATGTTTACCTTTTTCAAACTTGGTGGGTTTTTCCCACACAGGGTTGCTGCTTGGGTGGTAGAGTTGGTTGCTCCATGCTAGTTGATGCATTTCCACCTGCCATTTCTGCTGGGAATTAAAGCACGTCTGCTGGTCTCCCGGCTACCTGATGTCCTGGAGTTGTGCCTCTGGAACATCAGTCAGCATCTTGGGTTATTGTGACCTTCTCGGCCATGCTAATACTCGCTCATTCCGCATCCTTTTCAGAAGTACCCCACAGGGGATCCCCTCAATTTGGCAATTGCAGAGACAAGGCGCAGAGGAGCTAAGAAAATAAAGGGCCCAATAACACTTGTGCAACTGAAGTCACTGAGGAAAACCAGCTCAGGGTGATGGCTGTTCGACTTGTGGCATAGATTTGAATGGGTGCCATTAAAAAGAATGGACTGAGACTTGTCATGCAACTTTGGACAGCAAAGTCACATGACAAGTCGCACAAGAGGGAACCTAGCCTAAAGCTGGCCTTACACCTGTAAAATGTAATTCAAAAGATGTCCTGATTTTTAGAACATTAGTTACCTAAGAGTTAACGGGGACAATTCAACAGTAGTTTTAACTAAAATGAGTGAAGAAAATCGAAGGAAAGGGCTGGAAATGTGTTTTCAATTCTAATTGGAACTAACTGACTTCTCATTGAGTTTTCTGCCAAATGAGAAAAATGATTGCTGTTGAAACCTAGGCCCTAAAGGATAGGGGCAACGCTGACCGACCCGGAGGGCCTACTTTGGCTGGTGCAAATGCAGGTACCTCAACCCCCATGAATATTCCATTCCTCCCATTCTGGCTTTCCTCCAGTCTGGCTAAGACCAATACCTGGGACAGGGACAGGTTTCTGCCTTATCCACACTATTCCAGAAACCTTTAGCTCTGCGCACTGTTGTCCAAGACCTCTATACAAGGAGTTACTAATGTTCTCACACACACTCTGACCTCCTGTGTCTCCATGGGATCTAAAACTGATGCTTTTGCTTCTTCAGAAATTTCTTTAAACCGATTTAGGATTTTCCCATTGTTGATTTTACAGATAAGGTGGCCTTTTTTTTTTTTTTTTTTTTTGTGGCCATTACCTTCAGGTGTGTCTCCGAGTTGGGGGCTGACAAGGTGGTCCAGAGGCTCAGACACTTCTTCCTCCTCAATGTAGTCTCTTCATTTCAACTTGGTGAGGACATTGTGCTTGCTTCACAAAAAAAGCTATTTTCCTTGTATTAACTACTTGACAGGGCACTAGTAGTGTCTGGAGTCAAAGCTTCGAGTATCAACATCACGTTAAACACCTTACTTCTGTTTTTAACTTTTTTCCTTTCTTGTTGTTCTTTCTTGACTGCACCCCCAGACTGCTTATCTGGAGCCTGGACAGTCTTCTTTTTAAGGAGGGGTAGTTGTAAAAGCCTATTCTCAGGCCTCAGTTTTGAATGATTATCTATCAAGAACAACCAATGGTAACATTCTCTATAGTAGACATTGTATTTGTTTGTTATGCATTACCTGTAAATGAAAAGAATGCTTCACCTCCCTGCCTGTATGGGGGTTGGGACCTACGTAGCCCACAAGAACATCTTCGGAAAGAGTCCCTTTTTTTTCCTCACTGAAGGTCGCAGGTGTCAACATTCTGATTCCTCTTCCAGCATTGCTGGTTGGCTCAGGGAAGTTCATTTCAAGGAAAGGGTTCTTCCACTCCCTATTAGGGCCTATTCCATCTGATCTGTAGGTGTTTCCTGGATCTCCCAGACCAGTATTTACTGGTGTGTGTTTTGTGTGTGTGTGTGTGTGTGTGTTTTCTTTGTAGGCTATTTTTAGTTTAATTCTGAGAAATGAATTCCGGGGTTTATTTATTTTAGGTCTCATGTTTGCAAAATGAATGATGATTAAATAAGTGTATTTGTTTTTTGCACAATTGAAATGGCCACCAAGGTGATCATTGCTTGTTAACTAGGACAGTCTTCCCAGTGCATTATGACAAAATTATTTCCTCTCGTGATACTATATCATCTGTCATTTTCTGCATCAGTTCAACAGTAAATTTACCCAGAAAATGATATGCCTTTCCTTGTGGACAGTGATTGTGTGTGGTGTGCTCCCCCCCCCCCCCCCCCCCCAACTGTATTTCTCATAGTAGGGTTGTCATGCACCTAAAACTGTATGCTCAGGTTTTACTTATTTCTATCCTTTTAAAAGTTTATTCTCAAAAGCCTTGAAATACTAGAAAACAATTGGCTTTTGAGGACCCCACAACTATATATGTGCATATACACACACTGCCCTAACTTTTTGACCACTGATAGGTTTGGTGAATAACATTAATTATCTTGTTATTGGCAAAAAAGTCGGTGGGATATACTAGGCCAGAGATATACAATTAGTGGACCTCCAGCTGTTGCAGAACTACAAGTCCCATGAGGCATAGCAAGACTCTGACAGCCACAAGCATGACAGGCAGAGGCATGATGGGACTTGTAGTTTTGCAACAGCTGGAGGTTTGCTAATTGCATATCCCTGCACTAGGCAGTAGGTGAACATGCTGTCCCTGAAGTTGATGTGTTCAAAGAAGAATAAAATGGGCATCACAGTTGTGTATAGAGATGCATAGCTGCAGACCAATCGGGGGGGGCCCATGCTGACCGGTGTCCGCAGCCAAAGGCTCCTACAGTGTGAGAGTATCGGAACTGGACCACAAAGCAATGGAAGATGATGGCCTGGTCTGATGAATCACATTTTCTTTTACATCATGTGGATGGTCGGGTGTGTGCGTTTCTTACCTGGGGAAAGATCCACCCCAGGATCCAGTATGGGAAGAAGGCAAGCCAGTGGAGGCAGTGTGATGCTTTGGGAAATATACTGTTGGCAACCCTTGGGTCCTGCCATTCATGTGGATGTTACTTGGACACCCACAACTAGGGCTGGGAGATTTTCCCCATTCATCTTTCAGGACAGCACCATAGAGAGACACCGGCTCCTCCCCTCTTAGGAAACACCGCCTTCCAATTCAATATTTAAATCTCATCTTCCCCACGGCCCCTCAGTTCAGGTGTTTCCTCCGGTGGGGAGACACTGCTTGGGAACCAAGGCGGATCAGTCAGGGAGACTGAAGCCAAACAATCTGTCTGTGGAAGAGGGGGAGTCGGGTCTCTCTAGCTCTTCCCTCTATTATTTTTTATTCAGTCAGGTAAAGGCTGGGGAAGCCATACTTACCTGTTTTTTAACTGAATTAGCGCGCCTCAGCCTCTCTTGGAGAAAGAGACAGCTGAGGGGGTCTGTATTTCTTCTGCCTAGGGGGGCGCTGTGGGAAGTGCCTGAGTCTCTCCTGCTTGCTCAAGCAGCCAGCGTCTGAAGCTCTATGGCCGGGTCGGGTGACGTCAGTTCCGGCGAGGGCGGGCACTTCCGACGATTCCGCGTCTTCCGGTTCCGGACGCGGAGATAGAAAACGGACCGAGCGTTCGGCTGGTGCGACCCTCTTGCCTTGCTGTAGAGTCAGCTATCGGGGGAAACGATCGACCACCATCCTCAGCGGACATGTCGGAGACAGAGGTCTCTAGAACTGCTCCAGGAGACAGTAGCACCAGCCATGCTAAGGTAAGTGGAACCCTGGGGTGGTGTTCCCTTACCTAAATCCCGATAGCTTCACGGGTGTTCTCCCCTCACTGGTGGTCGGGGGGAAGGGGAGTGTGTCTGGGACCCTGGTGGTGGTTGGTCCTGGGGGGGGCACTCCTGGTGGACCTCTGTAGAAGCACTGGTGGGATTGGGCATTTATGGCGACTCTCTCTCTCTCTCTTTCTTTTTCAGAAAGCCACAGAGAAAAGCAAGTCGCCTCATGGTTCAAAGAAAAAATGCCCCTCTTGTAGAACTAGTATGGGGGAATCCTGGTCCAAGGCACTTTGCAAGGAGTGCATTGATGGATTGGTCAGGGAACAGGCAGCAGAACAGGGTACAGATCTTGCTGCATCCGTCAAGGAGCTTTCTAGCACCTTTCAGTCCTTTAAAGCACTCTTTTCCAGCTTCCAGTTGCCGCAAGCCCAAAGCAGTCCTTTACCAGTGCAGCAGAGTGTTACACCTAGCCCAGTGGATACTCCCTCTGTTAGTGGAGAGAGACCAGGGGGCTCCAGAGTGGATATTGAGGAGGAGCCAGATAGCACCGCTTCAGATTCTCAAAGGGAATCGGATGTGGAGGAAGTGGATGGGGAATCCACAAAAACCTCTCGCTATAAGCTTTCCCTGGATGAAGTGGAGGAGCTCTTGGGAGCTATTCACACCACTTTGGGTATTCAGGAAGAAAAGAAAGTGTTATCGCTCCATGACCAAATGTACAAAGGTCTTGGGGAACAAAAAAGGAAGGATTTCCCAGTCCATGATGTATTGGTTGAGGCCATAAAGAATGAATGGAAAGATCCTGAGAGAAAACCTTTCTTTTCAAGGGCTTTAAAGCGAAGGTTTCCTTTTTCAGAAGGGGAGTCTCTAGTCTGGAATAAGACCCCTAGGCTGGATGCTGCTTTTTCTCAGGTTTCCAGGCAAACAGATCTGGCCTTCGAGGACATGGGGGTTCTTGTAGACCCCATGGACAGAAGGATGGACTCTCTCTTAAAAAAAGTCCTGGGATTCATCACAGGGAAACCTTAAGCCTGCCATGGCGGTCACAGTAGTGGCCCGCAATATGGAATATTGGCTTACGCAGATAAAAGCGCATATTGAGGCAGGAACGCCAAAAGAGACTATTTTGGCTTCCTTCCCCATGCTACTTAAGGGTGTAGCGTATATTGCGGACGCTTCCGCCGAATCAGTGCGCATGTCCGCAAGGTCTTCAGCCCTCACTAATTCGGCTCGAAGGGCTCTATGGCTTAAGACGTGGCAAGGAGACAGCGCGTCTAAAGTTAAACTCTGTGGAATTCCCCTCACAGGAGATCTCTTGTTTGGCCCAGGTTTAGAGACCGTTTTAGACCGGACGGCCGATAAGAAAAAGGCCTTTCCCATTAAAAAGAAATTTGGGGAGCAGGCTAAAAGAAAGTTTCGCCCTCAAAGAAAATTTGAAGCCCCAAAAGGAGAGCGGCAGAAAAAAGCTTGGGGGCAGAAGGGCAAGGGGCGGGGAGGGGCGATTTTTCGCCCTCCTGAACAGCCCAAGAAGACCCAATGACGGGGTAACCACGGTGGGAGGAAGATTGGGGGCCTTCCTCCCACAATGGGAGATGATCACCTCCAACCAGTTTGTGTTAGGGATCATAAGAAGAGGTTACCAGCTAGAGTTCTCAGAACCCCCTCAGCACAGACTTCTGGTCACCGAGCTGCCAAAGTGTGCAGAGAAAGCGTCAGCTCTTCTATCCTCCCTACAGGAGTTAGAGGAACAAGAGGTGATAGTGAGGGTGCCTGTAGAGGAGACAGGCAGAGGCTTTTACTCCCACATTTTTGTGGTCCGCAAGCCGTCGGGAAAATTCAGACTTATCATGAATCTGAAGCCTCTGAATGTCTCAATCACCTACAGGAAATTCCGGATGGATTCTATCTATTCGGTGAAAGCACTTCTTCCCCCAAATTGCTTCATGGCGTCAATAGACCTAAAGGACGCTTATCTGCACATTCCAGTCGCAGAAAGTTACCAGAGGTTTCTCAGACTGGCGGTGAAAACTGGGGAAGGAACGTTTCATCTACAGTTCAAAGCACTCCCCTTTGGACTATCCTCTTCCCCCCGCATCTTCACCAAAGTGATGGTGGAGGTCCTGGCTTTCTTGCGGCTCAGAGGCATCTCTGTAGTCGCGTACCTGGACGACCTGCTCCTGTTTGCTCCTTCCCCGGAGCAGTTGTACCAGGATCTTCAGGTAGCAAGAGACAGCCTAGAAAACCTGGGATGGCTCTTGAACCTGGAAAAATCCAGTTTGGTTCCGGCCCAAAAGGTCACCTTCCTGGGCTATGTACTGGATTCAACAAAACAAAAAGTGTTCCTTCCAGCAGAAAAAATCCAGAAGGTGGACAGAGCAATATTACTGCTCCAGGGCAGCAGTCAGATCTCAGTAAGGAAAGCAATGTCAGCGCTGGGCTTACTGACTTCCACGCTTCCGGCGGTTCAGTGGGCAGGGCTGCACTTTCGCCCCCTACAGCTGTTTATTCTAAATGTCTGGGACCACAGTCCAGCATCTCTGGACTCTCTTATATCTGTGCCAAGCAAGGTCAAAAGGTCCCTCTGGTGGTGGAGGAAAGGGTCCAATCTCTCACAGGGTCTGGAGTGGGTTCTTCCAGTGTCCAGAACGGTTACGACCGATGCAAGCGGCACAGGGTGGGGAGCACACCTAGATGCCAAGATGATACAAGGCACCTGGAAAAAAGAAGACGCAAAGAAGTCCTCGAACTGGAGGGAACTGAGAGCAATAGAGTTGGCTCTCAGAGCTTTTCAGAAAGAACTCCTGGGACAGCATGTGAGGGTCCGTTCGGACAACTCATCAGCGGTGGCCTACATCAACAGGCAAGGGGGAACCAGGAGCAAATCCTTGTGGGGTCTGGCAGAATCCATCCTCAGGTGGGCCGAAGGGAGCATTCTCTCTCTTTCTGCAATACATCTGAAGGGGGAGCAGAACCAAGTGGCAGACTTTCTGAGCAGAAAAATGCTGAAGGAAGGCGACTGGGTCTTGAATCAGGACATCTTCGAGATGATTACTCGGAAGTGGGGGGTTCCCTCTGTGGATCTCTCAAAGGCAAATACAAAAGCTCGTCTGTTCTTTTCCCTAAACAGATGGGACGGAGCAGCCGGGGTGGATGCACTAGCTCAGAGCTGGCGTTTCTCAAGGTGTTATGCCTTCCCCCCTCCCGTAATGATTCCAGCAGTTCTGAGAAAATTTCGGTCAGAAGACACAACCCTCATTCTGATAGCACCACACTGGCCAAGGAGGCCGTGGTTCTCTCTCTTGAAGAGTCTGACAGTGGAACCTCCCTGGATTCTACCTATCCAGGAGGATCTTCTCTCTCAAGGCCCAATCTGTTGCCCTCAGGTGGAGCGATGGAACCTCGCAGCGTGGCTACTGAGGAAGAATTGCTGAAGGGCAAAGGTTTCTTGGATCGGCTAGTAACAACTCTCCTAAATTGCAGGAAAAGAGAGACGCAAGCCATTTACCTAAAGGTGTGGAAACGCTTTAACAGTTGGTGCACAGAAAGCTCCTTCGATGTACAAAGTTCTGTAGCAGTATTAGAGTTTCTGCAGGCAGGAGCGGACAAAGGATTAGCCCTTAGCACCTTGAAAGGACAGGTATCGGCACTAAGCGTTTTCCTGGAAAAGCCACTAGCTATAGATCCTTGGGTAGCTAGGTTTTTTAGAGCTTTAGGCAGACAGAGGCCTGTTAAAAGTTCCCCATTCCCAGTGTGGGATCTTTCCTTAGTTTTACAGTCTCTTACAGGGGATCCTTTTGAGCCATTGGAATCCTGTACCTTGAAGTTGATCACCCTCAAAACAGTGTTTTTGGTGGCGATCACCACAGCAAGGAGAGTAAGTGAACTTGAAGCCCTTTCTATTAGGGCGCCTTTTTTTCAGGTTTTTCCGGACCGTTTGATTTTTAAAACTGATCCGGCCTTTTTGCCAAAAGTGGCCTCGAGTTTTCATAGGGGCCAAGAAATTATTTTACCTACCTTCTGTTCGAATCCTGTGAGGGAACAGGAGCATATTTTTCACAAACTGGACGTTAGAAGGTGCGTCCTTCAGTACTTAGATAGTACGAAACAGTTTAGGAAATCCGATTCTTTTTTTGTATTATTTTCAGGGGCTAGGAAAGGGTTCAAAGCCTCTAAACGATCAATAGCCAGATGGTTAAGGTTGGCCATTAGCCAGGCATATGTAGTCGGGGGTTTGGAGCCCCCGGAGGGTATTAAAGCACATTCCACCAGGGCAGTGGCAACTTCTCAAGCAGAGTGGGCTGGTGCTTCTCCGGAGCAGATCTGTAGAGCAGCAACGTGGTCCAGTTTTTCCACGTTTGTGAAGCATTACAGATTGGACCTGCTGTCAGCCAAAGACCAAGCCTTTGGGCGTAAGGTGCTGCAGGCAGTAGTCCCTCCCTAAGGTAAGGTGCTCGCTTATCCTCTCTATGGTGCTGTCCTGAAAGATGAATGGGGAAAAACGGAGTTACTTACCGGTAACATCCTTTTCCAGGAATCTTTCAGGACAGCACTAGTACCCACCCAGGTTATTGATCATCTATGAGAACTCATCGCATGAGAACGTCAGGTAAGATAAAGATTTGTATGACGTATTCTTGTGTCTCCCCAGCTGGCCGGAGGAATCTCGTGAAGAACGGAGGGGCCGTGGGGAAGATGAGATTTAAATATTGAATTGGAAGGCGGTGTTTCCTAAGAGGGGAGGAGCCGGTGTCTCTCTATGGTGCTGTCCTGAAAGATTCCTGGAAAAGGATGTTACCGGTAAGTAACTCCGTTTTTTTTTTTTTTGTTTCTTTGGAAACCGCGCCGGTCCTGAGGCGCTGCGGGCATGAGCTTTTAGGCGAGGCCACGTCTTCGGCCTAGTCCGCGGCGTCCGGCCTCGCGGACTAGGCCGAAGCCGCGGCCTCACCTAAAAACTCCTTGCCCGCAGCTATTCAGGCCCGGCGCGGTGTCAGCGCCGGTCCGGAGGTGCTGCGGGCATGAGTTTTTAGGCGAGGCCGCGGCTTCGGCCTAGTCCGCGGTGTCCGGCCATAGCCGCGGACTAGGCCGAAGCTGCGGCCTCGCCTAAAAACTCATGCCCGCAGCGCCTCGGGACCAGCGCGGTGAAAAAAAAAATCGATTTGCCTAAATTTTTTGAATCGATTTGACCTCTCAACTCGATTCAAGATTTAAATCGATTTTTTTTCCCAGCCCTACCCACAACCTAACAAAACATTGTTGCTGACCAAGTACACCCTTTCATGAAAATGGTAATGTTCCCTGCCACACTGCAAAAATGCTTCAAGAATGGTTTGAGGAACACGAGTTTAGGTGTTGACTTTTGGCTTTCAAATCTCCAGATCTGAATCCAGTCGAGCACCTGTGGGATGTGCGGGAATGAAAAGTGCGATCCATGGAGGCCCCACCTCGCAACTTACGGGATCTACTACTGATGGCTTAGTGCCAGATACCACAGGATACCTTTTAGAGGTCTAGTGGAGTCCATGCTTTGACAGGGCAGGGCTGTTTTGGCAGCAAAGGGGACTTATTCAATATTAGGTGGGTGGTCATAAGGTTCTGGCTTATCAGCATGTGTGTATGCACTTTGTCCTGGTTTTTATGTGCTGTAGATCCAGAGTTAGCGTGGTTGACACTGTGTAAGGGGCACCTGTGGACTAAAGTTGAATAATGCCCTTCTTATGTGTATACCTCCTGAAGCCTCACCAAGAGAGGGCATCATCCCATCATGCCTTGTTGATGGGATCTTTATAGATACAACTACTAGCCATTATTGCAATGTCCTAGCAACAAGGCAGGATAGGATGATGGGATATAGATAGGTGGTGCTGCGCTAATCCTAAATGTATAAACTAAGATAATAAGATATATATATATATATATATATAAATAAGAGTGGTTCTGATCAGATTTTAGATCAAAAATACAATATAAAAAGGATAGGTAGAAGAAATTGTATATGATAGTGACAATCAGAGATGGTGAAACTAATAGCAGTGGTGATACATTAGAAACGTGAAAGCATAATCATGAATAACAATATCCTAAAAAGCAATCATCACCAAAGATTCAATCACTAATAAATAAGAAATATAAGTGTAAAAATACTAGTAGACGATGAGAGTATGTCCTCTTGGGTAGGTACAAATAAAACTAAACACAGTGATACATACTATATGCAAAAAAACAACTCGTAAAGTGACACTGTGCAGCAAAGTTCAAAATAACGTGGATGGCAACAACGTGGAGCATACGTGGAGCGTGCATGACGTCACAGGTCGTCCGTCTGCTTCCGGGTTCGGTGTCCAGGGAGGAGGGCTAGCGGGGAGGTTGAGAGAAGGCTACGCGCTCGGAGCCACTGCTCCTTCAATAGGCCTCCCTGCTATCACTGCTAGCCCTCCTCCCTGGACGATCCCTCCCCTGGATACCGAACCCGGAAGCAAACGGACGACCTGTGACGTCATACACGCTCCACGTGTGCTCCACGCCGGCCCCTAGTCTCTTCCTGATGGCCACAGAAGGAGCTCCCGGCTGGTAATCCACCTTCTGCAGCCCAGCATCCCTGCAGCGTCACCACCACAGGATCAGAGGGAACACCGAGGACCACATACCTATACAGATGAGCCTTTTATATGTTTTTATCCTGTAAGTTTGTTTTTACCTGGTGTCATTAAACATCATTTGTTAATACTACACTCAGGTGGCGCTTCCTTCTCTACCCCTCTCTTGTACAGTGGTGGGGGCAGAAAGGCTGGAGGACGTATCTGCAGGAGCCGGACATTGCACCCACCATCCACTCATCCATTGCAGTCTTCTATAGGAAAAATTAATAAATGCACTTTTTTTTTTTTTTTTTCCCTTTTTCCTAAAGGCCTCTGTGGTCCGTTACTTCTGTATACTTTTCCCCAGGCTTTGTTGTAAAAGTTTTTTTTTTTTTGTTTTTTTTTTTTATAGCAGGCTTTAGATGTTGCTTGGCATCTGAAGGTACCGTGCTATCCTCTGTCTTGTGATCACGCAATATGTTTAATTCACCATCTGGTGCAACCTGCATTAACAATTAATCAGATTACAATTAAAAAAAAAAAAAAAAAAAGCTGGCTGACTATTTTCTGCTGTTCTGAAATCCTGTGGGCAGATGCGCCCACATTTGATAACATTATCCTCGTCTGATGCGAGTTATATAAAAGTTTGCTGAACGGATGTGAAATCAGGGCAATGAGTATGAAATAACATACATGCGCTCTCCATTAAGTTTACTCTTTAGCATGTGTTGGCCTTTTACAAATGCCTTGCTATGCAGTGATCTGTAGAAACGATACTGTATGTCTGCCTTGTTTTTCTGTGTATATGTATGTATATATTCTATATCTTGAGGGCTGGGACTGATGTGAATGTACAATGTATATGTAATAAAAAGTGCAGCGAGAAATGATCAGATGCAGATATGTGCAAATTAAATATAATGTGCATATGTAAACCTTAAATAATGTATAATATTCATGTGCATAAAAGCAGAAATGAATGAATTACAAGCAGAAATTTATATAAAGTGCAAAAAAGTTCATTGATGATAAGAGTTCAGAAGGAGAGATCCTCAAAGCATGGCTCCAATGGGTGAAATCATGTTAAATATAAGATAAAAACTTCACCACGTGAAATCCATCACCACAGAAAGATGAGAGGCTTACCAGAAAGCCATCGACCACCTTTCATCGGGGGGGTCATAAGGCGCTTGTTGGATCTAGGATCCTATGGGAAGATGTCCTGGTGTGTCACTCTCCGCTAGGACCCTGTAGAGAGGTAACCTGATTACCTGCTTCTTCCCACACCGAAAATCCTCACAGGATGACCGCTGGCCGCGAGCGATTGTGAGCTGGAGACACAGAACAGGGACGACTGTGTAAACGCACACTTCCCTGTTCTGTTCTGACAGGAGTGACAGATCGTGTGTTCCTATTAGCTAGGAACCATGATCTGTCATTTCCTGTAGTTAGTCCCCTCCCCTCTCAGTTAGAATCACCTCCCAGGGAACAGTTAACCCCTTCACCGCCCCTAGTGTCAACCCCTTCACTGCCAGTGACATTTTTACAGTAATCAATGAATTTTTAATCTCACTGATCGCTGTATTAATGCCAATGGTTCTAAAAATATGTCAAAATTGTCCAATGTGTCTGCCATAATGTCGCAGTCCCGATAAAAATCGCAGATCGCCGCCATTACTAGTAAAAAAATAAATAAAAAAAAAATGCTATAAATCTACCCCTATTTTGTAGACGCTATAACTTTTGCGCAAACCAATCAATATACGCTTATTGCGATATTTTTGGTTAAAAAAAAAAAAAGTAGAATACATATCGGCCTAAACTGAGGAAAAAAATTTTTGTTTTTATATATTTTTTTGGGGATAATTATTATAGCAAAAAGTAAAAAATTAGGTGTGGGTTTTTATTTTTTATTTTCTTTTCAAAATTGACGCTTTTTTTGTTTTATAACGCAAAAAATAAAAACTGCAGAGGTGATCAAATACCACCAAAAGAAAGCTCTATTTGTGGGGGAAAAAGTACATCAATTTTGTTTGGGAGCCACGGCACACGACCGCGCAATTGTCAGTTAAAGCGACGCAGTGTCGAATCGCAAAAAGTGCTCTGGTCAGGAAGGGGGTAAATTCTTCCAGGGCTGAAGTGGTTAATAAAGAGTAGTGCAATGCTGCATATAAACAGAGCAACCCACAAACAAGTCGGGCTATAAAAATCGATTTAAAGTGGAATTCCAAACAACGATAAAATCACATCAACATGTGAAAGTGATCACGCATGCACAGAGCGTGTGCGTAGTGGGGGACGCTACGCACACACGCAATCACATAATTTTCTAGCAAAAAAAATGATTTTAACGTGTAAACAAAGTTTAAAAAAATAGGCCTGGTCCTTAAGTGGTTAAGGAATGAATTAAAAAAATAAATAAGTTGTTATACTTGTCTGCTCTGTGTAAAGGTGGTGTGCAGATTAGTCTCTTCAAGCAGAGGTCCGCCGACAAAAAAAATAAAATATTAAAAGCCAGCAGCTACAAATACTTCTGCTGACTTTTTAATATATGGACACTTACCTGTCCATGGAGCCCGCAATATCGGCAGCCGAAGCCGATCTGTCCGTCGGTTCTCAGCTGCTGCCGCCGCCATCCTCGGTAAAGGAATCGGGACGTGAAGCTGTGCAGCTTCACTTCCTGGTTCCCTACTGCGCATGCGCGAGTCGCGCTGCGCATCCTCACTGGTCCCTGCTGTCTTCTGTCTCCCAAAAGACAGCGGGGGACAGCGTAGGCGCTTGAAGTGGCGTAGGTCACTGCGAATGCCGCGATGATCTATGCCAGGAAGTGGGAGCAGATACCTGGTATTATACAGGTATCTGCTCCCTCCTCCCCCCTGAAAGGTGCCAAATGTGACACCGGAGGGGGGGAGGATTCCATTTTTGGGTGGAACTCCACTTTAACTCCTCTTCTGGGCCCCCCTGTCTGCTCTCAGCTTCTCATCTTCTGAGAGTGCCCCCATAGCAGCTGGCTTGCGTCCATAGACATACACAGCGTGACTTGGCCCCTACCACACTCCTTCCTCACAGGATTTAATTGACAGCAGCAGGAGCCAATGGCTCCTGCTGCTGACTTTGTTCTGTGAGAAGAAAAAGAGAGGACGAGCACTGCTGCAGACTGGCACAACCCTGGATCAAGAAATGAGGTGGGGTTGAGGGAACGATGCTGCTACTGGGACTTTTTTTTTTTTTTAACCTTTTAATGCAGGGAATGCATTAAGGTTAAAAAAAAAGCCTTGATTTTGGAACTGTTTTAAAGTCAAAGTATTCCTAGAAAAGGCTTTAAGTCAGCACAACTTCACCTCATTCACTAACTTAAAGGATAAGTTCACCTTTTTAGAAAAAAATAAAAATAAATGCACTTTTTTTTTTTTTTTTTTGCAGGTAAAAAATTTGCATTTTATTATTGGCGCCTGTAAAGCATTGCACCAGAGATCAGCAGGTCTCCTGTAGATCTGTTGGTGTATCTGACATCCTGTACCGGCAGGCAGATATAATCTAATAAGAATAATCAATGAACTACAACAGCGCCGTGGTAGTTCGAGAACTACAAGCCGCCAACCGCAAAGGATGGGGCTTGTAGTTCATTCACACACAGAGCTATGGTTTTAAAAAGTGACAGCTAGTACAGGGAACAGCTCCCCGTACTACTGTCAGAGAGGGAGGGCATTGGGCAGCAGCTGCAGCATTGGGAACATGTTCTCAAAGGTGAACTTATACGAAGTGAAAATTTTTCTTTGAATGTGAACATGGTCTTCTCTGGTAAGTCTCCATTTACATTAGCGCGTCTCCAAAGTTGCACGATTTCCAGCGCGCCTTTGTAGCGTGATTTTGATGCGACTTATGGTGCAATTTTTGATCCGACTTTACAATCTATGGATCAGTGGCGCACCAAAGTAGTCCAGGAACCTTTTCAAAGTCACTGTGACTTTGTCGCACCAATTTGAACGGGTACCATTGAAAAGAATGGGGGTGCAACTTGACATGCGACTTTTTCCTAAGTTGCAAGACAAATCACACAAGTGTGAATAGAACCTAAATCAACTCATTCATTGTCACGGGCGATGTGTGAATCTGTCATAAGACATAAATTCTCTAAGCACAATGTATATTATAAATGACTGTAGAGTGTAACTGTGTGTGGCTCTTTCCTGTTATGTTGAACAGCTCTGCATTAAATAAAGTTGTGCCTGATACAATCGGAACTTTTCCTGCTGTGTTGCTTCATTGGATTCACTCAAATGCACACAATGAAGGGCTGGGTTCAGACAGACTTGGGGACAGTCTCTCTGGAAAGGGTGTCTCCTGACTCCATGTACTTGCCTGCCCTCCCCTACAGCCAGCAAGAATACCCAGAACTTTTGGGTATGGGAGCCATGCAAATAAAGATTCTCAACTTCTGTAGTAAATGAGCCTCAGTGTGCCTCTAATTTTAGACGGTGTTGAGAACTACTTGGCAAATGGGCATGAGCTCAGGCGTGTTCGGATCCTAGTCTAAGCCCACCTGAGTGATCCCGCCAGGAAGCTGTCATTTCCTGCCCCACAACCACATGTAGATGCGTAGAGTGGGAAATGCCTCGGCCACTTATGATTGGCAGTGTGCAGCGAGCGACCGCTTCCTGGACTGGGATCTGAGCGCAACTGAGCTCATCTCTGCTTGCAAAGTAAGCAATCGCTGTTTTGCCAGGGAAGTGTTAAGTTGTGTGACTTGTGGAATTTTATTTTACTAACTACTTATCATAAGGAAATGTGCTTTTTTTTCAAAGTCTTTGTGTTGGTTCTTTTTTTTTTTTTTTTTGTCAGTGCTTATTTATTCTAAACGATTATTATTATTTTTTTGTGTCTGCAGGTTTCATGGCAGAACTCTGAATAAAGTGTTTGTTTGCACTGGAAGTGGAGACATCTTCTTAACTTGCACTTGTCATCTCGTTGCCTTGGAGTAATAAAAGCCACCTTGCACTTGAGCATAGAAGCTCTTCAGCACTTAGAAATGTGTGGACTGACTAGACTACACTAAGGGTCAACTCTTTGTCTGGACTGGAGAACTGCAGGATCTCACAATGAGGACTGTGATGAAGAAATAATTACGGTAGGTGTATAAGAATGGGGATAGGTGCAAGAGGGAACAAATAACAGTCGGTTACTTAACTCTGTAAAAATTGGAAGATTAACACTAATCCTTTTCAGATGTTTTGTAAATTAGCAATGTTGTTTAGGCATTTGTACAACTTGAGGGTCGCGTTAGACAGGAATCCTGCCATAACAGAATAATGCAAGCATCAACTGCTGACTTTATTTGTAAAAATGCTAGTTGCCTGGCTTTCTTTGGTTTTACCCTTTGGAGTTACTAATCTGAAACAAGCAGGCCGAAAGTGAGCTCAGAGCAAAGTCAGATCCTATTTATTGAAGCCTTAGGACCCTTTTACAGTGGTGTGCTTCACCTTACCCATAACTTGATAAAAAAAATGTTCTTTAGTAAGCAACATGCATTCCACCTCAACCCCTTCACGCCAATGTAATGCAAATATGCGGCCTACGGCTTGAAGGGGTTGTACCGGGGCATCTGCAGGCATCACCCCGCTATTGTTTTTTTATCCCGCGTACACACGAGCGGAATTTCCAACAGAAAAAGAGTTTTTCCGTCGCAAATTCTGAAGGACTTAGAGAACATGTTCTATATTTTTCCGACGGAACAAATCACTATCGGAAAAAACGGAAAAAACGCTCGTCTGTATGCTGTTCCGACGCACCAAAAACGACGCGTGCTCTGAAGCAAGTACGAGACGGAAATTACTGGCTATTGGACTTCTGTTTTCTAGTCCCGTCGTATGTGTTGTACGTCACCGCGTTCTGGACGGTCGGAATTTGGTGAGACCGTGTGTATGCAAGACGGCTTAGGCGGAATTCCGTCAAAACTCTGTCCGAAAAACCTTCAGGGTTTATTCCGACGGCAAAACCGGTCGTGTGTACAGGGCATTAGAGCCGGCTTTCTTGTGATAACAACCGATGCGGCTAAGCAGCCGCTCGGCTGTTATCCCAATCAGCGGGAGGGGACATCTCCCTTTCCGCCGGTTCACTCGGGCTCTTCCCTTCCACTGGCTGGCCGGAGACCCGAAAGAAGCCGGAATCTGCTTCTAATGGGTCTCGTATCTAGTAACCCCCGAAGCGATGTCAGGACATCACTTCTGGTTTACTAAAGACCTAAATACGCAAATTTTAAATGACCGTATTAAAAACAGCCAAACTTGGCATTTTGAATGCTTTTAAGTACTGTGTGTGTGTGTGTGTGTGTGTGTGTGTGTGTGTGTGTGTGTGTGTGTGTGTGTGTGTGTGTGTGTGTGTGTGTGTGTGTGTATGTATATGTACATTTGGTGATTCTAAGTAATTTTTTAGCAAAAAGTACAGATTTTAACTTGTAAGCAGCAAGTGTCAGAAAAAGGCTTAGGCATGAAGGGGTTATTAATTATGCTACTAAAATTAGCTTTCTGTAAATTGCCTCCAGCATTGCTCCTGTTTTCTTCTTGCCGGAGCCTGCCATTTTGCTGAAGCCCCCACTGCCTTTTAGCAGCAGTAAATCTTTAGGCTGTCAGCAGGATGGTCTCTACATTTTTGGCACCGTGCCAAAAAAAAAGGGCAACTGAGCATGTGCAGAGCAGGGTGAGACAGTATTAATGGCACAGTATAGACACTTTTTTTTTTTTTTTTTTTTTTTCTTTTTCTTTTCTTTTTTTCTTTTTTTTAAATGTTTTACATCGCTATACCTGCAGAAGGGGCCAGCTTAAAGTGATCTAGCATGACTTAATTTACTGACTAAAGTTCCACTTTAAAAACTTGGTATGTGTTTTGAAAAAATGCACATCACGTATTTGGTGCGTTTTCTGGACCCGGAGTACCCACATCCACCTGCGTTTTTGATGCATTTATCCATTTCAATGGGGAGGTGTGTCTTTGTTGTGCTTTTTAAATGTGCACCAAAAATTCAGCATGCAGGATCATCTTTATGGGCTTTCAGTCCCGATAACAATAGATATTCGATTATATCCATACCCGCCATCTCCTTTTATAAACTGTCAAAGTAGGAACATGATTCTTAAAGTGTTGGTAAACGATCACCATCTTGTAAAACAACCCATTCTCTTTAATATATTGAAAGGCAAAACATTTTTGTATAGATCTAAAAAAAACAAAAAAAAAAAAACATGAGTTTTTTTTTTTTCCCTTATAAATGATCACATTCCCTCTGTTCTCAGCCGCATAAGAGCTGGGGGAGGAGAAGCAACGGCACACTGAGCTTCCCCATAAAGGACTGTCAGGACAAGTTTGTTCATTGGAGGAGAGCAGGCATAGCTAGAGAACTGACCACGCTGTGCTCTCCTGCTTAGTGTGGTCAGCTTTTACTAGGAAAGCAGAGGGACTGGCAGGAACATCAGGGATTTCACATAAAGGAAGCAATACAAAGAGAACAGGAGACTTTCTCATACAAGTACATGGTACAGCAGGCACAGATCAGGAATATGAAGTGTTTGGGTAATAAACACTTTAGGTACTCTGTTCAGCATGGACTAACCCACCAAACCGCCTATACAGGCTGCTCATATTATTCTGGTCTTTCATATTACCTTTTTGGCTTTTCAGTTGTACCCCCTTTTACCTGTTGTTATATGCACTTATGGTGCTGAATGATACTTTGTACACAATGAGTTGGCTACTTCATCTTATAATAATCCTTTATTTTATTGAAAGAAGAGAAACACTTTTTAGTTACTTTGTAGGGATGAGCCGAACACCCTCCTGTTCGGTTTGCAGCAGAACATGCGAACAGGCAAAATATTCGGCAGAACACACCGTTAAAGTCTATGGGACACGAACATGAATAATCAAAAGTGCTCATTTTTAACACTCGTATGCAAGTTATTGTCATAAAATGTGTTTGGGGACCTGGGTCCTGCCCCAGGGGACATACATCAGTGCAATTTTTTTTTTTTTTTTTTTTAACGGCTGTGTTTTCGGGAGCAGTGGATTTTTTTTTTTTTTTTTTTTTTTTTTTTTTTTTTTTTTTTATGCTTAAAGTGAAACAATAAAAATGAAATATTCCTTTAAATATTGTGCCGGGGGGGGGGTGTGTGTGTGTGTGTGTGTGTGTGTCTATAGTATGCCTGTAAAGTGGTGCATTTTTCCAGTGTTTAGAACAATACCGCAGCAAAATGACATTTCTAAAGGAAAAATTGTCATTTAAAACTGATCGTGGCTGATCGTGGCAAAACCGGCATGTGCAGAGCCGGATGGACAATGTGGAGCCTCAATAGGATCCCCAATGGTGTGTGGCGAAATCACGCGGCAACCAGGAAGCAAAGTGGGGACCGAGAGGCAGCCAGAGCAACCACCGACCGGAGCAAGTGGACGGGAACACCCGATCGTGACGTCATATGATCGAGGAACGCAGGTCCAAAATGAAGCTTGGAGCACAACAGGTGGAGAACTAGCTGAGGAGAGTAGAGAGGGAAGATAGCTGTCGTCTTGACTACGCGTAACGGGGTGTGGCCCTTCTTCAGGTCATGTGACAGACTGCAAATGGGGTTTAGAAGGGCCACGCCCCGATACTTGTAATCAAGACGACAGCTATCTTCCCTCTCTACTCTCCTCAGCTTGCTCTCCACCTGTTGTGCTCCAAGCTTCATTTTGGGAGCTTGAGGGCCAATTCAGCAATTTGAAAAACCGGTCATGGGCCACAATGAGCGGAGCGGGTGGATGGCAGGTCTGTGTTCACTATGTAGAGCAGACACGGTCCGTTCTACTCTATAGGGCCCGCTGCAGATCAGTTTAAAGCAGCCCAGTAACCACTGCAGAACAGATATGCCCATATATACACTGTGATTTTAGTAATAAACTTACCTTTTTAATAAGTTTTCCATTCAGGTATCGGTACATGTACGTGATTTGCCTTCCGCGGGTGGGGGGTCCGATCGGACCCCCCCCCCCGGTGCCCGAGGCGGTCGTCTTTTGTCTAGCGGCGATCAGAGGTGAGGGGGAGACCATCCGTTCGTGGCCCCCCCCTCGCGATCGCCGCCGGCCAATCGAATCATTCCTTTGCTGCTGTATGCTAAACAGCAGCAAAGGAAATGTCATCTCTCCTCGGCTCGGTAATTTCCGTTCCGGCCCGAGGAGAGAAGACATGTAAGTAAGTGCACAACACACACACACAGTAGAACATGCCAGGCACACAAAACACCCCGATCCCCCCCCTGTCACAAACTGACACCAAGCAGTTTTTTTTTCTGATTACTGCATAGTGTCAGTTTGTGACAGTTACAGTGTTGGGACAGTTACTGTTACCCCCTTTTAGGTCTAGGGTACCCCCCTAACCCCCCTAATAAAGTTTTAACCCCTTGATCACCCCCCCTCACCAGTGTCACTAAGCGATCATTTTTCTGATCGCTGTATTAGTGTCGCTGGTGACGCTAGTTGGGGAGGTAAATATTTAGGTTCGCCGTCAGCGTTTTATAGCGACAGGGACCCCCATATACTACCTAATAAATGTTTTAACCCCTTGATGGCCCCCTAGTTAACCCTTTCACCACTGATCACCGTATAAGTGTTACGGGTGACGCTGGTTAGTTCGTTTATTTTTTTATAGTGTCAGGGCACCCGCCATTTATTACCGAATAAAGGTTTAGCCCCCTGATCGCCCGGCGGTGATATGCGTCGCCCCAGGCAGCGTCAGATTAGCGCCAGTACCGCTAACACCCACGCACGCAGCATACGCCTCCCTTAGTGGTATAGTATCTGTACGGATCAATATCTGATCCGATCAGATCTATACTAGCGTCCCCAGCAGTTTAGGGTTCCCAAAAACGCAGTGTTAGCGGGATCAGACCAGATACCTGCTAGCACCTGCGTTTTGCCCCTCCGCCCAGCCCACCCAAGTGCAGTATCGATCGATCGCTGTCACTTACAAAACACTAAACGCATAACTGCAGCGTTCGCAGAGTCAGGCCTGATCCCTGCGATCGCTAACAGTTTTTTTGGTAGTATTTTGGTAAACTGGCAAGCACCAGCCCCAGGCAGCGTCAGGTTAGCGCCAGTAGCGCTAACACCCACGCACGCAGCATACGCCTCCCTTAGTGGTATAGTATCTGTACGGATCAATATCTGATCCGATCAGATCTATACTAGCGTCCCCAGCAGTTTAGGGTTCCCAAAAACGCAGTGTTAGCGGAATCAGCACAGATACCTGCTAGCACCTGCGTTTTGCCCCTCCGCCCGGCCCAGCCCAGCCCACCCAAGTGCAGTATCGATCGATCACTGTCACTTACAAAAGACTAAACGCATAACTGCAGCGTTCGCAGAGTCAGGCCTGATCCCTGCGATCGCTAACAGTTTTTTTTGGTAGCTTTTTATTGAACTGGCAAGCGCCAGCGGCCTAGCACACCCCGGTTGTAGTCAAACCAGCACTGCAGTAACACTTGGTGACGTGGCGAGTCCCATAAGTGCAGTTCAAGCTGGTGAGGTGGCTAACACAAGTAGTGTCCCGCTGCCACCAAAAAGACAAACACAGGCACGTCGTGCCCATAATGCCCTTCCTGCTGCATTCGCCAATCCTAATTGGGAACCCACCACTTCTGCAGCGCCCGTACTTCCCCCATTCACATCCCCAACCAAATGCAGTCGGCTGCATGAGAGGCATTTTCTTTATGTCCTCCCGAGTACCTCTACCCAGCGAACTCCCCCAAAAAAGATGTGTCTGCAGCAAGCGCGGATATAGGCGTGACACCCGCTATTATTGTCCCTCCTGTCCTGACAATCCTGGTCTTTGCATTGGTGAATGTTTTGAACACTACCATGCACTAGTTGAGTATTAGCGTAGGGTACAGCATTGCACAGACTAGGCACACTTTCACAGGGTCTCCCAAGATGCCATCGCATTTTGAGAGACCCGAACCTGGAACCGGTTACAGTTATAAAAGTTAGTTACAAAAAAAGTGTAAAAAAAAAAATATATAAAATAAAAAAAAATAGTTGTCGTTTTATTGTTCTCTCTCTCTCTATTCTCTCTATTGTTCTGCTCTTTTTTACTGTATTCTATTCTGCAATATTTTATTGTTATTATGTTTTATCATGTTTGCTTTTCAGGTATGCAATTTTTTATACTTTACCGTTTACTGTGCTTTATTTTTTTTTTTGTTTTTTTTTGTTTTTTTTTTACTGTGCTTTATTGTTAACCATTTTTTTTGTCTTCAGATACGCCATTCACGACTTTGAGTGGTTATACCAGAATGATGCCTGCAGGTTTAGGTATCATCTTGGTATCATTCTTTTCAGCCAGCGGTCGGCTTTCATGTAAAAGCAATCCTAGCGGCTAATTAGCCTCTAGACTGCTTTTACAAGCCGTGGGAGGGAATGCCCCCCCCCCCCCCACCGTCTTCAGTGTTTTTCTCTGGCTCTCCTGTCTCAACAGGGAACCTGAAAATGCAGCCGGTGATTCAGCCAGCTGACCATAGAGCTGATCAGAGACCGGAGTGGCTCCAAACATCTCTATGGCCTAAGAAACCGGAAGCTACGAGCATTTTATGACTTAGATTTTGCCGGATGTAAATAGCGCCATTGGGAAATTGGGGAAGCATTTTATCACACCGATCTTGGTGTGGTCAGATGCTTTGAGGGCAGAGGAGAGATCTAGGGTCTAATAGACCCCAATTTTTTCAAAAAAGAGTACCTGTCACTACCTATTGCTATCATAGGGGATATTTACATTCCCCGAGATAACAATAAAAATGATTAAAAAAAAATAAAAATGAAAGGAACAGTTTAAAAATAAGATAACAAAGCAAAAAAATAATAAAGTAAAAAAAAAAAAAAAGCACCCCTGTCGCCCCCTGCTCTCGCGCTAAGGCGAACGCAAGCGGCGGTCTGTCGTCAAACGTAAACAGCAATTGCACCATGCATGTGAGGTATCACCGCGAAGGTTAGATCGAGGGCAGTAATTTTTGCAGTAGACCTCCTCTGTAAATCTAAAGTGGTAACCTGTAAAGGCTTTTAAAGGCTTTTAAAAATGTATTTATTTTGTCGCCACTGCACGTTTGTGCGCAATTTTAAAGCATGTCATGTTTGGTATCCATGTACTCGGCCTAAGATCATCTTTTTTATTTCATCAAACATTTGGGCAATATAGTGTGTTTTTAGTGCATTAAAATTTAAAAAAGTGTGTTTTTTCCCCAAAAAATGCGTTTGAAAAATCGCTGCGCAAATACTGTGTGAAAAAAAAATGAAACACCCACCATTTTAATCTGTAGGGCATTTGCTTTAAAAAAATATATAATGTTTGGGGGTTCAAAGTAATTTTCTTGCAAAAAAAAAATTACTTTTTCATGTAAACAATAAGTGTCAGAAAGGGCTTTGTCTTCAAGTGGTTAGAAGAGTGGGTGATGTGTGACATAAGCTTCTAAATGTTGTGCATAAAATGCCAGGACAGTTCAACACCACCCCCAAATGACCCCATTTTGGAAAGTAGACACCCCAAGCTATTTGCTGAGAGGCATGTCGAGTCCATGGAATATTTAATATTGCGACACAAGTTGCGGGAAAGAGACAAATTTTTTTTTTTTGCACAAAATTGTCACTAAATGATATATTGCTCAAACATGCCATGGGAATATGTGAAATTACACCCCAAAATACATTCTGCTGCTTCTCCTGAGTACTGGGATACCACATGTGTGAGACTTTTTGGGAGCCTAGCCGCGTACGGAACCCCAAAAACCAAGCACCGCCTTCAGGCTTTCTAAGGGCGTGAATTTTTGATTTCTCTCTTGACTGCCTATCACAGTTTCGGAGGCCATGGAATGCCCAGGTGGCACAAAACCCCCCCAAATGACCCCATTTTGGAAAGTAGACACCCAAAGCTATTTGCTGAGAGGTATAGTGAGTATTTTGCAGACCTCACGTTTTGTCACAAAGTTTTGAAAATTGAAAAAAGAAAAAAAAAAGTTTTTTCTTGTCTTTCTTCATTTTCAAAAACAAATGAGAGCTGCAAAATACTCACCATGCCTCTCAGCAAATAGCTTGGGGTGTCTACTTTCCAAAATGGGGTCATTTGGGGTGGTTTTGTGCCACCTGGGCATTCCATGGCCTCCGAAACTGTGATAGGCAGTGAAGAGTGAAATCAAAAATTCACGCCCTTAGAAATCCTGAAGGCGGTGATTGGTTTTCGGGGTCCCGTGCACGGCTAGGCTCCCAAAAAGTCCCACACATGTGGTATCCCCGTACTCGGGAGAAGTAGCTAAATGTATTTTGGGGTGCAATTCCACATATGCCCATGGCCTGTGAGAGCAATATATCATTTAGTGACAACTTTGTGCAAAAAAAATAAAAAAAAATGTGTCACTTTCCCGCAACTTGTGTCAAAATATAAAATATTCCATGGACTCAATATGCCTCTCAGCAAATAGCTTGGGGTGTCTACTTTCCAAAATGGGGTCATTTGGGGGGGTTTTGTGCCACCTGGGCATTCCATGGCCTCCGAAACTGTGATAGGCAGTAAAGAGTGAAATCATAAATTTACGCCCTTAGAAATCCTGAAGGCGGTGATTGGTTTTCGGGGCCCCGTACGCGGCTAGGCTCCCAAAAAGTCCCACACATGTGGTATCCCCATACTCAGGAGAAGCAGCAGAATGTATTTTGGGGTGCAATTCCACATAGGCCCATGGCCTGTGTGAGCAATATATTATTTAGTGACAACTTTTTGTAAATATTATTTTTTTTTTTTTTTTTGTCATTATTCAATCACTTGGGACAAAAAAATAAATATTCAATGGGTTCAACATGCCTCTCAGCAATTTCCTTGGGGTGTCTACTTTCCAAAATGGGGTCATTTGGGGGGGTTTTGTACTGCCCTGCCATTTTAGCACCTCAAGAAATGACATAGGCAGTCATAAACTAAAAGCTGTGTAAATTACAGAAAATGTACCCTAGTTTGTAGACGCTATAACTTTTGCGCAAACCAATAAATATACGCTTATTGACATTTTTTTTTTTTACCAAAGACATGTGGCCGAATACATTTTGGCCTAAATGTATGACTAAAATTGAGTTTATTGGATTTTTTTTATAACAAAAAGTAGAAAATATCATTTTTTTTTTCAAAATTTTCGGTCTTTTTCCGTTTATAGCGCAAAAAATAAAAACCGCAGAGGTGATCAAATACCATCAAAAGAAAGCTCTATTTGTGGGAAGAAAAGGACGCAAATTTCGTTTGGGTACAGCATTGCATGACCGCGCAATTAGCAGTTAAAGTGACGCAGTGCCAAATTAGAAAAAGACCTCTGGTCCTTAGGCAGCATAATGGTCCGGGGCTCAAGTGGTTAAATGCCAAAAGTGGAGTGAACTGTACTTTTAATTTTGGACCTTTTGGCGCCTTTTTTGTAGACTATTCTTTTATTATAATTATACAGTATATTATATAGCACCACTTCTAGTATCAGATATGATTGGTTGATTACATGTAATTGTTGACACAAACTTTATTGCGTACAGCATATGGGCAAATGTTTATACCGGATCTTGTCAGCAAGGTTTTGCATAGATCAGTATGGCTGTGTAAAGGAAGCCCAGTGAATATTGAAATTTTTTAGTAACCGCATTTGATGTTCTCCAACATTTTTGAAGTGAGGGCAGGAATTTAAAAATATAATAAAAAGCAAAGCTTTTTTTTTTTTTTCTTTTCAGTTCTGGGTAGAGTCATTCAAACACTTGTCACATCTTCATTGCCGTCTGTGTGAAGGAAAATCTCAGTGAGACACGGATCGCAAAAAAAAAAAAAAAAAAAAAAAAAAAGGTGATAGTGGGTTATAGCCCTCCCTTTTTCTATCTTAAAAAAGGGGGGGGGGGGAGTTTTGCCTTTTTAATTCTCCCTTGGAATCGTACAAGAATGGACAGCTTAAAGAAAGGCATTTTGGTTTTTGCTTTACAATATAAAAAAAAAAATTGGGCTAACTTTACTACTGAAGGAAGTGATGTCATCTCCCCTCGGGTCGGTATTTTCCGTTCCGGCCCGAGGAGAGACGACATGTGAGTGAGTGCACAACACTACACACACACAGTAGAACATGCCAGGCACACAAAACACCCCGATCCCCCCCCCCCGATCCCCCCCCAATCACCCCCCCCCCCCCCTGTCACAAACTGACACCAGCAGTTTTTTTTTTTTTTTTTTTTTTTCTGATTACTGCATAGTGTCAGTTTGTGACAGTTACTGTGTTGGGACAGTGAGTATTACCCCCCTTTAGGTCTAGGGTACCCCCCTAACCCCCCCTAATAAAGTTTTAACCCCTTGATCACTCCCTGTCACCAGTGTCGCTAAGCGATCATTTTTCTGATCGCTGTATTAGTGTCGCTGGTGACGCTAGTTAGTGAGGTAAATATTTAGGTTCGCCGTCAGCGTTTTATAGCGTCAGGGACCCCCATATACTACCTAATAAATGTTTTAACCCCTTGATTGCCCCCTAGTTAACCCTTTCACCACTGATCACCGTATAACCGTTACGGTTGACGCTGGTTAGTTCGTTTATTTTTTATAGTGTCAGGGCACCCGCCGTTTATTACCGAATAAAGGTTTAGCCCCCCGATCGCCCGGCGGTGATATGCGTCGCCCCAGGCAGCGTCAGATTAGCGCCAGTACCGCTAACACCCACGCACGCAGCATGCGCCTCCCTTAGTGGTATAGTATCTGATCGGATCAATATCTGATCCGATCAGATCTATACTAGCGTCCCCAGCAGTTTAGGGTTCCCAAAAACGCAGTGTTAGCGGGATCAGCCCAGATACCTGCTAGCACCTGCGTTTTGTGCCTCCGCCCAGCCCACCCAAGTGCAGTATCGATCGATCACTGTCACTTACAAGGCACTAAACGCATAATTGCAGCGTTCGCAGAGTCAGGCCTGATCCCTGCGATCGCTAACAGTTTTTTTGGTAGCATTTTGGTGAACTGGCAAGCACCAGCCCCAGGCAGCGTCAGATTAGCGCCAGTACCGCTAACACCCACGCACGCACTGTACACCTCCCTTAGTGGTATAGTATCTGATCGCATCAATATCTGATCCGATCAGATCTATACTAGCGTCACCAGCAGTTTAGGGTTCCCAAAAACGCAGTGTTAGCGGGATCAGCCCAGATACCTGCTAGCACCTGCGTTTTGCCCCTCCGCCCGGCCCGGCCCAGCCCACCCAAGTGCAGTATCGATCGATCACTGTCACTTACAAAACACTAAACGCATAATTGCAGCATTCGCAGAGTCAGGCCTGATCCCTGCGATCGCTAACAGTTTTTTGGTAGCGTTTTGGTGAACTGGCAAGCACCAGCGGCCTAGTACACCCCGGTCGTAGTCAAACCAGCACTGCAGTAACACGTGGTGACGTGGCGAGTCCCATAAGTGCAGTTCAAGCTGGTGAGGTGGCAAGCACAAGTAGTGTCCCGCTGCCACCAAGAAGACAAACACAGGCCCGTCGTGCCCATAGTGCCCTTCCTGCTGCATTCGCCAATCCTAATTGGGAACCCACCGCTTCTGCAGCGCCCGTACTTCCCCCATTCACATCCCCAACCAAATGCAGTCGGCTGCATGAGAGGCATTTTCTTTATGTCCTCCCAAGTACCCCTACCCAACGAACCCCCCCAAAAAAGATGTCGTGTCTGCAGCAAGCGCGGATATAGGCGTGACACCCGCTATTATTGTCCCTCCTGTCCTGACAATCCTGGTCTTTGCATTGGTGAATGTTTTGAACGCTACCATTCACTAGTTGAGTATTAGCGTAGGGTACAGCATTGCACAGACTAGGCACACTTTCACAGGGTCTCCCAAGATGCCATCGCATTTTGAGAGACCCGAACCTGGAACCGGTTACCGTTATAAAAGTTAGTTACAAAAAAAGTGTAAAAAAAAAAAAAAATAAGAAATAAAAAAAAATAGTTGTTGTTTTATTGTTCTCTCTCTCTCTATTCTCTCTCTCTATTGTTCTGCTCTTTTTTACTGTATTCTATTCTGCAATGTTTTATTGTTATTGTTATTATGTTTTATCATGTTTGTTTTTCAGGTGTGTAATTATTTACACTTTACTGTGCTTTATTGTTAACCATTGTTAACCATTTTTTTGTCTTCAGGTACGCCATTCACGACTTTGAGTGGTTATACCAGAATGATGCCTGCAGGTTTAGGTATCATCTTGGTATCATTCTTTTCAGCCAGCGGTCGGCTTTCATGTAAAAGCAATCCTAGCGGCTAATTAGCCTCTAGACTGCTTTTACAAGCCGTGGGAGGGAATGCCGCCCCCCCCCCCCCCACCGTCTTCCGTGTTTTTCTCTGGCTCTCCTGTCTCAACAGGGAACCTGAGAACGCAGCCGGTGATTCAGCCAGCTGACCATAGAGCTGATCAGAGACCAGAGTGGCTCCAAACATCTCTATGGCCTAAGAAACCGGAAGCTACGAGTATTTCATGACTTAGATTTCGCCGGATGTAAATAGCGCCATTGGGAAATTGGGGAAGCATTTTATCACACCGATCTTGGTGTGGTCAGATGCTTTGAGGGCAGAGGAGAGATCTAGGGTCTAATAGACCACAATTTTTTCAAAAAAGAGTACCTGTCACTACCTATTGCTATCATAGGGGATATTTACATTCCCCGAGATAACAATAAAAATGATTAAAAAAAAAAAATATGAAAGGAACAGTTTAAAAGTAAGATTAAAAAAGCAAAAAAATAATAAAGAAAAAAAAAAAAAACAAAAAAAAACACCCCTGTCGCCCCCTGCTCTCGCGCTAAGGCGAACGCAAGCGGCGGTCTGTCGTCAAACGTAAACAGCAATTGCACCATGCATGTGAGGTATCACCGCGAAGGCCAGATCGAGTGCAGTAATTTTTCCAGTAGACCTCCTCTGTAAATCTAAAGTGGTAACCTGTAAAGGCTTTTGAAGGCTTTTAAACATGTATTTATTTTGTTGCCACTGCACGTTTGTGCGCAATTTTAAAGCATGTCATGTTTGGTATCCATGTACTCGGCCTAAGATCATCTTTTTTATTTCATCAAACATTTGGGCAATATAGCGTGTTTTAGTGCATTAAAATTAAAAAAAGTGTGTTTTTTCCCCAAAAAATGCGTTTGAAAAATCGCTGCGCAATTACTGTGTGAAAAAAAAAAATTAAACACCCACCATTTTAATCTGTAGGGCATTTGCTTTAAAAAAATATATAATGTTTGGGGGTTCAAAGTAATTTTTTTGCAAAAAAAAAAAACTTTTTCATGTAAACAATAAGTGTCAGAAAGGGCTTTGTCTTCAAGTGGTTAGAAGAGTGGGTGATGTGTGACATAAGCTTCTAAATGTTGTGCATAAAATGCCAGGACAGTTCAAAACCCCCCCAAATGACCCCATTTTGGAAAGTAGACACCCCAAGCTATTTGCTGAGAGGCATGTCGAGTCCATGGAATATTTTATATTGCGACACAAGTTGCGGGAAAGAGACAAATTTTTTTTATTTTTTTTTTTTTTTTTGCACAAAGTTGTCACTAAATGATATATTGCTCAAACATGCCATGGAAATATGTGAAATTACACCCCAAAATACATTCTGCTGCTTCTCCTGAGTACGGGGATACCACATGTGTGAGACTTTTTGGGAGCCTAGCCGCGTACGGGACCCCGAAAACCAAGCACCGCCTTCAGGCTTTCTAAGGGCGTGAATTTTTGATTTCACTCTTCACTGCCTATCACAGTTTCGGAGGCCATGGAATGCCCAGGTGGCACAACCCCCCCCCCAAATGACCCCATTTTGGAAAGTAGACACCCCAAGCTATTTGATGAGAGGTATAGTGAGTATTTTGCAGACCTCACTTTTTGTCACAAAGTTTTGAAAATTGAAAAAAGAAAAAAAAAAATGTTTTTTCTTGTCTTTCTTCATTTTCAAAAACAAATGAGAGCTGCAAAATACTCACCATGCCTCTCAGCAAATAGCTTGGGGTGTCTACTTTCCAAAATGGGGTCATTTGGGGGGGTTTTGTGCCACCTGGGCATTCCATGGCCTCCGAAACTGTGATAGGCAGTAAAGAGTGAAATCAAAAATTTTCACCCTTAGAAATCCTGAAGGCAGTGATTGGTTTTCGGGGTCCAGTACGCGGCTAGGCTCCCAAAAAGTCCCACACATGTGGTATCCCCATACTCAGGAGAAGCAGCTAAATGTATTTTGGGGTGCAATTCCACATATGCCCATGGCCTGTGTGAGCAATATATCATTTAGTGACAACTTTATGAAAAAAAAAAAAAAAAAAAAAAAAGTGTCACTTTCCCGCAACTTGTGTCAAAATATAAAATATTCCATGGACTCAATATGCCTCTCAGCAAATAGCTTGGGGTGTCTACTTTCCAAAATGGGGTCATTTTGGGGGGTTTTGTGCCACCTGGGCATTCCATGGCCTCCGAAACTGTGATAGGCAGTGGAAGAGTGAAAGCAAAAATTTACACCCTTAGAAATCCTGAAGGCGGTGATTGGTTTTCGGGGCCCCGTACGCGGCTAGGCTCCCAAAAAGTCCCACACATGTGGTATCCCCATACTCAGGAGAAGCAGCTAAATGTATTTTGGGGTGCAATTCCACATAGGCCCATGGCCTGTGTGAGCAATATATCATTTAGTGACGACTTTTTGTAAATATTTTTTTTTTTTTTTTTTTTTTTGTCATTTTTCAATCACTTGGGACAAAAAAAATAAATATTCAATGGGTTCAACATGCCTCTCAGCAATTTCCTTGGGGTGTCTACTTTCCAAAATGGGGTCATTTGGGGGGGTTTTGTACTGCCCTGCCATTTTAGCACCTCAAGAAATGACATAGGCAGTCATAAACTAAAAGCTGTGTAAATTCCAGAAAATGTACCCTAGTTTGTAGACGCTATAACTTTTGCGCAAACCAATAAATATACGCTTATTGACATTTTTTTTACCAAAGACATGTGGCCGAATACATTTTGGCCTAAATGTATGACTAAAATTTAGTTTATTGGATTTTTTTTATAACAAAAAGTAGAAAATATCATTTTTTTTCAAAATTTTCGGTCTTTTTCCGTTTATAGCGCAAAAAATAAAAACCGCAGAGGTGATCAAATACCATCAAAAGAAAGCTCTATTTGTGGGAAGAAAAGGACGCAAATTTCGTTTGGGTACAGCATTGCATGACCGCGCAATTAGCAGTTAAAGCGACGCAGTGCCAAATTGGAAAAAGACCTCTGGTCCTTAGGCAGCATAATGGTCCGGGGCTCAAGTGGTTAATCGGCCAGTAACATAATAGGGTTAAAAAAAACTAAAATTAGCCCTTTAGAGTACAAAAAGAGCAAATAATCGCTACTGTAAATATTACTTTCACTGTTGCACAATAAAGAAATAAACCCCTTACAGTAGCGATTATTTGCTCTTTTTTTACTATAAAGGGCAAATTTTTTAATTCTTTTTTTTTTTTTTTTTAAACCCCATTCTGTTGCTAAACGTCTTAGGTCTGGTTCACACCTGTGTGTTTTTTGATGCCTTTTGCAGAAACCCACTACAGTTCATTTAACATTCACATCTGCTTTTTTTCAGCTGCTGTGTATTTGGAAAGAGTCAATGACTTTTTTAAACGCAAAACTTTGCTTTTTTGGCTCAACATACTTCAGTGGAGAAGCTGCAGAAAAAACATGTAATGTGTTTTTGCAGCAATTTGTGTTTTACTTTAATTTTTTTTAATCTGGCCAAAAAAAGGCATTAAACGCAAATCGCAGCAAAATCTTTTGCGCAAAAAATCAAAACGCACCACAAAATGCCTTGCAGAAACAGATCAAAAGCAAACTGCATAGGTGTGTACCGAGCCTTATGCTGGTTACACAAGTCAATTTTCAGATGAGAATATTTGTACGAAAAAATCGCTGAATTGCTGAATGAAAATTTTCACTTGCTTTTAACATTCTGTTTTAAAACGAATGTAATTTCTGAACGAAAACCACATACACTGTCTGAAAATTCCTTTAACAAAGAAGTTTTCAATTTCTATATTTTCCCGTCACTGTGGTTAAAAACAAAGTTCGATTTGACCCCACTAACGATTAGAAAATCGAACGAACGTTCTTAAAATTAATTTTTTTTTTTTCCAAGGAAGACATTGTTTTTGTATGGCCAGCATATAATATATTACATTCCTGTCTGAAAATCTGCAAAACATTTTAACTTTTTTTTCTTTTAAATAAAAAAATAAATCGATCTTTGAGTCTGATATTTACTAGATTCAACCTCCTAATAGTATATACAGTATATCTCTTCTGTCTGTTAGTCTTATTTATATTTACCACTGCATAGAGATATTTAAGAATAAATTGCCTTTTTTTTAAACTTTACATATCGGCCAACTAATTGATTTTGAAAATAATCGTTAGTTGCAGCCCTACATAAAACTATTTTCAGAAATAAAAAAATAATTGGCATGTGCGTATGTATTCACCCCCTTTGTTATGAAGCCCATAAAAAGCTCTGGTGCAACCAATTACCTTCAGAAGTCACATACAGTATCTCACAAAAGTGAGTACACCCCTCACATTTTTATAAATATTTTATTATATCTTTTCATGTGACAACACTGAAGAAATGACACTTTGCTACAATGTAAAGTAGTGAGTGTACAGCTTGTATAACAGTGTACATTTGCTGTCCCCTCAAAATAACTCAACACACAGCCATTAATGTCTAAACTGCTAGCAACAAAAGTGAGTACACCCCTAAGTGAAAATGTCCAAATTGGGCCCAATTAGCCATTTTCCCTCCCTGGTGTCATGTGACTCGTTAGTGGTACAAGGTCTCAGGTGTGAATGGGGAGCAGGTGTGTTAAATTTGGTGTTATCGCTCTCACTCTCTCATACTGGTCACTGGAAGTTCATCATGGCACCTCATGGCAAAGAACTCTCTGAGGATCTGAAAAAAAGAATTGTTGCTCTACATAAAGATGGCCTAGGCCAGGGCTTGACAAATTTGCTTGGAATCTAGGAGCCAGCTAAAAAAGTTAGGAGCCAGGTTTTTTTTTTGTTTAAACGACCGACAAAGCTTTATTTTCAATATAAAAATTAACCAATCTTAAATGTACACAGAGACGACTAGAACGAATGTGACTGCTTTTATTTCCTGCCATGCAGGGACACAAGACCACCATATTCTCACTAAGGATCCAATCAGGTCCGCCTGAAAAACTGACAGGCGAACCTGATCAGACAGCCCGAGTGAAAGGGGCCAAACAGGGAGATGACAAATAATAAATTCATTTTAATTAACCACTTCCTTCCCGCAGGACGACTATATACGTCCTGTCTTTGAAGAGAAATACCGTTGTTACGGTAGCAGCTAGCTACCATAACCCCGGTATCTTCTTCAAGAGCCGGCGGTTCTCTTTCAGATAAAAGTGGTCTCTGCAGCAGATTCGCAGCGAGATCACTTTTATCGGCGGCAGGAGAGGGCCCCCCCTACTGCCGCTCTCCGGTGCCCTTCACTGCTTACCGTGGCCGTCGGTAACGGCGGAGGCGATCCGGATCTGTCCCTGGCCTGACATGGAGACGAGTAAGAGGAAGATGGCCCCCCTCCCATCTCCAAGTCATTGCAGGGCGGAAGCGACGTCAAATCGTCACTTCCACCCATAGCTCTTGAAGGGACATTTTTTTTTTTTTTTTTTCAAATCACAATTTTTTTTTTTAATGCATTTTAGTGTAAATATGACATCTGAGGTCTTTTTGACCCCAGATGTCATATTTAAGAGGACCTGTCATGCTTTTTTTCTATTACAAGGGATTTTTACATTCCTTGTAATAGGAATAAAAGTGACTTTTTTTTTTTTTTTTTAAAAGAACAGTGAAAAAATAAAAGTTAAAATAAATAAGAAAAAAAAAATTAAATGTGCCCCATCCCTTGTAATAGAAATAAAAGTGACACAATTTTTATTTTTTTTTTAAAAACAGTGTAAAAATAAAAAATAAAAAGTAAAATATATAAGAAAAAATAATAATTTTTTTAAATGCGCCCCGTCCTGCCGAGCTCGCTTGCAGAAGTGAATGCATATGTGAGTAGCACCCGCATATGAAAGCGGTGTTCAAACCACACGTGAGGTATCGCCACGATCGTTAGAGCGAGAGCAATAATTCTAGCCCTAGACCTCCTCTGTAACTCAAAACATGCAACCTGTAGAATTTTTTAAACGACGCCTATGGAGATTTTAAAGGGTAAAAGTTTGTCGCCATTCCACGAGCGGATGAAATTTTGAAGCGTGACATGGTGGGAATCAATTTACTCGGCGTAACATTATCTTTCACAATATAAAAAAAATTGGGCTAACTTTACTGTTTTCTTATTTTTTAATTAAAAAAAGTATTTTTTCCCAAAAAAGTGCGCTTGTAAGTCCGCTGCGCAAATACGGTGTGACAGAAAGTATTGCAATGACCGCCATTTTTTTCTCTAGGGTGTTAGAATAAAAAATATATATAATGTTTGGGGGTTCTAAGTAAAGGGAAGGAGATGAGCAGGCAGTGAAAACAGGCAGGGGAAGCTCCATTAGCATTGGTGGTTGTCTTGTAATACCAGCGGCCACCACCAGAGGGCGCCCGATTGCAGAAGGAACCAGGAACCATAGGACTGCAGTAGGCCGCAAAGCCGGGGCCTCAATTACCGGCGCGGCCCAACGCGATCGCGGCGGGAGGAGGGGGGGGTCGAACGGACACAGGATACCCCAGCTGTGCCGCCCCAGGCGCCAGGTCGCTAATTCTAGTCGCAAATGCGACCTGGCGCCCGGGCTTTGTCGAGCCCTGGCCTAGGCTATAAGAAGATTGCCAAGACCCTGAAACTGAGCTGCAGCACGGTGGCCAAGACAATACAGCAGTTTAACAGGACAGGTTTCACTCAGAACAGGCCTCGCCATGGTCAACCCAAGCAGTCGAGTGCACATGTTTAGCGTCATATCCAGAGGTTGTCTTTGGTAAATAGACGTATGAGTGTTGCCAGCATTGGCTGCAGAGGTTGAAGGGGTGGGGGGTCAGCCTGTCAGTGCTCAGACCATATGCCGCACACTGCATCAAATTGGTCTGCTTGGCTGTCGTCCCAGAAGGAAGCCTCTTCTAAAGATGATGCACAAGAAAGGCTGCAAACAGTTTGCTGAAGACAAGCAGACTAAATACTTGGATTACTGGAACCATGTCCTGTGGTCTGATGAGACCAAGATAAACTTATATGGTTCAGATGGTGTCAAGTGTGTGTGGCAGCAACCAGGTGAGGAGTATAAAGACAAGTGTGTCTTGTCTACAGTCAAGCATGGTGGTTGGAGTGTCATGGTCTGGGGCTGCATGAGTGCTGCCAGCACTGGGGAGCTACAGTTCATTGAGGGAACCATGGATGCCAACATGTACTGTGACATACTGAAGCAGAGCATGATCCCCTCCCTTCGGAGACTGGGCCGCAGGGTAGTATTCCAACATAACGACCCCAAACACTTCCAAGATGACCATTGCCTTGCTAAAGAAGCTGAGGGTAAAGGTGATGGACTGGCCAAGCATGTCTCCAGACCTAAACCCTATTGAGCATCTGTGGGGCATCCTCAAACGGAAGGTGGAGGAGCGCAAGGTCTCTAACATCCACCAGCTCCGTGATGTCATCATGGAGGAGTGGAAGAGGAGTCCAGTGGCAACCTGTGAAGCTCTGGTGAACTTTATGCCCAAGAGGGTTAAGGCAGTGCTGGAAAATATTGGTGGTCACACAAAATATTGACACTTTGGGCCCAATTTGGACATTTTCACTTAGGGGTGTACTCACTTTTGTTGCCAGCGGTTTAGACATTAATGTCTGTGTGAGTTATTTTGAGTGGACAGCAAATTTACACTGTTATACAAGCTGTACACTCACTACTTTACATTGTAGCAAAGTGTAATTTCTTCAGTGTTGTCACATGAAAAGGTATAAGAAAATATTTACAAAAATTTGAGGGGTGTACTCACTTTTGTGAAGTGCTGTAGAACATGGTTACTCCCCCCCCCCCCAACCCCTGAATTTTAGGGTGCTTCTTCCTATATGTACCTATTTTGTTTTGAACTTATAGCGGCTGTGCGTGGGTCCACCATCAGAGCCAAGGAGAGACAAGGTGTGCCAGACTAAGTGTAGTATTAAAAGATCATTTAAGCAAACATAAGTAGCCATTTGGCTTATGTTTGATTTAAATGATTTTTTTAAATACTACACTTAGTCTGACATCTGTGCATGAACCCGCACAGATGTCTTTCAAATCGCCCCCCGAACTCACACTGAAATGGCGCTTTGAAATCATGCGAGTTCAGCTGAACTCGCATGATTTTAAACCCGCCTTCAGTGAGAATGAGGGCTAAAACCTGGAAGCTGATTGGTTACTATGCACAGCTTTAGTAAATTTCCCCCTGCGTTTTTGTGGAAGAAAGATTATAGTAGGTTACTTTTTAAAGTCTAACTCCAAGTTTCATTTAACTTGAAATAGTTTGCTTGGATCCAGCTGGTTCAAACAAATTTATTTCCTTCACTATCGGATGCACCCGCTGTCAACGCTGTATAATCTGTAAGTAGCACTTTCTTTCTTTCTTTCTTTCTTTCTTTCTTTCTTTCTTTCTTTCTTTCTTTCTTTCTTTCTTTCTTTCTTTCTTTCTTTCTTTCTTTCTTTCTTTCTTTCTTTCTTTCTTTCTTTCTTTCTTTCTCCTGTCCCCTGCTAATTTAGAGGAAGGCTTGATATTCAATGGCAAAATAAAAAGCTTCATGTGAATGTCTGAAGAGTACTTGGTCTGACTTTGATTTTGTTCTGTATACGGGGCGGGAAGTTCCCATACCACGTCTGTAACACAGAGCTGTATACTGCATTTAGCTGATGCTACATATAGTGGCCACATGTATTGGTGAGGGAATTTTTTTTTTTTTTGGTTTGGACAGCTTGGTCCAAAAGAACTATTTAGAGGTAAAAAAAATCCTGGAGTAAAAGCGGCGTTCCAACAAAAAGTGAAGCTTCCACAAATCTGATTCCTTCCCCTCCGGTGCCACATTTGGCACCTTTTGTGGGCGGTCCCCACTTCCGTCGGACTGCAGCGAGATACATCAGAAGTTCGGCTCCCTCCTTCCCCTGCTGCTGGGCCAGTAAGAGCGCACGCACTTCGCATGTGCAGTAGTGACCCGGCTATGAAGCCTTCACTGCCGGCTTCCCTCACCGGCAATGGCGGCGGCAGCACCCGACAGCAGATGGAAACATCTGCTGGGGTGCCGACATCGCTGGATTCCAGGACCGGTAAGTGTCCTAATATTCAGTCAGCAGCTACAGTATTTGTTGCTGCTGTCTTGAAATTTTTGGAGGGGGAGGCAGGCCGGAACTCCACTTCAAGCTTTAAAGCCCAGTTAAAGTCTTGGCCCCATTTCCATACTTTTAAAACCAGGCAACCAGCAAAAAGTATAATTGTGAGTTTGCTCAGTCTGATCCGTGTTTTTTGTAATTGCCCCAGATGAAAAGCTCTTTGCCTTATTTTTTTCTTAATGGTCAATTTTTTCAGTCTAAGCATTTTGATATCTATTTTCTAATGCAGGGCTTGACAAATTTTGCTTTGAATTTAAGAGTCGGCTAAAAAAAAAAAATTTTGTGTGTGTGTGTGTGTTTTTTGTTTGTTTTTTTTTTTAATATATATTACCAATCTTCTAGGTAGAATATGTTACATTTTCCCAAAGGTGAACTTATCCTTTAACCCTTTCACAGCCAGAGACCTTTTTGCGTTTTTTTTTTTGTTTTTTTTTTCGCACATGTTTATAAAAAAATTTAGGCCTGAAGATTGCAAAAAAACAAACATTATATACAGAATTCTCTGAAAGCAGACACCCCTGAGCAGAGATCATGATCTCAACTACACTGCAGAGTGCATGAGCATCATGGGAAGTGTAGTTCCAAAACATCTGGGGTGCCATGGTTCACCATCACTGCCCTAGAGAATAAAATGGTAGTAGTTCCAAATTTTTATGTCACATGGTATTGCCGCAAAGATCTGGAAAACACAATTTCAGTAAAAAAAAACACATTAAAAGGTACGTTTTAGGGGGAACAAAAACACAATAAATTACCCAATTTTTTGGTAAAATATAATATAAAAGCCCAGGTTGCACCCAGTAAACATGTCAAACCTTAACCATTTCAGTAGGCTATATTTTCCATAGGTGACACTTTAGAAGCCCTCTAAGTCTTCAGTTTAGCGCTATGAAGGAGGTCTGGTGCTAAAATAATTGCTCTCATTCCAGCGTGCGCGGGAATATGTTACCTGTATCACAACCAGCTTTTTTAGGCTTGGGCACCACACCGCGTGTGTTTGTACTAGGGATCGACCGATATCGTTTGGTGCCAAAACGATACCGATATTTCGGCCACCTAGTGCCTGCCGATAGCTGATATTTTGTACTTTACAGTGTAAAAATGTTGTTGGGTTTTTTTTTTTTTTTTTTTTTTTTAGTTTTTTTTTTTTTATCACTGTTATTGCTGTCACAAGGAATGTAAACACCCCTTGTGACAGTAATGGGCATTGACAGGTACTCTTTATGGAGGTATCTATAAGACCCCAAACCCCTCCATTGCCCTGCAAAGTTTTCAAAACTTCAAGATCAGCATTTTTGAATACTTTATTTTTCAAAACTGGTGCCTATAAGATGCCAGTAAATCTGGGAAGTGATAACATGACATTGATTACTAGATCCGAGACCCGAACGAAGCATTGGCTTTGTTCGGGTCTTCGGCCAGCCTGTGGACGTGCCTGCTGGTTACGGGGGGGGGGTGTCCCCTCCCTCCCCTCCCTCCCCTCCCCTCCCTCCCCTCCCTCCCCTTCCATTGCTTGTAATAACATCTAAGCGGCTGCTGAGTCGCATCGGTTGATATTACAATAAAGCCGCCTGTCCGCTCTAAACAGTGGTAACGGGGTGAAACCCCTTGAAGCAATATTGGTAATATCGGTCTAGTTTGAGACCGATACCGTTTCCCCCCCCCCGAAAATGCTCATATCGGCCTTCTGAATAATCGGTCGATCCCTAGTTTGTACGTGCATATATGTCGGGGCCTCTATTTATTTTGGGGGGGGGCATTTTATGTGTATGGGTGTAACTTACAATTATATATATATATATAATATATATATATATATATATAATATATAATTTAAAAAAAAATTTATAGGAGAAAAGTCTCCCTATATGATAGTGTTTTTGTTTTTTTTTGTTTTTGTGACTGGTTTTCTTTAATGAGACATGCAGGGTCTAAAACATCGCACTGCATTACACGCTTTCCTGGGGCAGCAGCATTCAGATGGCAGCCCAGACGGAATTTCTTGTTGCCATTGGGGGGGGGGGGGCTGGGGTGTGTTGAACCCTGTTTTAATTTGAATAAAATATGGGTTTGTGAGATTTATGAATCATTGTTTTATGTAGATTTTACAGAGTCCCAACTTTTTTGGAGTTGTAAAACAAGTGATGCTCTTACAGAGGTTCATTTTAAATGTCCCTCTCACGTTCCAAATTTAGATTGGGCTTGGTTCAGACTCGTCTCTAATTAAACACGTGAGCTTAGGCTGTACGCTGGTGTGATATGATGTTACAACGAAATTCTACTCTGCTTTCAGCATTCACAACTGTGAGTTCTGGCTGACACTGCCAATGCTGTCAATGAAGAATCTTATTAAATATTAAAGAGGTGCTTCAGTTTCCCTTTAGCCATGATATATGTATATCCAAATATCAGTTTAGATCCGAGCTGGGAGAGCATTGCCTAGAAGACATTCCCGACGCTCTCTGGCCACCCTGTTACCTGGCCAAGTTCTTGCTGTGTTAGGCCTGAGGCTGTAAACCCCAATAGCTGTGCACCTTCTCTTCACTCCAGGTCAGGTTCTGCATAAGTCTCTGCTGAACCAATCTCTGGTACTTTTCCAGTAACAGTGCTTTTCAGAGGGCATTTGACAGGCAGTGAGGAGGTGTCATATCACCTGAATTAACTCTATAATGCCGCACTGCAATCGCTTACACACTGTCAGCCATTGGCTGCAAGTGCTGATTGGATGTTGGTTTTCTAGTTGGACCGTCTTCTGTCAGACAGACAGCTGTACACACTGACCGCAGTCCATCTGGCATTTGGTCAATGTGTACGGCCGTCTGTCCGACTGAAGACGGTCTAACTGGAAAACCAACATCCAATCAGCGTTTGCAGCCAATGGCTGACAGTGTGTAAGTGATTGCAGTGCGGCAATATAGAGTTAGGGTTCTGAGCTGGGCAATTTTTGGCTTGTGTGTACTCGGCATAAAACTGTTCCTCGATTTTCTCATTGCTAATGACCCTTCCTGCCTCCATCTCCATTTCAGTATTCAGGCCTGGTGATGGGTAAGGATGGACTCAGGCGTGTTTGTATCCTAGTCCCAACCCACCTGAGCAATCCCACCAGGAAGCCGTCGCTGCACACCGCCAATCATGAACAGCCTAGTTAGGTGTATATGTGCAGCCTGGGGCCGGGAAATGCCTCACTGCCTATGATTGGCGGTGTGCAGCAACGGCTTCCTGGTGGGATTGCTTGGGTGGGATGGGACTAGGATCCGAACATGCCTGAGCCCATCCCTAGTGATAGGCCACTTTGGGCATTGAGTGATTATGGGAAGGTGAGGCGAAGCGATGCATTTTGCTGTATCTGGGCTTTTGCGGACTACGGCTGCATTACTTTCAAGCTTCACCAGTGCAAACTTTGACCCCATCAAGGTGCAATGAAGTGCAGTTTAAAGAATGTGTACATCCATGCTGAAATTGCCTTCGCTGACCACACTGCATATTTCCAGCAAAAAAGGTCAAGCTGATGCTATAGAAAAAGGCGGATGCAGAGCACGATGTTTGCATGGCCTCAGATCCTCCTAGGCTCTGCTGCAGAATCTGTTTTGCTGCAGGCTTTCAAAGAGAGGGAGACTCCCATTAGGGCCAACAGAGTACACTGCAGCCGTCTAGAGAAGCGAATGTGCCTGCCCAAGCCAATGTATGCCTCATCCCAGGGGATCGGAGTCAAAATATTGAAGCCATTAACAGCCTAGCAGCTAGCATTTCAAAAGGAGGTCCACATGGCTGGTCCCCAATAAAAAAAAAAGCATCAACTGCAATAGTATAATTAATGGCTGTTGCACCAAGTGGTACACAAAATACTTGCACTTGTCTCATTGGCCTATCTTTACACAGACTATCCCCCCTGCAGTCCATCATGAATCCTGCTGCCAGACTCTTCCACCATACCAACCATTCAGTGTCTGCTACCCCTCTTTACCAATGTCTGCACGGCTTCTGCTCGTCCAATGAATAAAATTCAGAGTATGAACAACCTACAAAGTTATCCATGATTGTGCCCCCAGCTACATCACTAACCTCCCCATAAAATACCAACAAATCTTTGTTCTGTTCTCCTCCCAAGACTTCCTCTCTAGCTTCCTTGTCTCCTCCCATGCTCACCTCCAGGACTTTCCAGAGCCTCTTGCATCCCCTGGAACTCCCTACCCCAATCTGTCCAGCTATTTTCAACTCCAGAGGTAGGCAACCTTTGGTTGGTGGAGGTTTACCTGAACAACATAAAACAAATTGCACTATATATATATAGAAACTTGGCCGACCTTAAAAGTGGACAGTGTCAGTCAGTAGGGCAGTGGTTGGTGTGTGGGCAGTTTCAGTAGCGCCCCCCCCCCCCCTTTTTTTTTTCCTATTTAGCCCTGTTGGGAGGGATATATGAGGGAAATATGACCCCCGATGACTCACCTTTTAAGACAGAAAGTGATTGAGGACACTGTCCTCAATCTCTGTAGTCTCAGCTGCACCAAATGCATGCACAGAAAGAGCTTTGCACAGTCACCCTGTTCATTCACAAACTGAACCATTGTAAACTGTTTACTATGCTTCAGTTATGAACGAACAGTGAGTGATCTGTACCATCATTTGCTGTGTTCATTCAGGAAAGGAAGAGGCCGGTAAATTACACATTTACCGACCCCTTCACCAGCACTCCATCCTGAAATGATTCCTGCAGCAGCTGCCAGGAGAGGAAAGGGAAGCCGGGAGTGGCACATCATTTACTGGAATCCACCCCCTGTATTTTCCCCCTGCAGCAGCTGAAAGCCAGCTCTTCTTCCTCCTCCTTCTTCTTCTTCTTCTTCTTCCTCCTCCTCCTCCTCCTCCTCCTTCTTTCTTCTTTCTTCTTCCCGCCACAGGGGACCAGTTCCAGTAAATGATGCTCCTTCATGCCCCTCCTGTCCAGGTACCTCTTCCTTTTGCTGCTGAGGCCTCCATGTGTGCTCCCCTGGTAACCCCCCTCAGTGTTTCCAGCTTCCCTGCAGCGCTGTGCACATGTGGGAGAAGCAGTCCGGGGGTCGGCAAGGAAGGGACATAATATACCTGTTGCCTTCCCCTACCCTACTCTCGCCACCTTTAAGCCATCCTTATCTCTATGTAATAAACAGAAGTTTTATTTTCTCAATTATCTCACTTCCCACAGTTATTACTATTTTTTTTTTATCAATTGACCCTTCCTTTAGATTGCAAGATCTGATGAGCAATGCCCTCTGATTCCTCTTGTATTGAATTGTATTGTAACTCTAATGTCTGCCTTCATTTTGTAAAGTGCTGTGCAAACCGTTGGCGCTATATAAATCCTGTACAATGAATAGCTCCTGACTACCCATAATTCTTCTGGATCTTTTAGATTGCCAGTGAAAATCTGATAATAGAGGCTTTTGGAACTAAATACCCCATTTATCCATTGCATCATTTAGGATTGCTTTTCACCCGCTTGTGGCAGCAGTCACATGTGCCTCGTTTTTATGAAGAGGAAATGAGGTTGAGTTTGTTTTTTTTTTCTTTTTCTTTTTTTTTTTTGTTTTTTTGACAACCTCTTCAGCCCACGTGTGGTTTCAGTGCACATGTTTTGTTCAGACTGTCACCGTCCCTTTCTTGTATTGTGACATCTCTCAGTATATTTCCATCCTGTTGAGGAATTACTTTTGTAGTTTTTAACACTTGAGTTACTAGATTTCTCATTTTAAAGTGACATTAAACACACAGGGTTCATTTACTGAAACTAGTGCACTCAGAATCTGATACAGCTGTGCATGATAGCCAATCCGCTTTCAACTTCAGCTTGTTCAATTAAGCTTTGACAGAAAAAACTTGTAGCTGATTCGTTTCTATGCAGAGCTGCACCAGATTTTGCACTCTCTAGTTTAAGTAAATCAACCCAACTGTTTAATTTTCATTATCCCTTCCGTTTATGTATATGGAAAATGGCACTGCATTTATTTTAATAAGAAAATCATTTTTTCATAATCAATATACAGCTGTCACGTGACCCAGATCTTTTCCCAGCCAGTCTGCAGGGAAACATAAGCAGGAGGAACTTCTAGTCCTCTGCTACTGCTCACACATTCAAAACCTACCCCCCCAAAATATAAAATTAACAACTTCAGCTCTGGGTCAATTTTGACCCTCCTCACATATATGTAAAAAAAAAAAAAAATCATTTTTTCCTAAAAAAAAATCTACTTCGAAACCCCAAACATTAGAGAGATATAGATATTTCAGTGGAGAAAAGAATTGATTCCCCTACAGATTTTGTAAGTTTGCACACTCAAAAAGAAAGGGTCTAACTTTTTTATCATTGGTATATTTTAAATAATACACAGAATATCAACCAAAAATCCAGATAAAAAAAATGCTATAAATTAAGTTGCAGTTCAGTGAGTAAAATTAAGTATTTGATCCCCAAGCAAAACCAGATTGGTACTTGGTGGAGAAACCCTTGTTGGCAAACAGAGATTTCTTTTAGTTGGTGACCAGGTTTGCACACATCTCAGGAGGGATTTTGGTCAACTCTTTACAGATCTTCTCTAAATCCTTAAGGTTTCTTGGCTGTCTTCTTACATTTTCTATAGGATTAAGGTCTGGAAACTGGCTAGGCCATTCCATGACCTTTAATGTCTCCCTCAATGTAAAGTAGTGAGTGTACAGCTTGTATAACAGCGTAAATTTGCTGTCCCCTCAAAATAACTCAACACACAGCCATTAATGTCTAAACCGCTGGCAAAAGTGAGTACACCCCTGAAGTGAAAATGTCCAAATTGGGCCCAATTATCCATTTTCCCTCCCTGTTGTCATGTGATTGGGGTGCAGGTGTGTTAAATTTTGGTGTTATTTCTCTCATACTGGTCACTGGAAGTTCAGTTCAGGACAGCTTGCTCTCAGAACAGGCCTTGCCATGGTCGACCAAAAGAAGTTGAGTGCACATGCTCAACGTCATCCAGAGGTTGTCTTTGGGAAATAGACGTATGAGTGCTGCCAGCATTGCTGCAGAGGTTGAAGGGATGGGGGGTCAGCCTGTCAATGCTCAGACCATACGCCACACACTGCATCAAATTAGTCGGCATGGCTGTCGTCCCAGAAAGAAGCCTTTTGTAAAGATGATGCACAAGAAAGCTTGCAGACAGTTTGCTGAAGACAAAAAGACTAAGGACATGGATTACTGGAACCATTTGGTTCAGATGGTGACAAGCGTATGTGGCGGCAATCAGGTGAGGAGTCCAAAGACAAGTGTGTCTTTCCAACAGTCAAGCATGGTGGTGGTAGTGTCATGGTCTGGGGCTGCATGAGTGCTGCCGGCACTGGGGAGCTACAGTTCATTGAGGGAACCATGAATGCCAACATGTACTGTGACATACTGAAGCAGAGCATGATCCCCTCCCTTTGGAGACTGGGCAGCAGGGCAGTATTCCAACATAACGACCCCAAACACCGCCAAGATGACCACTGCCTTGCTAAAGAAGCTGAGGGTAAAGATGATGGACTGGCCAAGCATGTCTCCAGACCTAAACCCTATTGAGCATCTGTGGGGCATCCTCAAATGGAAGGTGGAGGAGCGCAAGGTCTCTAACATCCACCAGCTCCGTGATGTCATCATGGAGGAGGGGAACAGGATTCCAGTGGCAACCTGTGAAGCTCTGGTGAACTCCATGCCCAAGAGGGTCAAGGCAAAAATGGAAAATAATGGTGGCCACACAAAATATTGACACTTTGGGCCCAATTTGGACATTTTCACTTAGGGGTGTACTCACTTTTGTTGCCTGCACTTTAGACATTAATGGCTGTGTGTTATCTTGAGGGGACAGCAAATTTACACTGTTATACAAGCTGTACACTCACTACTTTACATTGGAGCAAAGTGTCATTTCTTCAGTGTTGTCACATGAAAAGATATAATAAAATATTTACAAAAATGTGAGGGGTGTACTCACTTTTGTGAGATAGTGTGTGTGTATGTGTGTGTGTGTACATTTTTTTTTTTTTTTTTTTTTTTTTTTTTTTAAGCCCTAGAGCAGTGGTTTCCTAACTGGCTTGGCAGCTGGATGCGGCCCTTTGCTTGCCTTTATCTGGCCCTTGAGGCACTATTTCATCCACTGACACCAATGAAGGGGCACAATTCCTCCCAATGACACCAACAATGGGGCCTAATGACATGATTGATGTGGCACTGTTCCTTCCAATGACGCCCAACAATGGGGCCCAATTCTTTCCAATGACACCAACGGTAGGGCAATGTTTACTCCCACTGATGCTGGGACATTTTCTACGCCCGATGATCCCAGTCTGGCCCCCATAAAGTCTGAAGGACAGTAACTGGCCCTTTTTTTAAAAAAAAGTTTGGAGACCCCTGCCCTAGAGAATAAAATAGTGGGCATTTTCTATTTTTATGTCCCACAGTATTTGTGCAGTGCAGCATTTGAATGCACAAAAACACAATATTATACCCAATTGTTTGGTAAAATATAAAAGATGATGTTGCACCAAGTAAATAGATACCTAATATGCCATGCTTTAAAATTGCGCACGCTCGTGGAACGATACCAAACTATGGTACTTAAAAATCTCCATAGGCAATGCTTTAAAAGCCTTTACAGGTTAAAGTTTTAGACTTGGGAGGTCTGGTGCTTGAACTCTTGCTAGAATGTTGGCGAAGATACCTTGCATGAGTGTGATTAAGCACAGGGGAACAGTGGGTACTTTTTCAATTTATTTGTTTTTTATTTTTATTTTTTTACAACTTTATAGCTATCACACGAGATGAGCAGCATCCCTTGTGAAAGCATGGGCAGTGACAGGTGCTCTTTACAGAGAGATCTGGAGTATATTAGACTCAAGGCACCCCAACAGGTCATGTTTTCAGGCTCACCATTACTTTGCACAAGTGATTTAATCAGTTTCACTGCCTTAGTAATTACCACAGCCATTTCATCTGAGGGAAATCCTGAAAACATGATCTGTTGGGGCGCCTTGAGGACTGGAGTTGAGGAACACTGTATTAGACACTAGATATCTCCTCTGCCCTTAAAGCCATTCGATTGAACCAAGATTGGTTTTAAGCAGGGCGGATTTGATTTAAATCAAGTCGCTTTTAAATCTTGATTTAAATAGCTAGTAAAAAGGCTTGATTTAAATTAACTCCATTTTTAAATCATAATTTTTAAAGAGCGACTGTCATCTCTGTCCCTCAGCGGCTCCTCCTCTGACCCGTTGTTGATTCACCGACAGTCCCATTCACGTTAATGGGACGGCTGGTGATGCGGCAGTGACACAACAAGGTGAGGGACGTGATGGCAGCAGGTGAGTGGATGCCGCTAACAGGCGCTGCCATGATGGATCTGAAATGACAGGTGCTCTTTAAATGTAAGGACTTATTCTTGCTGGTAGTTAGAATCTTTAATATTTGCAAACAAAATGAAGGTTTCCTATTTAGAATAAGCTGTCAGGTTAGTAAAACGGCGATATCAAAACCGATTCAATCATACAGTTTGTAGTGTACATAGATTTGCAAAACAATGGGATAAAGGAATATGCCTCAACTTTGTTTTATCTCGTGGTTACTGTGAACTTGTATGAATGCATTAATGCAGTGATTGTTATCGCGACTTGCAGAGTATGGATTCATTGAATGAGTTTACCAAAAATGTAAATATTGCAGAATATACAGCCTTCTACTACATAACTAAGCTCCATTTCACGCTGAATAAACTAAATTAATGTATCCTAAATAGAAAATGATCTTTGGATAGATTTTTTTTACTCCAAAAGCATTTTATTAAAATTTGCTAAAAATCAAGTCTATGGCTTCTTTACATATCCCCCTACGTTTTTACCAGGGATATTTTAGGTTGGCGGGGGATTCAGAAGTCTCAAAACTCTGTGGCTTTCTATTAAAGTGTTACTAAACTCACAACAGTAAAATCAGTCTGTATATGCAGTTAGGGATGCTTGTTATACTCAATGTGGAACCTAAGGGGTTAATACTTTGCATGGTGTAAAAAGGCGGTTTGATCCTGTCTTCCCTGAGTCTCCCCTTCTTCCACTGTCCCCAATCCATCTCCTGATAAGACAGAACTTTTGGAGTCACTTTGCACATGCTCAGTTTGTGTATTGATAGTGTTTTTTTTTTTTTTATTATTATTTCTTGGGAGGATAAATGTGATCAGCACAGGATTGGCACTGTCCAGACAGTGGTCAGGGGTCATGCAGCCTCAGTGGACAGTCACAGTAGAATATGAACTCCTACGAGCTTTAACCAGACACTGATAGAAGTCACATATACTGCTGAGAAAAAGTATTTAGCAGTTTATATTTACTAAAATAATTGCATTTCCATGGTTTGTGTACTGTGGGAGACCACATAGTGAATGCAGGGTCCTGGGTTTAGTAACACTTTAAAGTGGATGTAAACCCTCTCCTATACCCTGTGAAGTGAACAGCCTCGGATGATGCACAGGGATGAAACAAATTTCCCCACATAAGTGTTACATGTATATCTGCTGTCTTCAGCTTTCTAGACTTTAGAAAGTACACATTTGTGTTGGAATTTTTTTTTTTCTGTTTCAGCACTGGGTGTGGAGTCTGGGAATACACTGTATGAGCTGATTGGAGAAAAGGCACCCAACCCCCCGCCCCCACATAGGCAGAGGAATGAAGAAACCTGCAGAGATGCGCTGTGAATAGACAAGCTCTCTGCTAATCGCCCTCCCCCACAAAAATTTCAGTCTGCTTTTATCTAATTTGTCAGAAGTTATGCTGATAATAGAGGAACGGAGCAGCAGAAAGATACTGGACTAGGGCTCTGTCCACAACCCGCACCGCGATTCCTGTACGGGTTCCCGCATCGCATCTGACTCACACGCAGTTTATACTGCCCTCTGCTAACCGCTGCAGATGTCAATATAAAGTTAATGACACCCCTAAATCGGTTAGTAAAACGCAGTGGAATGGGATCGCATTGGTCTGAACACCCATGCGATCTGATTCCAGTGCGGACAAAAGTCCTGCACCATTTTGGTGTGAATTTTATTTCAGACATACAATCTGTATATGGCTGAGTTTGCATCGCACAGACATCGCATTTGATGTTCCCAGCAATGCTGTGCCAATCACATGCGATGTCTATCATCGCATTAGTATGAATCCAGCCTTAGGACTTTGGAGAGAGATAAGTAAACACTGCAGATATGTGCCCAGGTCAGATTTCATGAATGGGGTTTACATCCACTTTAAGCTTCACCAAGCTGCTGCCAATTACCTGATGAGAATGTGTCTGGTTGTGAGTTATTTTACCACCCCTCATTGCAATCCAAAACTAACAGCTGCCCACATGCTAAAACTGAGCATTAAAGTGGTGTTCCGCCCAAAAAAAAATTAAAAGCCAGCAGCTACACATGCTGCAGCTGCTGGCCTTTAACAATAGGACACTTACCTGTCCTGAAGTCCAGTGGTGGCGGCACCGCAGCTGATGTTTCCATTAGCTGTCGGGTGCTGCCGCCGACATTTCGGGTAAGGGTACCCGGTAGTGTAGCCTTAGGGCTTCACTCCAGGAACCCAACTGCGCATGCGCGAGGCCCCACTCCTCTCTCCTACTGGCCCGGTGACAGGGAGATGAGGAGGGAGCCCAGCGGTGATGTCACGGGCCACGGCCCGGACTCCCGGAAGTGGGAACAGGATACCTGTCAGACAGGTCCATCCCCCCCCCCCCCAAGGTGCCAATTGTGGCACCACAGGGGGAGAGGAGACAAATGAGCGGAAGTTCCACTTTTGGGTTTAACTCCGCTATAAGGCCTCATGTATGCTGGAGCTAAACAGACGTTTAGGAACAGTTGAGCATTTTTTTCAACTGCTCCTGAACTCTCCTCTGTGTTATCTTATCAGTACATGTACACAGGGGCTGTTTCTAGGCAGTTGAGTTTAGAGACCTTTTTTGGAAAGCTAAAAAAATTGGTTCAGACGCGGAGTTTAGAGGCATTTCAAGCGCTAAACGCGGTAACTCGCGTTTAGCCTCGTTTTGTTTACAGGCATTTTTTTTATTTTTGGCTAATTTTTTTTTTTTTTAAATATAAATATATATATATATATATATATATATATATATATATATATATATATATATATATATATATATATATATATATATATATAATTTTATTTTTTTTCAAACGCTACTAAACGTAAACGTGGCAAAATGGACATTTTAAATGTGGGTTACTATCTGTCAAGTTAAATCATTCAGGAGAGGTTGTAAAACTTTATGTATACATTAACCACTTGGATGCCCACCCAGAATAAGCCGACCGCGCTGTAGCCGTCTTTCGGCTATGGCCCGGTCGGCTTATTCTGGGTGGGCATCCATGGACGTCCTCCCAGAATCTTGCTCCCGCGTGCCCCCTGGGGCTCGCACCCGTGAACATCCGTGACCGCCAGGTCCGGAAGACCCGGCGCATCACGGTAAACAGCCGCTGATGGCGGCTGTTTACCACGTGATCGCTCCGTCAAATGACGGAGCAATCACTTGTAAACAAACCGGCGTCATGACACGAGGTTCCTTCCTCCCCCTCCCCTCCCCTCTCTGTACCGATCTGTACAGTGCGGGGGGAGAGGGGGAGAGATCGTTTGCAGCAGCGCTGTGGGCTGGATCTGTAGTGCCCACAGCGCTGCTCGGTGCCCGTACTCTGCCCAAAATTTTAACAGAAACAAAGATTTTTTTCTTTTTTTTTTTAACCGAATTTTCAGTCTTTTTTGATTTATAGCACAAAAAATAAAAAACCCAGCGGTGATTAAATGCCACCAAAAGAAAGCTCTATTTGTGTGAAAAAAAGGACAAATATTTCATATGGGTACAGTGTTGCATGACTGAGTAATTGTCATTCAAAGTGTGAGAGAGCACCGAAAGCTGAAAATTGGTCTGGTTAGGAAGGGGGTTTAAGTGCCCAGTGGTCAAGTGGTTAAACCTTGGTGTACAGGCAGTGTAAAATTGTTCTCATCAATGCAGGAAGTTCTTCCTCTTTTCACAGGAGCAAAAACTGTCTGTAGTAGGATATCCTTTCCGATTAGTATCCCAATTTTACTTTTATTAAAAAAAAAAAAAAAAAATCAATAGCTGCATGTTGCTTTGTTTGCTGATACGTGGATATGGGGACTTTTGGATTGTTTGGCTCATGTATAAAAAATAAAATGGCAAAGAAAATTTTGTGTGCATTTGACTCTAGGAGGTCAAAACTAAGCAAATTGGCTCTGCTGCTAGGATTCAGATGAAGCTTCCTCTGTAAGCTGTGCTGTCAGTCACCATGTTAGCAGAGGGTGTGGGAATAGACACAAAGTATTCAGGGTGTCAGCACCTGGACTGCATATGAGCAGCTCTTCATTAGAAACACAGAAGGTAAAACCGTTTTAATTTTTTATTCTTTTAATTTTTTTTTTAGCAATGAATAGGTAGTGAGGAAGTTTGCTGCCAATGTGAAATGTGTTTCCACTTGGTTATTGTGTAACACTTCACTTTTAGCCCAGGTTCACATTGAGGGCGGGTTTGAAATTGTGCGAGTTCAGCTTCAAACCAGCCATGCAGTCCGACTTCAAGGACGATTAGACGGACATCTGTGCGGGTTCATGCACAGATTTCTATTCAAATCACCCCCAAAGTTGCCAAAAGTAGTACAGGAACTACTTTTGGGAATCGATGTGGCACCGCAAAGTTGTCATCGCACTAATTGGGACGGTGCCGTTGCCGGCGATTTGACATGTCAAATCGGCCCGATGTGAACATGTGCTTATCCTTTGTCATTTAATTCCTGCAGAATCTGAGTATATTTATATAAGGCTTGAAATGTAAATGGAAGAATAGCAGAAATTTTCTGCTAGTGAAAAAACTAACGCTTTTCCTTTGCTTGCAGTACTGGGGTATATGCACTCTTTTGCATTGCCAGATGTGATATAAATATATCATTGGAAAAAAAAATCTGCTTTGCAGCCAACAGCTACAAGAAGCAGAACATTTGTGTGAGGAATAAATACCCACATGTCTTGGCTTCTCAGAGCCTGCATAATCTAGGACGTTAAAGCGGAGCTCCACCCGATTTTTCTACACTAGCTGCAGCTGATTACCGCAATGTCCTAATGACAAAACGGCATTTTTTTTTTTTTTTTTCTTTTTTTTTCTTTTTTTTTTTTTCAGGCTGTACCTTTCTTGTAGATGATCTTTGTTTTTTCCAGGGAGCACAGGCTGCGGTTAGGGGCGTGTTTTGAGCGGCTAATTAGTCACTTCCTCTTAGCCGCACTGGCTCCTGGGAGCTTGTGTCATTGTTCCCAGGAGTCAGTGCGGCGGCCTGTTACAAGAATCATCTCGAGATTTGCCATCACAACGGGGCGGGACCTTCTACGACGCTGCTCGTTGTGATGGCAACCGGAGCTGTTGACGGCGCTCCGATTTCTGTCTAATGCGCATGCGCGAGATCAGAAAAAGAACGGGCGGTGCATGCTGGTCGATCAGCAGCACCGTATCCCGGAAGAGGATGCCTGTGGGCTTCACATGGCCACAGGCAAGATGACAACCGTGTAGATTTTAATATCTACGTTTATTTATTAGGTGAAAACAGACAGCAATGTCACTTAAAAACGGAACAAGTGAGTTCCCTATTGCTATATCATCATTGTCATTTGTCAAAAATTTAATCGGAGAGAGTGGAACCCCGCTTTAAGTGGTAATTGGTTATCTGTTCAGTATAGGCTTTTATTATTGCAAAATCCCCAAACACTTTGCAACATAGGTGCAAATAGTATACTCTTCTGACAACTTGTGATGACAAGGTCAAACTGACTGCACTGTATACTGATGTGATTTTTGTGCAGGGTTGTTGTTTATGCCTTCTGATAGTATTAGATTGGTAACAGATGTGGAAACATCACTCCGGTTGGGTAGTGCAGGCATGTAACATCCTTACAATCCCCCAGTTGGTTGTCTGACTGTGCTGTTTAAGTGAGCAGACCCAATCGGTAAGAGTAATCGTTCCCTGTATAATACAAAGAGCCAGAAATCTGACCACACTGTTAATATTGGTTAACATTTTTTTTTTTTTTTTTTTTTGCCAGATGTCATTGAGGCTTGCTGCCTAGGAAAAATTTAGCAGTGATAGTAAAAGACAGTATGTGTAAAAGTAATTGTAAAGTCTCAGTTTTAAAAATAAAAAAACATGTTATTTGCCTCCTCCGTGTAGTTGGTTTTGCACAGAGCAGCCCGGATCCTCCTCTTCTCAGGTCCCTCTTCTGTGCTCCTGGCCCCTCCCTCTTATCAAGCAGAGTCACAGCTCGATGTGTCCATTCAAAGTGCCTCAACCTGGCCCCGCTCCCTCTCTCTTCTGATTGGTTAACTGACTTTGACAGCTGCGGGAGCCAATGGTACCGCTACCGCTGCTGTGTCTTAGCCAATTAGGAGGAGAGTCACGGATGGCTAAGACACCTGGCAAGAGATGGGGTCCAGCTAAGTAATTGTGGGGGGGGGGGGGGGTGCTGGGGAGGCTGCTACACACAAGGTTTTTTTTTTATCTTAATGAATTAAGATAAACCTGCCTTAACTCCTCTTTAACTTTGAGGTAAAGCATGCTCTACTTTTTTTATATACTGTTAAGTTGACTATAATAATAACAATAAAAAAAATATATATATAATTGTATCGGACAATTGCAGTATTAAACAGGCACAGTGCCATCTACATGCTGCTGTGGCCTTTGCAAACTGAAACCATTTTCTGAATGAATACTTATCTGCAAGTGATGACTGTCATTACTGATATGGGAGTCGCACAATTGTACAAATCAAGATATACAGGTGTATATATAGATTTTCAAATATCGTTCATACTCCAGTTACTGATTTTGAAATAACTGGATACTGTATTTTTAGCCATCGCGTTGCTTTTTAGCAGTTAAGCTCAGAATTACTTCCACTGCCAAGTTTAACACTTTCTCCTGCACTACACTTAGAGCTTATTTTTTCTTTTTTTTTTCATTTATACCTTAGGCAGAAACCCTTATTAAGAATCTGACAATTATCCGTGTCCTTTTTACTTGATTTTCAGGTAAGTACTATACACTGCACATACAGAAACATGACTGGTTTGCATGAGAGGCCCACAATTTTCTGAGCTGTTGGTTTAGGTGAATTAGAGGGATTTCCTAATTTTACCTGGAGGATAATCTAAGCCATTTTGGCCTCTTCAAATATAGGATAATAAGCTATGTCCTTTGGATGCTAATGTTGTGATTTATGTGAATGTGCCCTCCCTATCTAATGCTCAATCATACTGGCTTCTGTTTTTTTAAATTCTCAGATTTACACCAAAAACCCCTCACTGAATCAATTGTAGTTTGCACTCATACAATGGAAAAAAAATAAAAAATCTGGCCCACAAATGAATATTGATCCTAAGAGACTCAGGTGAAGGTCAGAGGATGCAGATATTAAGGCCCCATTCACACCTGAGCTTTTTGTAGCTTGAAGCTCCTAAATGCTCTGAGAAGAAAAATCAATGCATCTCTATGGTGATGGTGATGGCTCACTTTTTATAGCTCAAATTGGGCAGATTGATGCATTTTGTAAGTGTTTCCCCCCCCCCCCCCCCAGAAATGCATTCAAACATGCTAACGGTGTGTTTGTGTGTTCTGCTGATATGTACAGTTACCCCCCCACCAGTAAATGACCAAGCAGTGCCAAGAATTCAACAAAAAATCAATTTTGGTCAGCAATACCAAGCAAGGTGGAGGTGATACAGTGGCACCTTTTTACGGGGAGCGGGTACCTGGTTTTGACAGGTACCCGCTCCCACTTCTGGCTGAGTTTGCCGCAGGGAGTTTGTAGGGAACGCTGTAGGGAACCGGCTGTGAAGCTGCAAGGCTTCACTGCTGCTTTCCCTTAGTGGAGATGGGGGCGACAGCCCCCCATATAGTTGATTGAAGAATCAGGCACCGCTGGATTACTGGACAGGCAAGTGTCCTAATATTTAAAAATCAGCAGCTGTAGTATTTGTAGCTGCTGACTTCTATTTTTTTTTATTTTCTGAAGGAGCCTGGAGCTCCTCTTTAAACTAATTTTGTGGCAGTTTTCCTTTGATCAAAAATAAATGTGATCTCCATGACCACCAAATGAGAGCCCATTTAGCATTAGAAAAAAGTTTGAGATGTATACATTTTTACAAATACATGTAAAAGATGCAAAAAATATGTTCAGGCGATTGGATTTGTTTTTCCCTCTACATGAAGGGGTTTAAAAAAATTCAGTACAACAAGAGAAAAAAAAACTACTAGAACTCAAGCTGACATTTGAATATACATTGTACATGACTCAGAAGTGGCCCTCCATGTTCTCGATCAGCAATAACCAGATGGACCCAGAATCTTCAGATCCTCCTCCTCTTTCTCTTTCAAATATGACGTTACTGCAGCCATGAAATGCACCATTTTATCCCTCATTGTTTGGAGAGCAGACAATGCCACAGAACACAACGAAAACCAAAAAGGAAATGAAAATAACCCAGGAAGCAGTACAACAAACAATGCTACAGATGATCTTTTTTCTCTATTAGCTAATATAAAAATGCCAGAACAAAAACATGCAAATAATTTGCAACAAAATGTGACACTCAGGGGTGAATGGAGCCTAACAAAGGATCTCTTCTGTGTACATCACTCTGTGGCAGTGTAAAGCATAAGTGCCAAAGGAGATTCATATCATGGGTGCTCTGGGGAGACTAAACTAAAGCTGACAGTATACTTGACAGTATTCACATTGAATTTGCACAAAAAAAAGCTTCCCCCCCCCAGCACTGAAAGCGTATCGCTTGGCTTCTCACCTATGCGATCCGATTCCTGTGCAAGTTCGCACTGCGATCTGTGAACGATCTGGGGGTGTCATTAATAATGTATTGACACACGCAATGGTGCCTGCGGAAGAGGTGCGATGCGGGAAACCGGCGCTGTAATCGCGCTGGTTCCCGCATCACACAAATGTGAACCTGGGCTAAAACTGTTCCAATAACAAAATGCAAATGATCGTTGTTTACCAAAAAATGCAGTCGTTAACCTCTCTCACCTGAAAATTATGTCCCGTAATGATGAAAACCGAAAAAACAAACAAAAAAAACACAACCCCCCCCCCCCCCCCCCCCCCCCCCCCGAAAACCAAACCTATGCAAGATAACCCAGGTGGCAGTCCATGAACTTTTCAAGCGCCATCAAACAATCGGTGTTAATTTTGGCAGCAACTTTCGATTTTTTTTTTTTTTTTTTTTTTTTTTTTTTTTAGCAGAAAAAAGGGGGAGAGGGGTTTTGGGACTTTGAATTAGGCAATGAATGGGTAGATTCATCTGCCTCCATCCCTATTGTTTTGACTACATCAATAGAAGGAAAGGATTGGGACTTTAAATGAAGCACAGCTATAGGGATAAAAATTGTAAAATCACGCGATGAAGGATTCCAAAAGAATATACATTGGTTAAAAGAATAACATGGTAAAATAGCGAACACCTTAAAATTTTTATTATGCATGGTAATATAATTCACAACCAATCTAGAGATAATACATTGGTATATGGTAGTATAATTGTAAGGGTTCATAGTCAACATAATTCTGTTAATAATCATAATAGAAAACCGTAAAAATTCATAACATTTGTAATGTGGAATCTCAACATCGCGTGATTATGTGATGTAGCATAAGGCAGAGCTCTACGCGTTTTTGTGGAGTTTTAGCCACTCATCAGGAGAAGTTACAAATGCAGGGATCTATAATAGAGAGAGAAATGCAAAATGAACAGATAGGAAAGAGAGAACTAAGGTATTACCAAACGCTTATACCTACAAGTAAATTGGATATATGGTAGTAGTAATATGTTGTTAACAACCGGGGGGCGCCATAGAGGAACAGTGTATACACTAATTTAGTCATATACTTTTTTTACAGTACACCCACTGAAATTGGTACATACCTCCATCATCAACAGGTGTTCCCTACATCACCCATGATCCTTACATTACCTCCTTGGCCACTCATCTGGCCGCGGCTGTGCGGCTTCAGCTCCCGTGGGATGTTTGTTCCTCTATGGCGCCCCCGCTTGTTAACAACATCTTACTACTACCATATATCCAATTTACTTGTGGTTATAAGCGTTTGGTAATACCTTACCTTCGTTCTCTTTCCTTATGTCTAGCATCTGTTCATTTTGCATTTCTTTCTCTATTATAGATCTCTGCATTTGTAACTGCTCCTGATGAGTGAATAAAACTCCACGAAACGTGCAGAGCCCTGCCTTATGCTACATCACATAATGATGCGATTTTGAGATTCCACATTACAAATGTTATGAATTTTTACGGTTTTCTATTATTATTACTATTATTATTATTATTAACAGAATTAACACTCACTTTTTCCCCCCTTAAAATCAGGGGGAAATCGTGGGTGCGTGTTATACGCCGATCCCCGCCATCTGTGATCTATCGGAGCGATCGCAGCCGACATTCACATAGCGTGTAGTTTTAAATATGGCGCTGCGGAGTTCGGAGGGACTCGGCGGAGCTGAACGAGCGCCGCCGAAATACACATAGTCGGGTGTACTCGGCTCTTTCCGGCGCCGCTCACAGTCACGACCAGTCCGGGCGGGACTGTGAGCGGCGCCGGAAAGAGCCGAGTACACTCGACTATGTGTATCTCAGCGGCGCTCGTTCAGCTCCGCCGAGTCCCTCCGAACTCCGCGGCGCCATATTTAAAAATACATGCTATGTGTATGTCGGCGGCGATCTTTCAAGCGATCTGTCCAAGCATTTAATGGACACTGGGGGCAAGGCTGCGCTGACCACTGGGGGCAAAGCTGCGCTGACAAGGCTGCAATGGACACTGATGAGGCTGCATTGATAGGCATTTTAATGTAAGTTTTTTTTTTTTTTTTTTTTTTTTTTTTTTTTTCCTTAAACTTCCCTCCTAAACTTGGGGTGCGTGTTATACGCCGATAAATACGGTATGTTGACCAGGAACGCTTACAATTATACTACCATATACCAATGTATTTATTATCTCTAGATTGGGTGTGAATTATGTTATTACCACGCATAATAAATTGTTAAGGTGTTCGCTATTTTACCATGTTATTCTTTTAATCCGTGTATATTCTTTTGGAATCCTTCATCACGTGATTTTACAATTTTTATCCCTTAGCTGTGCTTCATTTAAAGTCCCAACCTTTCCTCCTATTGATTTAGTTTTAGTCTTAGGACTAAAATGGCATTTTAGTTTTAGTCCCATTTTAGTCTTCTGCAAATGTTTGTCGTGTTTAGTCGACTAAATCTTCAGTACATTTTAGTCGACTAAAACTCATTTTAGTTGTCTAAAATCTAATGGGTGTAATTAAATTGTAATGGATTAGTTAACATTTCTCTACATTTTCCAAACTCATTATATACTACTGGAGTGTAAAATCTAATATCTTATTTATTATGGTATTGAGTTATGAACATGCACTACAGACCAGTGTTAATTTTGAAGTCAAATTTCAATTCAGTTTTAGTCTTTTGACTAAAATGGTGTTTTAGCTTTAGTCCCATTGTAGTTATTTGACTAAAATGCCATTTTAATTTTAGTCGTATTTTAGTCATCTCAATTGTTTTAGTCGTGTTTTAGTCCACTAAAATAATATTCATTTAGTCGTTTTAGCCGACAAAATTAACACTGCAAACAATGCACATGTGTACATTGCATTCTAGCAGGTGGAGTGCAAGTAATGAGTAACTGCAGCTTGAAAGCAATCATCACATCCCACCCTAATCTATAACAAAGTGGGGAATAATTAGAACTTCTGCCAGTTTTTTTTTCCTGGGACTTTGGGATTAATTTACTAAAGGCACATAGAGACTGTTCACTTTGCAAGGGAGTTTTTGACAAAGCTGGTTCTACAGGCAGAATGTTTTTTTTTACCTTAATGCATACACTGAACCCCCCCTTAACCTGAGCCTGATCTCGATCAGTAATATGCATGAGTAGCGGCTCTCTCCCTCATAATTGGCACAGAAACAGCAGAAGGAGCCTCAATCGCAGCCAGTACGAGGGTGGGGCCAAGCCACACTCCGTGTCAATGGACACACAGCATGCGGCTCAGGAACAAGCATGCAGGAGTGCCCTTAAAGTGATTGTAAAGTCTCTCTTTTTTGTTATTTTTAATTAAAAAAAAGAAAAAAAAATGTTAAACTTGTTCTGTGCAGTGGATTTGCACAGAGCAGCCTGGATCCTCCTCCTTCTCGGGTCCCTCTTTGGCTCTCCTGGCCCCACCCTCCCGTTGGGTGCCCCCACAGCAAGCAGCTTGCTATGGGGGGCACCCGAGTTGCCGCTCCATGTCTATTCAGGCACGGAGCTGCGGCCCCGCCCCGCCCCCTTTCTAGTCTCATTGGCTGACTGACTTTGACAGCAGCGGGAACCAATGGTGCCACGCTGCTGTCTTTGGCAATGGGGGGTGGGGGGGAGACTCTGACAGCCAAGATATTCGTACCACATCGCTGGAGCTAGAGTGACCTCGGGTAAGTATTAGGGGGGCTGCTGCACAAAAAATGTTTTTTTTTTTTTATCTTAATGCATAGAATGCATTTTAAGATAAAAAAAAACCTTCTGTCTTTACAACCCCTTTAAAGCAAGCGGCTTCCTAGGGGGGCACTCGGTGGGCAGAAGCGTGGCACACAAGCAGGGAACCCGATACGATTGCACAGAGCAGGTAAATATGGCGTTTATTATTTTTTAAAAGGGGGGGGGGGAAGCTTTGCAATCACTTTAGTGAATTACTCAATAGGGTGATTTTTTTTTTTTTTTTTTTCTGCCTCTATAATACCAGGACAAGAAGTCTATTGAGACAGGAAGGCTCAGAATACAAAAAAGATCCTTCTAGTGGTTCTTAACTTTGCTCATTGTAGTTTGCTCTGCACCTATTGAAGATCTTTCCCACCACTTATTTGTCCCTGTTCACTTGGATTATAATAAAAACCCAACAAAGATCCAAAAACAAAAAAGTTGAATTGGTCTCTTACCATTGTTTTCAGGCTTAATTTTTTGTTCCGTGCATGATCTCTATCTTCCACCGGTGCAACTCGCCATTAATAATGTGTGTACTACAACTCCTATAGAGCTCAATGTAAGTCAGGTAGATGTGTAATTAATCTCTGGGTCGAGCAGAAAAAGGTGGCATTGTTGACATTCTTAGGTGGACATGGCTTGTCTGCCTCCTTGCCTCACCGCAAGGCTTCACTGCCGGTTTCCCTCACTGCAGATGGTGGCAGCAGCAGCATCTGCTGATTTGTAAGGTGAGGACATTGCTGGATTCCTAGACAAGTAAGTGTCCTAATATTAAAAGTCAGCAGCTACAGTATTTGAGGCTGCTGACTTTTTAAAATTTTCATGCAGGTGCCTGGAGCTCCTCTTTAAAGCGGAGTTCCACCCAAAAATGGAACTTCCGCTTTAAATACTGGTGACCACCTTACATGCCACATTTGGCATGTCATTTTTTTGGAGGAGGAGCCACCCAGCTCCCACTTCCTCCCCTGCGCCGGAAGGAAGATCACCTCTCCCGCCTCCCTGCCTGCTATCTTCTGGGACACGTCAGATGGTCGCAGAAGATTGCCCGGCCATTCACAGCGTGCAGCAGCCAGGCGCCCACAGTTAGAATGCTGGCGCTTCAGAGGAGGGGGAGAGGAGCGAGGCTTCCTGCTCCCGCATCACTGGACCGTGGTACAGGTGAGTCTGATTATTAAAGGTCAGCAGCTACACTTTTTTTGTAGCTGCTGACTTTTAAATGGGTGGAGCTCCGCTTTAAGCAAAGGAAAATAGAAGGTACATTTTACTACTGGTGTGACTTTAAACACTTGCCATGGATAGGCTGCTTAGAAACAGCCTGGACTCATGTCTGCAGCAGTAGCCTTGGGCTTGGTATTAATTGCCCCCCCCAGCCAGGCCTGGCCACCTGATCTTTTACAGTACTGTGCTACAGTACAATACTTTCATGAATGTCTTACAGGACAACTTCATGTTCCAAGTGGTGGATTCTCCAACTGGAAAGAATGCACTGCTAGATCTATTAATTACGAACGATCCAAGTCTGATCTCAGATGTGGCAATACGGGACAACTTGGGATCTAGTGATCACAGGATGATCATATTCAGCATAAATCATAGAAAAAGGAGGCACGAGAGTAGTACAAGAACACTAAATTTCAAACGAGCCAATTTTTCTGAACTGCGCGCAATACTACAAGACCTCAATTGGGACCAAATCCTAGAAAAATAGGAATAATTTAGGAGCATATTAAACAAAGATATCACACAGTGCATTCCAATGGGCAATAAATATTGAAGAGCGAAGGTTTAACCTGCGTGACTAAACTGTAATGTAAAAAGCCTCATTAAAGAGGAAAAAAATGGCCTTTAAAAAATTATAAAGGGGTTGGGTCACCACCAGCATTCCAACACTACAAGGATCTCAAATTTTCTGGCAACAAAATCCGTTGTCATAAATTCCAATCGTGTGTACACCATTCCGACGCACAAAGTTCCACGCATGCTCGGAATCAAGCAGAAGAGCCACACTGGCTATTGAACTTCATTTTTCTCCGCTCGTCATAGGTGTTGTATGTCACCACGTTCTTGACGTTCGGAATTTCCGACAAGAAAATTGTGTGTATGCAACACAAGTTTGAGCCAACATCCGTCAGAAAAAATCCATGGATGTTGTCGGAATGTCCGATGGTGTGTACGGGGCATTAGTGACACAACACAGGATGTACCCTTGTGGCTAACAGAGGCTGGAGTCAAGGAAAGACTAGATAAACTTAAATAAATCACCAGGACCTGATGGCTTACACCAGAGAGTCCTCAGAGAACCCAGCCAGGTTATAGCCAGACCATTTCTGATCTTTGCGGACAGCATACTGACAGGAATGGTACCAGCTGATTGGAGAAAAGCCAATGTGGTACCAATATTCAAAAATGGGCAGAGACTTATTCCTGGAAACTACAGGTCAGTCTAACATCAATAATAGGTAAATTATTGGAGGGGGTGATAAGGGACTATATCCAAAAATGTAATGAGGAAAAAATATCCATTGGTAATCAGCATGGGTTTATGAAAGGTCGTTCTTGCCAGAGAAATCTGCTGACATTCTATGAGGAAGTAAGCTGCCATCTAGACAGGGAACGGCCTGTGGATGTGGTGTATTTGGATCTTGCAAAAGCATTTGATACAGTTCCCCATAAACGCTTAATTTACAAGCTGAGGTCTGCAGGCATGGACCCCATAAGGTTTGTGTTTGGGTAAAGAAACTGGTTACAGGGACGTGTCCAAAGGGTAGTGATAAATAACATGTACTCAGACTGATGGTGAGTGGGGTACCCCAAGGTTCTGTCTTGGGACCAATTCTATTTAATTTGTTCATAAATTCATAAATGATATAGCGGATGGGATAAATAGCTCCTTCTCAGGTTTTTGTGGATGACACAAAATAAGCAGGGCAATAACTTCATCAGGATATGGAAATTTTACAGAATGACCTGAACAAAATGGAGTGGGCAACCACATGGCAAATGAGGTTTAGTGTAGAGAAATGTAAAGTAATGCACTTGGGGGCAAAAAACACATAAAGGCAAACTACTCACTAGGGGGTTGAACCGCTGGGGGTCCTAGTAGATGACAGATTCAGCAATAGCATGCAATGTCAAGCTGCAGCTACCAAAGCCGGCAGAATTTTAGCATGCAAAAAAAAAAAAAAAAGATATACTCCGGGATAAAATGATGATCCTGACACTTTACAAAACTCTGGTTAGGCCACATCTGGAGTACTCTGTCCAGCTTTGGTCACCAGTCCTCAGAAGGGATGTGCTGGAACTGGAGAGAGCCCAGAGAAGGGCAACTAAATTAATAGCGGCCGGGATGCCCCCATGTATGAGAAACGACTACAAGCACTAAATTTATTTTCGCTTGAGAGGGGACTTACAAATACCTCAATGGTGATCCCAACATAGGAAAAACTATTCAGTCTCAGGGAGTGTAAGAGGACACTGGGCAACACAATGAGATTGGAGGAGAAGCGGTTTAATCTTAAACTGTGCATGGGTGTTTTCACGGTCAGAGTAATAAGGTTATGAAACTCTCTTCTACAATTTGTGGTGGCAGCAGGGAGAATTGATATTTTTAAAAGACTCTTAGATGTGTATTGTGTGGTTTGTTTGTTTTTTCCCACCTAAGGGAAATGCGGGACTTAGCGGCGTTCAACAAATGCCGCACAATTGATTTTTGGTAGCTTTTTGCCGGAATCATGGTAGCGTGGAGTAGAAGGGAAGCTGGATATTTAGGAATCGTGTGATCTGTAAATTTCTGGGTAACTGTTTGAACCGTCATCCAGAAATGTTGCAGCTGAGGGCAGGACCAAAAGATGTGGAGGAGCGTCCCTCTGTGCGTCTGGCATCTCCAGCAGCTGTCATTGGTGGTTGGGAAATATTTGTGTAATAATCTAGTCAGAATCTTATAGTTAGATTCTTGTATTTTCGTACAAATAGATGATTTTAGGGAGAAACTGATTTTAGTTTCTTTTTGGGCATTTGTGAAGGAGCGTCGTAAGTCAAGCTCCCACTTCTGTAGGAAGGACAGGTCAAGTTGTTCTGATGGGGAGTTTTAGTAAAGCAAAGGTTTTAGAAATCACTTGGGGTAGAGCCCCTTCATCCCTACAGTAATCCTCAAAGGTCATCTGGGTCCAATTAAATCGAGCCGGATTGGCGATTGAATGCAGGAAGTGGTGTAATTGTATTGCTTTCCAGAATGGAAGGCGAAAGTGGCTGGTGTCATTTATCAGCGATTTGAAGGTAGTCCACTGATTGCCATCTAAGAAATGTGAGGCACGATCCCGACCCGCCGATAGGAGAGCCTCATATTCTGATTGTGCAAGTCCAGGGGGGATACGCTGGGTTGCCCAGTATTGGGAAAAGAGGGGAGTCTGGATGTGCATCTTAAAGAGCACAACATGCAGGGATATGGGAAATAATTATAGACACTGAAACAAGTACACCTACACAGGTTGAACTGGATGGGCTATTGTCTTTATTCAACCTTACTTACTATTTAACTATGTACTGTGAGGTGTGCCCCTTGCCCTTCAGGGAGCCTGAGCTTTCACTATCCTCTAGTGAGCCCAGGATGACACTAAATGATTTCAAGATGGAGAGCAAACGCGGATCGGGGAACATCTGTCCCCCACTCTGTTCTGTGCTGAATGAACGAGAAAGCGCTCAGCTCTGAGATGCCAGGTGCACAGCTGATCAAGCACAATCCTGTGCTTGAATGGCTACAAGGGGAGATATTAAGGGAAATGTATTTCCCTTTGGGGTTAATAAAGTATTCTGGCAAATAGGAGACCCTTTCTCTATAAATAGAAACAGTCTCCTGCCAAAGCTATCGCATAGCAAAGGCAAGAGTAGGACATACACGTGTATGTAAACGGCGACTGTGCCTCACCTGTGAAGTATTGCTGCAACATGAGAGCAGTAATTCCAGGGCCATCATTCACAGCTAGCTCTAAGTTGATATCTCCAGAGGTTGCCGTCATCTTGAGCAGACACTGTGTTTGATAAAGAGAGGGGGACTCAATGAAAATAACATTTACATGACTGCTGTTAGGTTACCTTGAAATTAGTTGCCTGATTCTTCTATGAATCCAGTGCTGTGCCAGACTGCAGGTTTTCTCTCCCCTCTTCCTGCTCACAGGCTTCACTGATTGCCATTGGCTCCTGCTGTAAGTCAAATCCTGTGAGAAGGGAGTGGGCATGGCTGAGCCACACTGTGGGTCTTTGGAGATCAGGAGCATGCCTGCACGTCTGCCCCCATAGCAAGTGGCTTGCTATAGGGGCAGACACAGAAGAGAAGGCGCCCAGAGCACCAGCAGGGGACCCCGGAAGAGGAGGTTTGGGGCTGCTCTGTGCAATATCCTTACACAGAGCAGGTAAGTATAACATGTTTGTTTTAAATAATAAAAAAAAGTTCACGACTGCAAAAAATAGCAGAACTGGGTTTGGCAAAAAATCCTCCCATTAATACACCCCCCTACACAGAACACTAAACAGTTATTACATTTTGTGAAATTCCTTACCATTGAAAAGTCTAATTGAATTCTCAAGAAGGCAGCTCTCTAATTCAAGAAATGCAGCATCTATTCTGTCAAGGAGGAGCTGTTAGAACAGTTATCACATCATATCCTCTCCTCTCTCTACACTGTAATCAAACTACATTTTCCATCATGCTTTGAGAATTGCAGTGAATATGGGAGGGTACACTAGGCCTGTACATGTTAAATGTGAACAAGCCCACTTCAACATAAATCCCACCCCCTCATTCTGTATCCAGCCAGCCACACTACTCAGTAACACACAGCAGGATAGGTATGTTGTATACAGCCTAATAAATACAAAGGATGGTTGTTCTCTCCCCCTCCAACCACAACAGCAGACAAACTAACATATTGCATTACTTGCTTATGTAATCCTTACTAAACTGTAGACGCATGCCCATAAGGATATATTATACACACTGTAATCTGGCGTAATTCAGTATTAGAAATCCTTCTCCTCCTGCTGTAGCTTTAAGATATTTCTAACGGCAATCAGGGCTTGTATGGTGTATGTGAGAATATTCCTAGCCGCACCAGAGAGAGAGCGCCGGGCCGTGCTGCTTTACATGCAAAGCTGGCAGGGAGCAGAGGAGTAGGAGGACACCACCTCCTATGGGCTGTACAGACCGGGGGCTGTGAGACCCCCTCCACCCTGTACAGCAAGCGGGATGGACGTAGAAGTTCCTGCTTGCTGTAGAGAACTACAACTGGGAAATGCCAAGACCGGTGGCTTGGAAGTACAGGAGGAATAGCGGCCATTGGTCTTACAAATAGGAAATCACTGGGGATTAACGGATTTTCATCAAGATCAGCAGGATACTACAGGGGAACTACAGAGCTCAGAAGAAAATGGATGGCATAGTCTAGGCAGGTAGGAGATCTGCAACAAGGACATGAGGAAAAAAGTTATTTCCCGGAGTTCTGCTTTAAAGTAATAAAATACTACTGCGTAATGAGATGACATAGAAGTTTTAGTTGTAACAATGAATAAAACAAAGTTTGTTATCGTAAGATTATGTAAGGGCTCCTAATGTTTTTGCAAAGCTGTCACATGTTGCCACACTGCAGCTGTGTTTTTGTCTACACTCTAACGGTCTAACCAGTATTATTTTGATTCACGTTTCCTGTTTTACGGTAGAGGGATGTTAATGTTTTTGCAATTCTTACCAACTTCCTAGCACACATTGTCGATGAATATACTGTAAAGAGAGACACCTTTTTACATTATATTTTATACTTGCATAAGTGATTATTAGATCTATTCATTTTTATATTTTTTTCACATTTGATGCAAATCTTATCGAGGTGTTGTGTTTTTTTGTTTTTATTTAAATATTTTTGTGTGTGTGTGTGTGTGTGTGTGTGTGTGTACGTACACACACACACACCGCCCATTCATAAAGTATTCAGACCCCCTTCACTTTTTTCAATTTTGTTGTTTGTCATTTTAGAAATGTTTGCAAATGTATGAAAAGCTGAAATATCTCATTGGCCCTTTGCAACAACACTTGAAATTCAGCTCAGGTGCCTCCCATTTCTCATGATCGTTGCGGAGAGGTTTCTACACCTTGGTTGAAGTCCACCTGTGCTAAATTAAATTAAGACGTGATTTGGAAAGGCACACACCTCTATGAAAGGCCTCACAACTGGCTATGCATACTGTATCCAAGCAAAAGTCATGAGGTCAAAGGAGCTGCCTGCAGACCTCAGACAGGATTATTGCACAGATCTGGGCAAGGCTTTTAACTGTAGTATCAGGCTGCAACATAACCAAATTGAAAAAAGTGAAGGGGGTCAGAATACTTTATACTTTTTCCGTGCCAGGTCTCGGTCTGCTCCAACTGAACACACCCGCTGCCCCCCCCGAGCACCCGGGGGGGGGAAACCACCAGCGGACCCTTACTCCTGTGAGCCGGCTAAGGAACGGGCACCGGAGCAATCCCCTTCTCGTGTGGGAGGGAGCTGGACTGGTTTGATGACAGAAAAAAACAAAGGTACTGCCAAAACCCCCTCCTTGGAGAAAACGCAGCCCCTCTGGTCCCCAGCAGTACTTCCACCATTGCAGAGGAAACACTAAAACTGATGGCATGGTGGAAGCAGCTGATTTTAAGAGGGCGTTGTCTTGCAGTGTTTCCTGTTAAGCGGTGGAGTTGCACGCTCCAAGGTGCTGTTCTAAAAGGGGAAGGGAGAAAAAAAGGTACAGCATTTGTGTACTAGCCCTGGGGATGAGTGATAGATGGTCTGGAGGACCAAGGCATGAGGCCTGAGCAGTAGAACTGTAAAGAGCCAGGAGGCTTAAATATTGCTCTTTTGTTTGGATGCTGAGAACCCACTGCGTGGGAAGCTGCATGGGAGACTTCTGGCAGGGCGTAGCAGCACGTGCTTCTGGCTGCTGGAATGCACGAGGAACGGGCGGGTCATCTGGCCGTGACTTCCTTCCGCTCCTGAGCGATGGACGCCAGAGGAGCTGCTTTTAAGGAGCACACAGTCGTCTTCTGTGGCGCTCATGATGGAGGAGACCGTCATTGGCAGCAATGGCGGATGCAGGCACCCAGGTTCCCGGCCAGGCCCAGGTAGGAGAAGTGCAGAGGCACCTCTTTCCTTTTCTTCACTGGGCGGTTTTGTTTAGTGTGATGGTTAGAGCCTGCAGCTGTCTGCTAGGATGACACATTCCGTTAGCAGTTCAGCATGGAGGGAGACTCTGGGGCACGGTGGAGAGTATGCTTTGGGCACTGTTTCTTGTCTCTCTATTGCAATAGCATCTTGCTAATAGAGGTGTGGGGGTTGTTTCTGTCTTACAGAAAGCCACCTCCAAAACTGAAAGGACTGCAGGAAGAAATTGTCCTTCATGCAATAACCCATTAAGGGACTCATGGGCCAAACTGCTTTGCAGATGCTGCATCGCTGGTTTAGTAAGGGAAGAGTCCACACAAGAGTGTAAGGAGCTCTTTGAGAAAGGAATTAGCAGAGACCCTAGGGCAGTGATGGTGAACCTTGGCACTCCAGTTGTTTTGGAACTACATTTCCGATGATAATCAACTACACTGCAGAGTGCATGAGCATCATGGGAAATGTAGTTCCAAAACATCTGTGATGCCAAGGTTCGCCATCATTGCCCTAGGGACAGTACGTTCCCTTTTGAAGAAACGGGGCCAGTGTTCCAGCCAGGAACAGAGCTCCCAGTCCAGTCTTCCTCCTACCACTTCAAGACTAATTGAAAGTGAGTCAGAGGAAGAGCGAGTATTCGCCCCTCAACAATGGACTCAGAGGAAGATGGAGGGAAAGAGGAGACGAGAATGTCTAGATATAAACGAACGCTAGAAGAAGCGGGTGACTTACTAAAAGCGGTCTATACCACTTTGGAATTTCAAGAAGAGAAAGACCAGCTGTCATTACATGAGAAAAATGTACCAGGTGCTAGAGGAGACGAAACAGAATTTCCTGTCCATAAAGTTCTAACCGATACAATTAAGAGATCCAGAAAAAGGACAATTTGTTTTTGTTTTTTTGTTGTTGTTGTTTTTTTTTGTTTTTTTTTTTCTAGAGCCCTTTTGAGGATGATGAAGCGTTGGTGTAGAATAAAAGACCAAAAATTGATGCCGCCTTCTCCCAAGTGTCTAGACGGACTGATCTAGCATTTGAGGACATGGGCATACTTAAAGACACCATGGACAAAAGAGCAGATGCACTGTTAAGGAAAGCCTGGGACTCGTCCTTATCTAACCTAAAGCCGGCGATGGCCACTACAGTAGTAGCCAGACACTTGGAATGCTGGCTGGACCCACTTAAAGGCGATATGGTAGCAGGCACCTCAAGGAAAGATTTGCTAGAGTCCTTCCCAACCCTTTTAAGAGCGGTCAAATACATGGCAGATGCCTCGGTGGAATCCATCAGAATGTTGGCTAGGTATTCAGCCTTAGTTAATTCAGCCAGGAGGGCTCTTTGGCTTAAGACCTGGTCAGGGGACTCCGCTTTGAAGGTAAAGTTGTGCGGAATTCCCTTTACAGTAGATCCTGATGTTTGGATCGGAATTGGAGACGGTCCTTGATAGAACAGCGGACAAGAAGAAAGCTTTTCCACAGAAAAATTAAGTGGTGCAGCAAAGGAAGAATTTTTGTCCATTTCAGCAAGCCCATAAAGAAAAAGATCAGACCCAGAAAGGACCCAGGAATCCTCAAAGGGGGAGAGGCAGGGGAGGGATGCTCTTTAGATCCCCTGAGCAAACCTCAAAAACGCAATGACTATCTGCCAGTAGGCGGGAGGTTGGGGAAAAAGCAACAAAAACCCAGTTTGTTCTGAATCTAATCAGTCAAGGATATCAGCTAGAATATTTTAACAGACACCCCCAAGCCGGCTTTATATTACAAACCTTCCGTCTGCCCTGGTGATGACGTCTCTTCTGAGAGAACTTATGCAACAGGGTCCCGAAGGACCAAGAAGGGAGGGGTTTTTACTCCCACACTTTCTTGTTCAAGAAACCATCTGGGAAATTTTGTCTGGTTCAGAATCTTCAGGTTGAGTAATCAATCTATAGTACAAAAGGTTCCGAATGGACACTATTTTCTCTGTGAAAAATTGACTCACCCCCAACTGTTACATGGCATCCATCGACCTGAGGGATGCTTATCTCCATATACCAATTGCAGCTACATCTCAGAAATTCCTGTGACTAGCCGTCAATTTGGGGGCGGTTTGGCACCTTCAGTTCAGGGCGCTGCCCTTCGGCCTTCCCTCCTCTCCTGAGTGTTCAGTCGTGATGGCAGAGGCTCTGGAGTCCCTGAGACTGAAGGGGATCTCCATAGTGCCTTATCTGGATGATCTACTTCTGTTTACAGAAGCAAAAGGTCAGGTAGTGGTCAATCTGCAAGTAACCCAGGGACATCTAAACAGCCTAGGTTGGCTTCTGAATCTCCAGAAATCAAATTTCATACCATCTCAATGAGTGAGGTTTCTGGGATTCGAAATAGATTCAACAGAACAAAGAATCTTCCTCCCACAGGAGAAGATAGAAGAAAATGTAGTTGGCTCTAAGAACACTTCAAACCAACACGGAGGTTTCAGTAAGGGAAGCCATGTCAGTTTTAGGTCCGTTAACCGCAGCAATTCCCTTCAGTGCAGTGGGCCAGGCTACATGCTCGACATCTGCAGGCAGTCATTCTACTGAATTGGACACACCAGGAACCTCTGGAAAAGAAGTTCAAAATAGGAACAAGGGCAAAAAGGTCACTTTGGAGAGACCAAAAAAAAAAATCTCAAAAGGACTCCCCTAGACTTATCTAGTAACGCGAATAGCTGAGTAACGACAGATGTGAGGTGGGGGGCTCACCTCGAAGAGCAAACACAGGGAGTTTGGTCCAAGCCAGAGTCAAGAAGGTCCTCAAATTGGAGGGAGTTAAAGGCTGTCCATCTAAGCCTCCTATTTTTCCAGCAGGCCCTAAAAGAACAGCATGTCCAGGTGTTGTTAGACAACATGACGGCAGTATTATACCTAACAAAGCGGGGGAGGGTACAAGCAGCAAGACCCTGTTGAAACTAGCTCATCAAATACTGAGTTGGGCAGAGGACAATTTGGCATCGCTGTCCACAGTCCATCTGAAACACCCTAGCAGACCTTCTTAGCAGAAGGGAAGTAAGGTAGGCGGAATGGTCGTTTTAAACCAAGAGTTATTCGAGATGGTCAAGAGCTTGGAGTGGACGCATTAGCTCACAAATGGGACTTCCTCCTGTCTTACGCTTTCCCCCCATTTCAGCTAATACCAAGAGTGTTGGCAAAGTTCATGACAGAGTCACAGATCTGATCCTAATTGCTCCCTATTGGCCAAAGAGACCCTGGTTCTTAACCATATTGAATCTCTCAGCAAAACCTCCCTGGAGATTACCAATCTGGGAGGACCTTCTGGGTCAGGGTCCGATTCTCCATCTAGATCCAGCGTACCTCAATCTAACTGCCTGGTTTCTGAGGAAGAAATTCTAAGGAAAATGGGGCTATCAGAAAAACGTATCAACCGCCTTCTAGCAAGTAGGAAGAATGTCACCAGGGCTATTTACTTCAAAGTCTGTAAGTGTTACAATACCTGGTGTTTCAGTAAGAACTTTAATTTCGTTAGCACTATTTCAGTTTTAGAATTTCTCCAGGAAGGAATGGAGACAGGTTTAGCAGCAAGTACTCTCAAGACGCAGGTAGCTGCATTATCCTCTTTGGAAAAAACCCCTGTCAAAGGAACCCTTAATAGTTTTTTTTTTAAGGCTATGGAAAAAATTAGGCCTAGGCCTCTTATTAATTTTCCCAAGTGGGATTTATCTTTGGTTCTTCAGGGACTTGATAATTCACCTTTCGAACCGCTAGAAGAGACATCTTTAAGATTCCTGACCTTTAAAACAATTCTCCAGGTTGCAATGACGTCTGCACGTAGAATCTGTGAAATACAGGCATTATCAAGGAGCCCTTTGAGATGTCTCCCGGACAGGATAGCGATGAGGACAGATCCAGCCTTCCTATCTAAGGTGTCTTCGGTTTGTTACCGCAGACAGGAGATCCTACTTTCTGTCCCATGACCTCTGGGCCACGAGAAGAAGCCTTCCATACTCTGGAATTTAAAAGATACCTCCTAAATTATTTGGAAGTAACAACGAATCTCAGAAAGTCATCTTCTCTTTTTGTCCTAATGGAAGGAAGTCGCAAAGGGGATAAAGCTTCCAAAAGTACCCTTGAAAGATGGTTAAAACAGACTATTAAAGAAGCGTAACTGTCCTTGGGGTTAGATCCTCCAGAGGGTATATAGTGGCGGCTTCGTGGGCAGAGAGGGCTGGGGCATCACCAGAGCAGATATGCAAGGCTGCCACGTGGTCCAGTTTTTCAACCTTCATAAGGCACTACAGGTTGGATCTACTGTCAGCCTCAGACCTGTCCCTTGGCAGGAATGTTTTACAAGCAGTGGTCCCACCCTGAATAATTTCTCGGTTATCTCCAAGGTGCTGTCCTGAAAGGCGAAGGGAGAAAACCTTAGACTTACCAGTGTCAGTATTTCTATGAGCTTTCAGGACAGCAGCCTACTTCCCTCCCTTGGTTAATATGTATGGTTTATAATCGTTGGGCTCGATAATTGTCTGTTTATATCTACCAGCATGTTGGAGGAATTCTCTAACAACTGATGGCATGGTGGAAGCAGCAGATTTTAAAGGGGTGTTGTCACGCAGTGTTTCCTTTTAAGAGGTGGAGCTACGCTCTCTCTAAGGTGCTGTCCTGAAAGGCTCATAGAAATACCATCACCGGTAAGTCTAAGGGTTTTTTTTTTTGTCTGTCCTTTACAGCTCCTAGCTGTTCCATCACTCGTAGACTCGGGCACCTCTGATCGCCAAGTGAGATCTGTCTATCAGCTTCCTGGCCTGTCCCATCTCCCTTACCATCACGGCCCCCCTTGGAAGGGTGGGGGGCACTGACTTCTAATCCTGATACTACTAAAGAGACAAGCACACACCTGTGCCATTAGTGGGTCTGTTTTCTCAAAAAAAACCCTGGAAACGGAAAACCAATTATGGAGCACTATTCTCCCCCGGAAAACACCAATGGTGGGGCACTCCCCAAACAAACACCCCCCCGAGGAGGAGAGGTGCGGATGTGCCTTGTCACATGAGTGCCGCCGCCTTGTACACAAGAGGATTCTAACTGATTGGACAGAGGAAGGTGCGGACCAAGTAATCGATATTGAAAATCATTGACAGCGATTTTCATTATCGATGGTTATCGATAATATTGGTTTAATCGTTTCAGTCCTATCTGCTTGTATAACCGTTACCAATATGTGGTGAACTTCTTTTGTTTAGCATTTGTATTGGAAGCATTTTGAATGACCCCATTTAGTTGTTTTTGAAAATTTCTCTTCAGTTGCCGGTTCGTTTTTTTAAATGTAGAGACTATTTTTGGTGCAAATGGTATTTATGTATTTAAATTACATTTTCATTAAAATCATCTTTTAAAGTGTAAAAAAAAATTAAGTCTTATGATGGAGGCATTCGAGCTTGCTTTGGGGACATAGGTTAAAGCATTCTGTGTTTTACAGGTTCCAGATGACTTAAAATGGTCACTGGGTGTACTGTGTTTCAATATAGAGGAACAAAATGGGCAATAAATACTGATGATAAAATCAACTATGATCCTACCCTGCTTGTACTACATAGAGGAGAAAATCCCCCCAAAGCGCCGCCCCCCCCCCCCCCCCCCCCCCCCGGTGCCGCACATCCAAGCAGGTATTCAGTGATGAAGTCACAGCCTCAGCCTGGGTTTCCGCTAGGCCATGCCCTGGCAGGAGCCCAAGCTGAGGTTGTAACTTCACTCCTGAATACCTGCGTGGATGTTTGGCACCGGGGGATTTTCTCCTCTCTAGCTGCTGTAGGAGCCGGGACGAGCTTCACTCCCCGCCAGCACTCCCATAGCAGCGGATACTTACATCCTTCACGCCTCAAACCAGCTGAGTCTGAGCGGCACACCACTCTGTCCATGGGTCTCTGCTTTTACTACATGTTTGCCAAAATGCTATGGTATCATCAGACTGAAAACCGGTGCCTGGAGGTCTTATGCTGGTGGGCATCATTACTGATCAGGTTCAGTTATTTTAAGGTTTCTCAAAGTTTCCAGATTAACCACTTGCCGACCCGCCACAGCAAATGCACTATATTGGGGTGGCACGTGCAGGAACAATCGCGTACATGTACGGGATTGTGCCTGTTCCAGGTTAGGATTAAGTAATCGAGTATCATGATTATTATTGTGGGCCATTCATGAACAACTTGCTTACTGTTGTGATTGGCGCACAGCTATTTCATGGTACCTGGCTACCTGTACCGTGTGATTAGTTGTAGCCAATCGCAGATCACAAGCAAAAGCAAGCTGTTCATGAATGGTTAACTCAGGGGTCATTTGAGGGGTATTTGTACTGTCCTGGCAATTTAGGGCTTTAAGAAATAGGCTGTCAGTACATCAGGATTGATCAATATTCAAATATATGCACCATAGTTTGTAGACGCTAAGGCACGGTTCACACTGCAGCGATGCAGGAACCCTTACTGGATTTGCAGAGTTCCCGCATCGCATGTCTCCCACAGGCAGTTCACACGGCCCTATGCGAACTGCTGGGAGTGTCAATAAAAAGTTAATGACACCGCATATCTCAGGGCGAACTGTCAATTCGGACAGGAATCGGATCGTATGGGTGAACACCCAGGCGATCCGATTCTAGTGCGGACCAAAAAAAGGATCCTGCACGAGTTTGGTCCGAATGCGATGCAAATTCAGCCATACAATCTGCATGACTGAATTCGCATCACACAGACATTGCATGTGATTTGCTCAGCAGTTCGATGTGAATCACATGCGATGTCTGACATCACAGCAGTGGGAACCGGCCCTTAAACTTTTTACACAAACTAATTCATATACACTTATTGGGTTTTTTTTTGTTTTTACCAATGACCTGTATCAGAATGCGTTTTGGTCTAAACTTATGAAAAAAATAGATTCTTTGGGGTTTTTTTTTTTTTTTTTATTGGATATGTTTTGTAACAAAGAAAATATTGTTTTGTTTAAAATTTTCGGTCTTTTTTAATTTGTATAATAAACCCCAGTGGTGATCAAATGCCACCAAAAGAGACCTCCATTTGTTTGAAAAAAATTTATAAAAATGTTATTTGAGTACAGTGTTGCATGACCACGCAATTACCAGTTAAAGCAGCGCAGTGCAAAACAAGGGCCTGGTCATGAAGGAGGCAAAACCTTCTGGAGCTCAAGTGGTTAAAGTGGTAGTAAACCGCTGCAGGAAAAAAGAACTCCCCTGTAAGATAAATGCATAATGTGCTAGTATGCATTTGACCTACCTTTTTAAAACTAAGCCCATCCTGCGGCACGCTGTCACCATTGACAGGGCTACCATCTTCACCCGGTCTTCCTTATGTGTTCACTGCCTCCGGCTACATGAGTGGCTGGGGCCGCGCTGGCATCACTTCCTCGGCTACAGCACGGGCTATAAATGTCCGGCACGGTATGCCAGACCTTCAGAGTGCATGTACCGCTGACGTCACCTGCTGCATGCAGTGTGAATATCTTCTAAACCAGGGATATGCAAACTGTGGACCTCCCAGCTGTTGCAAAATTGCCAGGCCTATCATGCTTTTGCCTCTGGGTGACATGCTTGTGACTGTCAGTGTTGCAATGCCTCATGAGACTTGTAGTTCTGCAACAGCTGGAGGGCCACAGTTTGCATATCCCTGTCCTAAACTGTGCATGTTTAGGAGATATTCAATGTACCTATAGGTAAGCCTTATTATAGGCTTACCTGTAGGTACAAGATGAAAAAGTGGGTTTACTACCACTTTAAGCTAGTCGTTCTGTTTTTTTTTTTTTTTTTTTTTTTTTTTTTATTGTTTTGATTCCAACTCCTGCTTATTTTATGTTTTGTTTAGTTTGGTGACTGATATTCTCTTTCTGTACTTGCAGGTCAGTCGATCAATGGATAAAGTTGGAAAAATGTGGAACACATTCAAATATCGGTGCCAGAATCTCTTTAGCAATGAGGATGATGGGAATCAAAATGACATTGTGGATGTTAATGCCAACAGATGTTTGAATGGTGGGGATAAAGCAGAGGGTTCCGCTGGTCCGGCCTCCTTGCAGTCAGCTAGTCCCCTACACCAAAACATTTCTTCTCAAAGGAGCCTGAGTCCTTGCAGTAGTTCTAGTAGGAGGAACCCAAACTGTGTTTCTGAAATGCCACAGTTGGTTGAAATTAGTATTGAAAAGGACAATGATGTGGGTCTAAGTGCAGGTGCCCGCCTGGCACGCAGAGACTCATATACTCGCCATGCCCCGTGGGGTGGCAAAAAGAAGCATTCGTGCTCCACCAAAACTCAGAACTCTATTGATCCAGACAAAAAAATTGGTAGGCAAAGGAGCGGGCTTCAGAGGAGAGAGAGACGTCATGTGGTTGGATCAGTACACGATATGGAGGTAGTTTCCAGCAGGGCAGTTGGCAGTCGCAGTTTACGACAGAGGCTGAATGAGACTGTGGGCTTGTGTTTTCCGATTAGAGCTTATAATAGGCAGTCAAAGCCAATTTTCACTACTAAGAGGAAAATTCATCTCTCTGAACTGATGCTTGAAAAATGCCCCTTTCCTCCTGGATCTGATCTGGCCCAAAAATGGCACCTGATTAAACAGCATACAGCACCCGTCAGTCCACACACAAGCATACTGGACACGTTTGAGCAGTCTTTGCTTTCTGCCGAAGATGAAGAGGATAGATTGCGGGAGAGGCGTAGGCTTAGTATTGAGGAAGGCGTTGATCCTCCACCAAATGCCCAAATCCACACCTTTGAAGCGACAGCACAAGTCAACCCTGTATATAAGCTCGGACCAAAACTTGCTCCTGGCATGGCCGACGTGACCGGTGACAACGGCGCAACATCACAAGGCGGGTGCGAGTCTGAAGAAGACGGCCCGACTCTCTGCCTGCAGTCACGGCGTCAGAAGCAGCGCCAGTTTTCAGGAGACAGCCATATTCAAACGAATAGACAGGGAGCCTGGAAAGTGCACACCCAGATCGATTATATTCACTGCCTTGTGCCAGATCTGGTGGAAATCACAAGCAACCCGTGTTACTGGGGGGTCATGGATCGCTACGAGGCAGAGGCCTTGTTGGAAGGCCGGCCAGAGGGCACTTTTTTGCTCAGGGATTCCGCACAAGAGGACTATTTATTCTCCGTGAGCTTCCGCCGCTACAACCGATCTCTGCATGCACGCATTGAGCAGTGGAACCACAACTTCAGCTTTGACGCTCACGACCCCTGTGTGTTTCACTCCTCCACTGTTACCGGACTCTTAGAACACTATAAAGATCCCAGCTCTTGCATGTTTTTCGAGCCCTTGCTGACGGTACCTTTAAACAGAACTTTCCCTTTTAGCTTGCAGTATATCTGCAGAGCAGTCATTTGCAAGTCTACCACGTACGATGGCATTGATCTACTTCCTCTGCCATCTATGTTACAAGACTTCCTTAAAGAGTATCATTATAAGCAAAAGGTCAGAGTGCGGTGGCTAGAGAGGGAGCCCATTAAGTCAAAATAATTAAAAAGCAACATTTCTTATTGTCCCGTCTTTACCTTCCAGATTATCCACCTCATAGACTTAGAAATATGCTCAACGTGTATCAGTTAAATGATAAAAAAAAAAATTTAAAAAGCACATGTTACCTGTATTTAGAAAATAATCAAGTATGACACTTCAAGCTTTAAGTGTATCTGTCTATTGTCTTCTGCCTATACAGAAGACATCTTGTGCATTCTGTGGAACGATGAAGCAGAATCCTTAAACTGCATGTTCTTATGAATGCTAACACTAATTGTACTAATGCTCGTATCTCCGTTTTTTTTGTAGCAGGAAATGAGGTGTTTATATGGCTTAAAGAAAAAAAAAATAGAAAAATATTGAAAAAAACACATAAAAGAGTTTACTTGTCCAGATTAAGCTATGTATTACCACCACATAAAAACCTAGATCTCCCCCCAAAAAAACTAAATGGACAACTTGTCTTTTCCCATCATAGTGTGGAGAATAAATCTGTTGCCTTTTTATTAAGCTAAAGTTCCTAATATGCTACCGCAATAGAAAATATTTTTAATGACAAAAAAAAAAATAAAATAAAAATCAAGTTGTTTGAACTGGTGCTTACTTGGTTAAAGAACAGAGTTTGAAAGGATCACAAGCTAAAATTCAAGTTGACTTGGGCTGTGCCACACTGTTCTGTTGTGGTAACTTGCGTGTTGGTGTGCTGCAGTGTCATTTGTTCCTAAAGCGGACCTTCAGTCATTTTTTTTCATCTTTCTATCTATTAAATCCCTGCCCTTGTTTTAACTTTGGATAGCAAAAGTTTTTTGTTTTTGTTTTTTTGCCAGTAAATACCTTATACAGCCCACTTATTGTTTCTTGTCTGGTAAAAAGTCTAGGCTTGTGACATCATGCACAACACTCTGAGGAGAGGGGATGAGTCATAAGAGGGCCAATGAGAGCTGCAGGTGTGTCTGTGTAAATCCAGGAAGTGAACAGGCAGCAGCTTCAGCTGCCCACAGTTAAAATGGATGCAGCCAGACTCAGTGGAGGGAGATTTCTGCAGCATATTTGGAAAGTACAGAATCACAGTATATATAAAATAATATGCAAAGTGGTTGGAGGGAAGCTTCAGAATGACAAAGATGTTTTTATTACAAATTATGTGAGCAGACTGCAGTTCCTCTTTAAGGCTGGGTTCACACATGTCCAGCTGCAGTTTGCAGTCCCAGAGTCTGATGCATTTCTGTTCAGGTGCGAATTCAAGTTTTTGCCTGAATTCTCACCTGAACTGGACCCAAAAACGCACAGGACCCTTTTTTTAAATCGCACCGCGGTTGCTCCGGACATGTGTGAATCGTCTCCATTGAAAGTCGGTCACATTCACATGTTATGCGAATTGGATGTGGTTAAAAACGCATCCAATTTGCATACATGTGGATCTTCACTGCATCTGAGCACCACAAACTCAATTTCGTTCATTTTTAATATTCATAGCATGCTCCCCCATCCATCCATGCCTTTTTATGCTTTATTTTGTTGAGAATTCCCTTTGAAAAACACCCCCTAGCATTTCTAGCCGTGGCCATCTTGAGTAAGGGCAAATGATTCATGATGCACTTTACTTCCTGGAATACATCTGCCCTTAGCTCAAGCATGCAGGAGAGTGTGCTTAGCTTGAGAAAACTCCCTCCTCCTCTCCTCCCCTCCCCCCTCTCGAAGGCTTCTGGGGTGTATCATATGACATTTGCCTAGGCAAGAAACCAGGAAGTAATGGAAGAAATGTAAAAACAAAGTTTAAAACAAGTAAATATGATATACATTCCTATCTATTTACTAATGCCAGCAGCAAGAGGCTTACAAATTATTAATGTTGATTGGGAGAGTCAAGTTCCAATTTAATGCTCCCCCAGGGCACCTTGCCAAACACACGCATTGCAGAGCACCATAACTAACACTAACGCACTATATTGTGTTGTGGTGTGCTTTGTTATCCGTAGTTCACACTATAACCTGCATGTGAATCGCACAGGAACCGGCCGCATTCCTGTGCAATTCACACGCGGTGCCATTTAAGTCCATTCATTTTGCACGGGCTCAAATCGCATCGCACGAAAATTGCAGGCACCTTTTTTTTAGGAGCCGCATCGCGCGGTCATTTTGTACCAGGCAATCTCTGCAGCAGATCACAAACACAGTGCAATTGCCATGCGGTGCGGAAAACGTGCAGAGATCGCATATGTGTGAACCTCGGCTTAAGGGAAAAAAAATATATACTCGCCCCTTTTGTGGTGCGTTGGGCGGGCTGCCCAACGCATCACAAAGGGGCAAGTATATATTTTTTTTTTCCCTTAAGCCGAGGTTCACACATATGCGATCTCTGCACGTTTTCCAAATTAACAGGCTGCCCTACCAACATAACACGCATTAACCACATCACAACAGTGTGACCCCAGCCTTAACATTCAGTTTTGTGAAGTTGTTTCATAAAATTACCAATTAGCCTTATGTTGTATCGCCCAGTTTGTGCTAGATTGACAGTTTTAGTGCTACGGGCATGACTTATTTTTTTAATTTTTTTTCTCTCTCTCGTCTTCAGAGACCTCTAGGCAAAGCCCCAAAATTAATCCTGAGAACCTTCTAGCTATAGCACCTAGCCACCAATAGACAACGAGGTGATCGATTTTCTTATCCAGCCTATTTCAGTCAGCTTGGGCAACAGGGCCTCCTGTACAGGGCCCACAACCCATCAGCTCAAAAGGGGGGCCCGGGCACCTGCTGAGCAGGAGATCCAGCTGTACTGTCTTACCGCAGACACCAATCCTTTTCTGCCTCCCCTTGCAACACTGCCAGCTTCTCCTCTTCTTTCTCCCTCTGGCTGTATTGCAGGGGGATAGGTTCTAGCACATGTGCCCTTTCCATCTGCTGTTCGTGCCCCCCCCCCCCCCCCCCGTGTGCACCTTACCCTCGCAGTGCTGCTGGCTTCACGCCTCTCCTGCCTGCAGCTGCTACGGGATGGAGAGTGGTGGAACCGGCTGGTAAATATCTAATTTCCTGGCCCCTTCCATTCCTGAATGAACACAGTGAGCGATCGGTACCAATCACTTCTGTGTCCATTGGTCACTGAAGCATAGTAAACTGCTTCTGTTTTGGCATGAGCAGGAAGCCTCGAAGTGCTTCCTATTCATCTGCAGTTGAGGCTACAGGGATATGTCCTTAGTCACTTTCGGCCTGGGGAAGGGGGCCCTGTCAGGCTGTATGGGGCCCTGTGATTTCTAACAGCAGCCCTGTTGGGCAATACCCACGTGTGTACCAACTGATATACCTGGCCAACAAATACTTGGGGGAAAGGGCAATCAAACTGGAAAATTTTGTCTGCCATTTTTACAGCGGCATAAGTGGTGTCTGCATTCCATGCTCCAGTCACACAAATCTGTTTTACTGTGACAGTGGTTGATAGGCTGCCCCCCCCCAGCCGCAAGATCATAAATGTGTTCAATGGACCACACACACCCATGTTGCCCATTGTTCTCTGTCAATCTGCACAGGCAGCAGAATCGGCACAAGTACTTATTTTGCTTTTTATTGTCAGCTTGTCTTTTAGCCACTGTGATCCTTTTAAGTCAAACTTTAATTGCCTTTTCACTGACTTTCCAGAAAATAGATTTTATGGTGCAATAAGGCAGTCAGTGGTCATCATTATGACGGGCCTCAGTGGAATTGTAGAAAAATACAGTTTCCACTTCATAGAAGTGCAAAAAAATACAATTAAGCTAGAAAGTATAACTGTAGCAAATTAAATTGATAAAATGACATAATGTCAGTAACCTTAAAACTGTGCATCCAGCGTTACTGCAGGTGCCTTTGTTAAGGTGGACTTGTTACCTTGCTCAGTTAACTCCCTCTTCTTTTTTTTTTTTTCTTTTTTTTTTTATACAAAATTGTCTTAAATGTGGAATGGTGCAAGAATCTGTTGTATTAATAAACGTAGTGAATCCAGAATAATTTCTAGATCGATTTGTATAAAACTGCACAGTGGCCAGGATTCTAAAGGCCCCAGTGGCTAATATTGGTGTTTTGTATAAAATGGCACAATTTTTGTTATTGACTTATATTGGACATAATGCATTTCAAATTCCCATGTCGGTATTAAAAGTAGAATTCCAGGCTAAACCTAACTAGTCCTAAAAATGTTCCCTCCTTCCCAACAGATGTGCTGACTAACCTCTGTAAAAAAAAAAAAAAGTGCAATTTTGCCACAAATAACACACGACAAATCCCGTTGCAATTGCACAACTTTTGTCGCCCAAAAACTTTTTTGGGGCGACATGCAACTCATGATTTGTAGATCTAGAATCCTATGCACTACCACTTAATATATGAAATCGGAAGCAGCTGTTCCTAACTTAACAATGTGTCCCTACATCTAAAATTCAATTGTTTACAAATTTGAGGTGACGCCATGCTTCAAAACTTAAAGAGAAATAAAACTACATGTAGTTAAAAAAAAAAAAACACGTAGAGTTAGTATTCTGTTAGTGTTGTCGCATTATTTGGTTTGCGCATTTTGTTGTGGGACAATCGCAGCAGAATCTCACCACGTTTGTGGTGCCATTAACAAATGACATCGCAAATGCGTTTTTGCTGCAATTCTGGCTGTATCGCAGCAATTCTGCTCGCGATTTAAAGCACCTATATGTGAACAGAGCCTAAAACAGCAGAGAACTAATGTATGAAAAGTGTGCAAAAAATATTTGTTGTTGCTCACAGAAATCTAATATTTTTTGCAGTCTAGATCTGAAAATGAAAAATGGTTTTTGATTGGTTGCTGTGGTCAATTTTTCACTTCTCGTAAATCCTCCTCCTAGATCAGTGGTCTCCAAACTATGGCCCTCCAGTGGTTCAGGAACTACAATTCCCATCATGCCTAGTCATGTCTGTGAATGTCAGAGTTTTTTGCAATGCTTCATGGGACTTGTAGTTCAACAGCTGGAGGGCCGTAGTTTGGAGATCCCTGTCCTAGATCTTTATAACAACATTCTGGACCTTGACTAGATGCTGAACAGCCTGATGCTGCTGAAAAGTGTTCCAAAGACATTCTGTAGACACAAAGGAGATTGTTCATAGTCCGATTCCAGCAATCTTATTAGTTCCAAGAAAAGCAGCAGGGGGCGCCTATTGGGACAGACAGTAAAGTGGCTTCCTTTGCAGTATTAAGATTGTAGTCTTCCATTGCGTTTAATTGTATATTTGACCAGTGCTGACATAACAGTAGGTCTTTCGTGTGGTTCTATATCCCCCTTTAAAGTGTAATTCCAAATTTTGTTGGAAAATCAAAACCATCTCTAGGCCAATTATAAGCATTTGAAGGGTTTTAGCAAACTGCATTGCAGTCCTACCTGTCGATAAATAGTTGAAACTTGCAAATACCTTTTTGTTTCCTTGTGCCTTCTTTAATCACATGACGTCTGTGTTAGAACAAGAGACAAAAGCTGGCGGAGAACAGCAGTGACACCCCGTTCAGTGGAACAGGAAAATACATTTTTTGGGGGCGTTCTGTACAGAACATACCCAGAAATGTAATTTCTTTCCATAGTTCTAGCGAAACTTGTCTATAGCAACAAATCTCAGAAAGAGGCTTGGTCCTTAAGTGGTTAAACAAATTAAAGCTGAAGTTTAGGTATGGCAATTTTTCCAGTTACATTGGTCCAGCTTGGACCCATGTAAGTAGGCATTTGTCATACCCTTGAGGACCCCGTAGAAGCTGGAAATACATGTAGTTCACTGTAGTGCCTGCTCAGCACTGGCGCCATTTGGAGAACACTTTGCTTTTTTCAGTGAATGAAAGTGTTCTCCCATTGAAAGATGTGGAGATTGTGATGTCACCCATCCGCCTTATCCAAACAGGGAATCCTTTGCATTCACTGAGAAATTGCAGAGTTCTCTAAATGGTGGCATAGGACCCCCGAAACTAGTGGAGATCCCTGTACTTGGCAGTGCCTACTTCTACAGTGATTTCCAGCTTCCATGCGGATCCCACAGATATGGCACATACACTATACTGTCAAAAATATTGGGACTCCTGCCTTTACACGCACATGAACTTTAATGGCATCCCAGTCTTAGTCCGTAGGGTTCAATATTGAGTTGGCCCATCCTTTGCAGCTATAACAGCTTCAACTCTTCTGGGAAGGCTGTCCACAAGATTTAGGAGTGTGTCTATGGGAATGTTTGACCGTTCTTCCAGAAGTGCATTTGTGAGGTCAGGCACTGATGTTGGACGAGAAGGCCTGGCTCGCAGTCTCTGCTCTAATTCATCCCAAAGGTGTTCTATTGGGTTGAGGTCAGTATTCTGTGCAGGCCAGTCAAGTTCCTCCACCCCAAAGTCGCCCATCCATGTCTTTATGGACCTTGCTTTGTGCACTGGTGGAACCAGAAACTCATGTTAGAACAGGAAGTGGCCATCCCCAAACTGTTCCCACAAAGTTTGGAGCATGAAATTGTCCAAAATGTCTTGGTATGCTGACACCTTAAGAGTTCCCTTCACTGGAACTAAGGGGCTAAACCCAACCCCACACCATAATCCCCCTCCACCAAATTATTTGGACCAGTGCACAAAGCAAGGTCCATAAAGACAGACTACACTTTCTCTCTGCCTCCAATGGAGTAAGGCATAGCAGAGGAGCTTATTTGAGAAATCTTTTGTCTATAATTAATTGCACAGCTTATCCAAACAGAACATAACATGCACCCTAGTGTTTGCTAAATTTGATGTATTCAGCTAGGAATTTGTAGTAAGGGTCCATGCTCTGCCTTCTTTTAGAGAAACCGTTTAGATTGTCTGGTGACCTACACCCTGGACCGTAACTTTTTTTTTTTCCAGGATCAGTCTGGCAGGGAATACTGCTGAGGTTGCAGAGAACCCTCAAATGTAGGTTTCTTAATCTTTTGCAGACTTGCCACTATTCACATACAGCCGGTCTGCTCCCCTGTCGTTCCAAGGTAATATGCTGGTACATCTTCTAGGAACTTGAGCTCCTGTGATCATGTTATGATTGGATACAGCGAATCGCTGCCAAAAGGTCCAGAGCCAATGGGAGTCACTCTGTACCATGTAAATGCTGTAACCAATCGCAGCATCACAAAATGCAAACACGTGTGTCACTGGGTGGTCGGGAAGCATTGTTCTTACACACCAATTGAGAGGAAAAAGAGCCTCCTGAACACCATACAGCACCAGTGCAAACATTACTAAAATCCACCGCTCTACTGTCATTCACCCCTCTACAGTATGTGTGTCAATACCATCCTGTCTCTAAACTGACCTGTATATTACCCCTCACCCTACCTTATCTTGCTCATCTCTGTACAATAGCCCCGTCCTCTCCATCTTCCCATTGTATGTGACATGGGGCTTTAAAGCGGAGTTCCGCCTGGGTCAAAAGAAATTGAGTCAGCAGCTACAAATACTGCAGCTGCTGACTTTTAATATATGGACGCTTGCCTGTCCTGGGAGCCTGCAATTTCGGCACCTGAAGCCGACCCGTCCCTCGGCTCCGGGTGCAGGCATTGGCATCCTTACAGCTTCACAGTCTGTTTCCTACTGCGCATGCACGAGTCGTGCTGTGCTTTTTGAATGGTCCCTACTGTCTTCTGGGACCTGTGTGTCTCCCAGAAGGCGGGGGGGGGGAGAGGGGCCAGACATTGCATAGTTTGCTGCACAAGACTGGGAGCAGATATCTGGATTTGACAGGTACTCCTCCCCCCTGAAAGGTGCCAGATGTGGCACCGGAAGGTGGGGGGAATCCAATCAGCGGAAGTTCCATTTCTGGATGGAACTCCGCTTTAAGGCCAGCCAGCAAGGACCAGATTCATTTTGATCCATGTATGCACAGGGTGGTTGTACAGAAGTCGACCTATCGATCAACTTCTGTAAACTGCCCTGTTGGAGAATTTTCGCTCGTTCGGCACAGTCGGCTATAGTCTATCAGTGTATTCTGGTGGTGGTGGGGAAATCTTCCTACTGTCAGAATACAGTAGTGCAGCGGGGTGGATTTTGCCATCACACTGAATTTGTGGATGGAGGAATCGAGTCTTGAATTTTTAATTTTTTTTCCGTTGAAGGGAAAAAAAAAAATCTATGGGCAGCCCAACTCTTTCACCTCCTATTGCTTTTGTATACAACCTGTACATTTTAATGTACCTGGTGCACCATTACAAAGTGCTCTATTTTATACCCCTCAATATCTCCATGCTTCACATTTGCTATGTTTTAAACCAGAGGGTGAAGTGTTTTGTGGGGGGGGGGGGTTTCCCCTTTTTATTTAGTAAAAAAAAATAAAACCCAGTGGTTTACAAATACCACCAAAGAAAGCTCGATCTCTCTCAAAGCAGTTATAAAATTAATTTTGGTTCACTATGAATCATGGGATCATTTCCTAAAACATAGCATTGCTTAGCAAAGATGATCAAGATCCTGCTGTGTTTGTATCCAGACAAAATGAATCTCTAAATATGGAGTGTAAATGGCTCACATTTAACCACTTGCTGATGAGCCAACAGCAAATTTACAGATGGCCGTTGGCTTGAACAGGCACTGTGTCGTACCAGCGGTGAACATAGCGAATTGCGGTGCGTGCCATTGAGCGCTGTGATCGACCCAGATACCACATTATCACAGTGTGATCACATGTCGCCTAATTAAGTCATGAATGGAATCCATCATTGTTGCATAGTTACATTGGACACAAGTCCATCAAAATTGTGTGCGATCTGTGATTGGTCACCAGTGATCACATGGTACCTGGGCCAATCACAGCTCCCTGTACCATGTGATAGCTGTGGCCAATCACAGCATCATAATAGTAAACAATGATTCATGAATGGAATGTATTCAAACGATTTACTGTTACATTGATCATCACTAACAAGCAATTAGTGTAAAAGCAAAATAAATTGATGATGACCTGATCAACTCCCCCCCCCCCCCCCCCTCAGAATAGTACTGAACTACTGACAGTATGAAAAAATAAATAAATATATATATATATATATATATATATATATATATATATATATATATATATATATATATATATAATATATATATATATATATACGGTATCTCACAAAAGTGAGTACACCCCTCACATTTTTGGAAATATTTATCTCTCTCTATGTGAGAACACTGAAGAAATGACACTTTGCTACAATGTAAAGTAGTGAGTGTACAGCTTGTATAACAGTGTAAATTTGCTGTCCCCTCAAAATAACTCAACACACAGCCATTAATGTCTAAACCGCTGGCAACAAAAGTGAGTACACCCCTAAAAATGTCCAAATTGGGCCCAAAGTGTCAATATTTTGTGTGGCCACCATTATTTTCCAGCACTGCCTTAACCCTCTTGGGCATAAAGTTCACCAGAGCTTCACAGGTTGCCACTGGAGTCCTCTTCCACTCCTCCATGATGACATCACGGAGCTGGTGGATGTTAGAGATCTTGTGCTCCTCCACCTTCCGTTTGAGGATGCCCAACAGATGCTCAATAGGGTTTAGGTCTGGAGACCTCCTTGGCCAGTCCATCACCTTTACCCTCAGCTTCTTTAGCAAGGCAGTGGTTGTCTTGGAGGTGTGTTTGGGGTCGTTATCATGTTGGAATACTGCCCTGCGGCCCAGTCTCTGAAGGGAGGGGATCATGCTCGGCTTCAGTATGTCACAGTACATGTTGGCATTCTTGGTTCCCTCAATGAACTGTAGCTCCCCAGTGCTGGCAGCACTCATGCAGCCCCAGACCATGACACTCCCACCACCATGCTTGACTGTAGGCAAGACAGACTTGTCTTTGTACTCCTGAGCTGGTTGCTGCCACACATGCTTGACACCATCTGAACCAAATAAGTTTATCTTGTTCTCATCAGACCACAGGACATGGATCCAGTAATTCATGTCCTTAGTCTGCTTGTCTTTCAGCAAACTGTGGGCTTTCTTGTGCATCATCTTTAGAAGAGGCTTCCTTTTGGGACGAGAGCCATGCAGACCAATTTGATGCAGTGTGCGGCGTATGGTCTGAGCACTGACAGGCTAACCCCCCACCCCTTCAACCTCTGCAGCAATGCTGGCAGCACTCATAAGTCTATTTCCCAAAGACAACCTCTGGATATGACGCTGAGCATGTGCACTCAGCTTCTTTGGTCGACCATGGCGAGGCCTGTTCTGAGTGGAACCTGTCCTGTTAAACTGCTGTATGGTCTTGGCCAGCGTGCTGTAGCGCAGTTTCAGGGTCTTGGCAATCTTCTTATAGCCTAGGCCATCTTTATGTAGAGCAACAATTCTTTTCTTTTTTCTTTTTTTTCCAGATCCTCAGAGTTCTTTGCCATGAGGTGTCATGTTGAACTTCCAGTGACCAATATGAGAGAGTGAGAGCGATAACACCAAATTTAACACACCTGCTCCCCATTCACACCTGAGACCTTGTAACACTAACGAGTCGCATGACACCGGGGAGGGAAAATGGATAATTGGGCCCAATTTGGACATTTTCACTTCAGGGGTGTACTCACTTTTGCCAGCGGTTTAGACATTAATGGCTGTGTGTTGAGTTATTTTGAGTGGACAGCACATTTACACTGTTATACAAGCTGTACGCTCACTACTTTACATTGTAGCAAAGTGTCATTTCTTCAGTGTTATCACATGAAAAGATAGAATAAAATATTTAAAAAATGTGAGGGGTGTACTCACTTTTGTGAGATACTGTATATAGATTTTTATATACTGTCACCAGTCAGTGTCTGTGATCACCACCACACCAGTCCTATCATACCACTGTACTGCAATGGTGACAGAATGTATTTTATATATATATATATATATATATATATATATATATATATATATATATATATATATATATATATATATATATATATATATATATACACAGTGGTGATCAAATGCAACCAAAAGAAAGCTTTGTGTGGAAAGATTTCATTTGGGTACAGCGTTGTGTGACCGAGCAATTGCCAGTTAAAATAGTGCAATGCTAAATAGCAAAAACTGCCACCGCCGTCTGGTTAATATTCTTGGAGCCTCATGCTTTCCAGTGCATACAAATCTTTTAGAAGAAGGGCCCTACTTCTTTTTCCCCTTTCCATGTATTATATCTGTGATCTGCAGGGAATGGTTTACCTACAGCACCAATACTTCGCAGAGCTTGACAAATTTGCTTTGAATCCAGGAGCCAGCTAAAGTTTGGAGCTAGGTTTTTTTTAACCAACAAAGCTTACGGGTAGAACATATAACATAACATGTTCCCAAAGGTGAACTTATGCTTTAACACTTTCAGTGCCAGAGCCCTTTTTGCGTTTTTTTTTGTTGTTTTTTTTGCACGTTTAAAAAAAAATAATAATTTTAGGCCTGAAGATTACATAAAACCCCCAAAAATTCTATTTTTTTAGGAAGCACCCTAGGGAATAAAATGGTGGTATTTCCAATTTTCCTGTCACAATATTGCTGCAAAGGTCTAGGAAACGCAAAATTTCAGTAAAAAAAGACATTAAAGTTAATTTTAGGCACAAAAACACAAATTACTGCAAAATATTGGTAAAATATAAAAGCCAATATTGCATTGCGTAAATGGATACCCATTATTATACATGAGTTTACGTAGCACTTTACGTAGGGCATGAGGGTAGACAGTACGTCAGTACGCGTATAGCGTGATTGGTTTGCGCAAAAGTTATAGCGTCTACAAAATGGAGGGTAGATTTTTTTTTTTTTAACTAGTAATGGCGGCGATCTGCGATTTTTATCAGGACTGCCACATTACGGCATACAGATCGGATACTTTTGACACTTTTTTTGACATTTATACAGCGATCAGTGCTATAAATAGCCACTGATTACTGTATAAATGTCATTGGCAGGGAAGGGGTTAACACTAGGGGGCGATCAAGGGGTTAATTGTGTTACCTAGGGAGTGATTCTAACGGGGGAGGGATGGAACTGCCTGGGTGAGGAGAGTGATCATTGTTCCTAAGCATTAGGAACAACAGATCGCTCTCCTCACCACTAACAGAACGAAGATCTGTCTGTTTACATTGACAGATCTCCGTTCTCTCCTCAGGAGCAATCGCGAGTAGCTGGCGGCCATGCGCATGAGCTCCTACATCTTGCCGCGTGCATGCGCGCACCCTATACTCAAAGCGCCCGCTGTATAGCTACGGTGTTTCACGCAGGAGTGACATTCTGCCGCCGTCAATCGGGCGGTCGGCAAGCGGTTAATAAGACATCCAGGATCCAAAAATACCCTGCATGCCTCCCCTGTGCTTTACTGAAATGCAATGCACATTACATTCTTTCCCAGCCTCAATGGCTGGGGAAACTGTCAACGGGGACCCGAAAGTGACCTTATACATGTCACTTCCGGATAAGCAACAAGAAGGGGAGGAGAGCAGAAGCTTCCCTCTCTCCTCTTCCCAGCGGCACCTGCTGTGCTGTTCCCAGGCCTGCAAATAGGCAAGGGGGGGGAACATTCGGGCAGCAGCCCAGGCGCCAGGATGCAATTTTTGTGAGCCTGGGATTTGTCGAGCCCTGACTTGTATATATCATGATATACACTTTGCATTTCATTGTTTATTAAACTATTGTTATCACTTTTACATTTTTGTCTTGACTGGAGTGCTCTCATTCATTCAGAGCTGCCCTTTTAGTTGACAAAGTTTAGTTATAACTATTTGTCTGCATTGTATTATCTTGCATCCGTTTCATTAAAGTGTATAACAAGCCAACATTTCAAAAGTGTTGGATAGAATGGGGACGGAAAAGAATCTCTGGGTTCTTGCTGCTGTCTGGGGGCTCTGTTAGAGAGATCACCCCTCATAGTGACTGGTTTTACCATATAGAAATTTTGGGAAAATATTGCAAGAGCAGCACATACGGAAAATAAAATTGAAATGATGTAAACAAGCCCTAGACGAGGGAAAATCTGTCTAACAAAGTTCTGGATAGTGGTAAAAACCTGATAAGTGTTCTAGCCTTTCCTCGCACTATTTATAAATGTTTTTACATCCATGATTCCCACGTTTTCCTAGATTACATTGAAAAAAAAAAAGGGGGTGAATCCTAGTTGACAGTTGTGTGCAAAAATATAGGCCATTTTAATCTGACAATCCAAAGCCTTTCCAAAAAAAAAAAAAAAAAAAAAAAAATATATATATATATATATATATATTATATATTTTTTTCCCATTACTAGGTCGGTTTGAACCCCATACATTATACAATTTTCTTTTTCAATTTCCTTTAGATTTACCATCAACTATGTAGTATAAGGCCCCTTTCACACAGGGCGGATCTGTCTAGGCAGATGACAGGTCCTGGACAGACTGCTCTCCTCTATGGGGGGGTCAGATGGAAACCTGACTGCATGTCTGTTTCAATCCGATTGTCATCTGATCCGACCCGCAGGACGGATGAGTAACGTATCGCCATACGTCTGTTTTCAGCTGAATTTGTTGGATCGGATGCCAGGCGACTGTCAGCAGACACATGTCTGCTGCCATCCGCCTCCCCATAGAAGATAATGGGTGGTCCAAACTGGTCCGCCTGAAAAACGGACAGGTAGACCTGATTGGTCCAATCGTGTGAAAGGGGACTAAGAAGCCTGCCTGATTGGCTACAAATTGAAAGTGTTTAGGTTTAACCTCCCATATTATATTGTTTTTGTAATTCTAAGGCAGGCCATAGATGGCACAAATCTCTTTTCTGCAACCACAGGTTGTCAATTTCCCCATTAACACAGACCGTATTGAAAACTCTGCAGGCTGGTTGTACTCAAGTTGAACGATCAACTTTGGGTACATTAAGACTGCCCATGCATTGTTCGAATCTTGGTCGGTTCCGTGAACCAGCTGAGATTTGAGCCATCTTGGCTTTATCTAAAAAAAAAAAAAAAAGTTATTAGCCACTTCAGCCCCGGAAGGATTTGCCCCCTTAATGACTAGGGCATTTTTTGCAATACGACACTGTGTTGCTTTAACTGACAATTGCGATGTTGTGCCCAAACAAAATGCATGTCCTTTTTTACCCACAAATAAAGCTTTCTTTTAGTGGTATTTGATCTCTCTGCATTTTTTTTTATTTTTTGCGCTATAAAAAACGACAATTTTTAAAAAACACAATATTTTGTACTTTTTGCTATAATATCCAGAAAAAAATCAGCGTCAGCTTAGGCCGATATATATTCTTCTACATATTTTTGTTAAAAAAAAAACACAATAAGCGTATATTGGTTTGCGCAAAAGTTATAGCGTCTACAAAATAGGGGACAGATTCATGGTATTTTTTTTTTCTTTTTTACTAGTAAATGTGGTAATCTGATTTTTTTTTTTTTTTTTTTTTTTTTTGACTGCAATGTCGCGATGGAAAGATCAGGCACTTTTGACACTTTTTTTGGGACCATTGACATTTATACAGCGATCAGAGTTAAAAATAGCCACTGATTACAGTATAAATGTCACTGGCAGGGAAGGGGTTAACACTAGGGGGAGCGATCAAGGGGTTAACTGTGTTCCCTTCATGTGTTTCTAACTGGGGGGAAATGTGGCTGACTAGAGGAGGAGACAGATCGTTGTTCCTACTTAGTAGGAACACACAATCTGTCTCCTCTCCCCTGACAGAACCAGGATTTGTGTGTTTACACACACAGATCCCAGTTCTCGATCTATCACAAGCGATCGTGGGTGCCCAGCGGTCAGCGCGCCCGCCGGTCACGCGAATCGGCTCCAGGGACATGCTGCGGGTGCGTGCGCTACAGCGTCTTAAAGAGCCCATGTACAGCTACGACGGCTCGCGCAGCTGTGCCAACGTGCCGCAGTATAACTGTGGCGGCTGGTCGGGAAGGGGTTAATGTAAACATAAATAACTGGTCCAGGCTCATTAATTTGTCCACATTCACTGATTGGTTGTTAGAGGTTACTGCACATCGTTACCGCTCACTGATGGATCAACTTGGGTACATTAAGCCTGCCCATACATGGTTCAAATCTCTAAGACCCCTTTCACACTGAGGCGCTTTCACGGTAAAAAAAAAGCGCCTGAAAAGCTCACAAAAAACCATTTCAATTAAATCAATGAATGCTTTCACACTGGTGCAGTGCGCTGGCAGGGCGGTGAAAAAACACCCCTCTCCATTGAAACGAATGGAAAGCTCTTCAAAAGCGCTCACATTTTTTACTGGCAGTTTAGAAGTGCCTCAGTGTGAAAGCGGCCTTATCGCTTTGAATAGTTAATGGGGACTTAAAGGAAAATTTTACAAGGAAATTGTGTAATGCATGGCCAATGTAAGTAACCCTCCTGAGATGCTAGATATTTATTCTTTACAATCTGAAAAAAGTCAGCCTTTTATAGCCACTGTGGTTTGATGATAGAATTGTAATAAATGCCTTGGTACAGATTTCTTGCATTACTCCACATTGCATCTGCAGTATTCCATCTATGAAAATGCATCAGATTTATGACTTTGTTCTCCCTCTTTCGTGAAAACTTTGAATCCTAGTTCAAAGGTGTTTTTTAAGGTACTGTGCATTATCTTCAACTGTAAATATTTTTTTAAAGACTGCATTGGCACTTTAAAGTGTAACCCCCTTTTGGCTAAGTCGGGGGTGAATAATGTACTATGTCGCTGTCAGGCAGTGGCATGGAGCAGTGTTGGAAATGCTCTTTTTAGATGAGCATTGTAAAACGTTAACGTGTTCTTTCTTGTACATTTGTGTGTCTGTCTGAGCATAAAGTATATTGTTGCCCTTCTACAACAGAAGCAGTCATTTTGTGGTCTGAGCCTATGATTGAGAATATGGCTTAACTGTTTCAGGAATTGGTGACGGTACTGTTGTGGGTTAAAAAAGAAGCAAAAAACACTTCATAGCCCAAAATCTGATTCTTTTTCATTTCTAAAAAGTTCAGATGGTTCATTTGGATCTATATCAGTACCTATCACCTGCTAGAGCATTCAGATATTTGCACCTTCTTAACAAGAAGTAATACATTCGAAAAGTGTCAACCACTGACCTCTGTAGCTGCAGGCACGGAGGAGAAATCCATCCACACTTAGTGTTACTAAACCCACAACGGTAAATCAGTCTGTATATGTAGTAAAGCATGCCTGTTATACTTGCTGTGGAACCTAAGGGCTCTTTCACACAGGCAATCCGCCTGACGGACTCTGCTTTGCTCAGCTGGGGATCGATCCGCTGATCCCCCGCCGAGCAGGCGGATGACAGGTTTGTCTTCGCTCCCTGTGCAGAAACGGACCTATCAGAGCCCTGCTTTCCTCTATGGGGAGATCAGATGAAAACGGACCACCTGTCCGTTTTCATCCGATTTGCCAGACGGATGGAAAATAGGGTCACCATCCATCTGGATTTTAAGGAGAGGATCGGATTGAATATCGGCGGATGTCAGTGGACATGTTGCCGCTGACATCAACCGATCCATAGAGATGAATGGAGGGTCCGATCAGGTCCACCTGAAAAACTGATAGGCGGACCTGATTGGAAAGCCCGTGTGAAAGGGGCCTAAGGGCCTCTGCATTGTGTAAAAAGGCTGTTTGATTCTGTCTTCTCTGATCCTTCCCTTCTTCCACTGACTCCTAATTATTTCCTGATAAGAATCTATGGAGTCAGGCTGCACATGTTCAGTTTGATGTGTATTGCTAGAGGGTTTTTTTTCTTGGGAGGGTGCATGTGATCAGCACACGGCCAATCAGCACTGTTCAGACATGGGGTCAGGGTTCCTGCAGTCTCATAGCACAGTCACAAAACTCCTACACGCTTTACCAGTGCTTGGCTGGACACTGATAGAAGTCACAGGACTGCTTTATACTGCTGATGAGAAAAGGTATTTAGCAGTTCATATTTACTAAAATAATTGCATTTCTGTGTACTGTGGGAGACCAGATATAGTGAATGAAGGGTCCTGGGTTTAGTAACACTTTAAAGCAGTAGTATACCACAAAAAAATCTCCCTGCAAATGTCATAATGTGCTAGTATGCATTGCATACTAGCACATTATGAAAGACTTATCTGAAAACGAAGCCCTCCAGTGGCGAGCTGTCACCGCTTACTGGGCTTCCATCTTCACCCGGTCTTCCTTCGGGTTGGCGTGCAGCCACTGTTTGACTGGCCGAGCCGCAATGTCACTCCCGCGCTTGCGCATGAGAGCGAAGTGCACATAGTAAATATATCTGTACCTACAAGGTAAGCCTTTATACCTTAAAGTGGAAGTAAACTCAAAGGCATAATTTGTTCCTATAAAAAGGCTTACCTAGTAGGTACTGTAAATAAATATCTCCTACACGTGTACTGTTTAGGAGATATTTACATTACATGCAGCTGATGATGTCATCGGTGCATGCGCTCTGAACAGCCATCCGTGCCTCTAGATACCTGTGCCGTGAATGACGGCTCCCCCGCCCATGCGCAGCCTGAGTCTGCAGACTCGGAAGAAAGACGGGTGAAGATAAACGCTGCCTCCAGCGATTGCATCACTGGAGGGCTTTGTTTTCAGGTAAGTTTTACATAAATATGCCTTTACCTTGCAGGTCTGGGGAAAAAAAAAAACACCCAGCGGTTTACACAACAAGAAAAGCTGTGAAGAAGATAGACTGGTCTCTCTCCCCTTTCCTGTGCACCTGCATCTGTTTTACCATTTTGAAATCGCAGTGAAATGCGAGACTCGTTTGCGATGCCATTATTTCTTAATGGCACCTCCAAACGTGGTGCGATTCTGCCGCGATTGTTGCACTGCAAACCAAATCGCTCGGCGTGTCGCCCGAAAAAAGTTCTAGAAGTTCTTTTGGGTATTTTGGTTTTTTGGGTTTTGTCGATTTTGTGGCACGACAGTCGACATTAAAGTGTTATTAAACTCAGTAATATGAAAATTCATGCTATTCTGCATATACTGACTGATTTTACTGTTGTGGGTTTAGTAACACTTTAAGAAATGATGGCATTGCAAACGTGTCCTGTGTTTTGATGCGCTTCCGCCCACCTTAGGGCTTGTTCACACTAGCGGTTGAGGGGCAGTAAAACCCTGTGCTTGAGACGTTGTTATTGCCTCTTAACAGCAGAGGCCGTGGGCATGGCAGTCAAGGGTTTAAAGCGGGCAGTGAGGAGGAGATTACGGCACCACCTCACCACATGTTAAATGCTCTCAAAAAAAAAAAAGCAATCCAAACGCGGATTTCACTTCAGAGACCAAAGCATGTGTGGATGACCCCTGAGAGATTAGAGGTTTGAGGATGAATTGGCCAAGTGGCTGCAGATACAAATGCAGTGACCGTTTTTGTTCTAAAGCCAAGTTATTGCTTGCTACGAATGTGTAAAGATTTGTCCATAGCTTGGCCAAAGTTGCTCTTTAATGTGACCATGCATTGGCAGATGGGTTGCCCGATATGTCTTGGCTACAGGCATAGATGACTGAAACGGCCATTGGCAATCTAGATACCAAATGCCTGTACCAAGCAGGGAACAGTAGAAATTGTATGAGGGACACAGAAGCACAGATGTGCCCCTTATACAACCTCTTTTTATATCCCAAATGTAGGAACAGAAATTTGTGAGCCTCTGTTATTGTTGAAGATCTACAAGAACTTTCATTGGCTAATAATCTGCCCATGTATGGAAATCTTTTAGATGATTGGTAGGCTTTTATTGTTCGATCAGACCCCAAAGATGGCTGCTTCCAATACATTATCAGTATATTGTAACAAACTTCTATTGGCTGTTAACTGTAACCCTCTGAAATTTTTGTTCTGAGATGGTCAATCTCTATGCAACCCTGACTTTTTCCCCTCTTGCTGCCTGTGCCTTGTATACCTTTTTTATTTCAGTGTTGTGATCTGGGCCTACATGCTCTTTAATTCTGCATAATTGCTGTAATTGACCTCCCACATAATACTTGGCTTAGGATCTATGCATTTTTATCAGACACATTTCATCCCCCTACTTGTGTTGACTTTTTCCAAATACCTTGAAATTGGTAAATCTGCTTTTCATAATCTGGAATACTTCATGTGTTTTTAGTTGTCTGACCCTTAAGAGTGCAATTAAAATATGATTGTTCGAAAATGTACTGGTTGCCTCTTATAAAGCTTTGTTCAAGAACTCATTTTTTTTTTTTTCTTATTTCAGTTCTTTCCAATGTCCACCATTTACATACTGGAATACAAAAGTGTGGCTCTACATAGACTTTTTTGTTCCTTTCTGACAACTAGTCAATATCCTCATGTTCTCAAAATGAACAATGTAACTCAGGGGTGCCCAACCTGCAGTACATGGTGGATATTAATTGGAGATGTATTTGTTTTTCAATATTTTATTAAGGTTTTCAAATGTTTGCAGCAAAAATTTACAATATACAAAAGAGATGTGTATATAAAAACATCTCATATATTTTCAGGGTATGATGTACACCTTCCTTTAACCTCCCAGGCGGTATGATTATGTCAGATTTTTGATGCTGAAAGCGGTACTTTTTTTTTGCTGGTAAATTTGGCGTTTTATATTGTAGGCCTGTAATTCTTAGGAATAACTCACTTAAATCTGTTCAAACAAGAGTCTAGTAGACATCCCGAGTATGATGAAGTTTTAAACACAAAATCATAAATTATAATATAAATAACTATAAATATTTATAACAAATAATGTAATCATAAAATGTAATCAAATCAAAAACACTGAAATTTGCTCAGTTGCAGAATTGTCGCTGTCGTTACTTTCAGTGTTTGACGAATTTTCCCACAAATCACTATCGCTCAATTCTGCAAGTGATTCTAATTTACTATTGCTGTTTTCTAGCTGGTCTAAAACCGCTTTTGACATAAAGGGACACTTTTTGGTTGCTATGGGCAATCTCAAGTTTCCAGGCAGAAAGAACAGTGTATATATAATACAAGTGCATGCAGGACACTGGACAAAGCATTAGGGACAAAAGGGATGTGAAATAATTTGATACAGTAATGTAATCTGTAAGATTACAGTGTTCTGTGTTTTTTTTTTTTGTTTTTTTTTTTTTTTTGTTTTTTCACTTTTTGAATATGGTGCCGGGCTCTGTCCCCGTGCGTCGCGACGCTCGGAGGGAACGGAGCCCAGCACTGTGATAAATCGAGCAGAGGACACAGCTCGTGCACACAGCGGGGAGACATCGCAGGATCCTGGGGACAAGGTAAATAACTTTGCCTGGTTTCTGCAATGCAATCCCGAGTGTGGCTCGGGGCTACCGCTAATGGTACTGAAAATTCACCCCGAGCCAAACTCGGGAATACCGCTAAGGAGGTTAATCGCATATCTTCCCTATCTAGGATATAAAAAGAGTGCTCTTTATCAGCTTTTAATACAATTCAGATATTATTATATTTAGAATTTAAATAGTCTAATATTCCATTCGTATAGTGGGGAGCACATCTACGGGTAAATTATTTACATTATATCTATATAGAATAAGAGGAAAGAACAAACAGAAGAAAAAAGGGAAGAAGAGAAAAAAAATAAAAATAAAACTAGGTTAGGAAAACAAACTATTGAACTAACTCCAGCATGACTAAGTAGAAATAGTGGTAGAATTTCCTTTAGCCCAATTCAGAAACTCAGACAGCATCAAAACTTGGACCAAGCAGTCCAAGTATTCGATTTGGGGATTAAATTGGGGCCCATGGTGGCTGTGAATTGGGGGCCCATGATTGAATTTGAATGCGACTCAACACAAAACTTTAAACTTGCGGCCAAACATAAATTTGTCTTTTTACTGGACTTTTTGGCTCTATGCACACTAAGGCCCCTTTCACACGAGGCGGGCTCCGTTTCTACGGAGCCTGCCTCGGTCCGCCGGCTCAGCGGGAGATCAGTCCGTTGATCTCCGCTGAGCCGGCGGATGACAGGTCCCTCTCTGCTTACTGAGCGGGGAGGGGCTTGTCAGGCGCCGCTGCCGCCTATGGAGGGATCTGACGAAAACGGACAGCGTGTCCGTTTTTCGTCAGATCTCCCCCGATCTGATCCGCCAGCGACGGACCTGGACGTAGAGCCATCCGTCTGCTTTTCAGCGGATCGGACCGGGTCGGATGTCAGCGGACATGTCTCCGCTGACATCCGACGCTCCATAGACTAACGTGGAGCGCCCGTTCAGGTCCGCCGTCAAAACTGACAGGCCGACCTGAACGGTCCGATCGTGTGAAAGGGGCCTTAGATGCTCAAACTTCTCAACAAACACTAATATATGTAGCGCTTTTTTGCAGTGTTTAGTAGCGGTTTCGTTAAGGAGTGGGTGACTCATCAGTTGTTAGTGGGGTTCCTCGCTGACAGCTGAATGTAAATTAAATCATCGCTGGCAATAAAAAAAGAAATTGAGAGAAAAACAGCATGGTGCCCCCCAATCCATACTAGGCACTTCAGGGTCTGGTAAGGATTTGGGAGGGACCCCAATGGGCTTTTTTTCTCTCTTTTTTTTCTGGGGGGGGGGCGTAGGGTTCCACTTAACCGCCAGAAGATGTATCCCCCTTCATGACCAGGCAATTACCATGCAATTTTTTTTGATATGGCACTGCGTTACTTTGACAATTGCGCGATCGTGTGACACTGTACCCAAGTAAAATTTGTCCTTTTCCCCACAAATACTGTAGAGCTTTCTTTTGGTGGTATTTGAAAAAAAAAAAAAAAAAAGGTTTTAAAGCAGAAAGTAAAAACAATCCAATAATAATAAAAAAAATCTTTATACATTTAGGTCAATATGTATGCTGCTACATAATTTTTGGTAAAAAAAAACCTCCAAAAGGCGCATATTGATTGGTTTGCGCACATACGTGATCTGGTGCAGCAAGGCTGCCTTGCCGTTGTGTATCTGTTATACAGTCGGCAGGCGGTTCATAGCTGTACCAGACCCAAAAGGGCCTCAAGCTGGTTTTTTTTTTTTTTTTGGGCTGCCAATTTTGTTTACATTCAGCTATACACTGGTTGTTCATGATGCCGGCGGGCCCCTGACTAAAAAAAGAAAAGAAAAAAAGATGGAAACTGGTGCTTAGCAGAGTTTAGCAGCATTTAGGAGTTTCTAGGAGCTGTCAGATTTTTTTTTCCGCTGGTAAACTGTTCTAAAAAACACACACACACACACAAAAATGCTATTTTATTCCTGCTCCTAAAGGCCGAAGCTTAAAAAGTGCTTCATGGACACCTAGGATAACACTATTTGCTTCTAGAGGGAAAAGCAACTATTTTCAAGGATGAAACACACCAAAATATCTGAAGAGCACCTTGAGAAGTCATTGAGAATTGCTACTACACTCATCCAACCAGATTTTTATGCGTTACTTCATCCAACTGTGTCAAATATTGCACTAGTTTTATGTTGCCCTCTTACTTTTATGACAAAAAAATGGTACATTTTAATACTCAGATGGGTACATTACCTATATCCGTGATCAGAGGCGGCTCTTTAACCACTTCAATACCAGGCACTTAGACACCTTCCCGCCCAGCCCAATTTTCAGCTGTCAGCGCTGTCACAATTTGAATGACAATTGCGCGGTCATGCTACACTATACCCAAACAATTTTTTTATCATTTTGTTCCCACAAATAGAGCTTTCTTTTGGTGGTATTTGATCACCTCTGGGGTTTTTATTTTTTGCGCAACAAATAAAAAAAGACCGAAAATTTTGAAAAAAAAACACGTTTTTCTTTGTTTCTGTTAAAATTTTTTGTAAATGAGTATGTTTTCTTCTTCAATGACGGGCACTGATATGGCTGCACTGACGGGCACTGATACGGCGGCACTGATGGGCACCGATGAGGTGGCACCAATGAGGTGGCACTGACGGGCACTGATGATGGGCACTGATAGGCGGCACTGATGCGCACTGATTGGTGGCACTAATGGGCACTGATAGGTGGCACTGGTAGGTGGCACTGATGGGCACTGATAGGTGGCATGATGGGCACTGATAGGCGGCACTGATGGGCACTCGTAGGTGGCGTTGATGGGTAGTTATGGGTGGCACTGATAGTTGGCACAGATAGGCACGGATGGGCACTGATAGGTGGGCACAGATGGGCACTGACAGGTGGCACCGATGGACACTGATGGGTGGCACTGATGATACTAATTGATGGCAGTGATGCCCCTAAGTGTGGCATTGCTGGGCATCACTGCAACATAATTGTGCCAATCAGTGCCCATTTGTGGGCACTGATTGGCACAGACTGGGCACATGTGGATGGCCATGGGGTACATACCTGGCCATCCACATGTTTCCCTTCCCTGGTGGTCCTAGTGGCGATCCCTGGTGGTCCAGTGTGGTGATCTGCGGGGGGGCTGCGCTGATAAACAATCAGCGCAGACCCCCCCTGCCAGGAGAGCCGCCGATCGGCTCTCCTCTACTTGCGTCTGTCAGACGCGAGTGAGGAAGAGCCGATCAACGGCTCTTCCTATTGACAGCGTGATCAGCCGTGATTGGACACGGCTGATCACGTGGTAAAGAGCCTCCGCCGGAGGCTCTTTACCAAGATCGGTGTAGCGGTGTGTCAGACTGACACACCGATCCACCGATCGCCGCGATGCGCGCCCCTGCGGGCGCGCGGCGGCATGTTATCCTGAAGGACGTCATATGACGCCCAGTCAGGATAACTGAACCACCGCCCGGCCGTCAATCCGCTATAGGCCGGGCGGGAAGTGGTTAATTAGGCAAATTAGGCCTCACGGCCGCCTAACTTACCTATTGCATGTGGCGGGTTCCAGTTGCCGCGGATCCCCCTCCCACTTGCTCTCCCCGCCGGAAAATGACAGGAGCAGGTCCGAGAAGGAAACTTCCCTCACCCCCCTGCTTGAGCCGCCACTGAAAGACTTGAGGGCTCTCTTGTGTTTCCTGCCCATTCCCCCTCCCTCCCTCCTGTCGGGGAGGGGGGGGAGGAAAAGAACAGCAGGTGATCAGAGCGGCTGTGTCTCTGTGTGGAGAGAGAGCAGCTGCGGGCTCTTCTTTTCCCACTTCCTCTCCTCTCGCCGCTGTACTCGAGCTGCGCTGACTGTTTCTTCCCCCTCATCCTTATTGGCCAGGGGAAAACACAAAAAGCAGATAGGAGGATCTTGGGACATGTAGTTCAGAGTACTAGACATTGCAACCCTAAGGGAAGAAACTGTAGCCTCCAGCATGCCCAGCTGAAGTGGAGGGGGAGAGAGCTAGAAGCACGGGAGAGCTTTTGGGGAAGTGCACCCAAGACTCCAGAGGGAGAGGATTTTGCTGATAGGACTCCATCGGAGAGAGAGAACCCCGCTGCATTGCGCCACCAGAAGGAAAGCCACACAGCCTAGCACCATCCCTGGTGAAAGGAACGGAGTCCTTTCCAGAATACAGATCTGGATGCTACCCATCAAGGCCAACCTGTATGTGGGCTTTTATGTTAACGTTACATTGTATATCCCTGTCTGTTGTGGTCGTTTAGGTGTCTGTATAATAGTTTTTTGAAATTATCGATGCGCCCCGCTGAAACCACTGCTTGTGGAAGAGAATTCCACATCCTTACCTCTCTTACAGCAAAGAACCCTCTACGCAGTTTAAGATTAAACCACTTCTCTTCTAATTTTAGTGAATGGCCATGTGTCTTTTTAAATTTCCTTGCACATAAGTTTTTTCCCTATTATAGGGTCACCAGTACGGTATTTGGAAATTGAAATCATATTCCTTCTCAAACGTCTCTTCTCCAGAGAGAACAAGTTCAATGCTTGCAGTCTTGCCTCGTAGCTGAGATCCTCCAGTCCCTTTTATTAGCTTTGTTGCACTTCTCTGGACCCTCTCCAGTTCCAGCACTTCCCTCCTGAGGGCTGGTGCCCAGAACTGGACGGCATACTCCAGGTGCGGCCGGACCAGAGTCTTGTAGAGTGGGAGAATTACCGTTTTATCTCTGGAGTTAATCCCCTTTTTAATGCATGCCAATATTCTGTTGGCTTTGCCTGCAGCAGCTTGGCATTGCATGCCATTGCTGAGCCTGTCATCTACATAGACCCCCAGGTTCTTTTCCATCCTAGATTCCCCCAGAGATTCTCCCCCCAGTGTATAGATTGCATTCATATTTTTGGCACCCAAATGCATCATTTTACATTTTTCAACATTAAACCTCATTTGTCATGTTGTTGCCCACCCTATTAATTTGTTTAGGCCTTCTTGTAAGATTTCTACATCCTGCGAAGAATTTATTGCCCTGCTCGCTTTGTATCATCTGCAAATACTGAGATTGAGCTGTATATCCCATCCACCAGATGGTTTATGAATAAGTTAAATGGGATTGGTCCCAGGACCCTGGGGAACCCCACTTTCCACGCCAGACCGTTCAGAGTACTCCCCCTTTATCACCACCCTCTGGACTCGCCCCCCTGACCAGTTTTCAGTCCAGGTACTCACCCTATGGTCCGACAGACCTTAGTTTGTACAGTAAATTTTTATGGGGAACTGTATCAAAAGCTTTTTCAAAATCCGGATACACGTCTACAGCCCTTCTTTTATCTAGATGGCAGCTTACTACCTCATAGAAGGTTAATAAATTAGTTTGGCAAAAGCGATTCGATTCTTCATGAATCCATGCTGATTACTGCTAATGATTAGTTTTTATTACTAAAATTTTGTATATAGTCCCTTATCCCCTCCAAGAGCTTGCAAACTATTGATGATAGGCTAACTGGTCTGTAGTTTCCCAGGATATATCTTGGCCCATTTTTAAATATTGGTGATACATTGGCTTTCCTCCAATCAGCTGGTACCATTCCAGTCAGCAGACTGCTCCTAATTATTAGGAACAATGGTCTGCCAATCACTTGACTGAGTTCTGTAGCCACCCTGGTGGTTTTCTCGAGTGTTACTCGGGTTAAATTTCAGCACCATTAGCAGTAACCCCGAGCCACACTTGGGATTACATCTCAGGATCCTGGTGCGGTGTACTTACCTTGTCCCCAGGATCCTGCGATGTCCCCCCGCTGTGTCTGCGGCCTCTCTATGCCGGGCTCTGTTCCCTGCGAGCATCGCAACGCAAGGGGGTGGAGCCTGGCGGCAAATAAAAAAAAGTGAAAAGTCATAACACTTACAGATTACATTACTGTATGAAATCATTTCACATCCCTTTTGTCCCCAGTGCTTTGTCCTATGCCCTGCATGCAGTTTTATATTATATACTGTTCTTTCTGCCTGGAAACTGGAGATTGTCCATAACAACCAAAAAGTGTCCCTTTACATCAAAATTGGTTTTAGACCAGCTAGAAAACAGCGATAGTAAATTAGAACACTTGCAGAATTGAGCGATAGTGACACGTGGGGAAATTTATTTTATTATTATTTTTTATAATTATTTTTATATTTATTATATTATAATTTATGATTTTGTGTTTCAAACTTCATACCTGGGATATCTACTAGACTCTTTGTGGACAGATTTAAGTGTGTTATTGCTAAGAATTGCAGGCCTACAACAAAAAACGTATGTCAAGGGCGCTCAGAATGTCAGGACCAGGCAGTTAGTGTCTTTATTGGATGGATGAAGTGGTCTTCAAACACTTAGGGCTGCACTCAGAGGGAAGCAATCTCTAATAGAAAACAAATAAAAGGAAAAAAAAGGCGCCTCTAAGTGCACAATTAAAACTTTAAGTCCTCATGCACACAGGCTGTTAAAATAATGTTATGAAAACGCCAGTATCTTTGCAGTGATTTTTTTTTAACTTTTTACAGCTTTTTTCAGCGTTTTTGCAATAGCGTTTTCGAGCGTTTTTCCGCGTTAGCGTTTTTTAGCGTTTTTTTTTTTCTATTTTTTTTTTTTTAATGGAACAAAAACGTTAAACGTTGGTGAATGACGTTTTTGAGCGTTTTTCAGCGTTAGAGCGTTTTTACAGCTGAAAAACGTCTCTCAGAACCCACTGGTCCTGGGTTTTTTTTACAGCTTAAAAACGCCTATGCCACTTGCAGCTCAAAAACGCCTAGGTGGGCATGAAGCCATAGACTAACATAGACAGGCCTTTTTAAGCTGCAAAAAAAAGCTCAAAGCAGCTGTAAAAACGTCCGTGTGCATGAGGACTTAATATCCCCAAACAAGATTAAAAACACTTACAGAATCAAGGATAAGAAGAGGCATAACATGGATGTATGAAGCAGGTGATCCGGCATCATGAGGTCCCACCAGTGTATCACAGCTTTCCAGGGATAACGATATGCAGCAGCAGAAGTTCCCAGGATAACCAGCAGGTGAACACCCCAGGCTCTGGGAACACTGTTGCAGCAATCGCGTCGTCTGAGTCAGCATGGAGCATGAATCCCAGGAAATGACATCCGCGGGAGGGGACAACAACCAGCATGGACCGCAAACAGGAAATATGTCATCAAAATGGGACGCGTTTCAGAACTACTGATTGGTTCCTCCTTCAAGCCAGGGTCATTGGCACATTTACTGTTTGCATCAGGCTGAGCATTAATAGCACCGGCAGTAGCTGGACTATTGCTCAAGCAGTAGATGCGATTTCTTCTGGTAGTTACTCTGCATTGTGCATCGGGCTATGGTCAGAAGGAGGGGTTAAAACACCCCCAAAAACGAGGTAAAAGGGTCTCCCTCAAGCTCTGGAAAGCCTAATTATCTCTACAAATGGTATCCTCCCCTGAGAGGGGGTGGCTGGTCAAAGTGAGCATCGGGGCCATAAAATGTCTGCAACTGTTTTCAACACCTGTTTATTTTATGATAATTAAAAAAAAAAAAGTTTAGCGAATTTAATCGCATCCCAGTGAGTGTCAAAATGCGACAGGTTCTCTTCCATTACCAAGTAAACTGAGGAACTAGGGGCAGAAGAAGACGCAATCCCTCAGGGAACCGTGGTGAGGCTGATGACTCCTCTTCTGAGGTGTCAAATGCGGGAGAATCATCTGTTCCAATCTTAAGATTGATGGTGCAATTTCTTTCTGAATGATCGCTCTGCATTTATGTACCCTTAACTGAGCGTTTGGGTTCACTAAAGCCTCCTCAAGCTGTGCATGCCTTTTCCTGTCCATTCATTGCTGAAAAAGCTTTTTTGTATCTGAGAGGATCACTCAGATAAGCATTTTTTCCCCTCCTAAAACGTTTTCACACTTTATCCTATGGTGGAGGAAATTCACTAAGTAGGGTATATCAGCAATTAACGCTGCTATATCCTCTGAATTGGTTTGACTTGTCCAGCAGACAATGCTCAAATGCTTAGGGATCCAACGGATAAAAAGGTGGAATTCCTATTGAAAAAAAAAAACACTTTTTTTTTTTCTCTGGCAGATTGTTTCAGCCTGCGCTGACAGTAATTGCTTAATCATTGAGAGACCAGTTTAAACAGGTGTTCAAGGTTATCCTGCTCAGCAGGCCCAGGAGGCAGCTTTATGTTTGCAATAGTTGCTATGAGAGATTCTATACTTCAGGCCTTGCGCCCTTCACTAAGCGCCTTGTAAGAAGCTCCTGGCTAATCTTCCTTTTTGCGGTGAAACAGCTATTTGGGGATGTTTTGGATAATACATCCAAAGAAATTCTAGTGGAAAGCACCCCTTTTGCCATTTTAGAAAAGGAGTAAATGTATTTTCGTTTTAAAGCTCCTTCTCTTGTGCCAGAGGCACGGCTTCCACCGCCAGGTTCAATCGAATAGGGCGAATTCTTCTGCAGTTCTCAAGGATCTGGCAGGAAGAGTGTCGAGACAAATGGGGGACTTCCTCAATAGCTCCAGGGTACAAACTGGAGTTCCAAGAGTTCCCGTTTCCTCTTTTTCTCAGATCAAACGTTTCTAAGGATCTAGAGAAAGAAAAAAGTGATCATGGGGGTCCCCATGTAAGAACAGAGTTTGATTCAAACCTCTTTTTTTACAGTGCCAAATCCGAATGGACATTCTGGATCTCAATCTAAATTCAATTCAATTCCTTTTTTTTTTTTTTCGTATGAAGTCGATCCAAATCAGTTGTCTCCGGGGAACAACTGCTGGCGACTCAAGGTGAAGGAGGAGAACTTCTGGCGTCCATTAACATCAAAGATGCATACCTCCATATGCCTATTTCCTCACTCACTAATAATATCTACTTTTCAAGGTGGAAAATCTTCATTTTCACTGTGTAGCTCTGCTTTCTGGCCCAGCTACTGCACCTTGAGTGTTTACAAAGGTTCTGGCCCCTCTTCTAGCCAGATTAAGGGCCCAAGGTATAACGATTATAGTTTACCTAGTCGATCTGTTCTTGATAGACCAGTCGGTAGCTCGCTTAGACCAAAGTATGGTCACCACATTCAACTACCTAGAATATCTAGGTCGTATTCTCAACCTAGAAGAAATCTTCTTTAAAACCATGAAGGCAGCTAAAATACTTGGGTCTGATCATAGGTTCACCCAGAAAAGGGTATTCTTACCCCAGACAAAGATCAGTGCAATAAAGGAACTGATTTAGGTGGTCAAAGCAAGATGAACTTCTTCTATTCAACTTTACATGAGATTGTTGGGAAAGATGGTGGCTTCATTCGAGGCCGTTCCTTATGCTCAGTTTCATTCGAGACTGCTGCAAAACAGTATCCTATCGGCTTGGAACAAAGGGTTCAAGCTCTACATTCCCAATGTGTCTGACTCCAAAGCCTATGGCCACATCGTCCTGATAGCGTACGATCTTGTTTGATCTTGGAGGCTAAGCAGGGTCGGGCCTGGTTAGTACCCGGATGAGAGACAACCTGGAAATACCAGGTTCTGTAGGCTGGGTGCGCCGGAGCCTCAGATTATGGTTAATATCCAAAAATCTACTAAGGGGAAAATACTTTACCTGGGAAGTGGTAACAACATATGCCAACCTTTTTTGTTTAGGTTGGGGAAAAGTCCTGGAAGAGGCAACTGTCCAAGAGAAGTGGCCCACATCAGAAATGGCCTTGCCCATTAACATTTTAGAAATTAAGGCCGAGCTCTTGGTCCTGAGGGCCTGAACGTTCAGTTTATGGTATTGTCCTGCCAGGATTCCATCCGACAATGTCACAGCAATGGCCTCTAATCACCAAGGGGACACAAGAAGTTGTGCGGCCCAGAGAAAGGTGAATCATATCCTATCTTGAGCAGAAGACAATGTACTTTGCCTATCGGCAGTCTTCATTCTAGGAAAAGAAAATTGGCAGGCGGACTACTTGAGTCGCCAGCAGTTGTTCCCCGGAGACTGGTTCCTTCACCCCGATATCTTCCTGTCAATATGTCAAAAATGGGGGATCCCAGACATAGATCTGTTTGCGTCCAGGTTCAACAAAGAAATCGACAACTTTTGTGTCAAGAACAAAGGATCCACTAGCATGCGGAACAGATGCCTTGCTATTCCCGTGGAATCGGTTCTCGCTGATTTATGCATTCCCTCCTATTCTGCCTGCGTCCACGACTTCGCAGGATCAAGCAGGAAGGGAAGTCGTTGATTCTTATGGCCCCCCTGCAGGGCCCAGGAAATCTTGGTATGCAGAGATCGTAAAGATGGCAGTAGGGGGGTCCCATGGACCCTACCATCATGGCCAGACCTTCTCTCGCAAGGTCCGGTGTTCCATCCTACTTTACAAATGTTAAATTTAACGGCCTGGCTATTGAGACCCACACTCTGAAAAAGCGTGGGCTGTCAGGTTCAGTAGTTTCTACCTTGGTTAATGCAAGGGAGCCAGCCTCCATAATTATATATTATGGAGTCTGGAAAACATGTGTCTCCTAGTGTGAAACCAGGAGTTGCACCCCATGAAATAGTACAAGTGTAAAGGCTAGCCTGTATTTGTGGGAGGAGTCTGAGAGGGCTATTTAAGCCTCCTCCTCTGACAGGCCAGGGCTCGTCAGCGTTTCTGGGTTCAGAAGGGGGTGGGGCTTGCACATCACTTCCGGGTCCTTGCCAAGACCATGGCCGGCTGCAACATGGTGGTGCCTCTCTCGGTGCTCCACCGGGGAGTTCGCCTGCCTGCCCACCCACCTGGACTCCCCTCGGCACCCACATTCACATGTCCCTGCTTCTCCCAGTGTTGGGGGGGGTGCTCGGCCACCCGCCGCCGACTCCTCTCTCCATGGAAAGCCAGCTCCATGAGGGAGCCGCCCGCCTGGTGCCCCATGGGGGGGGGGTCGTCCGCCCGTCAGCCAGCTCCTCTCTCCCCTTACCAGTTTGCTCCACGTGGGAGCCGCCCGCCCGCTTCGGGTGTTCAGAGGGAGGGATGTTCAGCCAGCCGCCTGCTCCTCTCATACGGCTCCACGAGGGAGCCGCCCGCCCGCTTCTCCCGGCGCTCATGCCGGGGGGAGGGGGGCCGTCCATTACTTCAGCCGCTTCTCCCTTCTTCGTATGCCTGTCAGAGGTGCTGGGGCCGCCCGCTTCTCCCGGCGCTCATGCCGGTGTCTTGTCGAATACAGTCCCCTATCCAAAAGTGTCCGCCCTGTACTGCGCAGGCGCAGTACGGAGGACAAACGAGACGCCGAAAGTCTCCGAAGTTCAACAGCTGATCGTCAGCTGTACACGGCGCCTGCGCATTTATTCTTACCCTATGTCCAGGATCATTCCCTACTATCCAAGTGGACATAGAGTTAGAATAAATAGTTGCCGAGCGCAGCGAGGCCGTTCCCGAAGCGTGGCGAGCCAAGCGAGCCCGCGAGGGGCCCTCTTGTAAAGCCATCACTAACAAGTGCCCGAGCGCCGTGTACAGCTGATGGTCAGCTGATCAACTTCGGACATTTTCGGCATCTCCTTCTCCTCCGTACTGCGCAGGCGCTGCGCCTGCACAGTACGGGGCGGACACTATCTGATAGGAGGACACTATATGTCAGAACACCGGGGGGAGGGGGGGCATCCACCCGCCTTCCCCTCGGCTTTCTCTGATCAGGGTCCTCCCCGCCCGCTTCTCCCGGCGCTCATGCCGGGGGGAGGGGGGGCCATCCATCCATCCACCCTCTGTCCCCTCGGCTTCCTCTGATAAGGGTCCTCCCCGCCCGCTTTTCCCGGCGCTCATGCGGGGGGAGGAGGGGGGGCGTCCATCTTTCACCTCAACCACCGCCCGCTTCTCCCATTTTTCATCCTAGTGTGCCTGCTAGAGCTGTGGGGGCCGCCCGCTTCTCCCGGCGCTCATGCCAGGGGGAGCACGTCCATCCATCATCCACCCACCCTCTTTCCCCATGGCTCCATCTGGTCAGGGTGCTGCCCGCCCACTTCTCCTGGCTCCCATGCGGGAGGGGGGGGGCGTCCATCCATCCATCACCGTAGCTGGGTGCAGTCCCGCATAGTGGGGGAGCCGTCCACTTCTCCCTTTCATCCCTCTGTTCCTGACAGCATTGTGGGGGCCGCCCGCCGGGGGGGCTGTCTGTCCGTTCATCCATCCTCTTACCACCCACTTTCCCCACAGCTCCATCTGTCCAGGGTGCTGCCCACCTGCTTCTCCCGGCTCCCATGCGGGGGGGGGAGTCGTCCGTCCATACATACATCTATCCTCGACCCACCCACTTGCCGCTCACCCGTCAGTTCACCTCCCTGGTACCACGCCGTGCATCATAGAGGGGACGCCCGCACGTCTCCCAGTTCTCATGGGGGCGCTCACCCGACTGCTCACCTCCCGGTATTCACATGGGGCTTCATGTGGGGGGGGATCCCCGCACGCCTCTCAGGCATCCACCGCTTCAGTTAAGTGTTCATATCGTGGCATTTCGGCCCAAGGATTTCTGTCATAGCGTTTCGGCACAGGTTTTTCTGATTAGGCGTTTAGTCTCAGCGTTTGTTTTCTGTCAGCATTTTTTCTGTCATAACGTTTCTGTCCGAGCATTTCTGTTGTAGCGTTCTGCCCCAGCATTTCTGTCATGGTGTTCGGCCCTATTGTTTGTCATGTTTCTGCCACGGCAGTTCTGTTGTAGCGTTCAGCATTTCTGTCGTAGCGTGCAGCATTTCTGTCGTAGCGTGCAGCATTTCTGTCGTAGCGTGCAGCATTTCTGTCGTAGCGTGCAGCATTTCTGTCATAGCATTCAGCATTTCTGTCTTGGCGTTCAGCATTTCTGTCTTGGCGTTCAGCATTTCTGTCTTGGCGTTCAGCATTTCTGTCGTAGCGTTCAGCATTTCTGTCGTAGCGTTCTGCCCAGCATTTCTGTCGTAGCGTTCTGCCCAGCATTTCTGTCGTAGCGTTCTGCCCAGCATTTCTGTTGTAGCGTTCTGCCCAGCATTTCTGTCATAGCGTTCTGCCCAGCATTTCTGTCGTAGCGTTCTGCCCAGCATTTCTGTCGTAGCGTTCTGCCCAGCATTTCTGTCGTAGCGTTCTGCCCAGCATTTCTGTCGTAGCGTTCTGCCCAGCATTTCTGTCGTAGCGTTCTGCCCAGCATTTCTGTCGTAGCCTTCTGCCCTAGCATTTCCGTCGTAGCCTTCTGCCCTAGCATTTCCGTCGTAGCGTTCTGCCCTAGCATTTCCGTCGTAGCGTTCTGCCCTAGCATTTCCGTCGTAGCGTTCTGCCCTAGCATTTCCGTCGTAGCGTTCTGCCCTAGCATTTCCGTCGTAGCGTTCTGCCCTAGCATTTCCGTCGTAGCGTTCTGCCCTAGCATTTCCGTCGTAGCGTTCTGCCCTAGCATTTCCGTCGTAGCGTTCTGCCCTAGCATTTCCGTCGTAGCGTTCTGCCCTAGCATTTCCGTCGTAGCGTTCTGCCCTAGCATTTCCGTCGTAGCGTTCTGCCCTAGCATTTCCGTCGTAGCGTCTCTGCCCCAGGATTTCTGTCATAGCGTCTCTGCCCCAGGATTTCTGTCATAGCGTTTTTCTTTATTCGGTCATGGCGTTTTCTGTCATAGTGTTCTGCCCCAGCTTTTCTGGCTCGGCGTTCAGTCTCAACTTTTTATGTCTGCATTTCTGTCATAGCGTTTCTGGCCCAGGATTCTGTCTTTGCATTTCTGCCATCAGTATTTCAGTCTCAGTGTTTCTATCAGTGTGTTTCTGTCATGGCATTTCTGCCTCAGCGTTTCTGCCCCAGGATTTCTGTCATCGCATTTCTGCCTCAGCGTTCTGTTAGAGCGTTTCTGCCTCAGGATTTTCGGTCATGGCATTTCTGCCCCAAGGTTTTCTGTCATGGCATTCCTGCCCCAACGTTTTCTGTCATGGCATTCCTGCCCCAACGTTTTCTGTCATGGCATTCCTGCCCCAAGGTTTTCTGTCATGGCATTTCTGCCCCAAGGTTTTCTGTCATGGTATTTCTGCCCCAAGGTTTTCTGTCATGACATTTCTGCCCCAAGGTTTTCTGTCATGGCATTTCTGCCCCAAGGTTTTCTGTCATTGCATTTCTGCCCCAAGGTTTTCTTTCATGGCATTTCTGCCCCAAGGTTTTCTGTCATGGCATTTCTGCCCCAAGGTTTTCTGTCATTGCATTTCTGCCCCAAGGTTTTCTGTCATGGCATTTCTGCCCCAGGGTTTCTGTCATGGCATTTCTGCCCCGGGGTTTCTGTCATGGCATTTCTGCCCCGGGGTTTCTGTCATGGCATTTCTGCCCCGGGGTTTCTGTCATGGCATTTCTGCCCCGGGGTTTCTGTCATGGCATTTCTGCCCCGGGGTTTCTGTCATGGCATTTCTGCCCCGGGGTTTCTGTCATGGCATTTCTGCCCCGGGGTTTCTGTCATGGCATTTCTGCCCCGGGGTTTCTGTCATGGCATTTCTGCCCCGGGGTTTCTGTCATGGCATTTCTGCCCCGGGGTTTCTGTCATTGCATTTCTGCCCCAGGTTTTTCTGTCATTACGTTTCTGTCTCAGCATTTAGTTTCAGGATTTCTGTCATAGCGTTGCTGTCCTTGTGTTCCTGCCCCAAGATTTCTGTCATAATGTTTCTGCCTCAGTGTTCAGTCTCAGCATTTCTGCCATAGCATTTCAGCCTCAGCATTTCTCAGAGGGGCATTGTTGTTCAGTCACGGCATGTACTCCGGTAGCTGTTTTCATCTTCGTTGTTTGTCCATGTCTCATCGTTGTTTGTGCATGTTCGTACCTGGGTCAGTTAGCTAGGGCTCGCATGTCAGGATCTGTCACGTCTACAGATCCATACGGGCTGAGGTTTCGTTTGTTAATGATTGTTGACCACAATCTTCTCGCCCGTATACCATACGTCATACGATGCACGTTCATTCACCACACCTGTACGATTACCCACCATGGTCTGTGGGTACACCAGCCCTGAGTTTTTAGTTAATTACCTGCCTCTGCGCGGTAGGTCACTTGGGCTCACTCACTACTTACATGGGGGGGGGTCCCTCATCAGGTTCATTCACGCGCAGTGGTCTTGTCAATTCTCATATTTCCATTCTTAGGTAGGCACAGAGGGGCGTTGTTCTCATGTCTTGTCTGTCATTTCTCTTGCTCGTATTCTCAGGTTGGGCTGTATTGGCATCCATCATCCCCTTGTTGGTCCTTAAGTGGTAGGTTTGGGCAAACGTCGTCATGATTCGGGATTCCACTCTCGGCTCTGATCTCTTGTCCAGGATGTGGTCCGGAAGACTGCTCAGGGACGTTAGTCCAGTCATCTTTTCCGTTCCCAGCCAGTTCCAGGTAGGGGGGTTTCAGTCACTTTGGGTATGACTGTTTCGTGCCATGGGACTCTTTTTCCCTGGGGTGGAGTCTGGCCCTCCTTCCTCGGTTCAGGATTCAGACTCGGTTGCCAGGTCAAATACTGAAGCACGACCGGATCAAATCCGGTGGGACCAGTATTCTGTGTCTGGCTTGGTTTCGCCATGTTGACAATGCGTATTGCCATAGTGCATGGGCCTCATCCAATTACTCCATCACATACTTCAGGTATTTAGCATTTTGAACTCCTGCCAGTTGTCTTTTGGCACTCACCCTTGCACTTTCCCATACCAGCATGGGTTGGTCAGGGCTTGGGGGGGGGGGGTTCACTGAGCACTTCTCTGGTGTCGGGTCGAAGTTTCGGTCTTCTCGGCTATCATTTTGCAGGGGCTCCATCTAATCGTTCACGTTTAGTTTGGGTTCTGGGTAGCTTAACAGGTTCTATAGGGGGTTTTGTCTCATCACCAAGTCAGGAGTCGGGGGAAGTTTCTCCTGTCATAGTGGATACTTATCGATATATACTGTTGCCATCCGGGCGCGCGCTTCTCCACTTGATGGATTGTCACCTTCCCTTCTTCACCTAAATTTGTGTCTTTATGCCCTCTTTGGTCAGTATGCCTGAAAATCAGGCCAAGGCACACCTCAGGCCTTGGTGCTTAGGAGTATCACTTTCTCACTCGAAGACTCTGACTACAAGTGTAAAGGCTAGCCAGAGGCTAGCCTGTATTTGTGGGAGGATTCTGAGAGGGCTATTTAAGCCTCCTCCTCTGACAGGCCAGGGCTCGTCTGCGTTTCTGGGTTCCCACCCACCCGTTTCCCCCAATTTTCATGCATACTCACAATACTTTTCTTACATTCAGGGTATGCCCTCTTTTCAGGCATACTGACCAATCAGGCCAAGGCACACCTCAGGCCTTGGTGCTTAGGAGTATCACTTTCTCACTCGAAGACTCTGACTACAAAGGTAGATTCCTTGACTTTCTGCAGATTGGGGTGAAAAATAAGGCTGGCCTTGAGTACTTTCAAAGGCCAAGTCTCAGCCTTATCGGTATTTCGACGACCACTTGCTTCGCATTCTTAGGTTCGTAACTCTATTCAGGGGGTAACGCGAATTAATCTATTGTTAGGTAACCCCTGAACCCTTGGGACTTGACTTTAGTTTTGTCGGCATTACAAAATTAGCCTTTTTTGGGGCCAATACAATATATATTCCCTTGGTCCTTTTTTGACTAGGAAACTATTTTTTCTGGTAACCATATCTGCTGCAAGAAGGGTATCAGAATTGGCTGCTCTTTCTTGTAAAGAGCCATATTTTTATTGTTCACAAGGATAAGGTAGTATTGCGTCCTCATCGTAACTTTTTATCAAAGGTAATATCAGTTTTTTCTCTAAACCAGGATATTGTGCTACCTTCATTTTTCCAGAACCCTGTTCTATGGAAGAAAAATCACTACATTCTCTTGATGTGGAGAGAGCAGTGAAAGTCTACTTAAAGGCGACTGCTCAGATTCAGAAAACGGATGTTTTGTTCGTGTTGCCTGAAGGTCCTAAAAGAGGACAGGCAGCATCGAAACCTATCATTTCTAAATGGATTTGACACATAATCGTTCAAGCTTATGGTTTAAAGAGGTAGTTCTACTCTCTCAAATCAAAGCACACTCCTAGGGCTGTTAGTGCTTCGTGGGCAGTGCATCACCAAGCCTCCATTGCTCAATTCTGCAAGGCCGCAACTTGGTCTTCAATCCATACATTTACCAGATTCTATCTGGTGGATGTAAAAAGACATGAGGATGTCGCCTTTAGGCGCAGTGTACTGCAGGCAGCAGTATAAATCCTCTGATCTCATGGTGCCCTACTTTGGTTGTGTTTCCCTCCCCTCAGTTGGCATTGCTCTGGGACATCCCACATAGTAATTACTATGGCTCTGTGTCCCGTGATGTACGATTAAAAAAAAAAAAATAGGATTTTTATAACAGCTTACCTGAAAAACCCTTTTCTTTTGAAGTACATTGCGGGACACAGAGGTCCCGCCCCTCTTTCTAGTATACACATTTATTGCTTTGCTACAAAACTGAGATACTCCGAGTAGTGGGAGGGGTTATATTGGGAGGCAACTTCCTGTTTAGGGTGTGCCAGTGTCCAGCACCTGAAGGTGGACTATAACCCACATTGATTACTATGGCTCTGATGTACTTCAAAAGAAAAGGATTTTTACAGGTAAGCTGTTATAAAAATTCTATTTTTTCTGGTATTGATATACAGCTGCTTATATAGATATATTTGTTTACCTTTTTTACCTGAGGGCAGTTCTACTCTTAGTGAGCTGCACTTTATTTGTCATTTATGCAAGTTCTTAATTATAGTCAGATAGTGTCTACCACTAAGCAAGTGTGTATTTGTTTATTGCTTATATCCTACAATAAGGTGAAAGGTGTTATATGCTGGTGTTGCTACGTGTGTCTGTAGTAGGGATGAGCCGAACACCCCCCGGTTCGGTTCGCACCAGAACCCGCGAACGGACCGAAAGTTCGCACGAACGTTAGAACCCCATTGACGTCTATGGGACTCGAACGTTCGAAATCAAAAGTGCTCATTTTAAAGGCTAATTTGCATGGTATTGTCCGGAAAAGGGTTTGGGGACACGGGTCCTACCCCAGGGGACATGTATCAATGCAAAAAAAACTTTTAAAAACGGCCGTTTTTTCGGGAGCAGTGATTTTAATGATGCTTAAAGTAAAAAAAAAAAAAGTGAAATATTCCTTTAAATATCGTACCTGGGGGGTGTCTATAGTATGCCTGTAAAGTGACGCGTGTTTCCCATGTTTAGAACAGTCCCTGCACCAAATGTCATTTTTAAAGGAAAAAATCTAATTTAAAACTGCTTGCGGGTTTAATGTCATGTCGGGTCATGGCAATATGGATGAAAATCAGTGAGACAAACGGCATGGGTACCCCCCCAGTCCATTACCAGGCCCTTTGGGTCCTGTATGGATATTAAGGGGAACCCAGCACCCAAATTAAAATAAGGAAAGGCCCTATATACTCTGAACAGCAGTATACAGGCGGTGCAAACAAGACAGGGACTGTAGGTTTGTTGTTAAGTAGAATCTCTTTGTAATTTTGAACGGGTACATTTTTAACGTGTTTAGCTCCAGCCAAAAAATCTTTTTTAAGCTTTTTGGAAAACATAGGGAAGGGTTATCACCCCTGTGACATTTGTTTTGCTGTCTTTCCTCCTCTTCAGAAAATTTCACCTCACTTTTTTGTCCCAATGAAAAATGTTTTTTGAAAATTTGGGTTTTTTTGTGGAACAAGGATTGGAAAGCATCAGTGGAAAGGAGAAATTGTTTTCCCATATTAACTCTTACAGGAGAGAATTTCCCTTCCTAGGGGTAGATTTCATCTCACTTCCTGTTGTCTCCTTCCGTTTGCAAGTAGGAGTCGTTTGTAAGTTAGATGTTTGAAAGTAGGGTCCTGCCCTATATACTCAGCAGAAATTTGGGCCTTAGGTGTTGCTGTGGCCACAACACTGTAAGCCCTCACAGGGCCCTGCTGTGAAATATTAGATCAAGAATTGTAATTACATGCCCCTGTTGAACAGGAGCTGAAAAATTAGGCCTTAGGCACTGGTGCTGGTGCCACAACACTGCAACCCCTCACAGACACTCGAGTTGGAACGCAGGAACGAACCCTGCTGCAAAGTATTACATCAAAAATTGTAATTACACGCCCCTGTTAAACAGGGGCTGAAAAATTGTGCCTTAGGCACTGGTGGTGGCGCCCAGAACCAAAAATGTTCTTACAAGCTATCAGCGTGATGATTGAGGAGGAAGAGGATAATTACTCAGGGATAGTCACTCAGCATCAGCATAGGCAGTCTTTGAAGGGATCTGAGATTTCAAAAAAAATTATTCGGTTACATCAGCATCAGGTGCTTGGTAGCTGGTGGTGATCCAAGACTGATTCATTTTTATGAAGGTCAGCCGATCGACCGAGTCGGTGGACAGACGCACCCTGTGATCGGTTACCACGCCTCCAGCAGCACTGAATGTGCGTTCCAAAAGAACGCTGGATGCAGGACAGGCCAGTAGCTCAATTGCATACTGTGCAAGCTCTGGCCAGTGATCCATCCTCAAGACCCAGTAACCCAGAGGATTTTCGGTGGGAAAGGTGTCCAAGTCTGCGATGGCAAGATAAGGTCCGCAACCTTACCCTTGTAACGTGGATCAAGGAGGGTTGCCAGCCAGTATTGGTCCTTCTCCTTGATACCACGAATACGAGGATCCTTACGCAGGCTTTGCAGGATCAGGGAGGCCATGCAGCGTAGGTTTGCTGAGGCATTCGGTCCGGAGTCCTCTGGGTCACTAAGGACAACAACGTCCGCAGCCACCTCCTCCCAGCCACGTACAAGTCCATGTGTTCCTTGGGACTGATCCCTTAAAGACTGCTGATGCTGAGTGCCAGGCTCCACCTCCATACTGACACAATCTTCCTCCTCCTCCTCCTCCTCCTCGTCCTCTTCCTGTGTGATCGGCGGGCACGCAGGAACACTGTCTGGATAAAGGGGGCCTTGAGAGCTAAGGAAGTCCTCCTCTTCCTGCCTCTGTTCTGCCTCAAGTGCCCTGTCCATTATTCCACGCAGCGTGTGCTCCAACAGGTGGACAAGGGGGACAGTGTCACTGATGCATGCACTGTCAGTGCTCACCATCCTCGTGGCCTCCTCGAATGGTGACAGGACAGTGCATGCATCCCTGATCATGGCCCACTGGCGTGGGGAAAAAAAACCAAGGTCCCCTGACCCTGTCCTGGTGCCATAGTCGCACAGGTACTCATTGATGGCCCTCTGCTGCGTGTGCAGCCGCTGCAGCATGGCCAACGTTGAGTTCCACCTGGTGGGCATGTCACAGATTAGGCGGTTCTTGGGCAGGTTAAACTCCTTTTTGGAGGTCCGTCAGCCGAGCACTGGCATTATATGACCGGCGGAAATGCACACAGACTTTCCTGGCCTGCCTCAGGACATCCTGTAAGCCCGGGTACCTGCCCAAGAACCGCTGCACCACCAAGTTAAGGACGTGAGCCAAACAGGGCACATGGGTCAGTTGTCCCTGTCGGAGGGCAGAGAGGAGGTTGGTGCCATTGTCGCAAACCACCATTCCTGCCTTAAGTTGGCGTGGCGTCAACCACCTCTGAACCTGCCCCTGCAGAGCTGACAGAACCTCTGCCCCAGTGTGGCTCCTGTCCCCCAAGCACACCAGCTCAAGCACCGCATGGCATCTTTTGGCCTGCGTACTTGCGTAGCCCCTTGAACACCTACGGAGCACCGCTGGTTCCGAGGAAGAGGCCATGGAGGAAGAAGAAGAGGAGGGGGTGGAGGAGAGAGGTGTGTCACAATCAGCATTTTGGAGGCGTGGTGGCGGAACAACCTCCAACACTACTGCACTTTGTCCTGCATCCTTCCCAGCTGCCAGCAGAGTCACCCAATGCGCCGTGAAACTTAGGTAACGTCCCTGTCCATGCCTGCTGGACCATGAGTCAGCGGTAATATGCACCTTACCGCTGACCGCCCTGTCCAGCGAGGCATGGACATTGCCTTCCACATGCCGGTAGAGAGCCGGAATCGCCTTCCGTGAGAAAAAGTGGCGTTTGGGTACCTGCCACTGAGGAACCGCACATTCCACAAACTCACGGAAGGGGGCAGAGTCTACCAACTGAAAAGGCAGCAGTTGAAGTGCTAGCAATTTTGCCAAGCTAGCATTCAACCGCTGGGCATGTGGATGGCTGGGAGCAAACTTCTTTCGGCGGTGCAGCAGCTGGGGCAGGGAAATTTGCCTGGTACAATCTGACGTCGGTGTACCAAAAGCAGATTGCCCACAAGTACTTGGCTGTGACACACCTAATTCTACACCTTCATTCCTCTCACTGCAGGTCTCAGAGAGGACTGAAGGTCTAGTGGGGTTGGAAATCTCAGCTGATGAGGAGCAAGGAGAGATCCTCTTTGTTCTTTGGTGTGGGTCTCTTAGATACGCTTGCCAACGAACTGCATGGCAGGTCAACATATGTCTGGTAAAGCATGTGGTACCCAAGCGGGAGATGTTTTGGCCACGCGAGATACGCTTGAGACATATGTTGCAAATAGCAGTGGTGCGATCTGATGCACTCGTCTCAAAAAAGGCCCACACCAAAGAACTTTTTGAATAACGCGCAGAGACTGCAGCGCCCTGCACATGTGGAGCTTTGGGGTGTGATGCAGTCAATGTGCTGCCCTTAGGCTGGCCCCTGGAGGGCATCCTGCCTCGTTGGTGATGTGCCGCCTCCTCCTCCTCCTCTCTCCTATCAGGCACCCACGTTGAGTCAGTGACCTCATCATCCCCTCCCTCCTCATCACTGGAGCAAACCTGGCAGTATGCTGCAGCAGGGGGAGCATGACTGCCAGATTGCTGTCCTTCTTGGGCACCCCCTCTGTCCGTGCTCATGTTACTGCCTTCATCGAGCTCAGTATCCTCATCAGAGCCTTCCAAACGCTGGGCATCCTCCTGGAGCATGTACCCAACACTGTGGTCAAACAGTTCGAGGGAATCCTCAGGAGGACATGGTGGAGCTAGGGAAGGAGTCACTGATGACATTGAGCTGAGGGAAGAGGCCGCTGCTTTGCCAGACAAAGCACCCTGGGCATGGGTGAGAGAGGATGAGGAGGATGAGGACGGCTTGGTCATCCACTCGACCAAGTCTTCCGCATGTTGCGGCTCAACACGGCCAGCTGCCGAAAAAAAGGCCAAGCGTGTCCCATGGCCACGTGCTGATGAGGATGCACCGTCTCCACGACCAGCACTAGACACAGAGCCTGCTTGCCCTCTCTTATTGGCTTGTGACTGTCTGCCTCTCCTTCTTGGCCTTCCAGACATACTAATGGCCTGTAGCTGCACTAAGCTGGGATAGAACACCTGTAATTTTCTTCAGGTAGCTTTATATACTGTAACCAGACAAGCCTGCCTGTCAGTAGGAAGATAACAGGAACGGATCTAGCACACTGTGAGCAGGACGCACTGCACTAAATGTAAATAGCAGGAACGGATCTAGCTGAACACTGTGAGCAGGACGCACTGACTGCACTAAATGTAAATAGCAGGAACAGATCTAGCTGAACACTGTGAGCAGGACGCACTGACTGCACTAAATGTAAATAGCAGGAACAGATCTAGCTGAACACTGTGAGCAGGACGCACTGACTGCACTAAATGTAAATAGCAGGAACGGATCTAGCTGAACACTGTGAGCAGGACGCACTGCACTAAATGTAAATAGCAGGAACGGATCTAGCTGAACACTGTGAGCAGGACGCACTGACTGCACCAAATGTAAATAGCAGGAACAGATCTAGCTGAACACTGTGAGCAGGACGCACTGACTGCACTAAATGTAAATAGCAGGAACGGATCTAGCTGAACACTGTGAGCAGGACGCACTGCACTAAATGTAAATAGCAGGAACGGATCTAGCTGAACACTGTGAGCAGGACGCACTGACTGCACTAAATGTAAATAGCAGGAACAGATCTAGCTGAACACTGTGAGCAGGACGCACTGCACTAAATGTAAATAGCAGGAACGGATCTAGCTGAACACTGTGAGCAGGACGCACTGCACTAAATGTAAATAGCAGGAACAGATCTAGCTGAACACTGTGAGCAGGACGCACTGCACTAAATGTAAATAGCAGGAACGGATCTAGCTGAACACTGTGAGCAGGACGCACTGACTGCACTAAATGTAAATAGCAGGAACAGATCTAGCTGAACACTGTGAGCAGGACGCACTGACTGCACTAAATGTAAATAGCAGGAACGGATCTAGCTGAACACTGTGAGCAGGACGCACTGACTGCACTAAATGTAAATAGCAGGAACGGATCTAGCTGAACACTGTGAGCAGGACGCACTGCACTAAATGTAAATAGCAGGAACGGATCTAGCTGAACACTGTGAGCAGGACGCACTGCACTAAATGTAAATAGCAGGAACGGATCTAGCTGAACACTGTGAGCAGGACGCACTGACTGCACTAAATGTAAATAGCAGGAACAGATCTAGCTGAACACTGTGAGCAGGACGCACTGCACTAAATGTAAATAGCAGGAACGGATCTAGCTGAACACTGTGAGCAGGACGCACTGACTGCACTAAATGTAAATAGCAGGAACAGATCTAGCTGAACACTGTGAGCAGGACGCACTGCACTAAATGTAAATAGCAGGAACGGATCTAGCTGAACACTGTGAGCAGGACGCACTGACTGCACTAAATGTAAATAGCAGGAACAGATCTAGCTGAACACTGTGAGCAGGACGCACTGCACTAAATGTAAATAGCAGGAACGGATCTAGCTGAACACTGTGAGCAGGACGCACTGCACTAAATGTAAATAGCAGGAACAGATCTAGCTGAACACTGTGAGCAGGACGCACTGCACTAAATGTAAATAGCAGGAACGGATCTAGCTGAACACTGTGAGCAGGACGCACTGACTGCACTAAATGTAAATAGCAGGAACGGATCTAGCTGAACACTGTGAGCAGGACGCACTGCACTAAATGTAAATAGCAGGAACAGATCTAGCCTAATCTATCTAACTCAAATCAAATGACACTGTCTGTCTCTCTCTCTATCAGCACACCGGAACACACTACACAGGGCCGCCGTGCAGGCGGCCTTATATAGTGTGGGGCGTGTACTAAATCCCCTGAGCCATAATTGGCCAAAGCCACCCTGGCTTTGGCCAATTACAGCTCTCTCTACTGACGGCGCTGTGATTGGCCAAGCATGCGGGTCATAGTGCATGCTTGGCCAATCATCAGCCAGCAATGCACTGCGAGGCCGCAGTGAATTATGGGCCGTGACGCGCCACACGAATTTGGCGCGAACGGCCCATAACGTTCGCAATTCGACGGACGGTCGAACAGCCGATGTTCGAGTCGAACATGGGTTCGACTCGAACACGAAGCTCATCCCTAGTCTGTAGTGATTCAATCAACCAGGTGTCTCAGAGGGGCCGAGGGTGCAGTGGAAGGGCAGAACATGGAACCCAAAATTACCAAGTGGCTTCCTCAGTGGTAGCGCAACATCGATTACCCCAGTTTTGAGGGACAGGGGACCTTAACGCTGCGGCCCAAGACCACTCCTCTTCTTCCAATCTGGTATACAGCAGGGGTATCCAAACTTTTTTCAAAGAGGGCCAGATTTGATGAAGTGAACATGCATGAGGGCCGACCATTTTGAACCAATAAAATTCGGTCTAAGTGTGTTCGTCCGAGCACGAATACACTGCCCAACAAGTATTCTCTTGCCCTTTGTGACTGTGTGTGGTGAAGAGATGAGCTCAGGTTTGTTTATATATAATAGATCTATCTATCTATTATCTATATATCCAAATATCTTTTGTGCCCCAACGAATCCCCAAGTGCCGGTGTGTTATTTGGATATACCGTATTTATCGGCCCATAACATGCACCTTCACCAAGAAGGAAGTTTCAGGGGAAAAAAAAAATTTAAATAAAGAAATGTGAAGTAAAATAAGGGTCAGTGCCCATCAATGCAGCCTCACATGTGCCATGAATGCAGCCTTACCATTGCCATCCGTGCAGCCTGATTGATGCCCATCTGCAGCCTCGGAAGGCACAGGGAGGGGGGCGGGACGAGCGCCGACAGATTGCATACAGGAGAATCTATGGAGGAGAATGTAATCTGACGGCGCTCGTCCCACTCCCTCTCTGTCTCCTCCAAGGCATCACCGATAAAGACGGTAAATATCTTCGCTATGTATATCCAAATCACCAGGGGGGCCATATTAAACTGGAACACGGGCCGGACTTTGGACATGCCTGCTATACAGGTACTGAAATTCGACCAGTTCAGCAAGACCTGGACAAATTGTGGTCCATGTGTACGGCTGTTTGTTCAACAGAAGCCTGTCTTAACGACCGCCTTCTATCGAACGGTCATGCTGGAAAGCCAGCAATCAATCAGCGCCTCTAGCAAATGGCTGTATCGATGTTCTGTGTATTTTGATGTGGACTGTGAAGCCCCCACTGTGAGAAAACAGGAGAGATCCCGGCATCCACGTTGCTTGCATTGATGCAGGAATCTGTGAGGTTTTTTTAGTTGTGGTGGTTTATATACCCATTGGTGTACACATTTAATGTATTTTATGTTTATTTGTAAAAGCCTGCCTTATATGGAGATCCAGAAACCCCCAAGACTGCTGCTGGGTGCCTCCATTTCGGATGTGATGTCAGCAGCTCCAGCAGACTCAGAGCTGCCACTTAAGTATCATTCTGCAAAGACGCTTCAGAGGAGGAAGGCATCTGGTGGTGTTTTGATGCCTATCTAGACCGATTTACAGCAGAAATAGACATTTGGCTGTTCTAATTGGTAAATTATTACTTGGATTAATACAAATTACCAAAAAATTTTAAAATAGTTTGCACTTTAAAAAACGTTTTATTTTTTTTCAACAGTGGTAGGCTGTCCTATTACCGTGAATGACTGTTGTTGAAATTAAATATTAAAATGTACCAAAATCTGCCTCTGATATAATAAGTGTTACACTGTAGTAGAAAGATGGGAGAATTGCTGACAAATCAAAGTTTAATTCTACTGGCCTTATATAAAAACTGGAGTTATTAGCAACCAGTCAGCTTTTTAATCTGCATTACAGCAATGTAAACTGGGATATAAGTAATGGGTTTCATTTGACATCTGGATACAATATCTGTCTTGGCACATACACTGTGCACATGTTTGTTTCCCCTCTTTTGGCAAAAGTCATTCTTCACATACAGTATATGGTATATGCGCTCTTATTTCAAATGTTTTGTGGGATATTAGCTGGCAGACCACTGAGTATTTCAGTTTGCTTGGAGAACACTCGTGTTGTCATACCTTGCATCAGTTGGCTAGGTCCACATGCAAGCCTTGTTCACACAGGCGTACTTAAGCAGAAGTCTGTGTTTGCCCACACAGGGAAGAAAATATTACAGCGCACACATGCAAAAAAGACATTTACCTCAAGCAAGGCTAGTTTAAAACACCTAAACATTTCTAGAAAAACATTTTCAAAAAATATGGGGATTTGGTCACACCATATTGCTATATGGTGCTAAGCCCACTTACTGCGACAAAGTACCCCATAATCAGTGGGTCCTACACTATCCATGGAGTGGGAGAACCTGCATCTCTGAACATTTAGAAGAGTGCAATGCTCTCATGGTTCAGAGATGCAGGTTCTCCCACTCCATGGATAGTGTAGGACCCACTGATTATGGGGTACTTTGTCGCAGTAAGTGGGCTTAGCACCATATAGCAATATGGTGTGACCAAATCCCCATATTTTTTGAAAATGTTTTTCTAGAAATGCTTAGGTGTTTTAAACTAGCCTTGCTTGAGGTAAATGTCTTTTTTGCATGTGTGCGCTGTAATATTTTCTTCTACTGTATGGTCTTATGGCTGCACCATCTTTAATGCATTTTTTAGAGTGTGCCCCCCAAATATCTTGTTTCTATTTTGTATGGATTCTGACCAAATCCTGTTGGGTGCGGAGCACCTCACTACATAACATAAGTACCTTTTAATTAGTGTCCACTTGTGTCATGGGTGGAGACCTTATGATTCTCCCATTTAGAAGAGTGTAATGCTCTCATGGTTCAGAGATGCAGGTTCTCCCACTCCATGGATAGTGTAGGACCCACTGATTATTGGGTACTTTGTCGCAGTAAGTGGGCTTAGCACCATATAGCAATATGGTGTGACCAAATCCCCATATTTTTTGAAAATGTTTTTCTAGAAATGCTTAGGTGTTTTAAACTAGCCTTGCTTGAGGTAAATGTCTTTTTTGCATGTGTGCGCTGTAATATTTTCTTCTACTGTATGGTCTTATGGCTGCACCATCTTTAATGCATTTTTTAGAGTGTGCCCCCCAAATATCTTGTTTGCCCACACAGGGATGCACAGGCGCTCCATTCCCCTGCAGGCAGTCTCATTCATGCCAAACAGGTTTGTTTAGCAAAAAATAAAAACCCCAGTAGTGATTAAATACCACCAAAAGAAAGCTCTATTTGTGTGAAAAAAAATTATAAAAATTTCATTTGGTTACAAGGTAGCATGGCCGCGCAATTGCCATTCAAAATGTGACAGCGCTGAAAATTAGCCTGGGCAGGAAGGAGGTTTAAAGTGGTTGTAAACCAAAAAACAAAAAAAAAAGAAAAGAAGCAAACCCTGTAAGACAAAGGCATAATGAGCTAGTATGCAACGCTAAAGATGCTGTTGCAGTGGCCGTGCACACTGTCTCCCAGAATTTTCTGGGTATGCGTGCTCCGGCGCTGTGATTGGTCGGAGTCGCGGTGAAGTCACTAACTCGCATGCTTGCGTGAGCCGCCGGTCACAGCACGGCCGCTGAAGAAACGGCATGAGTCAGCTGTTTGTTTAGTGCGCATGTGTGCAGGTTTAGGAGATATTTACAGTTACCTACAGGTAAGCCTTATTATAGACTTACCTGTAGGTACAAGTGGTGTAGCTAGGTTTACAACCACTTGAAGTGCCCAGTAAGCAAGTGGTTAAGGGAGAAGTATGACCAAAGTGTTTTTGGCCCCACTTCTGTGGATCCCAGGAGTGCATTTGTTCTGCACTCTTGTGATGTCACTTAGCCGACCCAGGCTCTGGATCAATCTCAACTTTACAGTCGGAATCTACCTAGAAGCCTTGACCGGCAACTGGCTCAGCTGCTTCCACCTCCTCCACAGCCTTCCACTCCAGTGAGCTCTGGTGACTGACCGTCACTGGCTGTCTGCTCAGTGAAGACTGAGATTGAGAACTGAGCGATTTAGCAGTCTTCAGTCACTCTGTTCTCAGTCTTGGCAGCAGCGGAGGACAGATGCAGCATTCACCTAGGTGAGTAGGTGAACCTTTCTTTTAAATACGCCCGTGTGAGTGAAGCCTTGGTCATGAAAAGGAGGGTTCCAGTAAAACTTGAAAACTCTTTAGAACAAAAAAACAGAATAACATGGAGGTCCACCACAAATGTGGTTACTGTTTTTTTATGAACAGGCAGCTACAGTGTCCGCTTTCATTTACAGGATATCAGATGGAAGATATCAGATGTACTCCATTAGGACCACTGTCTTTGCCCCGCGTGCTTGGTTGCCTTCTTCACCAAATATAAGAAATGATGCATTGGAGTAAAGAGGGCTGTGGGGACTTAAATCAAATGGAGAATTTTCCTTAAAGCGTAACTCCACTTTTTGTTGAGAAAAAAAACAATCCCCTCTGGGTGATCAATGTACATTGCAAGGATTATAACAACCTTTTTTGCAGATTCCAACCTTTTTGTTATTCTAAAGAAATCCATGACAGGACCTCTTAAATGTGAGATCTGGGGTCAAAAACACCTCAGATCTCATATTTATACTAAAATGCAATAAAAAAAAATTGTCATTTAAAAAAATGGCCCTTTAAGAGCTGTGGGTGGAAGTGACGTTTTGACGTCCCTTCCGCCCAGAAGTTGTATGGAGACGGGTGGGGGCCATCTTCCCCTCACTCATCTCCATACCTGACAGGAGGCGATCGCCTCCACCGCTGCCGACGGCTCTAGTAAGCGGCGGAGGGCACCAGATCCCGGCGGGGGGACCCCTCTCCCGCCACTGATCAAAGTGATCTTGCAGCGAATCCGCCGCAGAGACCACTTTTATCTTGTACTGGACCGCCCGCTGAAGAAGAGGATACCGGGGGTTATAGCAGCTAGCTGCTGCCATAACGATATCCTCCTTCAAACAGCTGCCGAAAAACTGCTGCGGGCAGTCCGTAAGTGGTTAAAAATGATGTTTCCTTTTCAATCTGCAGCCAATGTAATTTTCTGAGAATACATTGCGATAAGGCTACCTGGAGTTTCCTGTACACATAGTGAGCCCCAGAAACATTTCCTGCTTGTGCGTTTGGCTCACCAATTTTCCCAGAAGTCTGCCTGACATAAGTCAGATTTCAGGGTTCCTATTGAAAGTGATGCAGGCCCAGCAGTTTTCCTCATTAGAGCCCTGCAGCTGCACACCTGACAGTTAATTATGAAACCACTCCCATTAGACCCACTCAGTATAGATGCACAGAAAAACACATAGCGGAAGCTACGTCAAAACGTCACTTCCGCCCACAGCTCTTAAAGGGCCAAATTTTTTTTTTAATGATTTTTTTAAAGGACAATTATTTTTTTTTTTTAAATTGCATTTTAGTGTAAATATGAGATCTGAGGCGTTTTTGACCCCAGATCTCATATTTAATCCGTCCTGTCATGCTTTTTTCTATTACAAGGGATGTTTACATTCCTTGTGATAGGAATAAAAGTGACAATTTTTTTTTTGTTTTTAAAAACAGTGTAAAAGGTAAAATAAATAAGAAAAAAATTTTTTAAATGCGCCCCGTCCTGACAAGCTCGCGTGCATGCAGAAGTGAACGCATATGTGTGTAGCGCCCGCATATGAAAACGGTGTTCAAACCACACATGTGTGGTATCGCCGCGATCGGTAGAGTGAGAGCAATAATTCTAGCCCTGGACCTCCTCTGTAACTCAAAACATGCAACCTGTAGAATTTTTTTAAACGTCGCCTATGGAGATTTTTAAGTGTAAAAGTTTGTTGCCATTCCACGATGACACCAAGTGTCATCAAATGCTTTTAAATGCAGAAGAGGGATTTGGGGTCTTTATAGACCCCAGATCTCTCCATAAAGAGTACCTGTCACATGACTATTGCTGTCACAAAGGATGTTTACATTCCTTGTGACAGCAATAAAAGTAATAAAAAAAACTAAACTGACAGTGTTAAAATAAAAAGATAAATAATAATAAAAACGAATTGCCCTTGTCACTCAAAAGCGAACACACGGCGACGGTCCTGCAAAAAGAAATTAAGCCACACATGCGGGATCACTGTGAACATGAGATGATGGGCAGTAATTCTAGCACCAGACCTCCTCTATAAATCTAAAGTGGTAACATGTAAAGGCTTTTAAGCGTCACCTATGGATAGTAAAAATTTACACTGCGTGTCGTCTTTGCACGGGAGTGTGCCATTTTTAAATCGTGACATGTTTGGTATCTATTTGCTCAACGTAACATCTTTTATATTTTATTGAAGTTGGGTTATGTATTTTTTTTTTTTTTGCATTAAAAAAGTGTATTTTTTCCTAGAAAAATTGCATTTGACAAACCGCTGGGCAAATACTGTGTGAGATGATAAAAATTTGCAAAACTCGCCAATTTATTCTCTAGGGCATCTGCTTTTAAAAATATATAATGTTTGGGGGTTCTATGAAATTGTTTTAGCAGATAGGATAAAAAAAAAAAAGCAAAATGTATACTATTGTTTGTGGGTCCTACTATGGGTACAAACAACAAATAACATCCACATATGTGGTCTGGCTGCGATTGTCAGGAGCAGGAGAATTTATTTTGGGTTTGGCAGTAGAGTTGAGTATTGGCAAGAAAGATACAGCCAAATCCCCATTCTGTCAGGAGAGGAGAGACAGATCGTGTGTTCCTACTAGGTAGAAACAGCGATCTGGCTCCTCCTCTAGTAAGTCACATCCCCGTACAGTTAGAAACACCTAGCGGGAAACACAGTTAACCCCTTGATCGCCCCCCTAGTGTTAACCCCTTCCCTACAAGTGACATTTACACAGTAATCAGTGCATTTGTATAGCTCTGATCGCCGTAAAATGTCAATGGTCCCAATAATGTGTTGTGTCCACTGCAATGTCGCAGTCCCGCTAAAAATTTGCAGATCTCCGCCATTACTAGTAAAAAAAATTTAAATGCCATAAATATATCCCCTATTTTGTATCGGCTATAACTTTTGCGCAAACCAATCAATATACGCTTATTGCGATATTTTTTTTTTTTGCAAAAATATGTAGCCGAATATATATTGGCCTAAACTGCGAAAGAAATTTTTCGGTTTTTTTGTTTTGTTTTTTTTTTTTTTTTATATTTTTGGGGGGGATATTTATTATAGCAAAAAGTAAAAAACATTGCTTTTTTTTTTTCTTTCAAAATTGTTGCATTTTTTTTGTTTATAGCGCAAAAAATAACGACCGCAGATGTGTTCAAATACCACCAAAAGACAGCTCTATTTGTGGGGAAAAAGGATTTTTTGGGTACAGCATCGCATGACCACGCAATTGTCAGTTAAAGCGACGCAGTGCCCTATTGCAAACAATGGCCTGGTCAGTAAGGGGGAAATTCTTCAGCTCCTTAAGTGGTTAATGCCTAAGCCCAATTTTGCAACTTTGACACGAGATAGTAAAACCCTACATATCATCAAAACAACTATGTGCATCCAGGTGGATTAGATCTTGTGGTTTTTTTTTTTTTCTTTGTTTTCAGGACAAATTGGGATTTCATTCGGTAGTAAATGGTAAAAAAAAAAAAGTATTTTTTAAATTTTACTGTATATTTCTTGCTACTACCAAAGAACAACCCAAAATAAATTCTCCTGCTCCTGACGATCGCAGCGATACCACATATGTTAGTTGTTATTTGTACCCGTAGTATAGCCCAGAAACAATAGTGTACATTTTTTTGGTTTGTTTGTTTTTTATATCCTACCTAAAACACACTGACTACTAATTAGTAAATAATCCTGTCCAAAAAATACTGACCCTGACCTTTTGACCCTGACCCAAACACTAACCCTGGGTTAGTGCATACCTTGATCCTAGTTTTTTTTTTTTTTTTCTTTTTACATTGTATCTGTCTAGTACATTCAGAAAGGTCTAATACATCCAGAGACCGAAAACACAGGGGCGGGCTTCACAGTGACTGATCACTGCGATAGCCAATCAGAGGCTGTCACAGCGATCAGGTGACCCGGAATCGGACGTCCCGGGTCCCAATCATTAGAATGGGTCCCGGGGCTCTCGTGAGACCCCGGTTTCTGTGGTGGGAGCGTGCCGAGGGGCATACTTCCAGCACAAAGGGAGATACGCATATATGCGGCCCCACGGAAAAAAGCCCAGTCCAGTGAGGCCGCATATTTGCGTACGGTCGGTGTAAAGGGGCTTAAAAACTTTTACTATTTTGCGCCAATTTTTCTTTGATAAAAATAGATTTAAAAAAAATCGGGAGATATCATGATCATTTACCACCAATTGAAAGCCTTATTTCTCCTGAAGAAAACCAGGTATAATCCACCTGGATGCACAAAGTAGTTATGATACGTAACACATGTCAAAGTTGCAAAATTGTGTTCAGGCATTGGGATTTACCCTCTTCCATGAAGGGGTTAAAAACATAATTGACTCTTCATGCATTCATTCTGGAAGGGGTTTATACAATGTGTGTGACCCTGTAATTAGTGTCTACACTTTTCTAACTCTATTGTACGTGGTATACGATCTGTATTTGTGGCTCATGTCAGTGGGACATATAAACCCTTTTTCAGTTTTTTAGGCAGTACTTACTGTACAGTTAGCTGAGTTCCCACCATGAAATGACACCAGATTTGTGAACTCTATTTCAGTGCATGCTTTTCAAGTTTTATTACCGCAAGAAAAAAAAAAGCATATTCGTGCATTGGCATAGATCCTTACTCCACATCTTTCCCAAAAGTAGGAAATGTCTTTCGTCCTGTGGCTGCTGGCCATGTGACCGCTCCATGGAATGGCCACGCCCTCTTTAATTGCTCTTTTGAAATGCCATCTGCGAGGCTATGACTTTGTAGTTTGCGAGGATGGTTTATTAGTAGTCAGATGAAGTAAGGGAATTGTTTGCTTTTCGTGTAAAGAAAATTCCCGACTCAACTTACCGACCAGCCTGCTAACCAACCAAATTATCTGGTCTAACAGTTTTAAAAACAGGGGTTTAGTTTGCACACATTTGCAAATACAGGTGAATCTCATAAAATTAGAATATCATCAAAAAGTTTATTATTTATTTCAGTAATTAAATAAGTAAAACTCATATTGTATAGAGTGATATATTTCAAGCATTTCTTTCTTTTAATTTTGATGATTATGGCTTACAGCAAGTGAAAACCCAAAGTTCAGTATCTCAGAAAATTTGAATATTACAGAAGACCAATTTAAAAAAGATTTTTAATACCGAAATGTTGGCTTACTGAAAAGTATGTCCATGTACAGTATAGTATGCTTTCATTCCTTGGCTGGGGATCCTTTTACATAAATTACTGCATCAATGCGGCGTGGCATGGAGGAGATCACCCTGTGGCACTGCTGAGGTGTTATGGAAGCCCAGGTTGCTTTGATAGCGGCCTTCAGCTCTCGTCTGCATTGTTGGATCTGGTGTCTCATCTTCCTCTCGACAATACCCCACAGATCCTCTATGGGGTTTAGGTCAGGTGAGTTTGCTGGCCAATCAAGCAGTGATGCCATGATCATTAAACCAGGTATTGGTACTTTTAGCAGTGTGGGCAGGTGCCAAGTCCTGCTGGGAAATTAAATTGGCATCTCCATCCAGCTGCTAAGTAGAGGGAAGCATGAAGTGCTCTAGAATTTCTTGGTAGAGGGCTGTAGCAATGGGACCAGCATGAACGGCTTGCTCTCCAAGTGCCCTTCCTCGTCTGCTTCAGATTCCGTATTCATCCGTCAGCGCAGCGAGTGACGTCATCACCAGACGCCGATTCCAGTGTTCTCAATGGGGTGAATTGCCACAGCCTGCGGTTGTTTACCTCCCCAGCACCGCCACACACATCCACTCAGTGGCTCCCCCCACAGCTTCTAGCAGTCCTTTCAGCCCAGCTGCTACACACCATTCTTGGAACGTGCAAGTGGCGAGACACATCTTGGACCCTTCCCATTGCGGATAAGCAGGTACCACTAAACCTTGGAGGCTGTTTCAACATCTGACACATGTGATTGCATGGCCTTTTAATGTATTTACTCAAACAACTATTTCTTGTTCCTCAAAACTGGTACTTCCATGGTTTGTTAGATAACGCGAACCACATAGCAACACCTGGTCCCAAGCGCTTATGGCTTTATTTGCAGCTTTTTCTATGATCTTCTCCCCAGGAGTCTATCCTAGCAGCTGAGGTCCACTGCTTTGACAATTTTTTTTTTTCTTTTCTTACAATGTTTTCGCTTATCAGGTGCCGGATCATTTTTGTGGCTTTAAGTGGGTTGTAAACCCACTTAAAAAAAAAAAAAACTAACTCCTACAAGACAAAAGCATAATGAGCTAGTATGCATAGTATACTAGCTCATTATGTAATAATCACCTGGGATCAAAGCCCTCGCTGCGGTGCCCTTGCACAGCTCCGGCGGCCAACATCAGTCCCGGGGGTTACTTCCGGGTATCGCAGCTCTGGCACTGTGATTCGCCGGAGCTGCGATGACGTCACTCCCGTGCACGGTAACGGCACACTCACTGAAGCAACGGCACATACGTGCCATTTCTTCAGTTTGTGTCAGTGCGCATGTGCTGATGACGTCGGCACATGCAAATACAGGGGATGTCCTGGGTAGCTACAGGTAAGCCTTATTATAGGCTTACCTGCAGCACAAAGTGGTCTGTAAGGGTTTACAACCACTTGAAAGCCTACTGTTGTCTAACATCACAGAGCTGCTCTAGCCTCTGCAAGGATCCCAACCATATTCTTGGGATCCACCCAGCTGCCTGACTTAAAGTGGAGTTCCACCCACTTTTACATCTCTTCAGCATCCCTCACTAAACTGTGCACTGTAAACAAATTGGATATTTTTTTTATTTTTTTTCTCAGCACCTACTGTACATCTGCTGTATTCATTTTTCACTTCCTCCTCCCTGGCCGTGGCCCATCGCATCATTTCCTGTTTGCAATGCCTTCTGGGAAGGGGCGGCAACTTCCTCTGAAACTGCCGTTGCTATGGAAACCTGACCTGAAACCTATTACACTGCTTGTGCTGCACTGAGCATGTGCGAGATCTGCAAGGATGAGATCCAGGAAGAAATACAGTCTGGCTTCAGATGCCCACACTTAAGATGGCCACGGCCTGCTGTAAGTTTATAAAATAACAAACTACTGCTATAAACTAACAAAACAGACCTTAGTTTACAGACTAACTTTACTAGAATACATTAAGCTTGTGTATTATAGGGGTATTTTTATTTAAAAAGTATAATTTCGGCCGGAACACCACTTTAACAGCTGGTTTTGGCTCTCAATGCATGGCTGAGCGCTGAAGCCAGCTGTGGCTGCCCCCTCCCCAGACTGGTGCTCCAGTGAGCGCTGAAGGTGAAGAGCAGAGAGCAGTGACTGACCGTTACCACACTCTGCTCAGAGCTGACTGAAAACTGAGCAATTGGCAATCATGTGATGAGCTTAGAGCCGGCGGGGAGCAGTTGCAAAATCAAATCATTCCAATGCGGCAGCATGGAGGTATGTGTTTTTTGGTTTATTAATTTTTTGTTTTTATTGTTGTTTTTTTTTACAATACCAAACGTCTCCTTTAAGCACACCTGTACACAGGCTTGAAGGGGATGTACAGGTGTTCTGTGAAGGCAGTTTTATTCATGTCAATTGGGACGCAGCAGCTGCACACACACACAGCCGCTGCTTCCAATTTGACACCTCTGTGGTTGTAGGCCCCCGAACTCGCACTGTTTGCTTTTGGGGACCCGCACAGTTGTCAAACTGGGAGCAGCGGCTGTGTCTGTGCAGCTGCTGCATCCCAGTTGACAGAAATGTGATTACCTGCATGCAGATGCATAGAACACCTGTGCCTCCCCAGTGGGCAAACAGCCCTTCACATGGGTGTGCACTTAACCCCTTACTGCCTAAGGGTAATACAAATGTTAATAGTGAAGCACAGTTTTGCAGCTTTGTTAGTAAATTTGTACATATCACAACTACTTTGTGCTTCCGGGTGGACCATACCTTGCTGTTTTAGGACAAATTGGGCTTTCATTTGATGGTAAACGGTAACGAATATCTCCTGATTTTGTTTTGTTTTTTTTTAACCACTTCAATACCAGGCACTTAGACACCTTCCCGCCCAGCCCAATTTTCACCTTTCAGCGCTGTTGCAATTTGAATGACAATTGTGCGGTCATGTTACACTGTACCCAAACAAATTTTTTATCATTTTGTTCCCACAAATAGAGCTTTATTTTGGTGGTATTTGATCACCTCTGCGGTTTTTATTTTTTGCGCAACAAATAAAAGACCGAAAATTTCGAAAAAAAACAAGTTTTTCTTTGTTTCTGTTAAATTTTTTTGTAAATAAGTACGCTTTCCCCTTCAATAATGGGCACTGATATGGCTGCACTGATGGGCACCGATGAGGTGGCACTGATGAGGTGGCACTAACGGGCACTGATAGGTGGCACTGATGGGCACTGATAGGTGGCACTGGTATGCGGCACTGATGGGCACTCATAGGTGGCACCGATGGGCACATAGGCAGCACTGATGGGCACTCGTAGGTGGCATTGATTGGTATATATGGGTGGCACTGATGGGTACTTAGGTGGGCACAGATGGGCACTGACAGGTGGCACCGATGGGCAATGACAGGTGGCACAGATGGGCAATGACAGGTGGCACTGCTAAAGCATTGCTGGGCAGATCTGGGCAGATCTGGGCATTGCTGGGCAGACCATTGACATAATAGTGCCAATCAGTGCCCATTTGTGGGCACTGATTGGCACAGATTGGGCACATGTGGATGGCCATGGGGTACATACCTGGCCATCCACGTTGCCCCTTCCCTGGTGGTCCTAGTGGCATCCCTGGTGGTCCAGTGTGGTGATCTGAGGGGGGGCTGCGCTGATAAACAATCAGCGCAGACCCCCCCTGCCAGGAGAGCCGCCGATCGGCTCTCCTCTACTCGCGTCTGTCAGACGCGAGTGAGGAAGAGCCGATCAACGGCTCTTCCCATTGACAGCGTGATCAGCCGTGATTGGACACGGCTGATCACGTGGTAAAGAGCCTCCGCCGGAGGCTCTTTACCAAGATCGGTGTAGCGGTGTGTCAGGCTGACACACCGCTCCACCGATCGCCGCGATGCGCGCCCCCGGGGGCGCGCTGCGGCATGTTATCCTGCTGGACGTCATATGACGCCCAGTCAGGATAACAGAACCACTTCCCGGGCGTCAATCCGCTATAGGGCGGGCGGGAAGTGGTTAAACATCAAAGGAAAACTGACCCAAAATAGTAATAAAATTTTTATTTAGCTGTAGATTTCTTGCTACTAACATAACCTACCACCAAAGAACAACCCAAAATAAATTCTCCTGCTCCCAACAACCGCACCGATATCACATAGGTGTATGTTACTTTTGTTGTATATTACTGCAGTACAGCCCAGGAACAATGGTGTGCTTTTTTTTTCTTTCTTTTTTTAACTCCTACCTAAAATACAGGGACACTGATGCTAATTAAAAAAAAAAAAATACTGTTCAAAATATACTTGCCCTGATCTTTTACCCAAACACTAACCCTGGCACTGACCTAGATTCATTTTCTACAGTTGTGTGTTTTTTTTTCTTTTTCCTCTGCAGGGAAAGCGAGACATAAAAATGTATCTCTCCCCAACATTCAGAGAGTGAGAAAACACAGGAGCGTGCTTCATAGTGACTGATCACTGTGACAGCCAACCAGAGGCTATTGCAGCAATCGGGGGACCCAGAACCGGGAGTTCCGGGTCCTAATCATTGGTAAGGGACTCGGTGCTCCCGCTAAGACCCCAGTCTCTGCGCTGGGAATGCCCTGTGCAGCTCACTCCCAGCACAAAGACAGATACGCATATACAATATGTTACCAAAAGTATTGGGACACCTGCCTTTACACGCACATGATCTTTAATGGCATCCCAGTCTTAGTCCGTAGGGTTCAATATTGAGTTGGCCCACCTTTTGCAGCTTCAACTCTTCTGGGAAGGCTACAAGGTTTAGGAGGGTGTCTATTGGAATGTTTGACCATTCTTCCAGAAGTGCATTTCGTAGGTCAGGCACTGATGTTGGACGAGAAGGCCTGGCTCGCAGTCCCTGCTCTATTTCATCCCAAAAGTGTTCTATCGGGTTGTAGTGAGGACTCTGTGCAGGCCAGTCAAGTTCGTCCACCCCAAACTCGCTCATCCATGTCTTTTATGGACCTTGCTTTGCGCACTGCTCCAAATCATTTAATGAAGGGGGGATTAAGGTGTGGGGTTGTTTTTCAGGGGTTGGGCTTGGCCCCTTAGTTCCAGTGAAGAGAACTCATAAGGCGTCAGCATAGCAACACATTTTGAACAATTTCATGCTCCCAACTTTGTGGGAACAGTTTGGGGATGGCCCCTTCCTATTCCAACATGACTGCACACCAGTGCACAAAGCAAGGTTCATAAAGACATGGATGAGTGAGTTTGGGGTGGAGGAACTTGACTGGCCTGCACAGAGTCCTGATCTCAACCTGAAAGAACACCTTTGGGATGAGTTAGAGCGGAGACTGCGAGTCAGGCCTTCTCATCTACATCCGTGCCTAACCTCACAAATGCGCTTTTGGAAGAATGGTTAAACATTCCTAAACCTTGCGGGACAGCCTTCCCAGAAGAATTGAAACTGTTATATCTGCAAAGGGTGGGCCAACTCAATATTGAACCCTACGAACTAAGACTGGGATGTCATTAAAGTTCATATGCATGTAAAGGCAGGCGTCACAATACTTTTGGTAATAGTGCATGTGGCCCCACAGAGAAAAGCCCAATTCAGTGAGGCCACATATGGGTATTGTCGGTGGGAAGGGATTACGTAGGCCTGTGTGAATGAGGCCATACTCTGCCCAATTTTTTTAGTTTTGGATTGGGTGGTGAAGGGTTAAAATCTAATGTGTGAATCACAAGATTGGACAGAATACTTTTTGGAAACTATAAATCCATCTTTTTATTGAATGCTTTTTTGCCCTTATGCATTCTGAAGACAAAGCTGCTTATAAAGTTTTCCAAGCCACTAACAAAATGGGAACCTTTCCCATTCAGCACAATGCACATTTGAAGAAAATTCAGGCCAGGTAATACTATTTATAGACTTGCTCTTCTGGCTGAAAGAGTGTTTATGCTGACTACATTTTTTTTTTAGCTTGTATAAATTATAATTTTATCAGGTGTGTTTGCATACCCCCATTTCCCCACATAACAATGCAATGGTGTGCTGAAATGTAGCCAGCTATGATATTTGGCAGTTAAACAGGCTATTTAAAGTTGGATTCTACTTGATTGCCTTTACATTTTACATATGACTGCTTCATCTTAAGTCACCGTCACTTCGTCTAATCATGGAAAAGTGTCCCTCTGATAGCTGTCCTCTTCCCCCCCCCCCCCCCCACAGCAAAGTATACTCACCCGTATACACCCCCTTGCTGTTTTCATGCTCCACTGGGCCGGGGCACTTACTCTGTTGCTCTAAGTGCTCTAGACTTGTGTATCGGTAGCATGTGACCACTTCCATGTGACATTGTCATACTGGGCGTCTTTCAAAACTGCTTGATTACTTCTGCCTTCCTTCCTGAACAAGGGCTCTGGCCAGCAGTGGGACCTAGGCAGCAGAGTGAATTGGATGTGGGCAGGGAGGGTGATCGGTGCGGCAGGGAGGGGAAATTACTGGAACCGATCCCCTGTAAGGCTCTCTGCAGCAGCTAAAAGCTGGCTGCTTCTTCTCTCCCTCCCATTGGTTTTCAGCTGCTGCAGAGAAAGCTATACAGGGGATTGGTTTCAGTAATTGCCCCCCTCCCCACAACAATCACCCTCTCTGCCCACATCCAATTCACTCTGCTGCCTAGGCCCCACTTCTGGCCACAGCCTGCAGTGGGGACAGGGAGGGTGATTGGTGTGGCAGAGAGGGGCAATTACTTGAACCGATCCCCTGTAAGGCTCTCTGCAGCAGCTAAAAGCTGGCTGCTTCTTCTCTCCCTCCCATTGGTTTTCAGCTGCTGCAGAGAAAGCTATACAGGGGATTGGTTTCAGTAATTGCCCCCCTCCCCACAACAATCACCCTCTCTGCCCACATCCAATTCACTCTGCTGCCTAGGCCCCACTTCTGGCCACAGCCTGCAGTGGGGACAGGGAGGGTGATTGGTGTGGCAGAGAGGGGCAATTACTTGAACCGATCCCCTGTAAGGCTCTCTGCAGCATCTGAAAGCTGGCTGCTTCTTCTCTCCCACCCATTGGTTTTCAGCTGCTGCAGAGAGAGCTATACAGGGGATTGGTTTCAGTAATTCCCCCCCCCCCCTCGCCACAACGATCAACCTCCCTGTGCACCATACGTCCCATCGTCCCTGTCCCGCCACAGTGCTGCTGGCTTCCCTCCTCTCCTTCCTGCCGGAAGCTGAGAGCACACAATAGGATCCTTCAAGATGGAGAGTGGAGTAAAGCTGGGTACAGACTATGAGAAAATCGGAAGAAAAATTCCATATGAGGCATGATCCTTTCATTTTCGCAGTGTGTACACCACTTTCGACAGCTGATTCAGACTTTGCAAATTAAAATTTCTCAAGGGGCAAACTCCCATACTTTTCTTGTGCGTGAACAGACTGAACGATTTTTGTTTAGTGTGTACGGTTTTCGTATGAGAAAAATCTGATTCGAAAGACTGTGCATGATCCGAAATAATAAACAACAAAAAAAAGCACAAGGTTTTTCTACAGTATTTCCTTCCTCTGTTTCCGATTTGCTGTGAAACATCGAGGAAAACCCGATGATCGTTTGCCCGATCTTATCATAGTGTGTACGCAGCTTTTAGGGTCTGGTATATGTCGTATTCACCAGGCCCTTCCTTTCATGAATGAACATGAGTGATCGGTACTGATCACTCACTGTGTTCATTCATAACTGAAGCACACTTGTATGAAGCCTTGTGTCAGGCTGTCTGTATGGGGCCCTGTGGTTTCTAACAGCAGCCATGAAAATATCCGTCTAAAGCCTCATACACATGATCGGACTTCAAACAAACTTTTCCGTGGATTTCTGTCCAAAGGGCGTTGGCCGTGAACTCGATATGCATAGACACGGCAGGACTTTTTCAGCCAACTTTCTCCAAATCACGTGGGTTTTTCAGCTCTTTACCGCCACCCTTTGGTCAACTTCTGTATTGTTGTCTGATCTTCTGCATTGGTTCTGAGCATGCTTGTTTGTACTTTGGACTAAAGTCAGATGGATTTGTGTATACACGATCGGACTAGCCGACGTAGGACTTTTGTTGCAGGAAAGTTTGTCTGTTTTGCACAGCCAACACTTGTCCGATGAAAACCGAAAAAGTTTGTCCAATGGAAAGTACACACGGTCGGATGTTGCCTTAAAACAGGTAATTTACATGTTTGTTGTCAAAAAGTCCTATCGTGTGTATGGTCCTTAAAGTGGGGTTCCACCCAAAAAAACAAACATATCTAAAAAATTCTAAAAAAAAAAACAAAAAAACATTTGGATTTTTTTTTTTTTTTTACTTACCTCTAAATGCCTGTTGCTAGGTGGTCCCTCGTAATCTGCCCCTTCGTCTGCCTGGGCTGATGACATCACTTCCCCCTGGCACAGGAAGGGCTCGGCTCTTCTCCCTCCCTCCTGTCAATCATCTGGGACCCATTGCAGGTCCCAGGTGATTGAGCGGCCAATCACGGCGCTCGGCGCCGCTCGCGCATGCGCAGTGGGTGCCAGGCTGTGAAGCCACAGCCCGGCGCCCACAGTTGAAATGCCGACGCCGACGAGCGGAGGGGGGGGGACGAGCGGGGCTTCGATCCCCCGCACCGCTGGACCCAGGGACAGGTGAGTGTCCAATTAAAAGTCAGCAGCTGCAGTATTTGTAGCTGCTGACTTTTATTATTTTTTTTTTTTAATGGCCCCCCTGGGTGGAACTCCTCTTTAAGAAGCAATCGCGATCCTTACTAGTATAAATTTGCAGCCAGCCAGGTCCCGAGAAAGAAAATGCATTTTGTTTTATCACCAACTATCTAGCAACTGTCACTCCTCACAAAATGGCCCAACAATTGAACCATTTCTCACTGGCTTCAGATCTTATGTGCTTGATTGTCCTCTAATATGCTTGGGGTAATGAGAACAAAAATAAAAAAGGAACTGATGTATATCCGGCCTTTTCTACTACCTCCAAGTAGAAATGTTGATGTCTCGATCATGTTGTACCCAGCCAGCTTTTTGTGCCTACTATAGTTGTAGTAAATATGGTTTGGGGCTTTTTTTTTTTATATAGCAGGACAGCACCAGTAAATTTGTAAAATTTTGCACAAACGTTCATATATGCTGAGAAGGGTATGGCCTGGATAAGACTGGAACATTGAAGAAACACGGGTGCGGAGCACAAATCACATTTTTTCCATAGTGGTAAAAGGATATAGAAGACAAAGTTGGTTTCTCCATCACTATACAGTGCCTTGAAAAAGTATTCACACCCCTTTGAAATTTTTCACATGTTACAGCCAAAAATGGAAATGTGTTTTATTGGGATTTTATGTGATAGACCAACACAAAGTTGCACATAATTGTGAAGTGGAAGGAGAATGATAAATGGTTTTCAATTTTTTTTTTTTTTTTACAAATAAATATCTGAAAAGTGTGGCGTGCATTTGTATTCAGCCTCTATTACTCTGATACCCCTAACTAAAATCTAGTGGAACCAAATGCCTTTAGAAGTCACCTATTTAGCAAATAGTGTCCACCTGTGTGTAATTTAATCTCAGTATAAATACGGCTGTTCTGTGAAGCCCTCAGAGGTTTGTTAGAAAACCTTAGTAAGCAAATGGCATCATGAAAGCCAAGGAACTCACCAGACAGGTCAGGAATAAATTTGTGGAGAAGTATAAAGCAGGGTTAGGTTATAAAAAAAATTATCCCAAGCTTTGAACATCTCACAGAGCACTGTTCAATCCATTATCTGAAAATGCAGAGTATGACATAACTACAAACCTACCAAAAAAATGTCCATCCACCTAAACTGAGGCTGGGCAAGGAAAGCATTAATCAGAGAAGCAGCCAAGAGGCCCATGGTAACTCTGGAGGAGCTGCAGAGATCCACAGCTCAGGTGGGAGAATCTGTCAAAATATCAAACATGTTATACTTACCTGCTCTGTGCAAAACCACCTCTTTTTGGGTCCCTTGTCGGCGCTCCTGTACCCTCCCTCCTGCTGGATGCCCCAATCGCAACCAGCTTGCTCTGGGGGCACCCAAGCAGGGGTGCTTCCGAGCTGCGGCTCTGTGTGTCCATTCACACACGCAAACATGGATTGGCCCCGCCCCCTCTATCTCCTGATTAATTCAGTGGCTGTGATTGACAGCTGCAGGATCTGATGGCTCCTGCTGCTGCCAAAAGCCGATCAAGAGTGCGAGTCCCTGAAAACCACTGCACAGAGCAAGCAAGTATAATATTTTTATTATTTTAATAATAATAAAATAAAAAAAAAATGAAGCTTTACAATCACTTTAATCCGAAAGTAGAAAGTTCTTTATATGAAAACAGACAATGACATGATACTCGAAGATAAAGTCTTTAAAAAAAAATGTTGAGTCCATGAAGGCACCAATAAATGATCAGAGGAGCAATTTTATACAGTTTGAATTCAATTCTACAGGTGTAAGGTCAGCATTAGGGTCACAGTTTTCTGATCACAAGTGGATAAAAAAAGAAAATCAGTCAGAAGGTAAAACAGTGTCATGAAATCTTCAGAACTGATGTCTTTGAAAAACCCCTTCACCCTCCATGCAGCCATATAGAATAGATGTAAAAAAAATATATATATATAAAACAAAGAATAACTGCGCTGCTTGTGATATCTCAATAAGCCAATAGCATTAACAGCAGCACCACTAGTATTATCACATAAACAAATATATATAACAAATGTGTTGCGCTTGAAATAATACAATCAGTCCAGGTATCAATGAAATGTCACTAGTGAAATGACTCCATAAATAAAATATATGTGCAAAAGTTCTTGTATGCCAGCACCATCATGCGGCTCCTCCACCTTGTGAATATACCACCACTAAAGGTTTGGATGTACTCTTACCAGAAAGTGTTGACCACCTTTTACGGGGGGTCAAAAAGGGCTCATATATCTCATATACCCCATCCACGGTCACTATTCAGCATCATTAGAAAGACAAGGGAGATCACCCAGACTTCTCATGGAAACTGATACTCTTGTCTTAGACCATAGTACCAGGTATCATGCAAAGAGATAAGACGCCAGATAGTATAAAATCCTTTATAATTGGGCTTTATTAAAAGTAATGCACTTACATGCCACTAAATTAAAAACAGCAGATATCTCCTCAACATTAACGATTGTTAGCTTGATCCAAAACACGATGACAGGACTCGAAACCTTAGCCCGACCGGTTTCGTCACAAGAGTATATATGGGTATAGGAGATGTGGTGCTGCCTAAGCCCGTTCTCACCTATTACTCTGGGGTTAGTTCAGACAGACAATTCTCTCCCCGGACATGGTTAAAACATGAGATGAGAGCCATGGGCTCACTCCTTCCGTCTTGGTATGGTACGAGTTAATGACGTGCGCTCTGGTTGATGTTGGAGTGACTCCGAGTGAGGCTTGGCTAGGGAGGTGAGCCGCATGACAAAGGAGGTGAGGGCGAGGCTTGGACAGTTACCGAGGCTTGGGCTGAGGCTGAGGCTTCGAGTCCTGTCATCATGTTTTGGATCAAGCTAACGATTTTTAATGTTGAGGAGGAGATATCTGCTGTTTTTAACATAGTGGGATGTAAGTGCATTACTTTTAGTAAAGCCCAATTATAAAGGATTTTACACTGACTGGGGTCTTATCTCTTTGCTGATACATGATACCCGGTACTATGGTCTAAGACAAGAGGAGTATAATTTTCCATGAGAAGTCTGGGTGATCTCCCTCATCTTCCTAATGATGAAAAGTGACCGTGGATGGAGTATATGAGATATGAGTCCTTTTTGACCCCCCCGCCGCGTAACAGGTGGTCAACACTCTCTGGTAAGAGTACATCCAAACCTATGGTGGAGGAGCCACGTGATGGTGCTGGCATACGAGAACTTTTGCACATATATTTTATTTATGGAGTCATTTCACTAGTGTCATACAGGCATACCCCACTTTTAAATACACAATGGGGTTTATTTACTAAAGCTGGAAAGTGCAAAATCAGGCTCCCTTCTGCATAGAAACCAATGAGCTTCTAACCCCAGCTTGTTCAATTAAGCTCTGGTAATAAAACCTGGAAGCTCATTGGTTTCTATGCAGAAGGGAGCCTGATTTTGCACTTTCCAGCTTTAGTAAATAAACCCCATTGTGTACTTAAAAGTGGGGTATGCCTGTATTATTGATACCTGGACTGATTGTATTATTTCAAGCACAACACATTTGGTATCTATACCATCTATTAGATATACCGTATATATAACATTACAAGATTGTGTATATTATTTTACATTTTTTTTGTTTGTCAAGTACAACGCCTTTTATATTTCATTGCAGTATTTACATGTTTGGCTGGAGTCTCCCTTAAAATAAAAAAAAAAGAAAGCCTAGGATCATCCTATGTAGCAGATGTTGATAGATTTACCCAGTGGCTTAGCTTCAATCCAATCCCTATCTTAATGGAATCATGCCACACTTATTTCTCTCATTTTGTCAAAATCTGAAAAGACGTCAGAGCTCGGACTGTCACAAAGCACGACCCTGATGCCTTTATACACAGCCACAGCACATTTTCTATTTATTTTTTTCCCCTTGCTTTTATTTCTCTTCAATGTTGAGCTCTATACACCAAGTTCCATAAAAAAAGAAAACTACTGTGGGAATCTTGCCATTTTGTTTATTGCAACTGCAAATGTTCTAGCACCAACCTATATGCTCATGTAGAGCTGTAGTAGGTTACCTTGGCTGTTGGCAATTTAAAGTGTTACCAACCCCTCAAAAGTAAAATCAGTCTGTATATGCAGTAAAGCATGCTTGTTATACTCACTGTGGAACCTAAGGGGTTAATCCTCCGCATTGTGTAAAAAGGCTGTTAGATCCTGTCTTCTCTGATCCTCCCCTTCTTCCACAGTCCCCAATCCAACTCCTGATAGTACAGAGCCTTAGGGGCACTCTGCACATGCTCAGATTGGTGTGTATTAAGAGATGTTTTTTTCTTGGGGGTGCTTGTGATGGGCACAGGGCCAATCACCACTGTCCAGATGGAGGGTCAGGGGTCCTGTAGCCTCATAGGACAGTCAGAGTCTTATGAAAACTCCTACAATCTTTAACCAGACACTGATAGAAGTCAAAAGACTGCTATATACTGCTGATGAGAAAAGGTATTTAGCAGTTTATATTTACTAAAATAATTACATTTCCATGTTCTGTGTACGGTGGGAGACCAAATATAGTGAATGCAGGTCCTGGGTTTAGTAATTTCAGCACCATTTGTAAGACATTCAAGCCCCAGCCTGTGAAGGAACAGATAGGTGCTCTATGAAAGTGCAGGTTTAGAGCAGATGCAAAGCCATGATAAATCTCTTCTTGACTGTTATTATATGTTGAGAAATTAAAGGGAAAACCATCCATTAATGATCACTTTGGAACAGCTGGGTCTTCTTACAATTATTGGCTAGTGTTTTCACTCCAGACGTTTCCACTGTAAGGTTTGGCTCTGTTCATTCTCTTCATGAGTCATAAGACTTTTTACCTCCCAAACCACAGATCACAGCAAGTGTATGAGTGCTGCCTTTAGCAGCACTCATACACTAGCAAGTTAGCAAGTTAGCAAGTATTGCTCTGAAAGCATCGGCAGATTAGATTACATGCAAACTGTCATAACATGATTGTGGACCCATACCCAGGGTACACCATATCTTAAATTTGTTTTGCATTTGAGGTTTGCCTAAGGGTAAAGCCAACAGCGGTATTAAAATGGTGGAGTGGGGTTCATGGTGCTGTAAAGAGGCTTCATAAGGCTCTGCAGCAGTAGCGGCTGGTGCTCCATTTATGGGGGGGGGGGGGGGGGCGGCAAACAGGCCACCAGACCCCCCCCTCAGTCGATCGATCAAACCCCCCCCCGGCGCTTGCCCGTCCACCCACCAACCCCGCACTTACACCATCCAGGTGGTGGGCAGCTTCGGCGACTTCCCCCTGCGTCTCCTCCTCTGTGGCTTCCCCCCTGCTTCTGCTCCCGGCCAATACGGTTGCTTCACTCTGCCAATCGGGTCTTATTCATTCAGTGTTGTCACACAACTGGGTGCGAGCCCACCCTTTTTGAAGCCAAGCCTCAGGCTCTAATCATATGCTTCAAAAAAAAAAAAAAGCCCAATTGAAATCTATGCGTTTGGCGCCCTGCATGGAGATTAGGGGTCGGGCGCATGGATTATGTGGGCGGCGCCCCTGTTTCCCTGTGCCCCTAATAGAGTGGCCGTCACTTCTTACGTTTTTGGACCAAATGTAGTTAAATTAAAAAAGTTTGCAAATTTTTCATTGTAAATATAAAACGGAAAATTGTATACTCACCTTTCCGTAATTTTCCTTTCCTGTCGCATCTCATGGCAGCATACACCTATGGGTTGTGGCTCCGCCCCCGCAACCTGATAGGACCGCGTAGCTATTAAAGTCTGAGAGAGCCCCTGCCCCAGCATTCTCCGTGTATATATACCTCACCTCAGATGGGTGGGCATTTGTATGCTGCCATGAGATGCGACAGGAAAGGAAAATTACGGAAAGGTGAGTATACAATTTTCCGTTTTCCTGTCGCATCATGGCAGCATACACCTATGGGGAATAACTCGCAAACTGGGTGGGTATGAGCAAAAGATACGTTTTTTATTTAGAAGGTGAGGAGTTAGCCTGAATAATTGCTCTCCCAAATTCTACCGTGGACAATCTAGCGGAGTCCACTTTATAATGAGAGATAAAAGTGGTTTTCGAAGACCAAGTGGCTGCTTTGCAGATGGTTTCGGCTGATACCCTGCAGTAGGCCGCCCAGGAGGTCGCCATTGCCCTTGTGGAGTGTGCCCTTAAGCCCTCAGGTACTCGTGCACTGTTAGGTGCGTAAGCTCTCTTAATGATCTTCACCAACCATGCTGCGATGGTGCGAGAGGTTGCTGCTTGTCCTCTTCTAAACCCATGAGGAATGACCAGTAGGTCCTCTGTCTTCCTTAAATTGCTGGTTGCCAGGAGGTAGGCTTGGATATTCGACTTTATGTCAAGCGGATGTGGATCACCCTGTTCTGTGGATAGGGTGGGGAGACATAGTTCTTGGTTAAAGTGGAAAGATGATGACACTTTCGGGATGAAGCGATCCGATGGTTTTAAGACTACTTTGTCTGGATAGAACATCAAGTATGGTTCCTTAGCCTGTAAGGCCTGAATTTCCGATACCCTTTTAGCTGATGTAATTGCTATTAGGAAAGTGACTTTGAGAGTTAGGTCCCACAGGGAAACATTCTCTAACGGAAAAAATGGCTCATGGGATAAGGCTTCCAACACTACTGAAAGATCCCATGTCGGGAAGGAAGGTTTCCTAGGTGGTCTCAGCTTTAGGCAAGCCTTCTGAAATTGGATGATGAGAGGTTCTTGAGCCCATTTCACTCCTGTCATAGCGGATAGGGCTGATACATGTACCTTCAGGGTACTAGACCTAAGACCTTTATCTAGACCTAACTGGAGAAACTCGAGGATCTGAGGAACTGATGGAGATGCCGGGTTCCAGGATTGCTGTTGTGCGACTAAGAGAAAACTCTCCCAGACCCTTTTATAGGTTTTATTGGTCGTGGATTTTCTGGCCTGGAGGAGAGTGTCTATCACTTTCTGGGAGCAACCTTGGACTAAGAACCTAGTCCTTTCAATCTCCATGCTGTTAGATGCAGCCTCTCCGGAAATGGGTGAAGGAGTTGCCCCTGCGACAGTATATCCGCTGTCATTGGGAGTGTCAGTGGTTCTGCTGTGCTCAATTGGAGGAGCGTCGTAAACCATGGTCGTCTCGGCCAAAATGGGAGGACTGCTAGCACTGTGGCTTTCGACCTCTTGAGTCTGAGTAAGAATCTCGGAATGAGTGGTGTTGGCGGAAATATGTACCCCAAACGGAAGTTCCAGTCGTGTTGTAGGCAATCCGTGCCTTCTGCCGATGGGAAAGGAATTCTGGCTAGATATCTCTGGCATTTCGTGTTGACCGGTGTTGCCGCCAGGTCTATATCCGGTATCCCCCAGGTCTGGGTTATGAGGGTAAAGGCTTGGTGACTTAAGGCCCACTCGTTGTTTGATACAAAGGTCCGACTTAGAGAGTCGGCTAGTTGATTTTTGGACTCCTGGGACATACGCTGCCGTTAATCCCGACAGGTTCAGCTGTGCCCACTCGAAGACTGGACGGACTTCCCGCATCATGGAGCGACTCCTGGTGCCCCCCTGCCTGTTGATATAGGCAACTGCTACTCTGTTGTCCAATTTTAGCAGGACCTCTTTCCCCCTGAGGAGGGGGCTGAAGGCTAACAGAGCTTGGAAAGCTGCTTTCATCTCCAATATATTTGAAACCATGTTCTGTGTTCTGAATGTCCAAAGGCCCTGGACTGCGTGATGGCGGTAGTGTGCCCCCCAGCCCTTCAGGCTGGCGTCTGAAGTGATTATTTCCTGAGGAAGAGGGACTATATGCCTGCATCTCTTCAGATTGTTCAATCTGGTCCACCACCAGAGTGATTGTTTTATTTCTTTCTGGACTACGATCGGCTGAGACAATGATACCCCGTTCCATTGTTTTAACAATGATGCTTGCAGAGGTCTGGTGTTCCATTGGGCCCATTGTACCATTGGGATGGTTGCTGAGAATGACCCCAGTATGCTGAGGTACTCCCGGGCTGGTAGTGTGGTAGAGGCTAATAACTTTCTTGCCTTCTGAATGAGGCTGGGAATTTTTTCCTGCGGAAGTTCCACCGTATTGAGACGGGTGTCTAGTTCCGCCCCCAGGAATATCATTCTCTGAGTGGGCTGCAGATTGCTTTTCCCCCAGTTTATGATCCAGCCGAAGTTTTGTAGGGTGGTAATCAGAATGGATCGATGCAGTAGAAGGGAATCCTGATTGTCTGCTAGCAAAAGGATGTCGTCCAGGTAATGATGGACCCTCAATCCTTGTTCTCTTAGTAAGGCTATTACTGGCAGTAAGATTTTTGTGAATGTCCTTGGAGCGGTGGAGATCCCGAACGGGAGGCTTCGGAATTGAAAATGATGTAGACCTACCGCAAAGCGGAGAAATTTTTGGAATGAGATGTGAATGGGGACGTGCAGATAGGCGTCTTGTAAATCGACGGAAAGCATCCAATCCCCGATATTCATGGCCCGAAGAATTGACTGGAGGCTCTCCATTTTGAATGTCTCGCCTAAGATTGAGCGATTGAGATTCTTTAGATCTAAGACAGGGCGTAGATCCCCCGATTTCTTCTTCACCAGAAACAACGGGGAGTAGAATCCCGTTGACCTTTGGGATATTGGAACTTCCACTATGGCTTCCTTTTGTAACAGGTCTTGGACGTACTTTGTCAGTAGCATCCTTTTTTCCCGAGATGCAGGTAATCTGGTTACAGAGAATTGGTCTCTTGGAGCCCGTGTCTTGAATTTCCATTTGTGGCCGAACTGGACAGTGTCTATCGTCCATGGGTCCTTTATTGTATCCGCCCAGACCTGCTTGAAACTCATGAGTCTGGCCCCCACTAAAGCTGGTTGGGCGGACGCACCTTCAAAAAGACTTTTGTTCCCCTGACGCAGGGGTCTTAGACTTTTGGAGCCTGAGGAATGATGACTGGGGATTCTTCCAGTTCCTCCTATACTCTTTTCCGGGCCTGTAGGATCTTGCCTCTCTGTATTTATCTGGCAGATTTCTTCTAGAAACCGGTGGTCTCTGCTGCCTGGGCCTCCTATCTGAAGGGATGAGTCCCGATTTTCCCCCCGTGACTTTAGAAATAGCCACGTCCAGTTTTTCTCCAAAAAGGTTTACGCCATCAAAGGGTATTTTGCACCAATTGGATTTTGAGGAGGGATTTGCCGTCCAGGGTTTTAACCAGAGCGCCCTTCTGGCCATTACTGAGCTTAACATTGCTCTTGAAGTGGTTTTAATTATATCCACAGAGGCTTCTGCGACAAAGTCGCCTGCAAGACTAAGTTCTTGGAGTGCTGAGATAACTTTCTCCTGCTCTATTCCTTCCGATACCAGCTTCTCGGCCATCGTGGACCAGCTTGAGATAGCCTTACCGACGGCAGCCAATGCTATTGCTGGCCTGCAAGCGCCACCTGCCGAGAGGTAGGTTCTCTTAAGATCCAGATCGATCTTTCTATCCAGGACGTCTTTGAATGTGACTGCATCCTCTATTGGAAGTGTTACGTTAGTGTTAGGGAGGAGTCGACCACTGGAGGAGATATTAGTGGGTTGACGTTAGGCTCTTTAAGTGGATAGAGTTTTGATAATCTGTTGCTGAGGCCAGTTTTTTTCTCTGGCTTTTGCCACTCATCCTTAATTAGATCCTCAAGTTCCTCAATGAACGGGAAGTTCTCTGGGTCTTTTTTAAGATTTGGAAAGTATTTCCTCACTTTTTGAGGAGTTTCTTTTTCTTCCACCCAGTCGATCGCCTCTTTTACTGACTTCACGAATGGGTCGATCAATGAGAAGTTGAAGCCGGTGGATGCCTCTAGATCATCAGTGTCAGAGAGAGGGTCTGACGTCTTTGATGATGATGGGGCAGTGGATGAGGTACTTTGTATAGGTCGCTGGCTTCTGGCTCTGCGACTTGTGGTGATGGATCAATTGGTTCTCTTGCCTCTGTTTCTCTGTCCTTAGTTGCCTCAATGAAGCATGTGCGACAGGCCAGTTTGTCTGGAAGTGCTGTAGCACCGCAAATCCAGCAGGAGTTCCCGGGTGGACGGGAAGGCTGGGTGACAGGAGATTTCCTGCGCGCAGGGGATTTTTTGTGGTGGGAGCGACTATGCCTTGATCTTGATCGGCTTCTCCTGCGACTTGATCTGCTCCTTCTGCGACTTGAGCGACTTCTGCCGCGCTCTGAGCGACTCTGCCTGTGGCTTGAGCGGCTCCTTCTTGAAGGCTCCCCTCGTCTTGAATGTGACGATCTGGAAGACCTGGTGGGGCTGTTCAATTTAAACAGCATTAGTGAGGGCTCTCTTTTTCCTTCTCTTCATACTTACCCATCATCCCCTCTTACCTAGTAGGCTGGCGATGGTCTACCTGGGCAACGGTCTCCATGAAAGGTGATGAATCAACCTATAATTATATAGGTGGCTTAGCATGCATGGGATAGCAGATAGTAAACAAGCAAAGAAAAAAGCCATCATAGATCTTACCTGGGCGTGGAGATAGCAAGAGAGAGACAGGGTAGAACAGCTGGGTAGAGTAGCAAAAGAAATCCGGTCAAAATTCCCCCTTACAGGCTCAGGAGAGAAGAGACAAGAAAATGCTGACATTACAGCATTTTTAAACTTGCCGCCGTCCTGGGGTGATGATGTCACGCTCGAGCATGCTCAGATGCGCTCTGAGGCCTCCGACGCCATTTTGGAAGCTGGAAAGTGGGATGTCCTGACAAGCTGGAACTATGGAGACAGACAGGAGGGGAAGTTACCCACAGGTGCACAGAAAGGAGCTGGAGACCGCTGCGATCCATAAACCTGTTTAAGGTTTGTAATGTATTGTAACATACCCCTGAGACCATCAGAGTGGGGTTCCTTCCATTGAGCTCATTTAGAGGCTGTACAGGATAGGACTTCCACCCAGGAGAGGCTAGAACCTGGCTGGGGCGAATGTTTTAGGTAAGGGATGCATGTTTTCGGTCCTTGACAGGTGAGGAAAAAAAGGAGAATGCTGGGGCAGGGGCTCTCTCAGACTTTAATAGCTACGCGGTCCTATCAGGTTGCGGGGGCGGAGCCGCAACCCATAGGTGTATGCTGCCATGATGCGACAGGAAACATATATTATACAAGGGATTTCCAGTGCCCTGTGGCGTACCTGAAGTGACAGTAAAGCAGAAGCGGTTTGAAAAGTAGTTGTTAACCTAGCTATTGACAATATCATGTTTCACCATATAAAAAACGAGCATAAACGGACCGACGTTTGTTTTAACCTCTCGGCAGGCAGGTTGAGCTGTGCCAAGAGTCTGCGCACTCCTGGCAGTTACCGGCGGCTAACGGAAAGCTGCTTGTAATCGGGAGCTTTCCGATCATGTAAACAGCCAATCAAGGCGGTCACATGACCATAAGCCCCTCCCCACCACCCAGCATTCTAAACCCCTTAAAGGGCCACCAGGTGACAGCTCTAAGGGGTTAAAAAAGTAACTTGCTGGTATTTTCCCTCAGAGAAGTACATGTCACATGATTGCTCTCTGCCTCACATCGATGCACGGACCTGCCAGGGGGGGGGGGGGGGGGTCCAGTATCGGGTCATGTACGTCAGAATGAGAGCTTCCACGTTTTAATGGCAATGGAACGCAATTGGACCTGCCAGCAAATGCAATTTCCCCCTTTCCCAGCCAAGAGCAGTGTGATGTTATGCAGGAGGCATGGCTTTTTTTTTTTACTGACTACAGAAGATACAGGCGCGCTGTGCAAGAGCAAATGTAACTTCCGTGTGATGACACAACACGTAAACTGACCACTGTTGCGCTGAGCACTGGATCGGCTGCCATGCTACAATGGTCAGTTTACCTGTGGGAGGAGCAGCACAGGTTTCATCCAACTTGGTCTCATTCTCAAAGCTTCCATACACACATATTGCTAAGCCTGTACAATTCCGTCATTTGACGCCCCTTGCTCATTTTGCAGATCAGTAAGTGCCAGGTCACAAAGGGGTGGCTTCAAACTTGTCTCTGAAGCCACCCAGCACAGCGTGACTACTGTATAGAACTCAATGCAAACCGCTCCGAAGTCGCCCCAAAGTAGAACAGGAACCTTTTTCTAAGTCGGAGCGACTTGAGTCACTCCTTTTAGAATGGTTCCATTGTACTGAATGGAGCGCGACTTGTCAGGCGGCTAAGTGGCTTGACATGGCGCCCCTGTGTGAACCGGGAGAGGCTCTAATAGGCTTCAAAATAGAGTGGGATTGGGTCACAAAATAGAGAAGAATCTGCCAATTGCCATCTCCTGTCAATCACAGGCAAGCTGGACCTGATGGAGGAACTAGTTTTGGAGTTCCTCAACAGGCTGCGTCTACCTGATTCACAGCAGCTGCACCTACTGGGTGGTTGTAGCCTGGTGAGGAACTCTGAGACTACTTCCCCATCAGGTTGGCCTTGCATGTGATTTACAGCAGATGGCAGTGGGGTGGATTACAAAGCAGCTATTGGACTGAATTCCAAACCTTCATTAATGGCAATAGCAGGACACCAACTTCCGGTTTCAGTGATTCCATACATTAGTATGTATGATCGGGCTGCATCCACACTCATGGAGGAGAAAAGAGGCCACACCTAGAGTAAAACCACCAAACCATTACTTACAGAGGTAAAAGAAAATATAGCATGTCACAGCATGTACTGATGCCTCGCCTCTGGCCACACGGTGAGCACGCTGACATAACAGGTTAAGCCCCACCCAACATGTTTTGCCATCAAACAGCGTCATCCGGGGAACAGGAGCAAACACCAATGACACCTAATGCAGTTTATATTGGCTGGTCGAATTAGTATACCTAGACCAATTACCTAGGTCTAAGTATACTAATTCGGCCAGCGGTACTGAATTGATGTGCATTTTACATACGCTTGTGTTTTTTTTTTTTTTTATTGGAATATACTTTATTTAAAGCATTGTTTATTGTAATGAAAGTTTTGGCTCACTTGCACATGTCTGCTGAAGCTCTCCCAGGGTGGACAGAGACAAATCCCCTTCCATATCAGTCCCTTTTTAAGATTGTCCTTTTATGAAGAACTAGGTGAGTTTGGACAATACTTATTATTCTGTCTTTATCGAATCATTCTTTGATGGTTACTTTTCTTCTTCTTGCAAAGTTCTACAGCCAGGAACATGTGGTAATAAGTGGTGTATGACTCCTCGGAGAAGCCAAACTTTATGAAGCTGAAAGGTTTACCTTGCAGTGTGTTGCATTGATGTGCTCTTGCATGTTACTTTGAAAAAAGTTAGTGCCATCTGTAATTTTTTTCAGTGCAGCACAAGCACAATGTAGGGCAATGCTCTGGTGTAAACCACGTTTAGAGGGTACCATTCTTTTTTAAAAACTGTCCATTGGCAATGCGTTTGAAAGCGCACCCCAGTGCATCTGGTGTAAATCAGCCCTGTGGAAGGAGATTTCAGCGTAGACGGAGACAGATTCATGTACCTTTCTCTGACGGGTAAATGAATTTGGTCGCAAGCACCGTCACTTTCGGTGCTGAGTCCCAACAGAGTTCTAAAGGGTGTTCATGGCACCCTTTATGGATTCTTCAGAATATGCCTTGCTGAATTATTCATAAAACAGTAACAAGCAGTGATGGCGCACCCTTTTGAGCCAGAGTGCCCAAACTGCAACAGGTGTACAGAATGGCATGTCAGAGGTCATGTGAATGCATCGGGGGGGGGGGGTTACGAAAGAACTCCACTCACCCCATCATATATCCAATTTCCGGCAGGAGATCACACATGGTCCGCTACAGTAATGTCCCTTCTAGGAGTCCCCGCCCTCCCTGGCAGGTGCAGCGCCCCCTCCCCTCTCGCCTGTGCACCTTGCTCTGAGCCCCCAGCAATCCCCATCCTCCAGGGTTAGCAGTGACACCAAGCACTGCTCAGAATACACCAACCCGTCCAGCATCAGATTATGGAACCAAAGTCACTTACATGGTAAATCTCCATGCACCGTAAAACCGTTACCAGCGCACACTCTGCACCGAGCACAGCACTGCCACTTCCTCCCCACCCACCTGTTATATAGAGCTGGTGATGGCCATCAGCTGTAGTGAATCTCCTGGCCAGAGGATCTCCCTCTACCTGTGATCACCGGACTATACACTCCAGGGTTTTCAATCCACCCGCGTCTGTCTCAGCGTACCAATCACAGGCGGCCTGGCTAGAGGTCATGTGACCTAAGTAGCGATCCGGTAACTTAGCTCACGTGCCCACAGGGAGGGCTCTGTGTGCCAGCTGTGGCACGCCTGCCATAGGTTCGCCATCGCTGACCTATTGCAACAAAACAGGTAATAGGTAACATTTTCCAGAAGCAAAGCCCTCATTCACATGGGGTGCATCAATGCATACACTCAAGTGAGGGCTGTGTTTACCAGCATGGGGATACACAGGTGTTCCATGCATCCCTGTCCCATTAAGGTTTATTGTGACCCAGCTGCTGCTCCCAATTTGACATCCATGGAGGTGCAGACAGTGTGCGTTCAGGGCCATGCTCCCGCACCTGCAGGGGTGTCAAATTGGGAGAAGTGGCTGTGTCTGTTCAACTGCTGGGTCCCAACAGACATCAGTGAAACTGCCTGATTGAAGATGCATGTCCCTCACACGGGTGTACGCATTGATACGACCCATTTGAATAAAGCCCAACTGAAAACACTTGAAGCATGAATCACATAAAACCCATTGTAGTCCTCGCTGTACTGTGCCCTGTGTTCTCAGTCTGGGTGGATGCTTTCTGTTCTGTGACCAACAATAACAGAGACTGCAATGTCTTAGCTATGAGAAGTATAGGCAGATGGTTTTCCAATGTGTGGTTATTCCAGCATAACCCGTGTGAGTCTCCTTCCCCCTGCTAAAGTCACAGAACTAGAGCAAAAGCTGTGTGGTTTCACTGGTTGTTTAGACAGAGAACTAAATTCTGGTGATCTTACCGTCCACATCTAATCCTATCAACATGGGGAAAATGGCCACAACATGACCTTTGGTGTCTGGAAGAATACTTGTTTAATGAGGTGGTCTTTCTTACATCGAGGTTGAATCAGACACTTGTCTGAATATTTATCAGGGAAAATCAACAGGTTCACGTAAAGCTGAACTACAGACAAACCGCTATTACATCTGCTATTTTATCTGCTAAAGAATTTGTATTTCTAACCATTCTGTCCTGAGATTTTAATGGTTTTAACCCACAGTACAGCCCTGTCTAGCAGAGCCTTTCTCTACTGCAGTTTTAAATCTTCAAGACTTACATTCGAAAAAAGATAAAATAAACCATAAGTGCATCTAAAATGCTAATGCTTAAATCAAGTGATATATACAGTCTCTGAGATTAAAGTCCATCAAAATAGTGCCAAAACAATCAATCCTCCGCCATTAGATTTTGATTGGACGTACCAGATGTGTCTAAAAGTTTGGTGAATGGTACCAGAAAACAAACAAAACAGAAGATACAAACAAATTACCTTAATTGGCCTTCAAAATAATCGTCGTTCTTCACAACACACTTTTGGTAACATTTATAAAGCTTCTGGAAAAGTCAGCAAAGGCACTCTTTAGGAATCGATCACAGAACCGCTGTCACATCCTTGGATGATTCCATTGTTGTCGAAGAAGGCGATCAACATTGTCTTGATCTTGGACTTTTGCAGTCAACTCTTTTTGGGTTGCGGGGAAGACAATGAGCACCATTCCATCAATTGCTGCTTGGATTCCCGGATCCGTGACGTCAGCATGTAAGCTCCGCCTGGACACATTTTGTCAATTGAGACGTCTTCAGGTTTATTTGATTACTTTTTGATTGTAAGTCTTGCCACAATTTTTTGTTTTTATCTGCTTGTTTCTTGGCGAGTCCATGTGAACGCAGTACATATGGGTTGAATACCTCTATACCTACTATATGAGCATCCCTGAAGAAGACTGTAAACCCTCATTCTTGAAACACATCTGATGTCTCATTACATTAATAGGTTTTGGATAAAAGCACAGACGCCAATCTAAGTGCAGTATAAGAGTGGATTTATTGCACAAATAGATAAAAGTACTCACAAAAGTAAAGTATTATCAGGCATGGTATAAAAGCAGGGTGTAGTGGGTACATCTGTAGGTCTCCTCGCTGGTGGCTCAGAGCGGGCCGCGCTGGTGGTTGCCGACGCTTCCTGAATCTGGACTGCACAGGGAGCCAAGGGTTGACATCACTTCCGGGACACGATTGACCAATAGGCGAGGCATTTACGGAGCATGCGCTCCTTCTTCAGGCCTAACAGGGGCCATGTTGAGTGTGGGCTTTTAAGCACTGTTGCCGCTGCTGCTGGGTCATAAAGTCCGGCGGCTCTGAGTGTGTATATTGCTGGCCATAGCAGTATACAGAAACATAGATCTACCTGACTAATTTGCTTCAATAAACATTGTACAAGAACTATGATAGAAACTATGTTAATACCATTATAGGAAATGTTTTAAAAAAGGGCATTTAAAAACAATGCAAATGATTGAAAACCATGAAAATTACCAAAACCGATAAAAATTGATATGTGAGTGTGTGATACATCATGAGTAAGAAATGGAGTTAATTGAGAGTGTTAATGTTGCGATAAGTTGTAATAGTGGGATCGTAAATTGATGAGATTGATTATATATGATATAATAATGAAAAATGAGTAATAAATAATACAGGTGAAAAAAAGGGAAATATTATTGGGAATAATGAATGGAAAAATGGATATATGGAGAAATGATAAAATGATAAACAGATGCGATAATGAAATGATAAATAATAAAAATAATAATAATAAAGTAATAAGATAATATAATCTAATATGAAAATACGAAAAAATGATGAAAAAATAATAATGTAAAAAATTATGAAGAAAATTAAATGAATGAAAAATTGGTGAAAAAATGATGGAAAAAAAATAAAAAATAGTGAATAATGAAAATTAATAACTGAAACCCTAAAATGCAAGAGAAAATAAAAAGAATGTAAAAATAAAAATGAAAATAGAAATAATAATAGTAATAACGGAGTGGACCGCAACCAAATGGGAGAATTTCTATGTTATATGAAGTAGTACTCTAACAATAAACTAATAATTATTACCATAATTATAAGTACTTACTTTAGTGGATGTGTAAACTGGAAAAAAGGGAAGAGAAATGAGTGAGAAATGTAATTATAATTTGGAATGGATTATTGTGCCAGATATATTTGGCTTCCCATGGTGAGGTTGGCATAGCTCGGGGCAACATTTGCCCCCTTAGCTGTGCTCATCAACTGTAGATAGAATTCACCATCGAATTCAAAATAGTTATGTGTCAAATAGAATTCTGTAGCATCCAAAATAAATTTGGCCTGCTCGGGGTTGAGTAAGGGATCATTGGAAAGGAAACTAGCTGTAGCTCAGAGACCTATAGAATGCAGAATCGACAAATGGAACGTATAGTGGCCAAACATTGGTCCATTCTGCTTGAAGACCCACTATCCCTGCCAAACCTACATTTTCGTATAGAAAAGCCAGCAATGTAAAAAACTTGATAGTCCCCAGTAAGTTTAAATCCCACTCCACCTCACCGTCGCCAACTCTATGCCTTATTCCCCTAGTAGGCATGTACCAGTGCCGCAAGGCACTGTGTTTAACATGTAAACATGTCAACCATGGCCAAAAGCAATTTAAGGCGAAAGGCAAAAAAAATCTGATTTCTAGCTTCTTCAATTGCACCACAGAATTTTTTGTCTATTGTCTTGTTTGTCCTTGTGGTCTTCACTATGTTGGGAAAACCATAATAATATAACCAAATCATTGGCTGAAATCTACTGACAAACTCATGTGTCCAATCACAGCATGGGTCAGCAGGGTCGCGTGCACGCGCATTGCCAAACCAGGAAGTACACCGTGACATACGGGTACGTCGCGGTGGCTGGTTGTGCACCCCCGCTCTCAGAATATCTAATGTCACTGCGTCGGGAAACAGCTAAAGTGCGTTCCTTGCATTAGGGTAAAAAATATTTAGACAAAGGGTAATGCCGCGTACACATGACCGGTTTTGCCGTCGGAATAAACTCCGAAGGTTTCTCCGACGGAATTCCATTCAAGTGGTCTTGCCTACACACGGTCAAACCAAAGTCTGACCGTCCAGAACAAGGTCACGTGCAACACGTATGATGGGACTAGAAAAAGGAGGTTCAATAGCCAGTAGCCAATAGCTTCCGTCTCGTTCTTGCTTTAGAGCATGCGTCGTTTTTGGTCCATCGGAACAGCATACAGACAAGCGGTTTTCCCTATAGGAATTGGTTCCGTCGGAAATATTTAGAATATGTTCCAATTCTAGGTCCGTCAGAATTTTCGATAAAAAACAAGTCCGATGAGGCATACATACGATCGGAATAGATGATGAAAAGCTTCCGTCGGACTTTCTCTGTCAGACATTCTGCTCGTGTGTATGCGGTTTAACAGTAACTATCAGCACAAATACAGGTGGATATGAATAAGAAAAATCACAGTCCATCAATCAGGGACCTCCAGACGGACTCCACACATTTTTACAGATGAGCCTTCTATGTATTTACCTCTTGTAAGTGAGTCTCTGTTTCTTTGCTATTAAAGCAGCTTTTAATATTTAATATTAAACTCAGGTGGCGCTTCCTGGTTTCTCCTCTTTGTCTAAAAATGTTTAGGTATCAGCAGCCACCTCAACCCCCCTCCCCCCCACCCCCCTAATTTTTTTACTTACCTGAGCCCTCGTTTGATCCAGCGCTGTGCATGTCTGCAGCTCTTCCCTCCCCTCACTTCTGGGTCTCACTGACTTTGCTGAGGCATCAGGAACCATTGGCTCCCAGTGCTGTCGATCAAAGCCAGTAGCGGGGGACGGGGCCGAGTCCCGCTGTCTGTGTCAATGGAGGGGCTCGGAAGTGAGAGCGTATGAGTGCCCCCATATGTGTGCACTGAACAGAGAGAAGGGGCGGTGGACCTGAGAAGAGGATATTGGGGGCTGCTCTGTTTCATTGCATGGAGCAGGTAAGTGTAGACCTTTGTTATTTAAAAAAATTAAAATAAATGACCTTTTCAATCACTTTCAAGAAACACATTGGGGTTGATTTACTAAAACGGGAGAGTGCAAAAGCTGGTCCAGCTCTACATAGAAACCAATCAGCTTCCAGGTTTTGTTGTCAAAGCTTAATTCAACAAGCTGACGTTAGAAGCTGATTGGCTACCATGCAGAGCTGCCCCAGATTCTGGGTGCTCTAGTTTTAGTAAATCGGCCCCAATGAGCATTATTTCCTATTAAAACCATCTTCTCCTTTTTTGCCTGGAACTCAGCTTTAAGTCGGCATTTTAAAGCCAGCTCAGTCCTGGGCTCCTCATCGGTTATGAAACCTGTAATGAGCTTAGCAGTTGTTTTAAATTTCACCGAATAGTTTTTTAAGCATTGTTCTACCCCATCATAAACCGTATCTGTGGATTCCGCCGTGTCTATTAAGCTGTGTCTGGCAGGCTCTGCGCGCTCTTCCAGCCGTTTATTTTGAGTCATAATGAAGTGGTAATACAGCCGTGAATTCCTGGAATTTATATTGCAGCACAATGACTGGTTATTAAACCTGAAATAGTAGAAAAGGAGAGTGAACAATCGCTCCATGTACAGTCTACAAACTCCGTCTTCCAGTTTACTGGCAAACTTTACAGCTCTGACTGCTGGACCATTTTCTAGTTGGAACCTGGTGCTTGGAGGGTTATTAACGTGTTCAGCCTCAGTATTACTCTATTGTATGTATTTCCAAAGTCCTTCTGTTAGATCCTGCTGATTCTATTCCCATTTTCATGGATTAAAAAATTTACAGCATTAGTAAAAGCTGAACTCCAGGCAAGCAGCTAAAATTACAGATGAAATACATATTAGACCTCGTTCACACGGTTGTACTTAATGCGGTATTTAACCAAAGACGAAAAATCGAATATATTGCAGCTTACCCATCATTAGATGTGGTGGCTGCATTTGTTTTGTTCTTATATCCCTTTATCCCTCTGTTTTCGGCAAACAAACCCCCCCAGGTCTGCACTCACCGCTCCACGGCACGGTCCCCGCACTCACCGCTCCACGGCACGGTCCCCGCACTCACCTCTCCACGGCACGGTCCCCGCACTCACCGCTCCACGGCACGGTCCCCGCACTTACCGCTTCATGCCGCGGTCCCTGCACTCGCTGCTCCATGACACGGTCCCCGCACTCACCTCTCCACGGCATGGTCCCCGCACTCACCTATCCATGGCACGGTCCCCGCACTCACCGCTCCACGGCATGGTCCCCGCACTCACCGCTCCACGGCACGGTCCCCGCACTCACCGCTCCACGGCACGGTCCCCGCACCCACCGCTCCACGGCACGGTCCCCGCACCCACCGCTCCACGGCACGATCCCCCCACTTACCGCTCCACGACACGGTTCCCGCACTCACTGCTCCCTGGCACGATTCCCACACTCACTGCTCCACGGCACGGTTCCTCCACTCACTGCTCCACAGCATGGTTCCCGCACTCACCTCTCCATGGGACGGTCCCCGCACCCACCACTCCACTATACAGTCCCCACACTTACCGCTCCACGGCACGGTCCCCGCACTTACTGCTCCATTGCGCGTTCCCCGCACTCACCTCTCCACGGCACAGTCCCCGCACTCACCTCTCCATGGCACAGTCCCCGCACTCACCGCTCCACGGCACGGTCCCCGCACTCACCTCTCCACGGCACGGTCCCCGCACTCACCGCTCCACGGCACGGTCCCCGCACTTACCGCTTCATGCCGCGGTCCCTGCACTCGCTGCTCCATGACACGGTCCCCGCACTCACCTCTCCACGGCATGGTCCCCGCACTCACCTATCCATGGCACGGTCCCCGCACTCACCGCTCCACGGCATGGTCCCCGCACTCACCGCTCCACGGCACGGTCCCCGCACTCACCGCTCCACGGCACAGTCCCCGCACCCACCGCTCCACGGCACGGTCCCCGCACCCACCGCTCCACGGCACGATCCCCCCACTTACCGCTCCACGACACGGTTCCCGCACTCACTGCTCCCTGGCACGATTCCCACACTCACTGCTCCACGGCACGGTTCCTCCACTCACTGCTCCACAGCATGGTTCCCGCACTCACCTCTCCATGGGACGGTCCCCGCACCCACCACTCCACTATACAGTCCCCACACTTACCGCTCCACGGCACGGTCCCCGCACTTACTGCTCCATTGCGCGTTCCCCGCACTCACCTCTCCACGGCACAGTCCCCGCACTCACCTCTCCATGGCACAGTCCCCGCACTCACCGCTCCACGGCACGGTCCCCGCACTCACCTCTCCACGGCACGGTCCCCGCACTCACCGCTCCACGGCACGGTCCCCGCACTTACCGCTTCATGCCGCGGTCCCTGCACTCGCTGCTCCATGACACGGTCCCCGCACTCACCTCTCCACGGCATGGTCCCCGCACTCACCTATCCATGGCACGGTCCCCGCACTCACCGCTCCACGGCATGGTCCCCGCACTCACCGCTCCACGGCACGGTCCCCGCACTCACCGCTCCACGGCACGGTCCCCGCACCCACCGCTCCACGGCACGGTCCCCGCACCCACCGCTCCACGGCACGATCCCCCCACTTACCGCTCCACGACACGGTTCCCGCACTCACTGCTCCCTGGCACGATTCCCACACTCACTGCTCCACGGCACGGTTCCTCCACTCACTGCTCCACAGCATGGTTCCCGCACTCACCTCTCCATGGGACGGTCCCCGCACCCACCACTCCACTATACAGTCCCCACACTTACCGCTCCACGGCACGGTCCCCGCACTTACTGCTCCATTGCGCGGTCCCCGCACTCACCTCTCCACGGCACAGTCCCCGCACTCACCTCTCCATGGCACAGTCCCTGCACTCACCGCTCCGCGGCACGGTCCCCGCACTTACCGCTTCATGCCGCGGTCCCTGCACTCGCCGCTCCACGACACGGTCCCCGCACTCACCTCTCCACGGCACGGTCCCCGCACTCACCTATCCACGGCACAGTCCCCGCACTCACCGCTCCACGGCACGGTCCCCGCACTCACCCCTCCACGGCACGGTCCCCGCACTCACCGCTCCACGGCACGGTCCCCGCACCCACCGCTCCACGGCACGATGCCCCCACTCACTGCTCCACGGCACGGTTCCTCCACTCACTGCTCCACAGCATGGTTCCCGCACTCACCTCTCCATGGGACGGTCCCCGCACCCACCACTCCACTATACAGTCCCCACACTTACCGCTCCACGTCACGGTCCCTGCACTCACCGCTCCACGGTACATTTCCCCCGCACTCACCGCTAAAGAGAACACAGGTTCTACTCTGCTGGCAAAAGACAGGATTTTTAGTTTCTATCATTTTTTTACATTACTTTTTTTCTTAAAGACCTGGCATCAGCCAAAAATACAATCGCAAACCAAAAGTTTCATCACCTGAAGTCACAGTATGGCCAAATCATTTGGATCATCAATATACTGTACATGGTAAATTAATTAGTTATTGGGGTGACCCAACTACCAAGTCATTGTCAACTTGGTTATTACCAAAAGGGACAAATGGATAATATATATCTTAGAACAAGAAAAGAAAGAAGGGGTAAAGAAAGGAAAATATGAGGGGTGGTAAGGGTACCAGTGGAAAGTAATGGAGGAACAATGGGACTGAAAGAAACTCCCCTAAACCAGCCAGGGATTAACTACAGGGTGTTAAATTGTCAAAGAACAATGAAAACCTTGTGGAAGGTAGTGAGCTATCCACGAGTCCCAAACTATTCTGACATTTTTCATTGAGTCCTCTAGTGTGGCTGCCATTTTTTCGTTGCTCAGATACCAAATACCAGGCCACCAAATCTAAGGACTAGTAAGCTGCAAAATATAAAATTTTTTGTATTTAACTTTAGATGCACTTTAATGACCCCATTTTGTTCTTGTTATAAGATATCATTTTTCTCCAGGTGCAGAGCAACACCTGTGTGTCAGCCTTTGCCAACCTGTACCTGGGGGTATGGAAATGCAGACTTTTTGGTAATAAATCAGCATCAGATGCATACTTTGGCAAGGCATATGTATTTTGATGATTTATTTATTTCTTTTTTCTTGCTAAGGTTCAATGTCTGAATAAGAGATTGTTGTGAGATTTCCAAATTGTAAATAAGGGGTAGAGAACCTCGGCCCTTCAGCTGTGGTGAAACTACAAGTCCCATGAGACGTTACAAGACCCTGACAACCACAGGCATGACTCCTAGAGGCAGAGGCATGATGGGATTTGTAGTTTCAGCACAGCTGTAGGGTCAAGGTTGCCTACCCCTGTTGTAAATGCTTGAAATTAAAAATCACATTGAGTTAAAAGAACATGTTTTTTTTCCAGATTTGGATATATTCATGAGGGACAACCTTTATTTAGAGGCAGCTACCAATAGTTTTTTTTTGTATGGGAAGATTGTACTCCAGGTGATAAGAGACACCCCTTTGGTCAATGTGTGAAGGTATAATGGAATTGTTCAAAGGATCATGCATTTGAGTTTTATTTATTGTGATAAAATTCCTCACTGAATCAATATTTATTCATGGGGCCCTATCTAGGTTATTTAAAATATTTTAATGTAATTCAATAAAAAGATGTTTTATGTTTTAAGAAGAACTCGGTGAAAACGTTTTTTTCCCGTGCAGTGGAGCTGGGCCCGCACTGCTAGGGTTAACTGCTCGTTTTGTCTAGGGGTGCTCCGAAAGGCTATACTTACCTGATCCTTCGATCTTCCGAAAAACCATACTCCCCCACCTCCAATGGTGGTCTGTTCCCGCTGTCCTCCAGTCCAAAGCTGGTCTATGGACTGGACTGGACTAGGGTCCTCTGATTGCTCTTGTATTGGATTTTTATGTAACTGTACATTAGCCTTCCATTTTGTAAAGCACGCAGAAACTGTTGGTGATATATTAATCCTGTATACAGTAATAATAACAAAAACTTAATAATCTCATTAATCTTAGTAAACAATCCCCCCACCAAGGGATCCCTACTAGTTCTCCGTAGACCAGGTATAAGCATTTCGCTGTATTTACCCACTTAGCGACTGCCCACTGTAGATTTCCTGCAGCAGGGCGTATCTTCTATGTGATCTGACTGTCCTTGGTCTGGGGTGCGCACCGCCGGCGACCGACTCCCGCTATGATTGGACACAGCGTGAGCCAATCAGCGGGTCCGGCGGACACAATGTTCGCTGGGACCTGCTGATCGTTAAGGAGAAAGGCAGAACGGCAGTCTGTGAGAGGGGAATGTGCTGGTCTTGTGTTCCTGCTAAGCAGGAACACGGATCTTTACCTTCCCCCAGTCAAAGCACCACAGTTAGCAATCACTTATAGGAAACACATTTGACCCGTTGATCTCCCCTGATGTTAACCCCTTCCCTGCCAGTGTCATTAGTACAGTGACCGTGCATATCTTTTAGCACTGATCACTGTATTAGTGTCACTGGTCCCCAAAAAGTGTCAAAAGTGTTATAGGGCGTACACACGGTCGGACTTTGTTCGGACATTCCGACAACAAAATCCTAGGATTTTTTCCGACGGATGTTGGCTCAAACTTGTCTTGCATACACACGGTCACACAAAGTTGTCGGAAAATTCGATCATTCTGAACGCGGTGACGTAAAACACGTACGTCGGGACTATAAACGGGGCAGTAGCCAATAGCTTTCATCTCTTTATTTATTCTGAGCATGCGTGGCACTTTGTGCGTCGGATTTGTCTACACACGATCGGAATTTCCGACAACGGATTTTGTTGTCGGAAAATTTTATCTCCTGCTGTCCAACTTTGTGTGTCGGGAAATCCGATGGAAAATGTCCGATGGCGCCCACACACGGTCGGAATTTCCGACAACACGCTCCGATCGGACATTGTCCATCGGAAAATCCGACCGTGTGTACGGGGCATAAGTGTCTGATTTTGTCCACCACAATATGGCAGTCCCACTATAAGTCGCTGATCACCACCATTACTAGTAAAAAAGAAAAATGAAAAAAAAAAATAGATAAAGATATCCCATATTTTGTAGACACTATAACTTTTGTGCAAACTAATCAATATACACGTATTGGGATTTTTTTTTTTTTTACCAAAAATATGTAGCAGAATACATATTGGCCTAAATTGATGAAGAAATTACATTTTTGTAATTTTTTTTTTTTTATTGGGAATGTTTTATAGCAGAAAGTAAAAAAAATATATACAGTGCCTTGCGAAAGTATTCGGCCCCCTTGAACTTTTCAACCTTTTGCCACATTTCAGGCTTCAAACATAAAGATATAAAATTTTTATTTTTTGTGAAGAATCACCAACAAGTGGGACACAATTGTGAAGTGGAACGAAATCTATTGGATTGTTGAAACTTTTTTAACTAATAAAAAAATGAAAAGTGGGGCGTGCAAAATTATTCGGCCCCCTTGTGTTAATACTTTGTAGAGCCACCTTTTGCTGCGATTACAGCTCCAAGTCGCTTGGGGTATGTCTCTATCAGTTTTGCACATCGAGAGACTGAAATTCTTGCCCATTCTTCCTTGCAAAACAGCTCGAGCTCAGTGAGGTTGGATGGAGAGCGTTTGTGAACAGCAGTTTTCAGCTCTTTCCACAGATTCTCGATTGGATTCAGGTCTGGACTTTGACTTGGCCATTCTAACACCTGGATACGTTTATTTGTGAACCATTCCTTTGTAGATTTTGCTGTATGTTTGGAATCATTGTCTTGTTGGAAGATAAATCTCCGTCCCAGTTTCAGGTCTTTTGCAGACTCCAACAGGTTTTCATCCAGAATGGTCCTGTATTTGGCTGCATCCATCTTCCCCTCAATTTTAACCATCTTCCCTGTCCCTGCTGAAGAAAAGCAGGCCCAAACCATGATGCTGCCACCACCATGTTTGACAGTGGGGATGGTGTGTTGAGTGTGATGAGCTGTGTTGCTTTTACGCCAAACATATCGTTTTGCATTGTGGCCAAAAAGTTTGATTTTGGTTTCATCGGACCAGAGCACCTTCTTCCACATGTTTGGTGTGTCTCCCAGGTGGCTTGTGGCAAACTTTAGACGAGACTTTTTATGGATATCTTTGAGAAATGGCTTTCTTCTTGCCACTCTTCCATAAAGGCCAGATTTGTGCAGTGTACGACTGATTGTTGTCCTATGGACAGACTCTCCCACCTCAGCTGTAGTTCTCTGCAGTTCATCCAGAGTGATCATGGGCCTCTTGGCTGCATCTCTGATCAGTCTTCTCCTTGTCTGAGCTGAAAGTTTAGAGGGACAGCCAGGTCTTGGTAGATTTGCAGTGGTCTGATACTCCTTCCATTTCAAAATGATCGCTTGCACAGTGCTCCTTGGGATGTTTAAAGCTTGGGAAATCATTTGTATCCAAATCCGGCTTTAAACTTCTACACAACAGTATTACGGACCTGCCTGGTGTGTTCCTTGGTCTTCATTATGCTCTCTGCGCTTTCAACAGAACCCTGAGACTATCACAGAGCAGGTGCATTTATACAGAGACTTGATTACACACAGGTGGATTCTATTTATCACCATCAGTCATTTAGGACAACATTGGATCATTCAGAGATCCTCGCTGAACTTCTGGAGTGAGTTTGCTGCACTGAAAGTAAAGGGGCCGAATAATTTTGCACGCACCACTTTTCAGTTTTTTATTTGCTAAAAAAGTTTAAAATATCCAATAGATTTCGTTCCACTTCACAATTGTGTCCCACTTGTTGGTGATTCTTCACAAAAAATTAAAATTTTATATCTTTATGTTTGAAGCCTGAAATGTGGCAAAAGGTTGAAAAGTTCAAGGGGGCCGAATACTTTTGCAAGGCACTGTATATATATTTTTTTCAAAATTGTTGGTCTTTTTTTGTATATAGTGCAAAAAATAAAAACCGCAGAGGTGATCAAATACCACCAAAAGAAAGCTCTATTTGTGGGAAAAAAAGGACATACATTTTTTTTTGGGTACAGTGTCGCACACGCAATTGTCAGTTAAAGTAACGCAGTGCCGTATTGCAAAAATTGGCCTGGTCATGAAGGGGGTAAAAGCTTCCGGAGGTGAAGTGATTAGGTTGTGAGGAACTAGGGATTTTTTTCTAGAGGTATATCATTGCCATTGGGTATTGGGGACTTTAATTTGCGGGTACTGATTAAGGATTGTGTATATACAGAAGTCCATAGGGTTTTTTTTCTGTTTAAATACATTTTTATTGAACATATAACATATATTGTAATGTACAATTACAATTGTTTAACAGGTATTCCATCTCATAGGGATACGCATTTCAATATACAACCATTGTAAGAAAATGACAAGAAATAAGACAATAAAAGTATCTGCGTTCAATTACTGTAGTTGCTGCCCCTCAAAATGTACAAAGACTCCTCTCACCCTTGAGGCGGGGCAATAAAGTGTGAAACCCATAGGTTTCAAATATAGGTAAACTACACTCGTCTCTAAGTGCCGGTTCACACAGGGGCGATGCCAAACATCGCACAGACATTGCATGTAATTCGCAGCGCACTGCCGTTCACATTACATGCGATGTCTGTGTGGTGCGATATCAGCCATAGAGATAGTATGGCTGATATCGCACCGCATTCGGTGCAAACACGCACAGGACCCTTTTTTCTGTTCGGACCAGAATCGGATCGCATGTGTGTTCACACATATGCAAACCCGATTCATGTCCGAACTGTCAGTTCGCAGTGCGATATGCAAGCTGAACTGGGGGTGTCGTTAACAATGTATTGACACTCCCCAGCAAATCGCATATAGCAGTGTGAACTGACATGCGATGCGGGAACACGCAGTGGATTCGCAGTGTTCTCGCATCGCACCAGTGTGAACCGGCACTAAGGGAATGACCATGTATCCTTAGGATGCTAACAGGAAACCCCATAGTATGGAGGTACCAACTGTGAAATTAGAAGTTTTTTTAACGCCTAAAATTATACAAGAGGGAAAAGCAAGGAACATGTAGTTATACAATTATAGTATATATATATATATATATATATATATATATATGTGTGTGTGTGTGTGTGTGTGTGTGTGTGTGTGTGTGTGTGTATATATATATATATATATATATATATATAATATTATGTACAAAAATCAAGCATCAAGCAACTGTGCAGTTTCAAGCAAGACAATGCTCTTTCTCAAGGAAAGAGAATTGTCTTGCTTGAAACCATACAGTTGCTTTATTTTTGCACATGAATGGATATGGATTTTATGAAGTAAATTAATTTGCAGCATTTGGATATCTTATCCTTTTTTAGATATCATTTTATTTATATATATATATATATATATATATATATATATATATATATATATATATATATATATATATATATATATGTATGTATGTATATGTGTATATATATATATACACATATATGGGAGTGGGAGTAAACAATGCCCCATCATTGGTATCATGGGGAGAAATAGTGCCCTGTTGTTTGTATTATTGGGAGGAATAGTGCCTCATCATTGGTGTTAGTGCAAGGAATAGTGCTCCATCACTGGTATCAGTGGGAGGAATATTGTTCCATCATTGGTGTCAGTGGGAAGAAAAATTCCCCCATCATTGATATCAATCAAAGAAATAGTGCCCCATCATTGGTGTCAGTGGGAGTAATAGTGCCCCATCATTGGTATCAGTAGGAGGAATAGTGCCTCATTATTGGTGTCAGTGGGAACAATAGTGCCCCATCATTGGTGTCAGTGGGAGGAATAGTGCCCCATCATTGGTGTCAGTGGGAGGAATAGTGCCCCATCATTGGTGTCAGTGGGAGGAATAGTGCCCCATCATTGATGTCAGTGGGAGGAATAGTGCCTCATCATTGGTGTCAGTGGGAGGAATAGTGCCCCATCATTGGTGTCAGTGGGAGGAATAGTGCCCCACCCATCATTGGAGCACAGGTGTGTCAGGAGGAAGCTGTCTCTCTGGAGCTGCTGCTGATCCGTGTGAGAGGGAACTGGTGAGGAAATCTATCCCAGCTCTCCTGGCCCCTTTCTGGGGAAGCCATGGAGTCCAGCAGGGCCTCTCCTGCTGGAAGCTCACAGCCATCTCCTGGGCCGTCGGGTGACATGCCTGCCCCTGTACAAGCTGATCTCTCTACCCCTGGTGGGGATGAAGGTTCCGAAGCCATTCGGGAGCGAGTGGTGGCCGGGATTAAGGTCCTAAATAGGGAGAGGGATAAGCTTTACAAGCTACGAGCGGAGCTGAAGCGTCTGCGAAGGCAGCGGGAGGGCTTACACAGCCAGAAGCGTGGATCCATGGATCCGGAGATCCAGTTGGCCAAAGTCCGTGTGGACCATCAGGAGACCATTGTGGCCATGATGGAAGGCAGAGATGGGCCATTTAAGGAGAAGTTTGGAAATGACAGGAGGTTTGGAAGAATGACAAAGATGGAGGTGGAGGAGGAGACCCCCAGTTCTGACCCCCTGCCCCCTCAGGGAGAGGTAAGCAGCCCCATGCCTTCCCAGGACTCAGGAGGCATGCTCAGGGCCATCCAGGTAATGGAGTCTCCTATGCGGAGGAATCAGTTAATGTTTAATGAAGAGGACATTACTGATGATGTACCTGATAAGGTAAAGACTGCCAAGTCCCATGTTGTGGATAAGACTGTTTTTGTGCCTTTCAACACTGACAATGTGCCTAATGACAATCAGGCTGCTGATCCTGTGTGCAGCAATGTTGTGCTTGCTGATGCTGCAATGCAGCAAGAGTTACTTTTAAAAAATGTCATTTCTGTAGAAGAACCACAGGTGTCAGCAGAGCCCATTAACCCTTCTTTAGGTGAGTCCAAAGCTGTTTGCCCCACTGCTGCTGAGGACTCTACAGCGCAGCATCAGGAGACAGCTGGTATTGCAGCAGAAACTGTGACCTTTCCTGATGGGAAATTGAATATTGCTGTGACTGATAACAATCACCCCAGTATCAGTGTGATGGACAATCGTCCTGCTATGGATTCTGCCAGTTCAGTTCAGACAGTTGATAATGATGTACAGACTGCTATGACTTCAGTGTGGGGCCTTGGCCCTGAAAAACTTACCTTTGCTCAGGTGGTACGCTCTGCTCCTGGTAGCTCTGCCCCCAAGCGGGGTTTTCCCCTACAGGCTACCACTTTGAGCACCCCAGGATCTGGTCTTGGGTCTCTGGCTTCTGCTGGGGGTCCCAGACGTAATGTTGTTATTCTGAAATGGGAAGGTGGTGCGATCCCTCCAGCACGGCGTGCAGTGGTGGATTTGATTTTAGAGATGGGTTTTGGGGCAAATGATCTGTATGCCTTTATACATGTTGCTGGGACACGGGATTATACAGTTAGCTTCACCAGGCCAGAGGGTCTTGACCTGTTCTGGGAGAGATATGAGGCTCGTTGCAGGTCAAGACCTGAATGGGAAGGTCTGGCCCCAGTTGCAGTTTCTCAGAGGTCTACAGTAAAAAAAATCACAATTATCCTCACTAATGAGAGTGTCCCTGCCCGGGATCTAGAGGTTTGGTTAAGGAACTATGGGGAGGTTTTGACCAAGCCCAATAAAATCCTTGATGAGCGTAACATCTGGACTGGGGGTTGGTCGGTTACAGTCAGGTTGGCCAGGGATGGGAATGTTGTCCGTCACCTGCCCTCCTCAGCTTTTATAGGGAGGGATAGGATGACTGTTTTTTACCCTGGTCAGCCGAAGCTGTGTCACCGCTGTGGAGAAAAGGGGCATTTGAGTTCCTCCTGTTCAGCCTTGATATGTTCAGTGTGTCGGGGTCAGGGTCATATGGCTAAGGACTGCACCGAAATGATCAGGTGCAACCTGTGCCTGCGCCTTGGCCACCCCTACAGCAGATGTCCTGAAGCCTGGCACAATATGGAGAAGGAGGTAATAGATGACATGTCAAGGCTGGACAGGATGGAGGGTGAGGCCCCTGGTGTACCATCCTCCTCTGCGGTGACTGACTCCCCTGGTCCTGCTCAGGATCCCTCTCCAGTTCCTGTGGCCACCCCTCATGTGTCTGTAAGTATTCCTTCTGTATCTGTCTCCCCCCAGCCTACTGTATCCCCTCCTCTTGTGTCAGAACCTTCCAAGTCTGTGCCCCCTGAGTCAGTTACCCCCCAGGAGTCTACCCCTTCTAAGTCTGATTCAAAGGGAGCACCCCCCCCCACCAGCAGTGGTAGTGGGTACTAAAAAGGTTGCTTCTTCCTCTGTAAAGAAGTCTTCTGTAAAGACTTCACAGAAAAAAGTAAGAGATGAGGGCATCTCTGAAGCTGACCTGCAGTACCTGGAGGAGAGAAGGAAGGTTGGGAAGCGGAAGAAGCAGTTGGTGAGGACAGAACAGGCTCCAGTGCCTGTCTCCAACCGGTATAGGTCCTCTAATTGGGATATCTCTTCATCTGGAGCTTCTTCGGAGCGAAGTTCTGATTCCGAAATGGAGTTTGAGGCGGCCTCAAGAAAGAGAGAGGCTTCTGGTGATGAGCAGCAGAGGGGAGCTAAGAAGCAAACCACCCAATAACCCAAATGGCGGTTCCCCCTCCGTTAAAAGTGGTGACAATAAATGTCGCCAGCATTAAGTCAGTAAGAGCTCGTTCTATGGCCTTCTTTTTGTTCAGCCAATTAGATGCTGAAATTTTATTTTTGCAAGAGACTAGGCTCACCTCCTTGGCAGATATTCATATGGCCAAGAGAGAGTGGAGGTATGGTCCATCTTACTGGTCTCTTGCGGCCGAGCCTTACGGCGGTGTGGCGGTGTTGTTTAAAACCGGCATGGTAACTGTCCGGCGGGTTATTGAGGTGGAGATTGGGAGATGTATGGTCTTAGACGTCCTTGTGGGAGGGCAGGACCTGCGCCTAATTAATGTTTATGGACCGCACACAAAGTGGGACAGGAAATGCCTTTTTACAAGGATCAAGCCATTTCTTTTTACATCCCGGCAAGTGGTCTTTGGAGGTGACTTTAATACAGTAACTAGGCCCAAGGACAGGAAGGACTTCAAGGACAGGCTGGGATATGATAGCGTTTTTTTAAATAGTATGGTTAGGGATGCTGGTCTTGTGGATGTGCACATTAAGCACCTCCCGGATGACACTGGGTTCACCTTTCATCGAGGTAATAGTCAGAGTAGAATAGATAGGTTTTTTTTGAAGGAGACCTCTGCTTTCTCACCCCCAGTGGTGCAGGCAGTAGAGTTTTCTCTGATCACTGTATGCTATCTGTGGTCCTGAATGCTTCAGACGCCCCTCAGAGGGGTAAGGGCATCTGGAGATTGAATTCGACTCTACTCAAGGAAGAACATGTTAGACAATCCTTTGAGGAATTCTTTCAGGCACAGGTGACCATCCTGGACTTTTGTAGCAGCAAGGCTGAGTGGTGGGAGCTGACCAAAAAGAGGATCGCTGGATTCTTCAGGGGCCTAGCCAATAGAAAGCAGTTTAATAAATACATGACCTACCAACGTTTACGGAGGAAGCTGGATATTCTTGTCTCGAGAGGAGGAGATCCTGGGGCAATCTCCGAAGTGAAACTCCTTCTCAGGAATTGTCAATATGACCGGCATGCCTCTTTGGTTCTGGAGAGGGACTATGGGAAGTACCACTCGCCTGACCCTTACCAGAACTGCAAACAAGGTGTAGCTGTTAAAACGGTTGTTGGCCTTAAGGACAGTACAGGTTCCTTGACAAAGTCCAGGTCGGGGATTCTGGAGGTCGTGAGGTCCTTTTATGCTGACCTTCTTGGGAGGAAAGAGCTTGACCGTGACAAGATGGAAAGCTTTTTGGACTCTACTCCAGGTCTAAATGATGAAGATGTCCCATTGATGAATTTGACAGAGGAGATCACAGTTGAAGAGGTGATAAGGGCAATTGAACAGCTTGCCATCAAAAAGTCACCTGGACCGGATGGCTTGACGGCTGAGTTTTACAAAGCTTTTAAGTCTATTCTGGCCCCACATTTGGTAGAGGTTTTTAACAGTTGCCTTGCTGAGGGGGTACTTCCCTCTTCCATGAGGCACTCAGCTGTGATTCTTCTTTCAAAGGGTAAAGATCCTTCGATGATTGAGAATTGGCGCCCCATCAGCCTTCTTAATGTCGATAGAAAGATACTGGCAAAGATCATTTTCTGGCGCCTATCGTCAGTAGCAGAGTCTTTGCTTTCTCGCCATCAGCACTGTTCGGTCCAGGGTAGGTGCACCTTCACAGCAGTTTTAGCTGTCCGGGAGGCCTTGGAGCGGTGCAGGGCTGCAGGCTGGGGAAAGTATTTGCTGACATTGGATCAGGCAAAGGCTTTTGATCGTGTTAACCATGAGTACCTGTGGTTGCTCCTTAGTAAGTACGGTCTGCCGGGTGGTTTTGTCGATTGGTTAAAAGTCTTGTATGAGGGGGCAGAGAGCTTTCCTCTTGTTAATGGTTGGGTTGGGCAGTCCTTTGAGGTTGGCTCCGGGGTGCGCCAGGGTTGTCCCCTGAGTCCCCTGCTCTATGTGTTTGCAATCGACCCCTTCATCAGGAGGCTAGAGAGCGGCATGTTGTGTGGGGTGCCAGTGGGGCTTCCGGGTGAGCCGCCTTTGAGGGTTGTTGCCTATGCGGACGATGTGTCGGTGATTGTCACTGGGGCGGATGAAGCAGAGGAGGTGGTCTCTCTGACATCACGGTATTCTGAAGCATCAGGCTCCAAGATCAATCAGGAAAAGAGTGAAGTTTTCTGGATGGGAAAGGAAGGTGAGGGGTTTGATCTCCCGGACACCTTTCCAGTGCCCCAGGAAAGAATTAAGATTTTAGGCATTGAATTTGGACCTGGCGATTATGGCCTCAAAAACTGGGAAGGCAGACTGGAAATTGCCAATACTAAGGTGGTCAGCTGGAAGAGATGGAAGTTATCTATGAGGGAAAGGGTTGATCTGATTAAGACTTACCTGATTCCGATCTTCTTATATGTCAGCTTTGTCTGCATCTTGCCAGTGTCTCTCTATGCTAGGGTCAGTAGTGTGTTCTTCCAGATGTTGTGGGGGAACAGACTGAACCCCATCAAGAGGAATGTCACCTATCTATCCAGGAGGGAGGGTGGCTTAGGTATGGTCAACCCAGTTCTTTTCTTTTCACTGCTTTTTCTCAAGTTTAATATTGGTAATATGCTTGCAGTGGAACCTCCTGGATGGGCAGGCATATTTAGATCTTGGTTTAGGCCTTTTCTACGACTTTGGGAAGAAGGTGGCCAAGTGAAGAATCTCAGGGGTCATCGTGGTCAGCTACCAGCCTATGTCGCTCCGTGCCTGAAGTTACTACGGCAGTGGCGATTGTCAGCTGAAGATCTCAGATCGGTTCCGAGGAAAGTCCTTATGAGTCGAGTCTTGAGCGAAGTCTTTCATGACCCACTGGCCTTAAGGGATTGCCCAGGCCCAGTTTTGAGGGCAGGGTTAAGACTTATTAATTTGGACAGAGTACCCCCTAAATTCAGGGATCTGGCCTGGTTGTGCTTCCATGGGAGACTCTATGTTAGGGGCAATTTGAAATTCCGCAGTGGGGTGGATCGTAGCTGTCCTCGGGAGGAGTGTGCAGGTGAGGAGGAGACTATGGACCATTTTCTGCTTCATTGCCCTTTTAACATAGAGGTGTACAAACAGGTGGGACGGGCCCTCGGTGTCCCTTTCCTCTCCAGGCTGGGTTATGCTGAGTGGGTGTACGGAGCATTCAATACTGGTGGGGTTTTTTGTTTAGATACACTTTTTCTAGTTAGCCTAGTAGTCCGTTATTTCACTTGGAACGCACGGTGTCAGGTCTGCATTCGGCGTAAAATCCTTCCTGTTCAGGTGGTGGTGTATGACATTTTGCATGAGGTGGAGAAGATTCGGGTACTTGAGAGAGACAAGCGGAGTCAGGGGGCTTGGTTGAAGGCGTGGAGGGGTTTCAAGCCTCCCTGACTGCCAGGAGTCTCTTTCCCGGGTGTGGCTGTCTGTCTCTTATCACCCTAGATTATTTTTTTTTTGGATTAATTTTTGATAAATGGCTGCGTACATAGGTGATGGGTTGTGCCTCTTAGGCCCTCTCTGCTGCTTTATGTAAATAATTTTGGTAGTGGATTATGTATATATTGTATATATTCTGAACATGGATGTGTATTCCTTGGATTTCTGTTGAAGTTTTGTACTATGGTTTTGTTTTTTACTTTTGTATAAAATTGGTTGCTTGATTCTTTTAATAAAAGATCAATAGTGCCTCATCATTGGTGTCAGTGGGAGGAATAGTGCCTCATCATTGGTGTCAGTGGGAGGAATAGTGCTCCATCATTGGTGTCAGTGAGAGAACTAGTGCCCCGTTGTCGCTGTCAGTGGCATGAACTTTGCCCCACTGTTGCTGACAATGGGGGGGAATAATGCCCCAAGGGCCAGATAAAAGCAATCAATGCTCCCGGGCCACAGTTTGGAGACCACTGGTCTAAATCACCAAAAATCAGCCAATGGAGCCATAGGTGAGCTAGGGAATGTTTGTCATTTAATCTATCCCACAGTTTCAACATTGTAAGTATGTATGGATAAACGTTTATGCTGCTATGCAAGCCAGAGTGACATGAGCCAAGTAACACCCAGCCACCATCTTTTAAAGAAAGACCTGCTGTTTGTTGCTAATGCATAGGTTCTAACTGACTATGCACATCAGTGTTATTGCCCTGTATCCCTAGTTGCATTTAATATAGTATCAATACTTTCCATTCATCCCTAAAAGCTTATAAGACGTATTTTTATTTTTATGTTGTAGTCTATATTGTGCTGGCATAGCAAACATCTTTATCAGTTCCATCAAAAAAAAAAAAAAATCTTTGGTCTGGAGATGTTTTTTTTTAAATAAATATTTGCCTTGAATAATAATGAAAGAGCTGTTTGTTTTGTCTGGATGTCTGTTTTGATGCCAACCTTTGTTTCGCTTCAGCACGTCTTACCCTCTGTATATGTTTAATCATTATGAAGTTTCCTGTCCTTGGCACTATGTTTAGTGGAATGAAACTCACAGCAAAATATCCTCATTGGCTTGCAAAAATAATTTATAAGCCCCAATAAAACATTAAAGCTGTGTGAGTAATTTGTTCACACCCTAGCTATGGGATATTTTAGGAAATATATTATCCAATGGGTGTAAATGGACCTCCCAATGTACTGCTTCTCATTGGTTGATGATTGTTTTATTGTTATTGAGTGGTTTGCTTTTCCACACAAATTAATTTTTAGAATCTATAAAATCCATGGGTACAGTTTATCAAGAACATATCTGGTCTAAAAAAGAAAACACTCTAGTAACATAGGAAAATTTTTTAGTTGCATGGACTCAGGGGTGCAACTTGGTTGCTGAGTGGCTCTTCTTCATGTTCTTGGCTGGTTGCCCCACTGGCCCCACATTCCTCGTCCTTTGAATGGCCCTGAAACGGATACAAAGCACTTCCCGCTGTAGCGTTTTTCTCAAACCATTGAAGTTTCACCCTGAAGAAGTGTAAATATCTGCTGCATCTGACTGCAATGAGTTACATACAACACCCATGACATTAACAGGTGTCATATTTTGGAATGGCATTAGAGCAGGCCTGTTTTCTGACACGCGGTCGGATTTTCCAACGGAAAATGTTCGATGGAAGCTTGTTGTCGGAAATTCCCACCGTGTGTAGGCTCCATCGGACATTTTCCGTCGGAATTTCCGACACACAAAATTTGAGATCTGGATCTCAAATTTTCCGACAACAAAATCCGTAAATTCTGATCGTGTGTACACAATTCCGAAGCACAAAGTTCCACGCATGCTCGGAATCAAGCAGAAGAGCAGCACTGACTATTGAACTTCATTTTGCTCAGCTCGTCGTACGTGTTGTACGTCACCGCGTTCTTGGCGATCGGAATTTCCGACAAGGTTTGTGTGACCGTGTGTATGCAAGACAAGTTTGAGCCGACATCCGTCAGAAGAAAATCCATTGAATCCGCGTACAAACTATTGGAATATCCGATAGTTTGTACGCGGCATAACTCATAAAGTTAATATATAGGCTCCAATGACTCTAAAGGTGCGCAGACTTTGGAGTGCAACTTTGATGCAACTTTGGATGGGTGCAACTTGGATATGACTTTGGCTTTGACCAGTGATAATGGACAACTGTTGCACAACTGCTGCATTGTATAACATTCAGGTACGACTTTCATGCAACTTTTCAGGGTTAACATGGAAGTCTATGACTTTCAAGTTGCTTAAAAGTAGTGAATGAACTACTTTGAAGTTGCTGCAACTTTAAGCCGCACATATATAAATGGTTATCATTGGAAAACATGGTTAATGAAAAAACATGGGTAATGACTTGTCATGCGACTTTGATGTGCAACTAGTTGAGCCACAATCTTTGCACTCACGGAACATGGGTGGCTTATTCGCTCACCTCCTGCACTGTCTACTTCATCTAGTATACTTAGGTTCTCTGTGGTTGATTTACTAAAACTGAAGCGAGCAAAATCTGGTGCAGCTGTGCATGTTAGCTAATCAGCTTCTAACTTCAACTTGTTCAATTAAAGTGTTACTAAACCCCGAACCCTGCATTAAATATATCTGGTCTCCCACAGTACACAGAACATGGAAATGCAATAATTTTAGTAAATATAAACTGCTAAATACCTTTTCTCTTCAGCAGTATATAGCAATCTTGAGACTTCCATTAGTGTCTTGTAGGAAGAGTTTTCACTCTACTCTGGTTGTCTTATGAGGCTGCATGACCCCTGACTGTCTGTCTGGACAGTGCTGATTAGTCCTGTGCTGATCGCATATATCCTCCCAATAAACAAAAAAAAAACTCTCTAGCAATACACACCAATGCATGTGCATGTTCAGAGTGCCTCCACTTATTCAGTCTTACCCGGGACATGTTTTAGGGACAATGCAAGAAGAGGAGGATCAGAGAAGACAGGATCAAACAGCCTTTTTTACACAATGCAGAGGATTAAATTGGTTTTAAACCCACTTTACAAAAAAAAAAAAACTAACACCTGCAAAACAAAGGCATAATGAGCTAGCTCATTATGTAATACTCACCTGAGATCGAAGCCCTCGCTGCGGTGTCATTGCTCCGGTGGCCGGCATCACTCCCGGGGGTTACTTCTGGGTATCGCGGCTTCGGCGTTGATTGATGACGTCACTCCCGCGCATGCGCGTGGTAACGGCACACTCACTGAAGCAACAGCACATATGTGCCATTGCTTCAGTTTGTGTCAGTGCGCATGTGCCAATGACGTCGGCGCATGCAAATACAGGATATCTCCTAAACCGTGCAGGTTTAGGAGATATCCTGGGTAGCTACAGGTAAGCCTAATTATAGGCTTACCTGTAGCACAAAGTGGTCTCTAAGGGTTTACAACCACTTTAACCCCTTAGGTACCACAGTGAGGATAACAAGCATGCTTTACTGCTATTACACACTGATTTTTCTGTTGTGGGTTTAGTAACACTTTAAGCTCTGACAAAATAACCTGGAAGCTGATTGGTTTTTATGCAGAGCTGCACCAGATTTTCCACTCTCCAGTTTTAGTAAATCAACCCCAGATCTGTGTCTAGACACTCACCTCTGTCATCTGCTGGACAATGCAATGTTCAACACTGCCGTTGTCAAACTGCAGCTACACACCTGGCCTCAGTCAATAGAGTTTAAAACGGAAAATGTAATACTTACCTTTCTGTAATTTTCCTTTCCTGGTGCCTATCCATGGCAGCATACACATGGTTGGTTACTCTGCCCCCAACCAACCTACAGGACCACTTTAACTCTATAAAAGAAAGAGTCAGCCCCCCATACGCTATTCTTGTAACTAGACTCAAACATTTAAGGATTATATAAAAAGGGAGGGCATATGCTGCCATGGAAAGTGACGGTTGTCTCATCCAGGCAAAAGGCAGGGATTACTTTCTAGTGTGGTCTGCAGTGACACCTCCACATTCTCACTAGATCTGAGAGGACCATCTCTATAGGCTGCACCTTGGTGAGAGTCTTTTGCTACCTGCTGATATTTTATTGTATGACAAGTTATATATATATATATAAGTTTTTTCATACTCATCTGCACTAAGCTGCCCTGGGCTGTCTACAGTGGTGAAACCTGTTATTAGTGCCAAACCACTGGCTAAATGGTCTGTGCTAATGGGTGACATTTTGGCAGAGCTGGCCAATTAGGGACACTGGGGGTTGATTTACTAAAGGCCATTCACCTTGTAAAGGAGTTTTTCCTTAGCTTAGTGAATGAGGTGAAGCACTGCTGAATTTCATCATCCAATCATGTGCAAGCAAAAATATGTTTTTTTAACTTCCCTTGAATGTGATTGGGTATTCTTTCTTCTTTGCAAAGTGGATTTTCACCACACTCACTAAGCTAAGGGGAAATTCTATTGCAATGTGAACAGCTTATTTTACTGCCTTTAGTAAATCATCCCCTCTATGCCAACACAATCCTCCCAATTAACAGAGATCATGTGACCAATACCACAGTATTGACCAATGCCACAGCATTAAACATGTGACCTGCCACCAGAGAGAATGCAGAACGAATGTTTTTTCTCGTCAAATTTGTTTATTATTTTTTAAATATAACAAAGCTTGACAAATTGAGTACATATAAGGATGGTGGTACAATATTCAAATAGCAATAGAGCTAAACAGGATGAGTATATAACAATGTAAAAATGTAACAAGTAGAGCAACAAATAAACCAATAAAGTATTACATCGAAAGCATTATAAAACTCTATTCTATTCTATTGGTTCATTTTGCAAGAGCAGTAATAAGGAGATCAATCTAATTATTAATAGGTATATATTACAGCGGAGTTCCGACTAAAAAAAAAAAAAAATTTAAAGTCAGTAGCTACAAATACTGCAGCTGCTGACTTTTAATAATATCCGGGGGTCCAGTAATAAGGGGGAACAAAGCCCCGCTCCTCTCCCCCTCCTCTCTGCGGATCCGGCGTTGTCACTGTGGGCGCCCGGCTGTGGCTTCACAACCGGGCACGCACTGCACATGCTGCGATGCGACTGGCAGGGCAATCATCTGGGACCTGTGACATGTCCCAGATGATTGTCGAGCGGGAGGGGGGAGAGGTGAACTTACTTCAGGAGGAAGTGGGAGCTGGAACCCTTTAAAAAGAGGATCCCCCTCCCCCCAAAAAATGACATGCCAAATGTGGCATGTCAGGGGGTCCCCTTACCTTTAAGCGGAAGCTCCATTTTTGGGTGGAACTCCGCTTTAAAATCAGAAGAGATAATCTATTTATACGAACCACACAATATGAAAAGAAAGGTAGAAAACAAAAAATCAGAGTAGATAGAGGAGGGTAGAAAAAAGAGGGGAAGGGAATATGGGGGGGTTACAAGTGGAGATGCGATCCCAAATGAATGGAAAGTACAGTCAAGGCAAATAGAGTAAAATTACCAAGGCAATAATAGTGTATCATCAAAGTCTGGAGGTAAACAATGCTTAACCCAAGGAAGCCAGAGTTTCTCAAATTGACCGATTCGATCTCTTTCCATTGCTTCCATTTTAGCACGAATAAGAGCTTTATTAGTTCTGTGTATGGTTTCAGCCTTAGCAATGGTTTGTTTTGCAACTGTTAGGAGCTGTAAAAGAAGGCAAATTGATTCTGTGTGATCCCATCAGGTTTCAGGTTTAATAGGGCTGTAGCAGGATTGGGCTGTATACGTGTAGCAAAGATTTTGGAGGCTAAGTAAAAAAACTGCCTTCCAGAATTTTTGGGCAGTTGGGCAATCCTACTAAATATGCAGAGTGCCAGACTCTGAACAGCCACGAAAACAAGCTCCAGGGTAATCAGAAGCATATTTCGACACTCTAGCGAGGACCAAATACCAACGGGTTAGCATCTTAAAGTTAATTTCCACAGCAACATTAGAAGAAGCAGACTTAGTGGCGGACCATATGCTAGACAATTCAGTAGCATTAAATGAGGGATTAAGGTCTACATCCCATTTGGAGACATATGAGGGGGGACCAGTCGTAGTACTAGCTATAATTTTGCTTATATTGAAACGAAACAAGTCCTCTAGCGTGAGGGTCAGAAATACATATGCGTTCAAAATGCGACATCTGGAATAGCTGGGAGTTGGAATTGAGATAAGGTTGGGAAAAATTTTTGATTTGCAAATATCGGAACAGCTCTGATTGAGGAAGTCCAAATATATCATACAAAGTAGGAAAAGAATGTATGGAGGAGGCAGATACCAAATTATATAAACGGGATAAATTAGCTGTATTCCATGCTTTGAAAGAATTAGGAGCGATCCAGGAAGGGTAAAATGCGGGATTTTTTAACAAAAGAAAGGAGAGGTAAATGAGGAGATTGAAGGCCAAGAGAAGTTTTGAATCTGTCCCAGGTGGATTAAGAATGTTTTGTGAGAGGATTGCGAAAAAAAGTACAATCAGTTGGTCTAAACCTTAACACGTTAGATACTGAAATAGGGTCACAGTCAATAGACTCAATTGTTACCCATAAAGGAATTTCTTTGATTGCATAGTATTTTGGTAAGTGTGCAAGGTGTGCAGCATGATAGTAAGCAGAAATATTTGGGAGACCTAAACCTCTGCAGTATTGTGGCAGACAGAGAATGAATTTAGGGGTTTGAGGTTTTGTTTTATCCCAGATAAAGGAGATAATTCTGCGCTGTATAAGCTGTAAAAAATGAGATAGAACTGGGATGGGCAAGACTCTAAAAAGATATAAAAACTTGGGCAATATAGCTATCTTAATTACATTTATTTTGCCTAACCAGGATAGAGGGATAGAGGACCATTGTGATAATAATTCAGTAACCTGTTTTAGTAATGGAGGGAAGTTAGCTGAATATAAGTCAGTTATCTTAGGCGTGAGTTGTATTCCTAGGTATGGAAGTCTGTGAGGTGTCCAAGAGAAGAGAAGTGAATCTTTAGCAAGCTGAAGGTCTGAAGGAGGCAAGGAAATGTTGAGTACAGTCGATTTTTGAGGGTTAACTGTTAAGCCCGAAATGTGTGCAAAACCGGTTTAGGACAGAGAGGAGATTAGGGTGATGACATAAAGAGTAAGATGTCATCTGCAAAAAGACATATTTTATGATGACTTCCAGCTAATTTAATACATTTTATGTTTGGATAAGATCTAATTAAACGGGGCCAAGGGTTCACTGAGGAGTGCAAAAATATGAGGGGGGAGAGAGGACATCCTTGATGTGAGCCTCTTCCAATACGGAAAGAGTCTGATTTAAAAACCAACATATTTGATAAATGCATTAGGCTTATTTTGTAAGGAAGAAATCCACTTAAAAAAATGCGGTCCAAACCCCAATTTTTGAATAATATATTGTAAGTATGGCCACACGACAGTGTCAAATGCCTTTCTTACATCGAGCGATAAAAAACACACAGGTAGACGTCTGGATTTAGCGACATAGGCGAGTAAAGAAGCTCTACGAATATTATCACTTGCTTGGTGCAAAGGAAAAATCCAACTTGATCTCGATGAACAAGTTTGCCTATTACTTAATTCAAGCAGGTCGCAAGTATTTTAGCTAAAAATTTAATGTCAATGTTAATAAGCGAAATAGGACAGTAATTTGTCCAAGAGGTTGGATCAGTTTTAGATTTGGGAAGCATGGAAATTATGTCCATTAAGAATTCTGAATAAAAAGAGTGTCCCCTCAACAATGTATTGAAGGCCTCAGTTAGGATAGGAGATAATATATCAGAAAATTTCTTGTAGTAGGAAGCAGAAAACCCATATGGGTCGGGACTTTTATTAAGTTTTAAAGCCTTAATGGCTTCTGTTGCAGAGATGGGACACTCAAGTCGTTCACGGTGGGTTTGTGAGAGTGTTGGAAGGGTAATTTGTGAAAAAAGGGAATCAGCAGCAGCATGGTCAAAATTATGGTTGAGCAAATATAATTTAGCAAGATTTGAGTTGAATGTGTGTAAAATTTTAACAGGGTTACTTGTGTATGAATCACAGTTTAGTTTGAGTCGCACAGATATCGTAGGTTTTTGCAGTGAGTGTAAGGTTCAAGCTAATAGGTTATCTGATTTGTTTGCTTTGAGGTAATAAAGGTGTTGTGATTTACCTATTAATTTATCTGCAGAGTCAGTGAGAAAGTGGTCGTATTCTAAGCGGGCTATATAAAGCTTAGCTTTAGTTTAAGGGGAAGGAGAATTCTTGAATGCATCCTGACACAGATTGAAGTCATTTTCTAATTTTTCGTGAAGGAGCTTAAGCTTGCATTTGAGAAATGATGCATGCCGCATAAGCATACCTCGAATTACAGGTTTATGGGCTTCTCAAAGAGTGAGAGGGAAAATATCTGCAGAAGTGTTATTAATGAGTCATTGAGAGCATGTTTAATATCTAGACAAGGGGACTGGTGAGTTAGAATGGAATCATTAATGCTCCAAGATGAATCCTGGGATCTCCGGATAGGGGAGGAGATGGTAGTACAAACTGCACTATGATCGGACCAAGCGAAGGGCGTAATAAACTGATGACAGGATCTCTGGGGCCTTGCCAACACTTAGGAAGATATGATCAATCCTAGAAAAAGATTTGTGTGTATGGGAGTAATATGTAAAGCGTGTACAAGCTGTATTGAGCTTACGCCAAGAGTCTAACATGTTATGCTTAGAGATAAGTTGCTGAAATGAAAGTTTAGGGGAATAGGAGGAGGGAGAAGGGGGAGATTTATCCAAGAAGGGAAAAAAAAACTTGGTTTGAGTCTCCACATAATATCACTATACCTAACTTGTGTGAATCAATTACATAAAAAACATGGGAAAGAAATGATAATGGAGGTTTATTAGATCATAATATGATACAATGGTTACAGCAACATCAGAAATGTGCCCAATAAGAGTGAGGTAGGGGCCTTCAGGATCTTTAATTTCAGATAAAAGTACAAATGGGGTTGTACGGTGAATAGCTATAAGAACACCTGATTGTTTAGTAGCTGTCGAGGCTGTATATACCTGTGGATAAGAGGAGCTGAAAAACTTAGGAGTAGATTGTTCAGTAAAATGGGCAAAGAATGTGGATTTTAGCTGCGGTAAATGAATGGAATGCTTTAGTGCGTTTTTGTGATATATTAAGACCTTGGACATCTATGGTAAAAATGTTTAAGGGGGCCATATTGGTAATATAAGGAGTTGCAGGATAAAAAAAATTAAAGCTCCAACAGTAGGATCGCATGCATGTCAGTATGGGGGGTAGGAAAAAGTAAAGGCTGGAAGAAAAGGAAAGGAATTGGCTCTCGTAGAGCAGTTATTACTAAAATTAGTAAAATAATAAAGAGAGCTAATAGCTCAACAGAACTGTGTACTGGGGGGAGTGACAAGTGGTCCACCGGAGGCCAAAGAGCTACTGTCAGAAGCCCACATAATATTGGAGATCTGAGGGAAGCAAACTGGAAGCGCAAAAACACCACCAAAGGGAACACTGCCAACAATAAAAAGTAATACATAAATAGAAATGATACCATTGTCCCAAAAAGTTCCATACCCATCAATGTGTCATGAGAAAACATAGGAAGAAAGATGGAAGTAAGGTGGGGTAAGGTGTATACAAGAAACAAAAAACATCACAGAAAACATTCAAAAAACAAATAATAGCTAGAGGCTATGTAAAGAAATATAGCAAACAAATCTCTGCTGTCAGAAAAAAAAAAAAAAGATCAGCCGAAAAGAAAGGAGTTAAACTATAGAAAAAGTTTGCATCAAGTGAGTTCTAAATTGGTAAGACAAAAAAAAAAAAGAGTTTACCAAACATCTAGTTAGTTGGAAGTTAAAGATATAAGAATACTTGACATCGAGTCAAACAAAAAGAAAATAAGTCAGTCTATAGAACCCTCAGGAGTTGGCATAGGAGAAGAAAAATGACCATGTTTTGATTGCCCCTGGCGACTTTTATTACCTTTAGCAGCAGCTGATTTTTGCAGGGAACAGGTAACCATTAGATTTTGTACGTTGCTTTAGTTGAGAGGGCATTCTAGAAGCTGAATGTTTTGTAAAGAGGATTGGAGTTCTTCAGCAGAACAGCAGACATATTTAGATCCTTGGTAAGTGAAGCGAATTGAAAATGGAAAGCCCCATTGATAGGTGATTTGGTGTCGTAAAACTGTAAGAAGTGGCTTCAAAGCCCGACGCTTAGAGATGGTGACCTGAGACAGATCAGCAAAAAGTTGAAGGTATGTCCCTGGAAAATCAGTGAATCTTTTGCTCTAGCTGCAGCTAGAAGTTGCTCATTGGTACGGAAATAGTGAAATTTGGCGATAATATCGCGCGGTGGTCCATCAGCTTTGTGAGGGTTCTATGAACCCTGTCCATCTCTATTTGTTCAAAAGGTATGGAAGGCTGTAGTTCTTGAAATAGGGATAGCATAGTGGCTTGCAAATTAGTGACAGATTCAGGTATTCGACGTATACGGATATTGGAACGGTGGGCCCTATTTTCATAATCTTCTAAGCTAGATTGAAGGACTACGTTTTCCTCTTTGAGGTTTTCAAATTCATCTGCATAATTCTGGGTGTTATTTTCAAGTTCATCAACTCACAGTTCAAGATTTGCAGTGCATTGGCCCAGTTCTCTGATTTCCCTAGTCAGATCGTTTGTTATATGATCTGAGGTTTGTTTAAGGGCTTTGTAAAGCATTTTTTCAAATTGCCTCAGAACAGAAGAATGACTAGGGTCTGTAAAAAATGTAATTTGTGAAGTTTGTATATCTGAATCTGAGTTATATTCCCCCTGTGTTGCCACAGACACCTTAGAGGTGCTGAGAGGATTTCACTGAGTGTGAGGTAACGGGGAGGGGATAAAGCTAGTGTTAATCTGACTGAAACCTGAGGCAGTGCTGCTTTGTTGTTTTTTGGCTTCATTTTCAGGTGAGAACTCCCAAGAACCATTACATTAAGTGGCGGGGGTTATTAGGAGACTGAGTAACAATATTTACCGGGTGAAGCTCAGCTGGGACACAGTGACGGTATAATATGGCAGAAACATCCCTTCAGGAGCAGAACTCTAAGCTGGCATGTCTGCTCAGTCACGGTGGTGTCCTTTACACAGATCCAGAGTCCCAACACGTTTTGACTAATTTAGTCTTCATCGGGGGGTGGAAGTTTTAAAGGCTCACTAGGATATACAGAAAAGTCAGCATAGCAAGCAGGAATTAGCCAAAATATCATACATGCAAAATACAATCATTAAAAACATGTAAAGTTGGTAGAGTGCACTTACATAATACATTTTACAACCATAGCATGTTGTGCTGGAGGTTCACAGAGACAGGGGGCAGTACTGCACAAGTGGTGTAAAAATGTGTCCAGAGTACAAAGGATATGCAAGGATTCGCCTGCGTATATGCTGAAGAGAATCCTATTTGAAGAAAACAACTTTGAAGAACATGCAGGAAGCAAACATAGGGGTTCAGTTAAAACTTATAAAAAATCAGGTCCATAGATACCTGAATATAGTTACATAGTTAGGTTGAAAAAAGACACAAGTCCATCCAGTTCAACCATAAAAAAAAAAAAAAAAAATATTGTACAATCCAATATACCCAATACTATACCCACAGTTGATCCAGAGGAAGGCAAAAAACCCCAGCAGAGCATGCTCCAATTTGCTACAGCAGGGGAAAAAATTCCTTCCTGATCCCCCAAGAGGCAATCGGATTTTCCCTGGATCAACTTTACCTATAAATGTCAGTACCCAGTTTTATTATGTACATTTAGGAAAGTATCCAGGCCTTTCTTAAAGCAATCTACTGAGCTGGCCAGAACCACCTCTGGAGGGAGTCTATTCCACATTTTCACAGCTCTTACTGTGAAGAAACCTTTCCGTATTTGGAGATGAAATCTCTTTTCCTCCAGTCGTAAAGAGTGCCCCCTTGTCCTCTGTGTTGACCGTAAAGTGAATAACTCAACACCAAGTTCACTATATGGACCCCTTATATATTTGAACATGTTGATCATATCCCCCCTTATTCTCCTCTTCTCAAGAGTAAACAAATTCAGTTCCTCCAATCTTTCCTCATAGCTGAGCTCCCCCATGCCTCTTATCAGTTTGGTTGCCCTTCTCTGCACTTTCTCCAGTTCCCCTGTGAAGGAATGTGATGTAGATAATAATAATAGTAATCTGAAAATGTCTATTTTCTTATGTGCATACATATTTTTCTCCTTACTCATTATATAAGTATACAGATTTGCTCTGTTCCTATATTTTCTCAAGATGGCGGGTACCCCCTACATCCCACACATCAGAAGAACGCGGAACTGGAGATAAAACCAAAGAGAGCCAAACCTCGTTATGAAAATTCTCCATCTTCTTTACTATCTTAACCAATGAGGTGTACCTATTAGACTAACATAGCAATGACGTATTTGTGTGTATAAAACATTAACACCGCCTTGAATAAAGCAGAAGTGTAACAGTAATGCTGCTGAGCGTGTCTCAGAGTGTTTACTTTTATATGCATGCATATCAACACTTTTCAAATTAGAGACAGCAGCAGATAACCTTGGGCTCGATTGGAGCTCTTAATCATTTCCATAACAGATGGTGCCGAAACCCGGGACCTCAGGCTACAGTCGAAGTTATACCGCGACAAGCATTTGGGCGTTAATTGATTGATGAGAGTGGGGTCTTTGCGCAGCCCTAACAGTACCGGTGAGTTGATTTATATTCTTACCACTGTACGACTCTCTTATCTTTCGGTTGACGGCTGGATTCTGTCGGTATGCTGAGACTGTCTTAGAGGCAGGTAATTCCTCGCCTGAGGTTGTTTTAACGAACCTGTCAATGGGTTTCTGCTGACTGTATTTTTTGTTCACTGTCTGCCATTCTTTGGGCTACGAAACTCAGCAGTCTAAGGGTGCTACATGTGTGAATGGGTAGTCTCATCTCCAGATGAGCTTTCGGCCTCTGGCATGAGATTGTTTCCCGTGTAGCAAACGTTATAGACGGTTACTCTAGGTTCGACGAACCTTTGAGGGGAATTTCAGCTGCTGGCTTTGCAGCCTGAAGTGCTACATGTGTGAATGGGTAGTCTCATCTCCAGATGAGCTTTCGGCCTCTGGCATGAGATTGTTTCCCGTGTGGCAAACGTCTATAAACGGGTTTATTTTTGCAGGGTGGTCTGCCCTTGTGGTTATCTTAGCCTGCTGAAATTTTGCAGTTCGAAGAGTGGCAGGTGTAATGTCCTGTCCTGAGTGTATTTGTGGTTTATTGTTTGCTATACATGAAAGGGGGTGGGGACTGGTTAAGGTCGGAGGGGGGGCTGCCCGGGGGGATCTGTTGGGTCGCGGGCCGTTGCTCCTCACTACCCCTGATGTGTTTGTTCTTGTTCTGAGATTAACCGTACATTAGTCTTATGAGCCCCCACCGAAGGAATTTGCTGATAAGAACGCTGAGAAAAATATTAACCCCTTGGTTGTACGGGAGAAAAGAAAGTGATATTGCAAGGAAGATGTTGAAATAGTTAACAAAGTTGAAAGAAATGGCGAAAGTTATGTTGCTGAAGAGACAGGGAGAAAAATCCTGTGTGATAAAGAAAATTGGATAAAGGAAGTTAAGAAAGATGGCGATTGTATTATGTATGTGTATCACAGAGCTGATGATATGTTGGAACTTGAAACAAAGGAGGGGAGGGACAACACTGCCCTCCGTCTAACAACCACTCCTTTCTCACCACCCAAGCACAACCCACTGTGACAACTCAGCCCGGCGGCCATCTTATTGCACCCATGCCTTCACTTTCTGCCCAGCCCAGTGCACTTCCTGCCGGCGGCCATCTTGGTACACCAAGTAAGCTTAAACAGCCTGTACCCAGCCCTCCCTGTTTTAAACCAGGATGGTTCATACCACACACCTGTCTTCCCCAATATGGAAGCATCACATTCCCAGGCCGGATATGTTAATGATGAAGAAGCATCTGAGTGGGAAGCCCAACAGCAGGCAGCAAGGCCACCCACTGATTTAACCCCCAATCCGGCTCCAGACTCTCAGTTACGAGAGGATCTCAAACATATGCTGGCAACCATAAGGAACAGTGCCCCTTGCCAGCCCCTGCCCCAACAACAGTCTCGGTTACCAGAAGGGGCACCAGTGATGTATGTCGCTTTTACTCTATCACAAGCAGCGGCCTTAGTGACAAGTCTGCCTGACCCAGAGAAGCAGCCAATTCCCTTCTACCACAGGATAGTGCAGATACAAGAAACTTACTCAGCTGCCTGGAGAGACTTGATCAGCCTATGCCAAATCAAAGCAGGATATGTCTTTTGGCCAGTCATGCAGATGGCCTTCAATGATGCCTGCCTGACAAGTGCCACTTCCTACACCTCAGGCGTGGAGTTCTGTGCACAACTCCACGACTGGGCAAAGGAGAAGTTGACGGATCAGACGACCACAATCCAAGATATTACCCAAGATAAAGGGGAGTCTGTGAAGAAGTATCATGCTAGACTCATAAAGGCACACACACACATGTTATCAACTGCTTTTGTTTCAGGGCTCAGAGAGGATATCAGAAAAGGCCTGATGGTGGCCCGCCCTGAATACCATTCAATGAAAATGTCTGATTTATTGTTGGTGACCAGAGGTATAGAAAATCAAAAAGGTAAAAAACCAACGCCCCTCATGGTAACCCATGACGAAGATCCCGCCTACACTAGTCCACCACCACTGCTCAATACCAGGGAAAGGATCACCTGTTACAACTGTGGGAAACAGGGTCACTTCAGAAAAGAATGCAGAGCCCCAAGATGTCCCAGACGAAAAACCTACCACTTTCCTCATTGACAGGGGTGCAGCCAAAAGTGTGTTGAGGGCGGTGAACCTGCCTAATAATTCTTTCCTTTCCACTTCCTGATTTGCTTGCCAGATTTGTGGTGTCCTCTACATGTCCCTTGAATCTACTAGGAGCTGATGTGTTGTCCAGACTACAGGCCTCAATCAGGACACGCCTGAAGGGGGGATGAAGTTACATACTCCCCTATCTTTAGAAGACTAATCTGCTTTGTGTTCTCTGCCTCTCCTGATGACACTTAATGAAGAAAAAAACTTCAAGTTCAATACTGCAGGAAGTACTTGACAGAATCCCTGCATGCCTATGGTCCACAGGACCGGAAGACAACGGTCACTTAAAGGTGCCACCAGTTTCAGTCAAGCTAAAAGAGGGCGCTTCATTGCCCCGGAAACCATAATAACCCCAAGAAGAGAATCCTAAAAAGAGAACCAGGTACCTACTGTGGATGCCTTTGACTGCAAAATACCTCACAGAGGTGGACCTTACAAACGTTTTCTTCAGTGTCCACCCTCATCCCTCCTGCTGGTACCTTTTTGCATTCATCCACGGAAAGAAACGGCAACATACCTAAACAGTTGTGCCACAAGGGGCACAGAACTTTCCAAGCCAGTTTGCAAAATCTATGGCTATCATCCTTGACACATGACAAGAGGAACACCCGGAAGTGATTCTCTTCCAACATGTTGATGACCTTCTCCTTTGTGCAGCTGACTTACCCCTTGTTGAAGTCACCCCAGAAAGCCTGTTGTGCTATCTTGCCAACCAGGGCTGCAGAGCCTCAAAGCCCAAATTGCAGTGGTGCTCAACACTTGTCATTTTCCTTGGACTAATTTCCTAGCGCAGAGCATGGATTCCAGAAGCCTTCCTACTGATGCTCTGCAATCAGACCCCTTCCAGATGTCTCCTGAAGAAATATCTAAAGTTTGAAGCCTTTAAGTGCGCCACCCCCGGCGCTAGGGCTCCCAGCCTACAGCAAAACGCTCAAGTTCTTTGTATCCGAACGTCTGGGACATGCTGCAGGTGTACTCACCCAATCACACGGCATCAGCCTACGCCCCATAGGATATTATTCCTGTCGGCTGGATGCGGTAGCAAGAGGAGGCCTATTGTGTCTGCGAGCTGGCTTTGCTACACAAGCCTTGCTTGACAAAACTTTGAACTTGGTCCTCGGACACTGCCTCGTTCTGCTTGCTCCCCATGACGTTGTTGCCATATTCAACCAAGGTCCAGCCGAAACACTTGTCCACTACCAGACACTTGAGACTCCTGTGTTCCCTCCTACTGGACAGCATTACTCTATTAAGTTGTCAAACATTGAACCCTACCACCCTTCTTCCACTTCTCGAGGGGGGAAAGGAGGAGGAGGAGTAGAGTCTTGACTTGTCACCCCATGACCACACAGGACACGCGGTCACCACTGAAAACACTGTTCTACAAGCTGAAGCCTTACCACTGGTGATGTCTGCACAGGAGGCAGAGCTGTAAGCACTTAATACAGCATGTAAATGGGCAGAGGGAAAAAGAGCCAACATTCATATGGACTCAAGATATGCTTTCAGCATTGCCCATGATTATGGTGTTATCTAGGACAGAGGATTCCTGACTCCTGACGGCTGCAGGAACACCTGTGAAAACTTGATTGATGCCTTGCTTCTCCCAACCCAAGTGACTATTATGAGTAAAAGCACACGACAAAATGAACTCAAAGGAAGCTCGAGGCAATCATCTAGCCAATTCAGCTGCCAAACAGACAGCTGGTGGTCCACGGGAAGTGGACAGCAGGGTGGTAGAAGAAGACCACCCCGTGCTTACCTTACAGACTTTCCCAGTGGACAGAGTTTATCTAAAAGAACTACAGGAAACAACAAGTCCTGATAAGAAGGAAAGCTGGAAACGGAGAGGAGCAACTCTCAGAAATGGACTATTCGAGTGCAACAAGAAGCCTTGTCTACCCAGGAGTATGTACCCAGCTGTGGTGCAATGGGCACATGGAGCTGCCCACTTGACAAAGACTTTTATGAACTCTCTTATCAACAAGTGTTGCACCAAGAGTTACTCCACTGACCGACAACTTCTGCAGATCATGCATTATCTGCACCAAATGTAACCCAGGATGCACAGAAGAAGCACAGAAGAAGCACCTGGCAAAAGCCCTATACCCCATTCCAGAGGATGCAAATTGATCATTCTCAAGTGCCAAGAAGTGGCAGATTCGAATACGCCCTAGTGGAAGTGGTCATGACTGCCAGGACCACAGCTAAGAAACTACTGAGTGAGATAGTATGTAGATGTGGGGTCCCAGAGGTGATATTGAGAGATCAGGGACCAGCCCTAACAACAACCCTTACTAAAGAGATTTGGGCAGCACTGGGGGTTCAGTTGGCACTACACATCCCATACCACCCTCAAAGTAGCGGGAAGGTAGAAAGGATGAATGGGACACTAAAAAAAGGATGTTAAAGATGGCCCAAGAGACTAACATGAGTTGGCCAGACAGTTAGCCCATTGCCCTGTTCAGTGTCAGACACACCCCCAGGGGAAACATGCCCTATCCCCTTATGAAATTTTGTTTGGTTCAGCTCCCAGACTTGGTTGTTACTTTCCACAACAGTTACAGTTACAGTCTGATGTGTTGACTAATTATGTAACCACATTATCACGAGAATTAACCTGAATGCATGTCCAGGTTTTTTCTTCCATTCCAGATCCTGAAGTAGATACAGGAACACACCAACTACTGTCTGAAGATCCTTGAGCCAAGTTATGATGGTCCATTCCAAGTTTTGGTGACCACAGCCACCTCAGTCAAGTTGGCCAGGAAGAACACCTGAATGCACGCTTATCACTGCAGGAGAGAGTGTTTTTGGGTGCTGCATATCCTTTTTCTGTTTGATCTAGGGGGGAGGGGCCCAGGAGGTGGCCATCACAAAAATGATAACATAATTACGTTTTGGTGTAACTCTTCAGGTACACATGTGACCACCTTTACCTTAGATTACTGTGACATAGTACCTTGTCCGTTTGACCCTTCATGGTGATGCCATTGGTACAGTGATATCCCTGACGGTAAGGACATATATGTATGCCACACAGACAGTTACTGGGGACAGAGTTGTGGTTTCTGTGGGGGCCAGTGGGTTGGAACACAGGGCCAGACTGGGCGACCACAGAGTGCATTAGACAAAAAAAAAAAAGATGAAAATAGAAAGCCCCATATCCTAACCAAAGATACCCCTGATACATACACTGACCCAGCACACAGTCAGAGGAGGAAGCGAACAGCTCTCTCCGGAAGCTTTGATCCTCATGTATACATACATGTCATAGGGGTTACAAGGGGGGTCCCTGATGAATTTAAAGCCAGGGATCAGGTAAAAGCTGGTTTTGAGTCTTTGATCCCCATAACAACTGTCAGCAAGAATGTAGATTGGATTAACTACATGTCATGGTTATGCAATAGAGTTTGTCAATCAGCATACCTGTCTCCATGTGTTCATCTCTAGAGACCAGCTGACCCTCACCTGACAGCTTTTGTAACCTCCCCTCTAAGCATGGCCCCACCCCAGGCCCTATCAGGGAACCCTATATTAACCTGTGCACTGCAAGCCAGCAGTGCTGATCAACCACTGTGTGTTAGCCTCTATGTGTACTTGCTGTGTTTCCTACATCTGATTTCTGTTACCGACTTTGGCCTGTTCCCGGCCATCCCTGTTTGCCTGTGACTCTGATGTTCCAGCCAGCTCCCTCCTTCCTCTTCTCCTGTAGTCTACCGTGAGCGTGAGCTGTGAGACCCCAGGGGCCGCGACCTGGAGCCAGACTGCAGCGCAGTCCATCCTCACCACTAGAGGCTCTGGTGAACACCTGCTGGCTCTTAGACTCCGCGCCCTGGGGAATCTATGCTCTAGCTCCCAGTGGGATCTGTGTCAGTGATCCAGTAGACCTGCTTCCTGAACCTCCCAGGGTACAATCCGCAGCAGTCAGTGCTAGGGTCCACTACCTTGCGGTGCACTACTGATCCCAACGGTGTACATCTGTCATCCAGCCTCTAGGTAACCTGACACTACACATATTATAACCAACAGAGATGTGTAAATTACACTAAAGATGCCCTCCAGGGAATTGCTGACCAGTTAGCCCCCACTTCCTACATGACATTCCAGGACCGGATGGCCTTAGACATGGTGCTAGCTGGGAAAGGAGGTGTTTTGTAAAATCATAGGAAAAAACGAGAACCTGTTGTACATACATTCCTGAAAATATTGGCCCAAATGGTAAGGTTACTCTAACTATAAAGAAATTAGAAGATCTGTCACTGGAGTTGAAGAAGAACTCAGGTATCACAGACCCATGGGATCAATATTTTAGCTGGATGAGTGGGTGGCAGAAGGTGCTCGCCCAGATACGGGTAACGGTATAAATAATCCTGGTTCTTTTAGCCCTGATTGTATGCTGTATTCTACCTTTTGTAAGAAGTTAATGAACAAGGCTGTAGACAATAGCACACCTACATTTCTCCACCAAGAAGAAGAGGACCCCCTTATGATGGAAGATGACAAACCCTTCACTCCTCTACAGTCACTCCCTGTCCATAATCTCACAGTCCTATAGGGTTTTAGGGATAGATAGCGCCTGACCGCACCTCTCCAGCTGTATCGAGGAGGGAAGTGAACAGTTACTGCCCAATTCTATATACAGCCTAAAAGAGTTGCTGAGGAGAAGGGCCAGGCCAAAGTGGGACCTTTAGTATTAGGGACAGAAAAGAGAAAATAGTCATTTTAGGGGGGATTGTGAAGGAATGTGATGTAGATAATAATAATAGTAATCTGAAAATGTCTATTTTCTTATGTGCATACATATTTTTCTCCTTACTCATTATATAAGTATACAGATTTGCTCTGTTCCTATATTTTCTCAAGATGGCGGGTACCCCCTACATCCCACACATCAGAAGAACGCGGAACTGGAGATAAAACCAAAGAGAGCCAAACCTCGTTATGAAAATTCTCCATCTTCTTTACTATCTTAACCAATGAGGTGTACCTATTAGACTAACATAGCAATGACGTATTTGTGTGTATAAAACATTAACACCGCCTTGAATAAAGCAGAAGTGTAACAGTAATGCTGCTGAGCGTGTCTCAGAGTGTTTACTTTTATATGCATGCATATCAACACTTTTCAAATTAGAGACAGCAGCAGATAACCTTGGGCTCGATTGGAGCTCTAAATCATTTCCATAACACCCCGATATCCTTTTTGAGAACTGGTGCCCAAAACTGAACTGCATATTCCAGATGAGGTCTTACTAATGATTTGAACAGGGGCAAAATGATATCTCTCTCTCTCTGGAGTCCATACCTCTCTTAATACAAGAAAGGACTTTGCTCACGTTGGAAACCGCAGCTTGGCAATGCATGCTATTATTGAGCTTATGATCTACCAAAACCCCCAGATCCTTCTCCACTACGAATTCCCCCAGTTGTACTCCCCCTAGCATGTATGATGCATGCATATTCTTAGCCCCCAAGTGCATAACTTTACATTTCTCAACATTAAACCTCATCTGCCACATAGACGCCCAATTAGACAGTGCATTGAGGTCAGCTTGTAAATTGGAGACATCCTGTAAGGACGTTATTCCACTGCATAGCTTGGTGTCATCTGCAAAGACAGAAATGTTACTTTTGATCCCAGACCCAATATCATTTATAAAGATATTAAAGAGTACGGGTCCCAGCACTGAACCTTGGGGTACACCACTGATAACCTTAGACCATTCAGAGTAAGAATCATTAACCACTACTCTCTGAATTCTGTCTTTTAGCCAGTTTTCTATCCCTTTACAAACTGATATTTCCAAGCCTGCAGACTTTAACTTACACATGAGCTGTGTGTGCGGAACTGTATCGAACGCTTTTGCAAAATCCAAGTATACCACGTCCACAGCCACCCCTCTGTCCAAGGTTTTACTTACCTCTTCCTAAAAAGAAATCAGGTTTGTCTGACAACTTCTGTCTTTCATGAACCCATGCTGTCTGTTGCTTAAAATGTTTTTTTCCAGCAAGAACTCGTCTATGTGGTCTTTTATTAAATGCTCCAGTATCTTCCCGACTATAGAAGTTAAACTAATGCCGCGTACACACGGTCGTACTTTTCGTCTACAAAAGTCGGACAGCCTGTCCGACAGACTTCCGGCAGACTTTCGGTGGACTTGCGGCGGACTTGCGGCCTACTTTCTAACGAACGGACTTGCCTACACACGACCACACAAAAGTCTAACGGATTCGTACGTGATGACGTACACCGGACTAAAATAAGGAAGTTCATAGCCAGTAGCCAATAGGTGCCCTAGCGTGGCTTTTTGTCCGTCGGACTAGCACACAGACGAGCGGATTTCGGGGTCCGTCGTAGTTACGAAGTAAAGTTTTAAAGCATGTTTCAAATCTAAAGTACGTCGGATTTGAGGCTAAAAAAGTCAGTTGAAAGTCCGGAGAAGCCCACACACGATCGGATTACCAGCCAGCTTTAGTCCATCAGCGTCCGTTGGACTTTTGTAGACGAAAAGTAGGACCGTGTGTACGCGGCATAACAGGTCTATAGTTACTTGGTAAAGACTTTGATCCCTTTTTAAATATAGACACCACGTTCGCCCTGTGCCAATCCAGTGGTACTATTCCCGTCATTAATGAGTCCCTAAAAATTAGATACAATGGCTTTGAAATTACAGAGCTCAATTCTTTTAGGATCCGTGGGTGGATGCCATCAGGTCCATGTGCTTTACCCACCTTTATTCTGTCTAAATATTTCTGGACCATATCCCTTTTGAGCTATTGTGGATCATTGGGCGTTGTGTCAATACCACCCCCATTATGGACATGAGCTCCCCCATGCTCTTTTGTATACACAGAGCTGAAGAAAGTATTTAATAAATTAGCCTTCTCCTTGTCCCCAGTCACCCACTCTAGATTATTTTGTAAAGGGCCTACATGCTCAGAACTGACCTTTTTACTATTAATATATTTGAAGAATTTTTTGGGGTTTGTCCTACTATTTTTTGCGATCTGTCGTTCATTTTGAATTTTTGCACCCTTGATTTCCTTTTTACATATTCTGTTAAACTCTTTGTAGCATTTAAACGACACTAGTGTTCCTTAATTTTTATATTTTTTAAAAGCTCTTTTCTTATTGTTTATAGCTTTACTAACTTTGACTGTGAGCCACATAGGTTTTATTTTTAGCCTTTTAAACTTATTGCCCATGGGAATACACTTTGCAGTGAGGTCCCAAACAGTCTTTTTGAAGAATTCCCATTTCTGTTCTGTGTTTATCGCTGCCAATATTCCCTCCCAGTCTAAGTCCTCGAGAGCAGCCCTCATCCTTGGAAAATTTGCTCTTTTGAAGTTAAGTGTTTTTATCTTTCCCTTATGTATTTCTTGTTTACAGCTAACATCAAATGAAATCATGTTATGGTCACTGCTACCCAGGTGTTCCTTTATCTGAACATTAGTAATCAGTTCTGCATGGTTTGAGATATCTAAATGGATAACTCCCACAGGAGAGATTATTTCTCCAAATGATGAGCCAGACCCCTCTACACAAAAAAAAGGGGGGGGGGGGGGACCCAGAAAAGACCCCCTTGAAGTCTGCAAAAAAAATAGTAAAATAAAGTTTCAAAACTTTAAGGTCTGTAGAAATCCATCAACAAAATTAAATCCCAAAGGGTCTGTTCTTACCAATAAGAAAATGGGATCTGTCTAATTAAGATGGTAAGATGGTATGGCTCTAGTAATAAATGAACCCTGAATCATTCAATACTAAAATGTGTGATCGCGTTGGTAAAAATAATCATTAGAAAGTAACAATAAATGACTAAATATGTAAGTGTTTCATAAAGTGCCAGTTCAAATTAAATCCATAAACAAATATGTAATGCAAAAAAAAAAAAAAAACATTGCAATAAATAAAGCTTCTTATAAATTGTGCAATCAAAAAAGTCTCTATTTGATAAGGTGCTTTATAGAGGTGACACCACAGTGTAACGACAAGTTTCCACTTATGCTCCTTTCACCAGGTGAAGTGCAAGCTCGCCTCCATTATAGACCCCTACGGGTCAACAAAGCATGTACGCAGATCAATCTGATGGACCAAACTCTGGTGTTCAGGTTCCTTTAAATACCATGGAACTCCCTTTCCAAGATGGCTCCACACAGCTCACACATAGGTCATAAGCAACAAACAGAAAAAACATCCTCCAATAGTGCAGTACCTGGGTTATTAGGCTCAACACACCACACAGAAACTACTTCATAAAACGCACTCACATTTATTAGGTAAAAAAAAACACAAGAATATAATAAAATTCAGCGTCCTACATAATCCATACCTCCCAACTGTCCCTGATTTAGAGGGACTGTCCCTGATTTGGAGCAATGTCCCTCTGTCCCTCTTTCCTCCTCATTTTTCCCTCATTTTGGTCAGATCCATATAGTTGTATATAAAATGGACTTTTTAGCTTTCAAAAAGTGTTTCCTAGTGCTAAACCTGTCATCCAATTACTAAATTGCTGCATTTGTAAATTTCATAAGCCAATATAAAGGAATAGTAGTGGTAAAAATAAAGCACTTGTGGGATTAACCAATAATTTTTTGTATAATTCTCCTTTAAGGGGGCATGGCAGGGGGTGTGTCCCATGGCTACATACATTTGCTATTTGGTGTCCCTCGCTCCCATCTCAAAAAGTTGGGAGGTATGCGTAATCCAGTGAAAACTCCGGCCGCCAGGCTGAACCTGTGGGAGTTTTCACTGGATTAGACCAAAGCAAGATTCATAAAGACATGGATGAGCGAGTTTGGGGTGGAGGAACTTGACTGGCCTGCACAAAGTCCTGACCTCAACCTGATAGAACACCTTTGGGATAAATTAGAGCGGAGACTGCGAGCCAGGCCTTCACGTCCAACATCAGTGCCTGATCTCACAAATGCACTTCTGGAAGAATGGTCAAACATTCCCATAGACACTCTCCTAAACCTTGCGGACAGCCTTCCCAGAAGAGTTGAAGCTGTTATAGCTGTAAAGGGTTGGCAAACTCAATATTGAACCCTATGGACTAAGACTGGGATGCCAATAAAGTTCATGTGCGTTTAAAGGCAGGTGTACCAATACTTTTGGTAATATAGTATATTTCTGAGTTTCAAGTCTACCTTTTTTCCTTTTTTTTTCAAGCTATATCTGCTTCTTCTCTCTTCATCCCTCCAGTGTAGGATAAAAGTCTGCATTCCAATTTTAGGTCACATTATTCATATGTGTCCTTACATCTCCTCGGAAACTTTTCCCTTTGAAGACAAACTTGAGTAACACGCAAGAAACATTTTCTTAGTCGGTAGGAAGACTGCATCCCCTTCGCACGCCTCCTAACCTGATTCTATCATTTCACATCTCGTCTACTCATCTCCTTCCTCTTTACATCCTTGTCTATCCAGCCTCATGCATACTTGTAGTCTCTCTGCCTTCAGAGATGCATTTTAAATGTGATCTTTACATAGAGACACCAGGCACTGACTTCCAAGACATTTCCATAATTCTGAGATCTCCCTGGTACGGAATCCAATCCTTCCCATAAAATGAACTCTAGCTGACCTCCCTTAAATGATATGGCTTCATTTTTAAATATACTACATAATAAAGTACCACTCATCAATATTAATTGGTACTACACTACATTACATGTGGCAAACGTATTTAATTTAAAGAGCAAATGTAATGCAAAACTAACATGAAAATAGGATCGAAAATAGGACCACTGTCTGCAAATGTTAAAAAAAAAAAGAAAAAAGAAAAAGGAAATAAGGAAATCCATTAGGGCAGAACTAAACTTTCAATGAGGTGTGTACACTTTGGAAGTGATGTCATGTGTTGTAGTGTATTGTATTTTCGGACAAAAACTGTACTGATTAACCCCTTCACGACCGCGATAAAGCCAAATGACGGCTACAGCACGGCCGCACTTTGCCAGGAGGCTGTCATATGTTGTCCTCCCCTGCTCACACTGCCTGCGCGCCCCCTGCGACGCACATTGGCAGGGATCTGTGATCGCTGCATCCTTCGGACGCAGCTGATCACAGATCGGGGTAAAGAGCCAATCACGGCGGCTCTTTACCACGGGATCAGCTGTGTCCAATCACAGCTGATCACGGAGGTAAACAGGATTTGCCAGTTATCGACAATCCTCCCCTCACGGTGACAGGGTATATAGGGTGGCCACGTGTCCCGGATTGCCCGGGATTGTCCCTTATTTGATATTTTTGTCCCGTGTCCCGGGTACCTTCATTCCGGGACAATACAGTGTCCCGGAATGAAAAAAAAAAACACACCGCCGGCTGGCACCAGTCCGACTCTGTCTCCGAGTCTGCCACCCTTATCATTATACAGTACAGTATACACAAGTAACACACACAGATATGCGCAGCTTAAGTGCTTAACTGGTTGCTAGGCTAGGGCCGCCCGCCCCGCGTCTAGCAACCAGTGACGTCAGCTGGCACCGTCAGTCACGTGGGAGTCAGTGCAGTGGGCACCCGCACGGCGCACTCTAGTCTAGACTCTACACGCTACGGCTGAGCAGCGCGCCTCTGAGAGAGAGAGCAGCCGCCAGCCTGCCAGTGATAGGGTGACCACATTTCCAAACTGGCATTCAGGGACACCCCCCCCCCCCCCCCCCCGCGCCGCCCAATAAGGATGGTTTTTGATACTTTTGTTTTTTGCCAATTTTTGGGAAAAAAAAGCAAACAGTGGTAACCAGTTTAGACAGGTGGTATGCAATGTGCACCTGTCTTAACTAAGTCACTTAGTGACAACGGCGTACTTTGTACATCACTTACTCTGGCAAGTTCACTGCATCTAAGTTATGATTGAGATTGCTATAAACATAGCTGCCTGTGCATTGTTCAGTATTTTGTGATTGCGCCCTGCACACAATCACTGGCTACCTAAAACAGGTCTTGCATTTCAAATGTGTTAGACATCTTTTAAGAAATAGAAAAAACAAACAGAACAAGTTGCAATAAATTTAACAGATTATTTTTATTGTTTTCTCAATGAGCAAGAACCTAACTAGGTATAAACTAGTAACCAACCATATAAAATAAAGCACAAAATCCACTTTTTTTCTTAAATAACAGATAGATATATTACTATAAATATATTCTTGAAAATATAAAACTTACAAAACAGTCAATTGGAAATGTTGCTGAAATATTAATGCTGTGTCTAATTCAGCTCACATGGCAATATGACCATAATCAAATCCTTCAGACCACATGACACCAGCTGACTACCTTTTGTTTTCAACACTGATGTCTAAAAGTGTATTTCTTGTCACTTCTTGCACATTGCAAGAGTTTTTTATTTTGTTTTACAAAGCTATAAAAAAGATTGACAACCCATGTCAAAATTGATTTTCACCTGAAGTTCAGATTTTATTAGATCAATGCTGCATCTATTTCTTGTGTCAGACCAGCACATTCCCATCATGCTGAAGACCCTTTAAACTGCTGCATTTGAGCATGGGATGCTAACAACAAATGACACCACTTTCAAGAGGTCCGGCAGTTTGTCAGGTCCAGCCTTCTTAAATATTGTTGACCATTTAACATCGGTGTTGAGATCATCATCCGCTTCAGTACCGGTAGAAACCTTTTGAAATTGTGGACAAACGCAAGCAAATTCTTCATAAAGGTCATCTATTGAAACAGAGTCTAAATTCAGAGCGTCAACAGATGCCACCGGGTTATGAAACGTAAGGTTCTCCTTCAAATTCAGACATTGAATTTTAGACAAATAGTTTTTGTCTGAAAAATCAAACCACTGTTCTAAATACTGAACAGCTTTTTGAAAAAATTTTAGGAATTCTGATTCTATTTTTTTTGCTTGCAGGTGAGGTAATTTTTTTAAAGCTTTCCCAACTAGATATCCAAAAAAATGGTCTGTCTGCCTTCGTATTAGTTTGCCTTTGACTGATGTCATGATCTCATATACATCAACTGCAATCAAGTCATTTCGCTCCAGTTTTAATATGGCTGTCTGAAAAATAGGCAAGCAGTTGTGTAAAAACTGGAGATATAACTCAGGAACTGATGGTGGGTCCAGTTCTGTGGTCTCACTATCTTCATCCCCAATAAATTGCCATATTACTTTAAGTGTTTCATCCTCACCAATACTTTGGAAGTAAGCTTTTACAGCTGGCCAAATTTTTAAAACTCTCTCGATTGCTGGATAAAGAGACAGCCATCTTGTTGGTACATGGCGAAGAAGTTCTGACCACTCTTCTGGTTCTGTGGCGCAGTCTGTAAGCTCCTGATGTGTGAAGCAGAGGTTTGTAGGTTCGATTCCCATGTGAGCAGCATTGCTTACTCAAAGTAGCACCAAGACTTTGGTAAAGGGCGGCTGAAATTGTAAAGACTATGACAAAGTGCTCAAGACTTGTCTCAGTTGGTAAGATCTGGCATGGATGGCAATCCAAGGGGGGTTGCCACTCAGGACATTCATGCATGCCAGAAACCTGTGCAGATACAGGCACTGCCCCTTTTGCATCATCCAGGAGGAAACTGCTCTGCATGTTTTCTGGGAGTGCCCCTTTGCACAGGACCTGTTGAGGGCCTTGGAACCTGAACTCAAAGACTTTGTGCCACAGACTGCCATCACACACTTTGGTGTGTTGAACGGACTCTTCTGTGGAACTCATTCACAGGAGGACATTGACGGTGCCTGGCGGGTGCTGTGTTGCTTTAAGGACGCTTTATGGTGCGCCAGGAAGCGCCTCATCCACCAGCGGGAGAGGATGTCCATCGAGGACTGTCGCAGACTGGTTCACAGTCTGCTCAGAGACTATCACTTGATGGACTTCAAGGAGGAAGAGGAGGTCTGAAGATTTCCCCATCCCCCCCCCTCTCCCCCGTGTATCCTTTGGCAGTTCAAATAAAGCTTCGGGCCTGTGAACTCTTTTTTCCCTTCCCCACCCCACCTTCTCCACCCCCCCCCCCCCATCACACCCGTTGCCCATTTGAATGTTAGTTGACTGTATGACCGGACTTTTTGTGAAATGTCATTGAAGTACTGCTTTCAGGGTAATGCGGCGTCATGCATGATGTGATGTTTCGGGGTATTATTACTCTGCACAACACATTAGGCATCATACCGCAGGATGAATGTAATTTATTTGTATGCTTGGCAATGTATTGTTATGTAGTGTATTTATGCGCTGCGTCGCAATACTAGGAAAAAAAAGAAAAAAAGAAGTTCTGACCACTCAAGGTCAACAAAGTCAAACATTTCTTTTAGTGTGGCAACTCTCTTGGCTGATATTGAAAAATAATTATATAATTTCAAAATGAGACTTTCCACGTCACAATTTAAGACATCTGAAGCCTTTTTAGCTGTATTGTGAAGTATGTGAGCTGGGCAGCCAGCTGGCAATATCCGATGATTTACAGCAGGAAGCTTCTGGTACACACCATTATGCTTACCAAAGTTCACACTTGCATTGTCAGCAGAATATGCAGACATCATATCCACAGATAGGCCATTTGTTTTAATTACATTTAAAATTTGCTCAGAAATTGCAGCAGCACTTTCCTCACCTTCATAAAAATCCAGCAAGCTTGTTACCACTCCTTTGGAGGGTTTAAAGTAACGCAGAACTAAGGGGAAAAGTTTGGTGTGCCCATGGTTAGATACACTTTTAGACATCAGTGTTGAAAACAAAAGGTACTCAGCTGGTGTCATGTGGTCTGAAGGGTTTGATTATGGTCATATTGCCATGTGAGCTGAATTAGACACAGCATTAATATTTCAGCAACATTATATTTCCAATTGACTGTTTTGTAAGTTTTTTATTTTCAAGAATATATTTATAGTAATATATCTATCTGTTATTTAGGAAAAAAGTGGATTTTGTGCTTTATTTTATATGGTTGGTTACTAGTTTATACCTAGTTAAGTTCTTGTTTATTGAGAAAACAATAAAAATAATCTGTTAAATTTATTGCAACTTGTTCTGTTTGTTTTTTCTATTTCTTAAGAGATGTCTAACACATTTGAAATGTAAGACCTGTTTTAGGTAGCCAGTGATTGTGTGCAGGGCGCAATCACAAAATACTGAACAATGCACAGGCAGCTATGTTTATAGCAATCTCAATCATAACTTTGATGCAGTGAACTTGCCAGAGTAAGTGATGTACAAAGTACGCCGTTGTCACTAAGTGACTTAGTTAAGACAGGTGCACATTGCATACCACCTGTCTAAACTGGTTACCACTGTTTGCTTTTTTTTCCCAAAAATTGGCAAAAAAAAAAAGTATCAAAAACCATCCTTTTTGGGCAGGGCGGGGGGGGGGGGGGGGGGTGTCCCTGAATGGCAGTTTGGAAATGTGGTCACCCTAATGCCGCGTACACACGAGCAGACTTTACGGCGGACTTTGCCCGGCGGACTGGATTTCGTCGGACAATTCGATGTGTGTGGGCTCCAGCGGACTTTGTTTTCTCAAAAGTTGGACGGACTTAGATTTGAAACTTGTTTAAAATTTATCCGTTGAAATCGAGTCCGGTCGAAAAGTCCGCCGTCTGTATGCTAGTTCGACGGACTAAAAAGCCACGCTAGGGCAGCTATTGGCTACTGGCTATGAACTTCCTTGTTTTAGTCCGGTCGTACGTCATCACGTACGAATTCGACGGACTTTGGTGGATTGTGTGTAGGCAAGTCCGTTCATTCAGAAAGTCCGTCGTAAAGTACGTCGAAAAATCCGCCGGGCAAAGTCCGCCGTAAAGTCCGCTCGTGTGTACGCGGCATTAGGGTATAAGGAGAGGAGAGACGAAAACTGGCAAATCCACACAGGGCACATCTGCACTGACAATCAGGGCACTGATCATCCGGGTCCTGATTATCTGTGCAGCCCCAACAGTGTCCACCAGTGATGCCTGTCAGTGTCAATCAGTGCCACCAACCAATGCAAATCAGTGTAGCATATTAGTCCAGCCTCATCAGTGAACATCAGTGAAGGAGAAAAATTGCTTATTTACAAAATTTTTAACAGAAACTAATGCCCGGTACACACGATCCGATTATCGGACGAATGATCGTCCGTTTTTTTTTTTGCATGCTAATCTCACGTCGAATCTGATGAGTTTACTAGAGTCACGAAAATTCCCGTACGACAGCATAAAAATTCGGAAGTGATGTCATGTGTTGTAATGCATTTGTATTGCATTTTCGAACGATAGGTGTACTGATTAAACGAAAATCGTATACAATCTGGCATCGTACAAAAAAAATTTCCGTGCATGTCCGATAGTCTGAAGTTACAGCACATGTTACTGTAAGAGCGGCAAGGATGTGGAATTCCCTTCCACAGGCGGTGGTATCTGCGGGGAGCATCGATAGTTTCAAGAAACTATTAGATAAGCACCTGAAGGACCGCAACGTACAGGGATATACAATGTAATACTGACATATAATCACACACATAGGTTGGACTTGATGGACTTGTGTCTTTTTTCGACCTCACCTACTATGTAACTATGTAATATTTTCTCTGCAGTGGTCTCCACTCTCTGCCATTAGTAGACAGTGTGCACAAAAAAAAAAAACTTTTGTCAGAAAGACAAATAAATCTTCTTCTACCAATTTTTTTCTTTTACCCCCGTGCAATTTTTTTTACATTAGTACCAATTTAAAGCGACCTTTTGCTTAGGGTCACACTGCACTGCACATTAGCACAGGACTCGCACTGCAGTCACATGCGATTCTGCCGTGCGATTTTAACCATTCAATTTGAATTTAAATCACAGGGCATCTGCATGAAAAAGATACAGGCAGCTTTTTTTTTGTTCACACTGGATCTGGATCGCATGGGTTCGCCATGAACACCCGGTTCAGGCAAACGCACTGCGTTTTGCAACCTGCTTTTGGGCCCTCTCACATCTAAAGTAATGGAAACATGTTATGTGTAAATAAAATAGCAAAAACTTACTAAAACTGCTGACCAGTTGCCGAAAGCTTCTCAAGTCAAGAGAAAAAGCCAGGTGAAGCCATTTTAGCAACTGAAAATGTTGGGATTGTTGATCTCTTGTGTTCTGTAGTGATGTGAGGGGTCAGCAGGAGGGATTTCTGAGCACTGTGGGGGACCAGGAGATTGACTCTCCCAGAAATGTTGGTTTCTCAAGGACAAATGTCTCTTAGAGGGATACAGTGGTGTGGGCAGCTAATAAGTTAAAGCCAAAATCCTGATTGGCCAGGAGGAGAAGCAGGAAGACATTAGCAAAAATTAAGTGGTGTCACACAAATTGAAGCCATTTAGAGCCTCGGGTTTTAATCATGTGCTTAAAAAAAAAAACAAAAACCAAAAATAACCCTTTGAAATCCATGCATCTGGCGCCCTGCATGGAGATTAGGGGCCGGGCGCATGGATTAGGGGGCGGTGCCCCTTGTGCCCCTTATGAGTGTGCGCCACTGATACTCCAATAATCTGAAAACTCTGAAGTTTGTAAACTTACTTTGTGACGATCCACACGCCTTTATTTCCTCTAATTCTGTGAGGCGTAGTCACTATGCCCTGTGAGTAGGTACTGCTGTGTCACACATTTCACAGAGCCTGCCTTCTGTGACATGCTGAGAGGTAGAGTTTTAAGAGGCGGAGTCAGTACAGCAATCACTGCTTGCAGGCAGCAAGGTACCATGAGATACAGTGGGTATAGAAAAGAATCACCCTTTAAAATAATCACATTTTGTTGCTCTGCAGCCTGAAATGAAGACAGACATAGTTTTTGTTTTATCCAGCTGTATTTACTAGTGCAACTTAATAGCATCCAAATGAAAAATATACTGTATAACACCAACATGTCAGAAAAAAAAAAATCAAAAACAGAATTACTGAGTTGGAAAAAGGATCACCCCCTTATGTCAGTATTTTGTTGAACCACCTTTTGCTTTAATTACAGCCTTTAGTCTGACGGGATATGTCTCTACTAACTTTGCACATCTAGACTTTGCAATATATGCCCATTCTTCTTTGCAACACTGCTCAAGTCCAGTTAAATTTGATTGTGACCGTTTGTGGACCGCAGTCTCCAAGTCACTCCACAGATTTTCAATGGGGTTTAAGTCTGGGCTCTGACTAGGCCATGCAAGGACATTCACTTTTTTCTCCTTCAACCACTGTGTGGTCATTGTTGCTGTGTGCTTTGGGTCATTGTCATGTAGGAAGGTAAACCTTCTTCCCATTGAAAACTTTCTGGCAGAGGGCAGCAGATTTTCCTCAAGAATTTGACTTTATTTTGCCCCATCCATTTTTCTTCTATCCTGACAAGTGCTTCAGTCCCTGCTGCCGAGAAACACCCCCATAACAGGATATTACCACCTCCATGCTTTACTGTAGGAATGGTGTTATTTGGATGGTGAGCTGTATTGGATTTCCGCCAGACATATCGTTTGCTGTTGAGACAAAATAATTAAATTTTAGTCTCATCTGACCATAACACCCTTTTCCATGTGGCCTCAGAATCTTCAAGGTGCGTTTTGGCAAAGCTCAGTGGTTACTGCATGTGGAGTTTCTTGAGGAGGCTGGCTTTTTTTCTTGCAACCCTCCCATACAAACCACATTTGTGGAGAATTTGTGATATTGTTGTCACATGCACACAATGACCACTCTTAAATCCCTGCAACTGCCCCAGAGTTGCTGTAGGCCTCTTGGTAACCTCTCTGACCAGTTTCCTTCTGTCTCTTCCGTCCGGTTTGGAGCAACGTCCTGATCCAGGGAGGGTAGAGACATTATGATTTGGGGCTGTTTCTCTGCTAAAGGTACAGGTCGACTTTGCTGCATTGAGGGGCCAATGGATGGGGCCATGTATTGTAAAATCTTGGATGAGATCCTTCTTCTCTCAGCCAGAACACTGAAGACGGGTCGTGGATGGGTCTTCCAGCATGACAATGACTCAAAACATACCACCAAGGCAACAAAGGAGAGGCTCAAGAAGAAGCACATTAAGGTCATGGAGTGCCCTAGCCAGTCTCCAGTCCTTAATCCTATAGAAAATTTATGGAGGGAGCTGAAACTTCAAATTGCAAAGCGACGGTCAAGAAACCTTAAAGTGGTTGTAAACCCTCAAGTTTTTTCACCTCAATGCATTCTATGCATTGAGGTGAAAAACCTCCTGTAATGCTGCAGCCCCCCGAGCCGCCGTTTTACTTACCTGTACCCTCTCTGTCTCGTGCCGAGGACGATCACACCAGTAAAAGCCGTTGTCTCGGCGGGTCCTTATTGAATGGATTGATAGCAGTGCAGCCATTGGCTCCGGGGGGGGGGGGGGGGGTGCTTCGGGGGACGGGGGCCGAGTCCTGCTTTCTGTGTCAATAGACGGAGAAGCAGGACTTGGGAGCGAGCCCACACGGGTGTCCCGAAGGAGACCGCTTCTCCGACGGGGCACTTGAGAAAAGGAGGAGCTACTAGCGCCGCTAAGGGAGCCCAGAAGAGGAGGATCAGGGCCACTCTGTGCAAAACCAACTGCACAGAAGAGGTAAGTATGACATGTTTGTTATTTTTCTTTTTTTTTTAAACTGAAGCTTTACAACCCCTTTAAGGATTTAGAGAAGATCTGTAAAGAAGAGTGGACCAAAATCCCTCCTGAGATGTGTGCAGACCTGGTCACTATCTACAAGAAACGTCTGACCTCTGTGCTTGAGAAACAAGGGTTTCTCCACCAAGTACTAAGTCGTGTTTTGCTTAGGGATCAAATACTTAATTTACTCACTAAACTGCAATTTATAGCATTTGTTTTATGTGGGGGTTTTTTATGGATTTTTGGTTGATATTCTGTCTCTAATATTTATAATACATCTGTGATAAAAATGATAGACCCTTCATTTCTTTGTAAGTAGGCAAACCTACAAAACCGCCAGGGGATCAAATAATTATTTCCCCCACTGTAGTACACAGTCTTCAGAAATGCACTCCTGCTGCCACTCCGCCAGCCCTCTACAGAACTGTGTTTGGTAAATAGGTAAAATTACGGTAAAGTGAGTCACTTTTCTGACACAGTTGCAGCATCTTCTGGATTTTATTGGTAGCTCTCTGAATGCTCTCACTTGCTGCCTGAAATGACTATTCAACCCGCAGATAAAGTACAGAGGTGTGAGTCCCGCTGGGAAGAAGCTCTTTTATTTGATCAATTTACTCCCGCATGTCCAAGTGCCCTCTTCTTGGTGATTAAGTGACAGAGAGATGTGTAATATTATAAGTATGTAAATTCAGCCGTATAGCCTTGTCTTGGCTGTATTTTTATGGCATTTTTGTCTCTGTGGAGTCATTTTATGCAAATTCCAGACTCCAGCGTAGGAGTAATGTAGAGAGACGGAGCAGAATGTCTGTAAGTACTCATATGTGACTCATTGCAGCATTTGTAATGTTAACAGATTGTGTTGTATAGAGCTGCAGATGATTTGAGATCTTGAATACAAAAGTTTAAAGGGAAACTATCATTTTCTAACCATAGAACACGATATAGTGGTAATACTTAAAGAAAGAAAAAAAAATGATCATTTAGATTAGATAAGTAGGCGACAAAAGCAATACGGAGATACAAGAGTTTGAAAGCATAAAAGGTAAACTTACAGGACCTAAAGAATCTGCTACTGAAGGTTTTGGTGCCACATACCACAGCATACCTAGTGGAGTCCACGCTTTGATGGGTTATGGTGGGTGGTCACAATGTAATGGCTGATCGGTGTGTGTGTGTATATATATATGTGTGTATATATTCAAGGAAAGGTCTGCTCGGGCCTGCAGCACACCACTCAGCGCCAAACGGATCAATCGATGTTAAAAGAGAGCAAAACTAGAGACTGGGGGAGATGATAACACTCTGTACCTATGCAAAGTGATCTAAAGGACAGCAGCCGTTTTAAAAAATCATAAGACTAACAACAAATAATACTAACAATAGTATATATAGACCAAACGGGTAGACATATACTACAAACAGCGCTAATTGTTGAGCAAAGATATATATATAAAATCATGCGGCCAACTACGCATAAAAACAATCAAGTAGAGAGGTAGAGAGTCTGTGAAGTGCTCAGAAAAAAGTCCATCAGTGACAATACAGTCGTAACTCAGTGTGCGCCTTCCACCGGTCAGCAGAATTTCACCCTGTGTTGACACTCTCCCCCTAGGGGATCGAACTCACCGGATCTACTAGTTTTAAAAGCCTTCAGGAAAAAGATCTTCCAACACCACTCTCTCAATACCGCTCCTGGGGATTCAGGAGGGGGGCCACAACTCCAAACAGATAAATGCCAAGAAGAGAAAATAGTGTGCACATAGCGTAATTCTGTTTATTAAGTGTACCCCACAATCTTCATAAAAAACCCCTCATCCTATATACGTACACATTAAAAGCAGTTAATCAAGTAAAATGCAATGGGTAGCGTGTCACCGTTCTGAAGACCGGCCGGTTCGATATCCAGGGGAACAGGTCACTTCCTGGTTGTAGATCAGGCCGTGGTGGAGCGCATACCTCACTTCCAGCGTCGTGTAAGCCACGCCCTGACGCGTTTCGTCATACCCTGACTTCGACAGAGGGCGTGGCTACACGGCGTCATGCAAGGCTTATATCACCCGCCCCAATCTCAGCTACCAATCGCAGGACCTCAAGCCCGACGTCAGGCGCACGACGTCAGACTGGAGCCCAGCGGTGGCTCAGCATAGGAAGAGACGGGGGGGGGGACAAGCCAAACTTTGCTACACATAGCTAGCGACTGTTGCGATGTGTCAGGATCCATGAGCGATCGCTCATCTCATAGGCCCACACAGCGCATATACCTACACAGTCACCAGCCATCATAACAGACAAATAACACTGCGATACAGACAGATATGGTTACAAACACTCGGAGATTGCTCAGATATCAACATAATCTAAGTGATAAAGCAAACATTTACAAACTATAATATCATAGATATTAACAAGCATAAGAGAAATAAGTAAAATAAACAACATGTATTAGAAATCAAGACCCGATGAGGGACATGTATAAAAATCAGTACCAGCAAAATTAATATAGGTTAAAAAGCATCAGGATTAAAAAGGAGTCTAAGCCTATATCCTTTAGAGATAGCAGCATATCACACACATATATACTAAACGTCATATTGAGGGTCATGCAAAAATGACATTGTATATAGATAGATAGAAGCCATCGATTAAAAACTCTCTGTTTCAGAGATAATCATTGCTCAGATAATAAACACTGTGATCAATAAAATTACCCAAAAAATATTCATAAAAAATTAATAAAAAATTAAAAAATTAATAAAAAATTAATTAATAAATCATTAATTTTAGAAGTCGCTGATAAAACAGTTGATGTCTAGGTCAACATTTAACCCCTTTGGCGACAAGGTATCAGCCAGGAATATCCACTGGGTCTCTCTTTTGGAGAGATCGCGAACCAGATTAGAGCCCCTCCATTTCTGCTTGAGGTGGTCAATACCCCAAAACTTAAGACCCGACGGGTCCTGGTTATGTTTAAGCTTAAAATGTAAAGAGACGTTATGGTCTTTAAAACCCAGTTTGATATTGGCTATGTGTTCGGCAATTCTTACTCTTAAAAGCCTCTTTGTGCGCCCAATATACATCAAATCACATGGGCATTGGAGAACATACACCACATGCGGCGTATTGCATGTGATGAATTCACCAATGGCAAATTCTCTGCCATTAGAGGTTGACCTAAAGTTTTCCACAGCCCTGAGAGGCCTATTGACCTCTCTGCAAGCTCGACATCGTCTACAGCTAAAAAAGCCTTTTCTGTCCCAGATAGTGGGCAACCTAGACGGAGGATCAAGCACTTTCTGCACTATTTTATCAGCAATACTCAGAGACTTTCTGTAAACAAACTTGGGTCTGTGTGGCAAGACCGAGTGTAAAACTCTATCCATCAGCAAAACATGCCAATGGGACACAATAATCTCCTCCACCTCCCTATACTGGGAATGAAATTCTGATATAAAGCTCCACTCGTGACTTTCTCTAGCAATCACGAGTGGAGCTTCATCCAGCAAGGCGGCTCTAGGTTGGAGAGCCAGTTCTTGTATAATGGAGTCAAGCATCGTCTCTTGATACCCCTTCTCCATGAATTTTTTCTTTAAAACCTGGGCTTGCACTAGAAAATCCGTATCCTCCGAACAATTCCTTTTTATTCTCGTTAGTTGGCCCTTGGGAATGTTCTTAAGCCACAACGGATGGTGGCCGCTCGTAGTAGGTAAGTAGCTATTAGAGTCGGTGGGCTTAAAGTAAACTTTGGTTGCCAGACAGTTCCCTTTCCTAAAAATAGTGACATCCAAAAAGTGTATGTCACTCTGGCTGGCCTCACTGGTTAGTACAATATTATTAGTGTTAGAGTTAAGCTCTCTCAAAAATTCATGGAGGCTATCACTAGTACCATCCCAAATAAAGAATAAATCGTCTATATACCTCCTGTATAGCAATAGTTGGTGGCGGGCAACCGAAAAAATAGTTTTGTCCTCCCACTCACCCATGAACAAGTTTGCTATACTAGGGGCAAACTTGGCCCCCATAGCTACACCTCTACATTGAGAATAAAACTGGCCGTCAAACCAAAAGAAATTGTGGCCTAAACAAAAATCCAGAGCATTCCTAATAAAGACTTTATGACTGTGTGGCAGATCCTCCCGCTGAGATAGAGCCCAATTAAGAGCTAGAAGGGCATCATCATGTTGGATCACTGAGTAAAGTGATGCCACATCAGCGGTTACTAGATAAACTTCTTGTTTCCCAGTTAGGTCAATCTGCTGTAAGATTTGTAGAAGACTTTTGGTATCTCTGAGATACGCTTTGGTACACACAACACTGTCTTGTAGGAAATGGTCCAGGTATTGGCCCATACGAGATGTAATGGAGCCGATCCCGTTCACAATAGGCCTGCCAGGGGGGTTATTCAAGTCTTTATGTATCTTCGGTAGAGTGTAGATCGTAGGGATCCTACTACTACTCGGCACAAGGTATTTTCTCTCACGATGAGAAAGTACACCCGAAGCATACCCGCTTTCAACTAAATTTTTTAGATCTTTCTCATATTGTACGGTAGGATCTTTTAGCAATTTCACGTAGGTATTGCTATCATTTAACATTTCGGTGAGTTGATCGTGATAAAACTGCTTATCTAAAATCACTACACCTCCTCCCTTGTCGGCAGGTCTAACGACAATTTCCTTCCTTTTCTCAAGCATATTGATCCCGTCTAATATGTACTGGGGGTTTACCTTCTTTTTCGGTACTATATGCTCTAGATCACGTGTCACTAGTCCTTTAAACACATCTATATTCTGGTTCGCACTATTCAAAGGATTGAACAATGACTTATTCTTTAGTCCGCTGTCAATTGGCACTGAGGCCAAATTAGTAGCGCTGACAGGTTGAGAATTTTTATTCAGAAAGTACTTTTTGATATTTAACTTTCTAATATACTTGTGTACATCAATGAACACATTAAACTTATTAATCGGCCTTTTAAGGCCGCATTTTAGACCCAGGTGCAGAATATTCATTTCCTTATGTGATAAAGCCACCTTACTAAGGTTAAAAATACCTCCTAATCCTGCTCTCTCCTTCTTTTTCTGGGCCCTTCGCCCTGCCCTGCAGCCCCTTGTTCTCCTCTCCATGTATTGGGATGCTCGGCAAAGTCCCTCTCCCATGGGGGATACTCCTTCCACTGCGGTTCTGCATAGGACTGTCTCGGCTGTGGATGGGACGGGGGCCTCCCCCTGCGTTGAGGGTGACCTCGACCCCGTTTCTGCCAACCCCTCCCCCTCCCTAAAAAAGGACGAGGGGAATGGTAATTAGTTCTATCACCATTATCCCTCAGGGATTCATATCTATTGTAAACGGGGACTTGGTAATGGCTGTCAGAGGGTGTAGGGTAGTAAGGATTAGTGGGTAAATTTCTCCTATCAACCGATCTACCACGTCCCCTACCACTCCTAACTGGGGTGGAATACGTTTGAGGGGGACGGCTAGATACATCCTCCCTACCTCCATCCACCTCAGATGGTGCGGTGCTCTGTAAATTATTAGAGGGATGCGCTGTTTGTGCAGACCCTCTCCTAGGATGGACATTCTCATTGTTCTTAACTTGTTGCCAAAGATATACAGAGCCAGATCTGAAGTCAGCCAGATCCCTCTGGAATTTCTTGGCTTTCTTTTTCTGCGTATCTTTATCAACCTTTTCAAGTTTCTTTTTAATACGGACATTGAAGTCCACTACTTGTTGTGAATCTTTTATTGGATCCAGTTGCAAGCGAAACTCATTAATTTTACCCTCTAAAATAGACATCTTTTTTCGTTTGCGTGCAAGAACCAGATCCTGCAATTTAAATCCCATGCCTGTAAAAAAATCAAACCATTCTTTCATGGATTCCGGATCATCCAGCCCATCTTGGGGAACTACGTCCCACCTAAGGCTCCTAACTATAATTTTTTCTTTAATATACTGTTCAAACGCACAGATGTCCCACCATGTGCGGACTTGTTTCTCTAATGCATTTCCCAAAGAGGTAAGCACACTATTGATATTGGTCTGTGCAGTAGTCTGCTCATTAACTGCAAAAACATTTCCAATATCTATAGTTCTACTACTCAAAAACATCAACGCATCCATGGCTGCCAAGAACGGACAAAACAAAATTCAAGGAAAGGTCTGCTCGGGCCTGCAGCACATCACTCAGCGCCAAACGGATCAATCGATGTTAAAAGAGAGCAAAACTAGAGACTGGGGGAGATGATAACACTCTGTACCTATGCAAAGTGATCTAAAGGACAGCAGCCGTTTTAAAAAATCATAAGACTAACAACAAATAATACTAACAATAGTATATATAGACCAAACGGGTAGACATATACTACAAACAGCGCTAATTGTTGAGCAAAGATATATATATAAAATCATGCGGCCAACTACGCATAAAAACAATCAAGTAGAGAGGTAGAGAGTCTGTGAAGTGCTCAGAAAAAAGTCCATCAGTGACAATACAGTCGTAACTCAGTGTGCGCCTTCCACCGGTCAGCAGAATTTCACCCTGTGTTGACACTCTCCCCCTAGGGGATCGAACTCACCGGATCTACTAGTTTTAAAAGCCTTCAGGAAAAAGATCTTCCAACACCACTCTCTCAATACCGCTCCTGGGGATTCAGGAGGGGGGCCACAACTCCAAACAGATAAATGCCAAGAAGAGAAAATAGTGTGCACATAGCGTAATTCTGTTTATTAAGTGTACCCCACAATCTTCATAAAAAAACCCTCATCCTATATACGTACACATTAAAAGCAGTTAATCAAGTAAAATGCAATGGGTAGCGTGTCACCGTTCTGAAGACCGGCCGGTTCGATATCCAGGGGAACAGGTCACTTCCTGGTTGTAGATCAGGCCGTGGTGGAGCGCATACCTCACTTCCAGCGTCGTGTAAGCCACGCCCTGACGCGTTTCGTCATATCCTGACTTCGACAGAGGGCGTGGCTACACGGCGTCATGCAAGGCTTATATCACCCGCCCCAATCTCAGCTACCAATCGCAGGACCTCAAGCCCGACGTCAGGCGCACGACGTCAGACTGGAGCCCAGCGGTGGCTCAGCATAGGAAGAGACGGGGGGGGGGAACGTGCCAAACTTTGCTACACATAGCTAGCGACTGTTGCGATGTGTCAGGATCCATGAGCGATCGCTCATCTCATAGGCCCACACAGCGCATATACCTACACAGTCACCAGCCATCATAACAGACAAATAACACTGCGATACAGACAGATATGGTTACAAACACTCGGAGATTGCTCAGATATCAACATAATCTAAGTGATAAAGCAAACATTTACAAACTATAATATCATAGATATTAACAAGCATAAGAGAAATACGTAAAATAAACAACATGTATTAGAAATCAAGACCCGATGAGGGACATGTATAAAAATCAGTACCAGCAAAATTAATATAGGTTAAAAAGCATCAGGATTAAAAAGGAGTCTAAGCCTATATCCTTTAGAGATAGCAGCATATCACACACATATATACTAAACGTCATATTGAGGGTCATGCAAAAATTACATTGTATATAGATAGATAGAAGCCATCGATTAAAAACTCTCTGTTTCAGAGATAATCATTGCTCAGATAATAAACACTGTGATCAATAAAATTACCCAAAAAATATTCATAAAAAATTAATAAAAAATTAATTAATAAATCATTAATTTTAGAAGTCGCTGATAAAACAGTTGATGTCTAGGTCAACATTTAACCCCTTTGGCGACAAGGTATCAGCCAGGAATATCCACTGGGTCTCTCTTTTGGAGAGATCGCGAACCAGATTAGAGCCCCTCCATTTCTGCTTGAGGTGGTCAATACCCCAAAACTTAAGACCCGACGGGTCCTGGTTATGTTTAAGCTTAAAATGTAAAGAGACGTTATGGTCTTTAAAACCCAGTTTGATATTGGCAATGTGTTCGGCAATTCTTACTCTTAAAAGCCTCTTTGTGCGCCCAATATACATCAAATCACATGGGCATTGGAGAACATACACCACATGCGACGTATTGCATGTGATGAATTCACCAATGGCAAATTCTCTGCCATTAGAGGTTGACCTAAAGTTTTCCACAGCCCTGAGAGGCCTATTGACCTCTCTGCAAGCTCGACATCGTCTACAGCTAAAAAAGCCTTTTCTGTCCCAGATAGTGGGCAACCTAGACGGAGGATCAAGCACTTTCTGCACTATTTTATCAGCAATACTCAGAGACTTTCTGTAAACAAACTTGGGTCTGTGTGGCAAGACCGAGTGTAAAACTCTATCCATCAGCAAAACATGCCAATGGGACGCAATAATCTCCTCCACCTCCCTATACTGGGAATGAAATTCTGATATAAAGCTCCACTCGTGACTTTCTCTAGCAATCACGAGTGGAGCTTCATCCAGCAAGGCGGCTCTAGGTTGGAGAGCCAGTTCTTGTATAATGGAGTCAAGCATCGTCTCTTGATACCCCTTCTCCATGAATTTTTTCTTTAAAACCTGGGCTTGCACTAGAAAATCCGTATCCTCCGAACAATTCCTTTTTATTCTCGTTAGTTGGCCCTTGGGAATGTTCTTAAGCCACAACGGATGGTGGCCGCTCGTAGTAGGTAAGTAGCTATTAGAGTCGGTGGGCTTAAAGTAAACTTTGGTTGCCAGACAGTTCCCTTTCCTAAAAATAGTGACATCCAAAAAGTGTATGTCACTCTGGCTGGCCTCACTGGTTAGTATTAATTTTTTAATTTTTTATTAATTTTTTATGAATATTTTTTGGGTAATTTTATTGATCACAGTGTTTATTATCTGAGCAATGATTATCTCTGAAACAGAGAGTTTTTAATCGATGGCTTCTATCTATCTATATACAATGTCATTTTTGCATGACCCTCAATATGACGTTTAGTATATATGTGTGTGATATGCTGCTATCTCTAAAGGATATAGGCTTAGACTCCTTTTTAATCCTGATGCTTTTTAACCTATATTAATTTTGCTGGTACTGATTTTTATACATGTCCCTCATCGGGTCTTGATTTCTAATACATGTTGTTTATTTTACTTATTTCTCTTATGCTTGTTAATATCTATGATATTATAGTTTGTAAATGTTTGCTTTATCACTTAGATTATGTTGATATCTGAGCAATCTCCGAGTGTTTGTAACCATATCTGTCTGTATCGCAGTGTTATTTGTCTGTTATGATGGCTGGTGACTGTGTAGGTATATGCGCTGTGTGGGCCTATGAGATGAGCGATCGCTCATGGATCCTGACACATCGCAACAGTCGCTAGCTATGTGTAGCAAAGTTTGGCACGTTCCCCCCCCCCGTCTCTTCCTATGCTGAGCCACCGCTGGGCTCCAGTCTGACGTCGTGCGCCTGACGTCGGGCTTGAGGTCCTGCGATTGGTAGCTGAGATTGGGGCGGGTGATATAAGCCTTGCATGACGCCGTGTAGCCACGCCCTCTGTCGAAGTCAGGATATGACGAAACGCGTCAGGGCGTGGCTTACACGACGCTGGAAGTGAGGTATGCGCTCCACCACGGCCTGATCTACAACCAGGAAGTGACCTGTTCCCCTGGATATCGAACCGGCCGGTCTTCAGAACGGTGACACGCTACCCATTGCATTTTACTTGATTAACTGCTTTTAATGTGTACGTATATAGGATGAGGGGTTTTTTATGAAGATTGTGGGGTACACTTAATAAACAGAATTACGCTATGTGCACACTATTTTCTCTTCTTGGCATTTATCTGTTTGGAGTTGTGGCCCCCCTCCTGAATCCCCAGGAGCGGTATTGAGAGAGTGGTGTTGGAAGATCTTTTTCCTGAAGGCTTTTAAAACTAGTAGATCCGGTGAGTTCGATCCCCTAGGGGGAGAGTGTCAACACAGGGTGAAATTCTGCTGACCGGTGGAAGGCGCACACTGAGTTACGACTGTATTGTCACTGATGGACTTTTTTCTGAGCACTTCACAGACTCTCTACCTCTCTACTTGATTGTTTTTATGCGTAGTTGGCCGCATGATTTTATATATATATCTTTGCTCAACAATTAGCGCTGTTTGTAGTATATGTCTACCCGTTTGGTCTATATATACTATTGTTAGTATTATTTGTTGTTAGTCTTATGATTTTTTAAAACGGCTGCTGTCCTTTAGATCACTTTGCATAGGTACAGAGTGTTATCATCTCCCCCAGTCTCTAGTTTTGCTCTCTTTTAACATCGATTGATCCGTTTGGCGCTGAGTGGTGTGCTGCAGGCCCGAGCAGACCTTTCCTTGAATTTTGTTTTGTCCGTTCTTGGCAGCCATGGATGCGTTGATGTTTTTGAGTAGTAGAACTATAGATATTGGAAATGTTTTTGCAGTTAATGAGCAGACTACTGCACAGACCAATATCAATAGTGTGCTTACCTCTTTGGGAAATGCATTAGAGAAACAAGTCCGCACATGGTGGGACATCTGTGCGTTTGAACAGTATATTAAAGAAAAAATTATAGTTAGGAGCCTTAGGTGGGACGTAGTTCCCCAAGATGGGCTGGATGATCCGGAATCCATGAAAGAATGGTTTGATTTTTTTACAGGCATGGGATTTAAATTGCAGGATCTGGTTCTTGCACGCAAACGAAAAAAGATGTCTATTTTAGAGGGTAAAATTAATGAGTTTCGCTTGCAACTGGATCCAATAAAAGATTCACAACAAGTAGTGGACTTCAATGTCCGTATTAAAAAGAAACTTGAAAAGGTTGATAAAGATACGCAGAAAAAGAAAGCCAAGAAATTCCAGAGGGATCTGGCTGACTTCAGATCTGGCTCTGTATATCTTTGGCAACAAGTTAAGAACAATGAGAATGTCCATCCTAGGAGAGGGTCTGCACAAACAGCGCATCCCTCTAATAATTTACAGAGCACCGCACCATCTGAGGTGGATGGAGGTAGGGAGGATGTATCTAGCCGTCCCCCTCAAACGTATTCCACCCCAGTTAGGAGTGGTAGGGGACGTGGTAGATCGGTTGATAGGAGAAATTTACCCACTAATCCTTACTACCCTACACCCTCTGACAGCCATTACCAAGTCCCCGTTTACAATAGATATGAATCCCTGAGGGATAATGGTGATAGAACTAATTACCATTCCCCTCGTCCTTTTTTAGGGAGGGGGAGGGGTTGGCAGAAACGGGGTCGAGGTCACCCTCAACGCAGGGGGAGGCCCCCGTCCCATCCACAGCCGAGACAGTCCTATGCAGAACCGCAGTGGAAGGAGTATCCCCCATGGGAGAGGGACTATGCCGAGCATCCCAATTCATGGAGAGGAGAACAAGGGGCTGCAGGGCAGGGCGAAGGGCCCAGAAAAAGAAGGAGAGAGCAGGATTAGGAGGTATTTTTAACCTTAGTAAGGTGGCTTTATCACATAAGGAAATGAATATTCTGCACCTGGGTCTAAAATGCGGCCTTAAAAGGCCGATTAATAAGTTTAATGTGTTCATTGATGTACACAAGTATATTAGAAAGTTAAATATCAAAAAGTACTTTCTGAATAAAAATTCTCAACCTGTCAGCGCTACTAATTTGGCCTCAGTGCCAATTGACAGCGGACTAAAGAATAAGTCATTGTTCAATCCTTTGAATAGTGCGAACCAGAATATAGATGTGTTTAAAGGACTAGTGACACGTGATCTAGAGCATATAGTACCGAAAAAGAAGGTAAACCCCCAGTACATATTAGACGGGATCAATATGCTTGAGAAAAGGAAGGAAATTGTCGTTAGACCTGCCGACAAGGGAGGAGGTGTAGTGATTTTAGATAAGCAGTTTTATCACGATCAACTCACCGAAATGTTAAATGATAGCAATACCTACGTGAAATTGCTAAAAGATCCTACCGTACAATATGAGAAAGATCTAAAAAATTTAGTTGAGAGCGGGTATGCTTCGGGTGTACTTTCTCATCGTGAGAGAAAATACCTTGTGCCGAGTAGTAGTAGGATCCCTACGATCTACACTCTACCGAAGATACATAAAGACTTGAATAACCCCCCTGGCAGGCCTATTGTGAACGGGATCGGCTCCATTACATCTCGTATGGGCCAATACCTGGACCATTTCCTACAAGACAGTGTTGTGTGTACCAAAGCGTATCTCAGAGATACCAAAAGTCTTCTACAAATCTTACAGCAGATTGACCTAACTGGGAAACAAGAAGTTTATCTAGTAACCGCTGATGTGGCATCACTTTACTCAGTGATCCAACATGATGATGCCCTTCTAGCTCTTAATTGGGCTCTATCTCAGCGGGAGGATCTGCCACACAGTCATAAAGTCTTTATTAGGAATGCTCTGGATTTTTGTTTAGGCCACAATTTCTTTTGGTTTGACGGCCAGTTTTATTCTCAATGTAGAGGTGTAGCTATGGGGGCCAAGTTTGCCCCTAGTATAGCAAACTTGTTCATGGGTGAGTGGGAGGACAAAACTATTTTTTCGGTTGCCCGCCACCAACTATTGCTATACAGGAGGTATATAGACGATTTATTCTTTATTTGGGATGGTACTAGTGATAGCCTTCATGAATTTTTGAGAGAGCTTAACTCTAACACTAATAATATTGTACTAACCAGTGAGGCCAGCCAGAGTGACATACACTTTTTGGATGTCACTATTTTTAGGAAAGGGAACTGTCTGGTAACCAAAGTTTACTTTAAACCCACCGACTCTAATAGCTACTTAACTACTACGAGCGGCCACCATCCGTTGTGGCTTAAGAACATTCCCAAGGGCCAACTAACGAGAATAAAAAGGAATTGTTCGGAGGATACGGATTTTCTAGTGCAAGCCCAGGTTTTAAAGAAAAAATTCATGGAGAAGGGGTATCAAGAGACGATGCTTGACTCCATTATACAAGAACTGGCTCTCCAACCTAGAGCCGCCTTGCTGGATGAAGCTCCACTCGTGATTGCTAGAGAAAGTCACGAGTGGAGCTTTATATCAGAATTTCATTCCCAGTATAGGGAGGTGGAGGAGATTATTGCGTCCCATTGGCATGTTTTGCTGATGGATAGAGTTTTACACTCGGTCTTGCCACACAGACCCAAGTTTGTTTACAGAAAGTCTCTGAGTATTGCTGATAAAATAGTGCAGAAAGTGCTTGATCCTCCGTCTAGGTTGCCCACTATCTGGGACAGAAAAGGCTTTTTTAGCTGTAGACGATGTCGAGCTTGCAGAGAGGTCAATAGGCCTCTCAGGGCTGTGGAAAACTTTAGGTCAACCTCTAATGGCAGAGAATTTGCCATTGGTGAATTCATCACATGCAATACGTCGCATGTGGTGTATGTTCTCCAATGCCCATGTGATTTGATGTATATTGGGCGCACAAAGAGGCTTTTAAGAGTAAGAATTGCCGAACACATAGCCAATATCAAACTGGGTTTTAAAGACCATAACGTCTCTTTACATTTTAAGCTTAAACATAACCAGGACCCGTCGGGTCTTAAGTTTTGGGGTATTGACCACCTCAAGCAGACATGGAGGGGCTCTAATCTGGTTCGCGATCTCTCCAAAAGAGAGACCCAGTGGATATTCCTGGCTGATACCTTGTCGCCAAAGGGGTTAAATGTTGACCTAGACATCAACTGTTTTATCAGCGACTTCTAAAATTAATGATTTATTAATTAATTTTTTATTAATTTTTTATGAATATTTTTTGGGTAATTTTATTGATCACAGTGTTTATTATCTGAGCAATGATTATCTCTGAAACAGAGAGTTTTTAATCGATGGCTTCTATCTATCTATATACAATGTCATTTTTGCATGACCCTCAATATGACGTTTAGTATATATGTGTGTGATATGCTGCTATCTCTAAAGGATATAGGCTTAGACTCCTTTTTAATCCTGATGCTTTTTAACCTATATTAATTTTGCTGGTACTGATTTTTATACATGTCCCTCATCGGGTCTTGATTTCTAATACATGTTGTTTATTTTACTTATTTCTCTTATGCTTGTTAATATCTATGATATTATAGTTTGTAAATGTTTGCTTTATCACTTAGATTATGTTGATATCTGAGCAATCTCCGAGTGTTTGTAACCATATCTGTCTGTATCGCAGTGTTATTTGTCTGTTATGATGGCTGGTGACTGTGTAGGTATATGCGCTGTGTGGGCCTATGAGATGAGCGATCGCTCATGGATCCTGACACATCGCAACAGTCGCTAGCTATGTGTAGCAAAGTTTGGCACGTTCCCCCCCCCCCGTCTCTTCCTATGCTGAGCCACCGCTGGGCTCCAGTCTGACGTCGTGCGCCTGACGTCGGGCTTGAGGTCCTGCGATTGGTAGCTGAGATTGGGGCGGGTGATATAAGCCTTGCATGACGCCGTGTAGCCACGCCCTCTGTCGAAGTCAGGATATGACGAAACGCGTCAGGGAGTGGCTTACACGACGCTGGAAGTGAGGTATGCGCTCCACCACGGCCTGATCTACAACCAGGAAGTGACCTGTTCCCCTGGATATCGAACCGGCCGGTCTTCAGAACGGTGACACGCTACCCATTGCATTTTACTTGATTAACTGCTTTTAATGTGTACGTATATAGGATGAGGGGTTTTTTATGAAGATTGTGGGGTACACTTAATAAACAGAATTACGCTATGTGCACACTATTTTCTCTTCTTGGCATTTATCTGTTTGGAGTTGTGGCCCCCCTCCTGAATCCCCAGGAGCGGTATTGAGAGAGTGGTGTTGGAAGATCTTTTTCCTGAAGGCTTTTAAAACTAGTAGATCCGGTGAGTTCGATCCCCTAGGGGGAGAGTGTCAACACAGGGTGAAATTCTGCTGACCGGTGGAAGGCGCACACTGAGTTACGACTGTATTGTCACTGATGGACTTTTTTCTGAGCACTTCACAGACTCTCTACCTCTCTACTTGATTGTTTTTATGCGTAGTTGGCCGCATGATTTTATATATATATCTTTGCTCAACAATTAGCGCTGTTTGTAGTATATGTCTACCCGTTTGGTCTATATATACTATTGTTAGTATTATTTGTTGTTAGTCTTATGATTTTTTAAAACGGCTGCTGTCCTTTAGATCACTTTGCATAGGTACAGAGTGTTATCATCTCCCCCAGTCTCTAGTTTTGCTCTCTTTTAACATCGATTGATCCGTTTGGCGCTGAGTGGTGTGCTGCAGGCCCGAGCAGACCTTTCCTTGAATTTTGTTTTGTCCGTTCTTGGCAGCCATGGATGCGTTGATGTTTTTGAGTAGTAGAACTATAGATATTGGAAATGTTTTTGAAGTTAATGAGCAGACTACTGCACAGACCAATATCAATAGTGTGCTTACCTCTTTGGGAAATGCATTAGAGAAACAAGTCCGCACATGGTGGGACATCTGTGCGTTTGAACAGTATATTAAAGAAAAAATTATAGTTAGGAGCCTTAGGTGGGACGTAGTTCCCCAAGATGGGCTGGATGATCCGGAATCCATGAAAGAATGGTTTGATTTTTTTACAGGCATGGGATTTAAATTGCAGGATCTGGTTCTTGCACGCAAACGAAAAAAGATGTCTATTTTAGAGGGTAAAATTAATGAGTTTCGCTTGCAACTGGATCCAATAAAAGATTCACAACAAGTAGTGGACTTCAATGTCCGTATTAAAAAGAAACTTGAAAAGGTTGATAAAGATACGCAGAAAAAGAAAGCCAAGAAATTCCAGAGGGATCTGGCTGACTTCAGATCTGGCTCTGTATATCTTTGGCAACAAGTTAAGAACAATGAGAATGTCCATCCTAGGAGAGGGTCTGCACAAACAGCGCATCCCTCTAATAATTTACAGAGCACCGCACCATCTGAGGTGGATGGAGGTAGGGAGGATGTATCTAGCCGTCCCCCTCAAACGTATTCCACCCCAGTTAGGAGTGGTAGGGGACGTGGTAGATCGGTTGATAGGAGAAATTTACCCACTAATCCTTACTACCCTACACCCTCTGACAGCCATTACCAAGTCCCCGTTTACAATAGATATGAATCCCTGAGGGATAATGGTGATAGAACTAATTACCATTCCCCTCGTCCTTTTTTAGGGAGGGGGAGGGGTTGGCAGAAACGGGGTCGAGGTCACCCTCAACGCAGGGGGAGGCCCCCGTCCCATCCACAGCCGAGACAGTCCTATGCAGAACCGCAGTGGAAGGAGTATCCCCCATGGGAGAGGGACTATGCCGAGCATCCCAATTCATGGAGAGGAGAACAAGGGGCTGCAGGGCAGGGCGAAGGGCCCAGAAAAAGAAGGAGAGAGCAGGATTAGGAGGTATTTTTAACCTTAGTAAGGTGGCTTTATCACATAAGGAAATGAATATTCTGCACCTGGGTCTAAAATTCGGCCTTAAAAGGCCGATTAATAAGTTTAATGTGTTCATTGATGTACACAAGTATATTAGAAAGTTAAATATCAAAAAGTACTTTCTGAATAAAAATTCTCAACCTGTCAGCGCTACTAATTTGGCCTCAGTGCCAATTGACAGCGGACTAAAGAATAAGTCATTGTTCAATCCTTTGAATAGTGCGAACCAGAATATAGATGTGTTTAAAGGACTAGTGACACGTGATCTAGAGCATATAGTACCGAAAAAGAAGGTAAACCCCCAGTACATATTAGACGGGATCAATATGCTTGAGAAAAGGAAGGAAATTGTCGTTAGACCTGCCGACAAGGGAGGAGGTGTAGTGATTTTAGATAAGCAGTTTTATCACGATCAACTCACCGAAATGTTAAATGATAGCAATACCTACGTGAAATTGCTAAAAGATCCTACCGTACAATATGAGAAAGATCTAAAAAATTTAGTTGAAAGCGGGTATGCTTCGGGTGTACTTTCTCATCGTGAGAGAAAATACCTTGTGCCGAGTAGTAGTAGGATCCCTACGATCTACACTCTACCGAAGATACATAAAGACTTGAATAACCCCCCTGGCAGGCCTATTGTGAACGGGATCGGCTCCATTACATCTCGTATGGGCCAATACCTGGACCATTTCCTACAAGACAGTGTTGTGTGTACCAAAGCGTATCTCAGAGATACCAAAAGTCTTCTACAAATCTTACAGCAGATTGACCTAACTGGGAAACAAGAAGTTTATCTAGTAACCGCTGATGTGGCATCACTTTACTCAGTGATCCAACATGATGATGCCCTTCTAGCTCTTAATTGGGCTCTATCTCAGCGGGACGATCTGCCACACAGTCATAAAGTCTTTATTAGGAATGCTCTGGATTTTTGTTTAGGCCACAATTTCTTTTGGTTTGACGGCCAGTTTTATTCTCAATGTAGAGGTGTAGCTATGGGGGCCAAGTTTGCCCCTAGTATAGCAAACTTGTTCATGGGTGAGTGGGAGGACAAAACTATTTTTTCGGTTGCCCGCCACCAACTATTGCTATACAGGAGGTATATAGACGATTTATTCTTTATTTGGGATGGTACTAGTGATAGCCTCCATGAATTTTTGAGAGAGCTTAACTCTAACACTAATAATATTGTACTAACCAGTGAGGCCAGCCAGAGTGACATACACTTTTTGGATGTCACTATTTTTAGGAAAGGGAACTGTCTGGCAACCAAAGTTTACTTTAAGCCCACCGACTCTAATAGCTACTTACCTACTACGAGCGGCCACCATCCGTTGTGGCTTAAGAACATTCCCAAGGGCCAACTAACGAGAATAAAAAGGAATTGTTCGGAGGATACGGATTTTCTAGTGCAAGCCCAGGTTTTAAAGAAAAAATTCATGGAGAAGGGGTATCAAGAGACGATGCTTGACTCCATTATACAAGAACTGGCTCTCCAACCTAGAGCCGCCTTGCTGGATGAAGCTCCACTCGTGATTGCTAGAGAAAGTCACGAGTGGAGCTTTATATCAGAATTTCATTCCCAGTATAGGGAGGTGGAGGAGATTATTGCGTCCCATTGGTATGTTTTGCTGATGGATAGAGTTTTACACTCGGTCTTGCCACACAGACCCAAGTTTGTTTACAGAAAGTCTCTGAGTATTGCTGATAAAATAGTGCAGAAAGTGCTTGATCCTCCGTCTAGGTTGCCCACTATCTGGGACAGAAAAGGCTTTTTTAGCTGTAGACGATGTCGAGCTTGCAGAGAGGTCAATAGGCCTCTCAGGGCTGTGGAAAACTTTAGGTCAACCTCTAATGGCAGAGAATTTGCCATTGGTGAATTCATCACATGCAATACGTCGCATGTGGTGTATGTTCTCCAATGCCCATGTGATTTGATGTATATTGGGCGCACAAAGAGGCTTTTAAGAGTAAGAATTGCCGAACACATAGCCAATATCAAACTGGGTTTTAAAGACCATAACGTCTCTTTACATTTTAAGCTTAAACATAACCAGGACCCGTCGGGTCTTAAGTTTTGGGGTATTGACCACCTCAAGCAGAAATGGAGGGGCTCTAATCTGGTTCGCGATCTCTCCAAAAGAGAGACCCAGTGGATATTCCTGGCTGATACCTTGTCGCCAAAGGGGTTAAATGTTGACCTAGACATCAACTGTTTTATCAGCGACTTCTAAAATTAATGATTTATTAATTAATTTTTTATTAATTTTTTATGAATATTTTTTGGGTAATTTTATTGATCACAGTGTTTATTATCTGAGCAATGATTATCTCTGAAACAGAGAGTTTTTAATCGATGGCTTCTATCTATCTATATACAATGTCATTTTTGCATGACCCTCAATATGACGTTTAGTATATATGTGTGTGATATGCTGCTATCTCTAAAGGATATAGGCTTAGACTCCTTTTTAATCCTGATGCTTTTTAACCTATATTAATTTTGCTGGTACTGATTTTTATACATGTCCCTCATCGGGTCTTGATTTCTAATACATGTTGTTTATTTTACTTATTTCTCTTATGCTTGTTAATATCTATGATATTATAGTTTGTAAATGTTTGCTTTATCACTTAGATTATGTTGATATCTGAGCAATCTCCGAGTGTTTGTAACCATATCTGTCTGTATCGCAGTGTTATTTGTCTGTTATGATGGCTGGTGACTGTGTAGGTATATGCGCTGTGTGGGCCTATGAGATGAGCGATCGCTCATGGATCCTGACACATCGCAACAGTCGCTAGCTATGTGTAGCAAAGTTTGGCACGTTCCCCCCCCCCGTCTCTTCCTATGCTGAGCCACCGCTGGGCTCCAGTCTGACGTCGTGCGCCTGACGTCGGGCTTGAGGTCCTGCGATTGGTAGCTGAGATTGGGGCGGGTGATATAAGCCTTGCATGACGCCGTGTAGCCACGCCCTCTGTCGAAGTCAGGATATGACGAAACGCGTCAGGGCGTGGCTTACACGACGCTGGAAGTGAGGTATGCGCTCCACCACGGCCTGATCTACAACCAGGAAGTGACCTGTTCCCCTGGATATCGAACCGGCCGGTCTTCAGAACGGTGACACGCTACCCATTGCATTTTACTTGATTAACTGCTTTTAATGTGTACGTATATAGGATGAGGGGTTTTTTATGAAGATTGTGGGGTACACTTAATAAACAGAATTACGCTATGTGCACACTATTTTCTCTTCTTGGCATTTATCTGTTTGGAGTTGTGGCCCCCCTTCTGAATCCCCAGGAGCGGTATTGAGAGAGTGGTGTTGGAAGATCTTTTTCCTGAAGGCTTTTAAAACTAGTAGATCCGGTGAGTTCGATCCCCTAGGGGGAGAGTGTCAACACAGGGTGAAATTCTGCTGACCGGTGGAAGGCGCACACTGAGTTACGACTGTATTGTCACTGATGGACTTTTTTCTGAGCACTTCACAGACTCTCTACCTCTCTACTTGATTGTTTTTATGCGTAGTTGGCCGCATGATTTTATATATATATCTTTGCTCAACAATTAGCGCTGTTTGTAGTATATGTCTACCCGTTTGGTCTATATATACTATTGTTAGTATTATGTGTGTATATATATATGTGTGTGTATATATATATATATATACATATATATATATATATATATATATGTATATATATATATATATATATATATATATGTATGTATATATATGTATGTATGTATATATATGTATGTATATATATATATGTATGTATATATATATATATATATGTATATATATATGTATGTATATATATATATATATATATATATATATATATATATATGTATATATATATGTATGTATATATATGTATATATATGTATGTATATATATATATGTATGTATATATATATATATATATGTATATATATATGTATGTATATATATATATATATATATATGTATATATATATATGTATGTATATATATATATATGTATATATATGTATATGTATATATATGTATATGTATATATATGTATGTATATATATGTATATATATATATGTATATATATATATATATATATACACACATATATATAATTTTTTTTTGTATCGCTTGCCCCCTACCAGTTTTTAGAAAGTAAACCTTGAGGAGCAGAGCCCTCATAATCCTCTTGTCCTGGATAGTTTTGTAACTCCCTTTATTTTATAATGCACTATGCGAATCACATATAATAATAATATGACTAGCTAACGTAATGTAAATTACTTTAACCTAAGGTAAGGGTAAAGCCTTGTACACACGGTCAGATTATTGGACGAATTTTCGTCAGTTTTTTGTTGGATGCTGGTCTCAAATCGAAAGAGAAGAAGGTACTTACTAGCCATCAGAAAATTTTCAGATTCAACGTCAGAAGTGACGTAACGTGTTGGATTTGTTTTGTATGTGTTCTTTCATTTCTGAGCATGCCTAGTCTTGCTCTTCAGATTTTTTTTTGGCAGAAAACCGTACTAATGAAAAGAAAATCGGACGTTGTGGTCACATCAGACAAAAATTTTGGAGCCTGCACATCCAATTTTTGTCTGCCGAAAGATCGTAATCGGCTGTCAAAATCAGCATACTAACGATCAGAAAATCGGACGAAATTTAACTTCAGATTTTCTGACCGTGTGCCTTAAGGGTAGGCTTCTGTGTATGAAAATATACACTGCAGGGGCAGCTTTGTTTACTTGGTTGAAATGTGGACTCTACTTAGTTAGACCCCATACACACTATTAGATTTTCAGCAGATTTTTGTCTTCAGATTTACCAAACCATATAAAATGAGTTTCAATTTGTATGCAGTCAGGCAGGCCCTTACACTGCGTTTTGGTAAATCCGAAGACAAAAATCTGCAGAAAATCTAAGTCTGTGGGTCAGGACTAATCTGATTAAAAACCAGTTGTCTCCCAAAGCAGCCATTCTAAACCAGGGTTTCATGGAACCCTAATGCCGCGTACACACGAGCGGCCTTTACGGCAGACTTTGCCCGGCGGACTTTTCGACTGACTTTATGAATGAACGGACTTGCCTACACACAATCCACCAAAGTCCGACACATTCGTACGTGATGACGTACGACCGGACTAAAATAAGGAAGTTGATAGCCAGTAGCCAATAGCTGCCCTTGCGTCGTTTTTTGTCCGTCGGACTAGCATAGAGACGAGCGGACATTTGACCGAAGTCGAGTCCGTCGGATAGATTTGAAACATGTTTCAAATCTAAGTCCGTCCAAGTTTTGAGAAAACAAAGTCCGCTGGAGCCCACACACGATCGAATTGTCCGACGAAATCCCGTCCGCTGGGCAAAGTCTTCCGTGTGTACGCGGCATAAGGTTCCTCCAGAGTCTTCTAGGGGTTCCTGATGCCGCGTACACACGAGCGGACTTTACGGCGGACTTTGCCCGGCGGACTGGATTTCGTCGGACAATTCGATGTGTGTGGGCTCCAGCGGACTTTGTTTTCTCAAAAGTTGGACGGACTTAGATTTGAAACTTGTTTAAAATGTATCCGTTGAAATCGAGTCCGGTCGAAAAGTCCGCCGTCTGTATGCTAGTTCGACGGACAAAAAGCCACGCTAGGGCAGCTATTGGCTACTGGCTATGAACTTCCTTGTTTTAGTCCGGTCGTACGTCATCACGTACGAATTCGACGGACTTTGGTGGATTGTGTGTAGGCAAGTCCGTTCATTCAGAAAGTCCGTCGGAAAGTACGTCGAAAAGTCCGCCGGGCAAAGTCCGCCGTAAAGTCCGCTCGTGTGTACGCGGCATTATTGTGAGTTGTGACTGACCTCCCATTTAACAGTGCCTACATATTTGGCATGACACCAGAGATCATTTTAGGAGGTCAATTGGACTGCCACTGTTAGGGGGAAGTTCTTACAAATGACCCCCAATGTAAAGCTGGATACACACTACACAACTTTTGCTGTTTGATTTCCTTTAGATTTACCATCAACTATGTAGTGCCAGGGCCTGCCTGATTGCATACAAATTGAAAGTGTTCAGGTTTGACCTCATATTATATGGTTTTGGTAAATCTAAAGGAAAAAAAATATGGCATATTTCATACTGAGCCTCAATGAACTGGTTTGAGCAGGGGTTCTCTGAGACCTAAAAAGTTTTAAAGGTTCCTCTGGGGTACAAATGTTGCAAAAGGTTGCTTTAAATCATCTGTCTCCAAACTTTCTAAACAAAGGGCCAGTTTACTGTCCTTCAATCCTTAAGGGAGACCGGGCTGTGGCCAGCAGGAATATAATTTTTTTTCCGGTATCATATCAGTGAGAGTAAATAGTATCCCATCTGTGGTATTAGGTGAAGGAATAGTGCCCCATTGTGGGTGTCAATGGGCGGAATATTGCCCCATCATTTTGGCATCAGTGGGAGGAAGAGTGCCCAATTGTTGGTGTCAATGGAAGGAATAGTGCCCCATCATTGGTAACAGTGGGGGGGGGGGGGATAGTGCCCCAGCGTTGGTGTCAGTGGGAGAAATAGTGTCCCATTGTATATGTCACTGGCAGGAATTATGCCCCATTGTTGCCAGTGGGCAAAATAGTGTCTCGTATCAGTAGCATAAATAGTGCCCCAAGGGCCAGAGAAAGGCCAACAAAGGACCTCATCTGGCCCCGGGCCACAGTTTGGAGACCATTGCTTTAAAAGAGATGACCGAGCTTATCTCAACATTTTACCTAAAATACAGATAACCACTAGAGCAAGCATTAACAATATGGTATGAAATGCAAAAATCAAAATATGGAACAGAAAGTGAGTAAAATATTGAAGGTCCTGTTAAAAATTATTTTCAGTGAAATGTTACAATAATACGGTACCTTTAAATGTAATAATAAGATGCAATACCCTTTGACAGATTAATGCACTGTTAGTACTCCTCCTTTATTCCCCCCAACACTTTTATAATAGACCGTTCTTGCCCTACAACCCCAGTCCTCTGCGGTCTTCTCTGTGTACCCAGGGCTGCGCAGCCCCAGCCCAAAATCCTCCTAGTGGTATCTGAACATACATATCACAGGCTCCATTCACTTCAAGTGTGTTAGTCTATGAGGCTGTAGATAGGCTTTTCATTCAAGTAAACTGTGGCCAAATGTACCCATAGGCCAGTGGCGGCTGGTGTTGTCCGTCCGTCAGTCCAACCACCCCGTTCGGTCGGTCGATCAGCAAACCCTGCACGTACCCCATCTAGGTCGCGGGGCTGTGTCTCCTCCTCTGTGTCTCCTGTTCGGCGGCTTCCACTGTGTCTCCTCCTCCTCGGCGGCCAATACGATCGCTTCTCCTCTCGGCCAATCAGGTCTCAGGACCCGCATCCTGATTGGCCGGGAGGAGATTTAGGAAGACAATAGAGAATATTAATTTGTTATTGTCACACAACTGGCGCCGCGAGCCCACCCTATTTTGAAGCCATTTAGAGCCTCAGGCTCTAATCATGTGCTTCAAAAAAAAAAAACCCCATTGAAATCAATGCGTCCATCACTCTGCATGCAGATTAGGGGCTGGGCGCATAAATTAGGGGGGCGGCGCCCCTGCGCCCTGTATGGACGGGCCACCACTGACATAGGCAAATGCTGCATGACATTGTACAGTAAACACGTTAGAGAAGCATGATTGTAGGCAGGGCCATGCCACCCATGAGGCTAATCGAGGTGGCCACCTCAGCCAACATTAATAGAGACACAGTGCAAGGGAAGGGCAGCAGTGAGATCAGAGTGTCCATACTGGGCATGCCAACCTCAGTGCACATTCATCCCCTGTGTATGTTTCAGCCCCCTGAACCACCAGTGATGCTGTCCTGCCTGGCTGCATGCGTCCTATCAACCATTGATGCTGGGTGTCCCAGCCACCAGAGTCCTAGCAACCAGTGCACCAGTATACACAAAAAATGGTAAAAAAAAAAAAAAATGAAAAGTCATTTTCTGCCAGAAAAGACACATCCTCTTCTACCAAAAAAAACTCTACCCCTGGGCATTTTATTTTTACTTTAGTGCTAACTTAAAACAACCTTGTTGTTAACATTCAAATTGATATAGCATTTCAAAGAAAATAGTAAATATCTCTTCTGCCACCCGTTGCCAGAAGCTTCTCTGATGATGAAAAATAGCCAGGTGAAGCCTATCCTGCCCAGATGCATGTGTCCTAGCAACCAATGACGCTGGGCAGCCCAGCCGCTAGAGTCCTAGCAGCCAAGGGTGGAAGGAGGAGCATGGCCATGACTGTAAGTGAGTAGGATTCCTTATGCATATTCTTGGGGAAAAGAAGCAGACAAGTGCACGTTTCTTCATACATTGATAAGACCAAATTCGAAACTGTTATATAAAGTATTTTTTCTATATAAATAGCAGTACACCTTTAAATCTGAGGCAACACTAAGCTAACTAAAAAAGCTGGAGGGCTAAGATTTTTTTTTTTTTTTTCAAAGTTACTACCAGTAAAAACTGAGTAAACTCATCAGCTAATAGATTTTATTTGGAGTCCAAGCAAACATTTGGAAGCTGTTATGACATGAAAGTAAGCTCTCTGCTGGGATTATTTCTACATTTGGGCTCAGAATCTTGCAAAATTCCTTGTCTGGGCAGAAACAAAAATGTATTTAGTATGGTGCTTCACAATCCCATTAACTGCTGTATTATTTTACCTTGAGTATTCTGTCTGGTTTTGAAAAGTGTTGTGTTTCACGGTCTCTCTTAATTGCAGACAGCAGAGAAACAGAATCTTTGGATGCAAGTCCATTATTAGTCCTTCAATGATACTGACACTAATATTGAGATATAAAATTGACTGGGGGACCTACATAATACAGTGATTAGGTTGTCGTATGTTCTCTCTTGAAGAAGTTCTTCTGAAAAGGGTTAAACTCCACCTACGGATGGGGCTGTTCAGTGATTTACATCTACTTTTGTTAACCACTTCAATACTGGGCACTTTCGCCCCCCTCCTTCCCAGACCAATTTTCAGCTTTCAGCGCTCTCACAATTTCAATGACAATTGCGCGGTCATACAATGTTATACCCAAATGAAATTTTTATCATTTTGTTCACACAAATAGAGCTTTCTTTTGGTGGTATTTATTCATGACTCCGTTTTTTATTTTTTGCGATATAAGCGGAAAAAAAAGCGGAAATTTGGAAAAAAAACAATATTTTCTTCTTTCTATTTTAATAAAAATCCAATAAAATCGAATTTTGTCATAAATTTAAGCCAAAATGTATTCTGCTACATGTTTTTGTTTAAAAAAATCCAGTTAAGTGTATAATAATTGGTTTGTGTGATCACGGACACATGTGCGCAAATGATCATGTACAGATGTGCGCAGGTGATCACGGACATATGTGTGCAGATAATCATTGGGACATGTGATTTTACTGGGACATATGTGGGGGACAGGTGTTTTTACTATGTGGGGACATGTGTTTTGGGGACATGTGTTTTGGGGACGTGTGTTGGGGACATTGTGTGTTTACTTTGTGTTTTTTTTACATTGTCAGGACACTAGACTGGTGATCAGTGAGTAAAAAGCTGTAAAAAAACAGCTCATACTCACTGATCACCAGCCGGCTGCAGCGATCCGCTCTCCTCTCCTTACTGACAACTTCCGTGTGAGGAGAGGAGAGCAGATTGCCTAGCAACCGGCTCTGTGTTTACATCACATGACGGCTGTGATTCGACACGGCCGTTATGTGATCAGGAGGGCCAATCGCAGAGCCCTCCTACTGATCGGAGATGCGCCGTGTCCGGGTGACACGAGCGCATCGGGATCACGCCGCTGCGCAGGGGCGCGCGCGATCCCGCTCCTTCTGAGGGACGTTCCTGAACGTCCACTCAGAAGGAGAGATAGCCCACCCGGCCGTTTATGTGCAGTGGCCGGGTGGGAAGTGGTTAAAGTGTAAGATTTTTCAAATCCCTGTTATGCAATTCTATATCCAATAAATAGAACATACCATGGTTCCTCCTGTTGTAAATGGTGAAGGTCCTCTTATTACAGATTAGGCTGTTAGGAGGCCTGAACATCACAATAATGCGCCTCCTAGTGGCTGCTCTGGCCACTCCTTTCCTGAGCTCAGGTATAGAAAAAGACTGTACTGATGCGCAGTTTAAATGGCCTGGAGCAGCCACCAGGGGCACATTATTGTGATGCTTATCCTGTCCTGCAAATGTTGGATTAAGGAGAATTGGGAGGCCAGTGAATTTTCTGGAGCAACCCCCCAACAGCTGCATTTGTAATGGGAGGACTTTCACCATTTACAACAGGAGGATAGTATTTTGCATAATGGATTTTTTTAAAAATCTTCCTTACGGTGAACATACACTTTAAAGCTTTCAAACCAACAAATTCGCCAAAATCAAGCCTCTTCAGGGCAATCTATTATGAAAATATTGACTTAATCTAGGAAATTGTCACTTTGCCAGACTTCTTTCATGCCCCATGTCTCACCAGGGGTTAGTTTGTTGGACCATCATGTTGATGGGTCAATATTGGGGGTGCATGGGAGGGCAGAAGAATGTGTTGATTTTACAGATGAAGTTGAGCGTTGTATAACTGAAGCATTTCAACTCCATGGAGCTCCATGGAGATGTAGGCAAACTTTGGTCCTCCAGCTGTGGTAAAACTACAAATCCCCTCATACCTCTTGAAGTCATGCTTGTGGCTGTCAGAGTCTTGCAGTGCCTCGTGGGCCTCAGCAGCTTGGGGACCAAAAATTGGCTAATCTTGCTCTAGAGCAAAGTTGCAATCACCTGGAATTCTTTGCTAGTGGATGGAATCTGTGATTTTAGAGAATTTACATAAGTCCAGAAAAGCCAAAGGCTATCTAAAGAAGCAGTTGGTCAATCTCAGAGGAGCTCTTTTCCACTATGAGTTCAGATGATGCAGCTTTGGTGTACCTGTGGAAGTTAATGAGCCACTTACTTGAACATCACTCCCTTAGTGGATAGAGTTAAACTTTTATTTCCCATATAACTATTTTATGACAATAATGCTGTGTTAATCACTATTTCAAGATATAAATGTATATTTGCTTGGAAAGGTTAGGTGATTCATTAACACTGAATTCGTAATTGACAGTTGAAATACATATGAAACTTTCTTACTTGGCAAATGATGTTTTCTTTTTTTCATCTAGTTTCAAGCACTCCTTCCAAACATGAAAGTCAAGTTCTGACCTCACCACGTGTTTTTTCAGTGCAAACAAGCGGTTCAGCTTTGGTCAAGGACCTGCTCCAGCCTGTGGTTAGACAATGAAGAAGCAATAGCTTACTGATGAGGTAATCTTTCTACTCTCTTCTCTTGTGAGCAAGCTGCCAGTGTTAGACTGCCACAATGCAATGCAGTAGGACACTGATTGCCTTAAAGTAAATAAATATTTTTTAAAAAGTTCAGACAAACTGTAATTTTCTCCTATGTATATTTCAGAATAAAAAACAAACCAAAAAAACCCCAATAAAATAAATACAGTGTGATTCATAAAGAGGTATACAGTTTCAATGCACTATAATACAAGAACAATGTAAGATATTTTATGTTACCTGTAACAAAATTGTAGGGGAATGTTCTAAGTTTTTGGGAGACAGTCATAGATGTTCTATTGCACACCCTTAGTCACACAACACACATCGAACTGGTAATCCATTTCCGCCCAAACGCGAGTTAAGATATCTAAATGAAGTGCAATGATAGTGGCTGTGATACTCTGTTTCAGCTCCGCCAGATCAACAGGAAGGGGAGTGGTGAATATTTTCAATATTTTTTTCTTTACGTACTCCCACAGGAAAAAGTCACTAGGTGTTAAGTTAGGACTTCTGGGTGGCCTTTGGGTCAGTGGCATGTTTAGTCTGCGGCTTGTCCAATCCATTAGTGAGGAAGATGTTCATCGAGGTAATTTGGCACATCAGCTGACCAGTGTGGTGGTACATTATCCAACTTGAGAACAAAGTTAACTAAGGACAGACAAAATCTCCTGGGCTCAAAAGTGATGTGAGGGAGGTGGATGTTGCCTGGGATCTCTATGGCTCCAGCTAAATGCACAGACCTTGCAGCCATCCAAGAGTCGGGGGAAACCCAATGGGAACACTGTGGAGAAAACGAAAAGTGGGCGCACCAACCTTGTGCATTACCCAAGTGATGTTTATTGGTAGAAAAAGAAAGAGTGTATACTCACAAAAAAAGTCATTCCTAAAAGCATTTCAAAGTCCACAATGAACACAAACCAACCAGGTCACCAGGACTGTGTCCAGCACGTGGATAATAAAGTTGTCACTGTTGTCATAGGACTGTGGAATCAACCGAAGACTTAACATATAGATTTTTTGGTTGGAGGTTCTGTTCCGAATTTTGATCAAAAATGCCAATGCACAACAGTTACAGGTTCTGTTTTGCTCAATTCAAGAACACAAAATGCCTTCTACATTGCAGACACTGCCATTTGGACTGACTAGTCATGTGACACATCTCCTACGTCACTTCCCTCAGTAGTGGGACACAAACTTTATGAGTACATCTACCTAAGGATTCGCAGTTGTGGTCTGTGTCTTCAACTGTTACTGTAGTACTCCATATTCCCATCGCACACGTTCCTGGAAAAGCTCTCAAGGGTTTGGGTGCTGCAGCAACAACCAGCTGGGAACTGGTTCAGAAGTCATAAGGACTGTTACTGTTTTACAGCATCTGGAAACTGTGTATACTTCTTTATGAATCACCCTGTATATATATTTAACACAATTTTAAGTGTCCATATGTGCATCACTTTAAATAATGTCCAATTTATCTGTGTTCCACAGTGCAGAAAATATCCTCCTCTTATGTGACCACCTTTTGTGCTCTACCACCTGTCACACCAAATGCTCACCTGGTGTCTTGACCTACAAACAATAGGTCACTTTTGGCTTTCGCCTCTAATTGGGTTATTAAGCCTTTATTATGGATTTCCCCAGATTCATCAACTGACCCATTAATCCTAATGTACTCCAATGCGCAGGGCTCCAGGAAAAAGAGTGACCTCTCTCATATGTCATATATAGCTCAAAATACAATAACACAAGGTCATCATCGTGCAAAAAATCTTAATACACTCTCTTTTTATTAAGAATATAAGAAAACCACACACAATAAAAGTGCACTTTAAACTAGTGTAGTAAAATTGCATTAATATAGTGTAATCGCCCCTTTGGAATTCCATCTATTGGCATCATCTCTACTTTTTGTGTGAACATCCTGGTAAGTGTGTGATGTCACTGGCTCAGATCGATGCGTTTCGTCAAGGGGTGGTGTAGCACAAAAGGTGATCACATAAGAGAAGGATATTTTGTGCACCTTCAGCACAGATAAATTGGACTTTATTTAAAGTGAAACACATATGGATACTTAAAATTGTGTTACATATGTATTTATTTTATTGGGTAATTTTTGATATTCACACTTATGGAATAAGAAAACGTACGGTTGCACTGAACTTTTTTTTTATATATATATTTGGCATTAGGTGTGGGAACACATAACAGTATTTATTCACGTTTCTTATTGTTTCTAAAGTTTGTTGAGGGTGTATCTGACAGTTTGGTAGTGCAGGTTTTTCACTTGAATATTATTGATTGCCTTATAGTGCTTCCAATTCCTCTCACAGCCTGAGTCTGCAGTGAAGAGGATTTGCAGGAGGCTGATATAGAAATAAACTATGCAAAATACATGTTTTTTTATGGATACCCATCCAGATTAAATCTTTTTTTTTTAATATGTCCTTCTCTAAAGTCCTGCTTTAAAGATTTTACAGTTTAGATTTTGTACTGCAAGAGGACCCCTTGTAGCGGGAAATGGTTGATGGATCTGAATACTTTGGTGTGAAAATCTTGTTGTTGGAACCCTGAAGCAAAACCCTTAATTGGCTGTACAGTATGCAATTTGAAAGTACAAAAAGAGGTTCTGACTGGATATTAATTAAACTACCTGACTGTATACAAATTTTAATTTTGATAGGTCCTCATACTACATATGTGTTGGTAAATTTAAAGGGGATTGTAAAATCAGATTGTATTGTGTGGGCCAGCCTAGGCCAGGGTCTTAGTGGCCTGCCCACAGGTCTAGACTTCATGAAGCATAGGGTGCTATAATACAAAATTCAGTAAAAATCTTTACATTTACTGATTCCAGTAACATCTTCTTGTATTTTACATTTATTCAAAATAAGTGCTATCAAGCTGCTTACCTCTGCATCACCCATCCACATTTTACTTTCACCCCTCTTCAGCTCTGACCTCTGCGTGCAACCCCCCCCCCTTAAAACCCTCACCATCTTCCACATCTTACTTTTGTTGCTGTATTAAGCTAAAGCACCCAGCTTGCTCTCGTACCTGCCCACACACCGTAGGTGTCTCCTCCTTTCTCACTTGCAGGGAGATCTTCCAGTGGGGTTGTCGGAATCTGCAATGCACCCGAGGCACCTGCATCTCCCTTGTCCCCAATCTGCACTTGGTGAGAGCTGCTCAGGATATCAGATCTGTGGGAGCCACTGGGAGACAAGCTATCACTGGTAAACAGTAGGAAGGAGCCGAAAATCCCCGGTTCGCACCAGAACATGCGAACAGGCAAAAAAGTTCACGCGAACATGCAAACCCTATTAAAGTCTATGGGACACGAATATGAAAAATCAAAAGTGCTCATTTTAAAAGCTTATATGCAAGTTATTGCCATAAAAAGTGTATGGGGACCCAGGTACTTCCCTAGGGGACATGTATCAATGCAAAAAAAGTTTTTAAAACCACCGTTTTTTTAGGAACATTGATTTTAATAATGCTTAAAGTGGAGGGCCACCCTGAAAAAAAAAATCACCAAAAATCCTAAAAAAAATTTAAAAAAAAATTTGAAAAAAAAAAGAAAAGAATTAAACGTACCTAAACCCTTGTTGCTAGGCAGTCTTCCTAATCTGCCTCTTCCTATTCCGCGGTGAGTTCTTCTCCTCGGTGAGCGGCCCCGTTGTCTTCTGGGAACTGTGTGTGTTCCCAGAACACCACAGGGCCATTCACAGAACGGAGCGCCGCACCGCTCGCGCATGCGCAGTAGGAAACTGGCAGTGAAGCCGCAAGGCTCCACTGCCTGTTTCCCTTTCCTAGGATGGCGGTGCCGGGACTCGAGAGCCGAGGGAGGGGTCGGCCTCGGGCGGCCGACATTGCGGGCACCCAGGACAGGTAAGTACTTATTTAAGGTCAGCAGCTACAGTGTTAGTAGCTGCTGACTTTAATTTATTTTTTTTTTAGGACGGAATCCCGCTTTAAAGTGAAGCAATAAAAAAGAAATATTCCTTTAAATATCGTGCATGGGGGTCCCCTTAGTCGGCTTGTAAAGTGGCACATCTGTGTGATGTGTAGAACAGTGCCGCAGCAATAATGACATTTCTAAAGAAAAAAATGTAATCTAAACTTGCTTGAGGCTGTAATATATTGCCGGCTCCCAGCAATATAGATGAAAATTCTATGAAAAAATATGTATGGGTCCCCCCCCCCAGTACATACCAGGCTCTTCGGGTCTGCTATGGGTTTTAAGGGGAACTCCATGCCAAAATTTAAAAAAGATACAGCGTGGGGTCTCCCCCAAAAATCCATACTAGACCCTTATCAGAGCTTGCAGCCTGGAGGTCAAAATGGGGGGGGGGGGGGGCGAGCAAGCGCCTCCCCTCCTGAAACATACCAGGCCGCTTGCCCTCAACATGGGGCAAAGCACCTTGTCCCCATGTTGATGGGGACAAGGGCCTCATCCCCACAACCCAGGCCCTGTGGTTATGGGGGTCTGCTGGGGAAGGGCTTATTGGAATCTGGAATCCCTCTTTAACAAGGGGGCCCCCAGGTCCCGCCCCGCCTATGTGAATGGGTATCGGTCTTCGATCAACCTTCAATCATGTGGCAGACCCGAAAAATATAAAAACAAAACAAAAAAACTCTGCCTCCATGTGAGGCCTCCCGGCGACTGCTGTCTCTTGGCTGTGACAGCTCTTATATAGGCACAGCCAAGAGACAGCAGTCGACAGGAGTCCTCCCATTTTTCTATTTTTCGTGTCCATCGGGCGGCGTGATTGAAGATGGATGGACATTGCGGGACACTTTTTTTTTTTTTAAATAAAGGAATTGTCAAAAACTGTCTATTGTGGTTTTTACTCTTTGACACTTTTTTTGGTAAACATGTAGGAGTACAATGTACCCCATACCCATTCACTTGGGGGGGCGGGATCTGCAGGGATTCCAGATTCCGATAAGCCCCCCACCCGCAGACCCCCACAAACACCGGGCCAGGGTTGTGGGGACAAGGTGCTTTGGGGGGACCCCAAAGCACCCTCCCCATGTTGAGGGAAAGCGGCCTGGTATGGTTCGGGAGGGGCGCTCGCTTGTCCCCCTCCTTTCCTGGCCTGCCAGGCTGCTTGCTCAGATAAGGGTCTGGTTTGGATTTTGGGGGGGACCCCGCACCAATTTAAAAAAAAATGTTGGCGTGGCGCTCCCCTTAAAATCAATGCCACACCCAAAGGGCCTGGTATGAAATTTGGGGAGACCCCACACAGTTTTTTTTTTAATTCTGTCATAGGTTTCCCCCTAAAGCAGAGTTCCACCCAAAAATGGAACTTCCGCTTTAAGGGAAGGTGACCCCCTGACATGGCACATTTGGCATGTCATTTTGGGGGGGTGGGCGGAAACCCTCTATTTAGATGGTTTCAGCTCCCACTTCCTCTCGAGGCACCACAGCGCTGAATATTTGTTCACCTCTCCCCCCTCCCTCTTGGTAATCATCTTGGACATGTCACAGGTCCCAGATGATTGCCCGGCCTGTCACAGCGCGGCTCACGCATGCGCAGTGCGTGCCCGGCTCTGAAGCCACAGCTGAGCGCCCACAGTGACAATGCCGGCACCGCAGAGAGGAGGGGGAGATGAGCGGGGCTTCGTTCCCCCCGCATTGCTGGACCCTGGGACAGGTAAGTGTCCGATTATTAATAGTCAGCAGCTGCAGTATTTGTATTTTAATTTTTAATGTATTTTTTTTGTTGGAACTCCGCTTTAACCATTTCAATACACTATATTATATACACTACACTACCTGCTCTGTGTATGTATATATATATATATATATATATATATATATATATATATATATATATATATATACTAGACTGCCTGCACTGTATACATAGTCTACACTGAATGCAGAGTGTATATATATATATATATATATAAATATATATATATACTAAACTGCCTGCACACCACTAACTAACCTGCCTCTAGCTAACGTTCTCTTAATCTCCACGTTATTATAACACTATATACGGCTGCCATGTAAGCAGCCTTATATAGTGTGGGGCGTGGACTTAACCCCCTGAGCCATAATTGGCTAAAGGCACCCTGCCTTTTGGCCAATCATAGCTCTCACAGCAGAGCACGCTGTGATTGGCCAAAGCATGCAGGTCAGGTTCATGCTTTTGCCAATCAGCAGCCGTCAATGCACTGCAATATTGCAGTGCATTATGTGGCGCTCCGCGGCGCTCGAATTTGCCACGAACGCCCCATATGTTCGTTTGTTCCGCGAACAAAAGGAAATCCGTTGTTTGAGTCGAACTTACATCTGGACCATCCCTAATAAACACAGAAGCTGGACTTCTGTGTTTACAAGTGATAGTGGTGAGCAGGGAGCAGAGGGCCTGAGCCATAGGTAGTGGAACTGAGTTCCACCAAGTTCCAACTGAAAAAGCCCTAATAATAATAATAATTTATTCAGGATTTATATAGTGCCAACAATTTACACACTTTGCCAAATGAAGGAAGACAGTGTAAGGTTTATAAGGAATATAAGGATTGTGATGTGATAGAGGGCTATTATGTACAGAGGGCATGCTCACCCTGTAATGGGAGGAACTGTGATGCATAGGGGGGATCTCTAAGGTGATGGGGGACTCCGATGTGATGGGAGATCTTTGATAGTAAAGAAGCTTCAGATGTGAATTTAATTTCATCAAGGTTGTTATATGCATCGTCCCAGGCTCAGGTTTTCCATTAATAAATAACCTTTAATGTCTTTTGTCTCTTTTTAAAATTTTAGCTTGGGTACCTTAAAGCGGAGTTCCACCCAAACGTGGAAGCTCTGCTTATTTGCCTCCTCTCCCCCTCCGGTGACATATTTGGCACCTTTCGGGGGGGAGCGGGTACCTGTTTTTGACAGGTACCCGTCCCTACTTTCGGGAGACCTCGCCGCAAGCAATTCAGCTCCCCTCCTCCTTCCCTGAGCCAGGCCATTCAGAAAGCGCATCGGGCATGCAAAGTAGTGAACCGGTTGTGAAGCCGCAAGGCTTTACTGCCAGTTTCCCTTACAGGCAATGGCTGCGGCAGCACCTGAGAGCCGATGGAAACATTGGCTGGGGTGCCGACACCGATGGATTGCAGGACAGGTAAGTGTCGTGATATTAAAAGTCAGCAGCTACAGTATGAGTAGCTGCTGACTTTCATTTTTTTTGTGGGGGGGGGCTGGACCTCCTCTTTAAGATTATGCATTGTTTTGAAGGGTGTCACGAGAAAAGGTTGATAAATGCTGCAATAAATCTAACCTATCCATTGTACAGATATCCCAATGGAACACTTTTTTTCAATCTCCAGACTAAACCTTTTGCCTGATAAACTGAGCATAATTCTGTCCTTTCACCATAAAAACTTTATGTAAACTCGAGTTGCTGAGTAGTAGAGTTTGAACGCGTTACGCCGGTAGATTAAAGGAATCTAGACTTTCTATAAAAGGAGCACATAAAACGCATCGGCTTTGTAGAATGAAGTAGGTAATTAATATGGATTAGCCACGGTGTCTTTGTTTCCTGAGGTAAGCTATAAAAATGTAAAGACAATATACACGGAAATGAAATGGGATGAAGTGTGAAAATGGTTATGGGCTTGTTAGAATAAGATCAGTTTTATGACAAACTGAGAAATAGCTTTTTTTTTTTTCTGCCCCAGAGTGAGATAAAAGTGGGTCATCTCTAATTCTATAACAGGTTTGCTTTTTCAAATAGAAGAACAGTGGTTCAACTAGGTATTGTTCATGGTGTTACTGAAATTGACATGTTTTGCCTTCTCCGTCTTCTGCTCTAGTTTTGGATAGACATTGTGAAGAAGGATTGAATTCCTTCCAGTTTCTTCTTTCTGAAATGAAGGCGATCGGAGCGGAAGTGGGAGCGAGTACCTGTCAAAATCGGGTACCCACTCCCCCCCTCCTCTCCAAAAGCTTAATTTCTCAAACAGGAAAAGCAGAACTTCCCCTTTTGGGTGGAGCTCTGCTTTAAGAACAGGTCTGCTTGGAGGGAGCCCACTCCCCCCTAAAGGCACAGGGACGCCCAGCTAGAGCACAATGGCAGCTGTAGGCATCCAATGTGTCCCTATGCCAAATCCAGCAAACAAGCTATACAAAAAGATAGCAAACATCCCAATTTTAACCTAGCCTTTACTGCTAGGTGCACATGGAAGGGTAATGGACAATACAAACAGACAAACATTTGCTAGCTTTGTTACCAGCTAGCCTGCAAAAAACAAAAAATTGACCCTGTATAACATTTCACGTTAAAACAGAGGTTTTAGTTGCACACAGGACCGCCATCAGTGGGGAACAGCCAATACAGATTGCCCGAGTGTCCCAAGGGGCCTGGGCCCCAACCAGGGCCACAGGGGGTCCCATCAGACTCCGTCCCCACGAGTCTGTGCTGTATTGCGCTGGCCTGAAGGGGGCACGCATCTTCCCCACATCACTTGGGGGGTGCCCAGGCACACACACGCAGCGATCGCCTCTATGTTTCAGCTGACACCACCATCTCTCCCCTCTGACAGCCTGCACACCAAGTTCACTGAAGAATCCTCCTCCCCCTTGGCTCCAATGTTCTTAGCTAGACAGACAGGAGGAGGAGGGACATTGCACTGCTGCAAGGCGCACTGACGATCTGAGCTGTGTCACTGTGTATGGTTATGGATGGATACATAGGAGGGGGACAGAGTAACCAGGAAGAGGGGTAGGGCAGGTAACAGGGATGCACAGCACACATGGTGGAGTGATAGGAGAGGGGGGTAGGAGGATTTGTGCTGGGGGGGTGGGGGGGGGATTTCAAGTCCTCTCCCCTTCCAAAGCACCCCCCCAGCACAACTCCTCTTATCCCCCCCAAATCACAGAGATGCCACCTGCCACAGAGGACCAATGAGCATGGGACATGTGAGAAAGTTCCCTCTCTGTCCTCTTCCCAGGGGCCCCTCTCTGTCCTCATCCCAGGGGCCCCTCTCTGTCCTCATCCCAGGGCCCCCTCTCTGTCCTCATCCCAGGGCCCCCTCTCTGTCCTCATCCCAGGGCCCCCTCTCTGTCCTCATCCAAGTGTCCCCTCTTTGTCCTCATTCCACAGGTTTCTCTCTGTCCTCATTTCAGGGGCCCCTCACTGTTTTTATCCCACGGCATCCTCCTCTGTCCTCATCCAGGGGATCCCTCTCTCTCCTCATCCCAGGGGTCCCCTAAAAGGCAACTATGAAAGGGGACTCAGGACAGTAAGGACCTGTTTCCTCTTTCAGTTTGGGGGTAGAAACCCCCCCCATAATTGAGCCCTGATTTTACCACCCCAAAACCGCACCCAGTTTAACTGCAGTGGCCAGGGGTGTACACATGTCGCAGAAGCAGCAGGAATTCCACACCCTGTCACAGTTAACAGGTGTAGGGTCTGCCAAGCAAGTGAATGAGGCCGCTCTGCAAGCGCCCTGCAACCTTGTGCAGCACAGCGATCAAGGGGTTAAAACAGGCAGTAAGCAGGCTTTTTTTTAGCCTCTTCACCACCTACTTTAACCCCTTGGAACCCACACTAGCATGCTGCAACTGCATGCATTGCACACAGATGCAGGGCTTTTGCAGAGCGGCCTCATTCACTTGAATGGATCCCGCTTGGCAAGCGCTACACCTGTTAAGTTTGACAGGGTGTATAATTCTTGATGCGACTGCAACATGAGTACACCACTGGCCTGTGGGAGGGTTTAGTGAGATGGCCAGTGGGCGGGCCCTGGGGATTGTTGGTGGTCAGACCGGGGGGGAGGGGGGGCAGACCAAAAGCTGTGTAAGGGGCCCCAAAATGTCTGATGGCTGCCCTAGTTGCACACATTTGCAAACATATTTGGAAGCTGCAGTGGTGGTAGTGGCTTGTCTATTGAGCAGAGGGGCAGCCCATTATAGTGATAGGAATGGGCATTTTACCTACTCTTTGTACCTTTGTACCTGTCAGCAGATTAGTCTAGGTTTACATCTGTGCAAGTGCATTTGCGCAGGCACGGCAGCCCACGCATTTGCTGTACCTGCGGGAAATGCAGCGAAAAAAGTCCCCAACCCATTTTTTTTAGAAACGCAGCCGCACAGACCTGTATGGTGCTGTGGTACCATGTGGTTTAGCACATGCAAAAAATGTGCTCAGTTTTCCGATGTGTGTGGGGGTGCCATTAAGAATTAATGGTCCCCCCCACATGTCTGCAAAAGAGAAGCACATTTTGCCTGCGGGTCGGGAGCGCGCACAATTATGCACACATTCTCAACCCGCATATATGTGAACCTAGCCTTATGCCGCGTGCACACGAGCGGAATGTCCATCAGAAAAAGTCCGATGGGAGCTTTTCATCGTATATTCCGACCGCGTGTATGCCCCATCAGACTTTTTCCGTCGAAAATTCAGACGGACTTAGACAGAGAACATGTTCTATATTTTTCCGACGGAACTAATTACTATCGGAAAAAACGCTCGTCTGTATGTTGTTCCGACGAGATTAGCAGAAGGAGCCCAAAGGGTGGCGCACTGGCTATTGAACTTCCTTTTTCTAGTCCCGTCGTACGTGTTGTACGTCACCGCGTTCTTGGCGGTCAGACTTTGGTGTGACCGTGTGTAGGCAAGACAGCTTGAGCAGAATTCCGTCGAAATTGCGACTGCAAAACCGCTCGTGTGTGCGCGGCATAAGAGACAAAGTGAGTTTATATTTATGTTGCAGCTTATGGTGCTTAGATCTTGTGGTCTCATTCAGTTTCTTTTTTTTTTTTTTCAAGCTAAGAACATTTTCAGCTAATACCTGTTGATGTTTCTAGAAATGCAGTGTCCTTGTCACTTTCTGTGACCTGCACTAAAGAATATCTTCCTTCCTAGCAATCTTATGGAATTTATCAATTGCCCCCCCATGTAATGGAGACAAAGCGATATGGACATGTGTGTAGTCTATACCGGAAGAGCAGCCTAGGGTGACAACCATGGCTGCCTCCATAGATACAGTGGAGGAGTGGCGTAGCCACCCAGGGACAGGAGGCATGTTATTTGCAGGATTAGCAGAAAAAAAGAAACTTGGAAAAAAAGAAAACAAATCCAGCCACCATACCAAGGACTACAATGCTGCAATATACAGTACTACATTTTTGGTTTTGGGTTTAGTTGCACTATAAATTGGCTTCATGTGTTACCATTTGATTTCACTGATTATTAGGTTTAGATATAAATGTACAGAAATTTTAACATGTGAGTTCACTTGACCCAATGTACTCAGCTGGATATCGTTTTATGTGTAGCAATTGGATGAGTTATAACATTTTTCATTAGAGCTACGCAGATTTTGGCCAAATGTTACAATTTTTTTTTCTTGCTATCAATCTTTTTAATAATTTAATAGCTTTTGGTGGATGACATTACAAGCCTTTTTTTAAATTTTTTCCTAACAAATTGTAATAATTGAGTCAACATATACAGTGGGGACGGAAAGTATTCAGACCCCCTTACATTTTTCATTCTTTGTTAAATTGCAGCCATTTGCTAAAATCATTTAAGTTCATTTTTTTCCTCATTAATGTACACACAGCACCCCATATTGACAGAAAAACACAGAATTGTTGACATTTTTGCAGATTTATTAAAAAAAGAAAAACTGAAATATCACATGGTCCTAAGTATTCAGACCCTTTGCTGTGACACTCATATATTTAACTCAGGTGCTGTCCATTTCTTCTGATCATCCTTGAGATGGTTCTACACCTTCATTTGAGTCCAGCTGTGTTTGATTATACGGATTGGACTTGATTAGGAAAGCCACACACCTGTCTATATAAGACCTTACAGCTCACAGTGCATGTCAGAGCAAATGCGAATCATGAGGTCAAAGGAACTGCCTGAAGAGCTCAGAGACAGAATTGTGGTAAGGCACAGATCTGGCCAAGGTTACAAAAAAATTTCTGCTGCACTTAAGGTTCCTAAGAGCACAGCGGCCTCCATAATCCTTAAATGGAAGACGTTTGGGACGACCAAAACCCTTCCTAGAGCTGACCGTCCAGCCAAACTGAGCTATCGGGGAGAAGAGCCTTGGTGAGAGAGATCAAGAAGAACCCAAAGATCACTGTGGCTGAGCTCCAGAGATGCAGTCGGGAGAAAGTTGTAGAAAAAAACAACACAGCGAGTACTGCACTAATATTAATGTAAAATATGATATCGTTATGATAATATAAATTGGGAAATAGTCAAACAATGATACATGCAATGGTAAGTGAAAACAAAAAATAAATAATAAATAGAAAAAAAGAAAAAAAAATTTTTAAAAAAGAAAAAAAAGGAAAAGAGGAAAACTAAAGCAATGTCCCATAGTGATCAATGAGAAAGTCCATAAGCAATATGCCTCCACAGAAACAAAAGTGAATTGCAGGAAACAGAAGCTGTGACACCAATCTTCCCAATGCAAAAGCAACGTGTGTTCAGGTCAACACCCAAAAGTGAGGTAGCTTGCTTACCACAAAGCCGTGACTGCTGCTAGCAGTCTCGCTCAGCACAGGGAATTTAAAAGTCTCCCCAAAACTTAAGATCATCCGGACCAGCCGATCTTTCTAATGTTGCTCAAAGATAAAAGATAGAAACTTCCATAGTGCAATATGTCTGTTCAATATCATTTTTTTAAAAAGAGTTTGCACTTACAGGAACGATGTATCATCATAAGCGGTTGTATCACATAAAAGCTGCGGTGTCTCTATTCGCTTCTCCTATTCCTAGAGCGTTCATCTCACCATCGTCGCGGAAGGCTGGCGTGATGACGTCACCGTCAGAGGCTTCACCCTACGCGTTTCATCACAAGCGGACGTCTTATGGGGATCGGCCGGGCGATGCATACTAGCACATTATGCCTTTACTTTGCAGGTAAGGAGAAAGCAAGAAAAACCCATCAGGGTTTACTTCCTCTTTAATGGCTTCCCAGTCTTAGTCCGTAGGGTTCAATATTGAGTTGGCCCACCCTTTGCAGCTATAACAGCTTCAACTCTTATGGGAAGGCTGTCCACCAGGTTTAGGAGTGTGTCTATGGGAATGTTTGATCATTCTTTCAGAAGTGCATTTGTGAGGTCAGGCGCTGATGTTGGACGAGAAGGCCTGGCTCACAGTCTCCGCATTAATTCATCCAAAAGGTGTTCTGTCGGGTTGAGCTCAGGACTCTGTGCAGGCCAGTCAAGTTCCTCCACCCCAAACTCACTCATCCATGTCTTTATGGACCTTGCTTTGTGCACTCGTCCAAATCATTTGGTGTAGGGGGGGATTATGGTGTGGGGTTGTTTGTCAGGGGTTGGGCTTGGCCCCTTAGTTCCAGTGATGGGAACTCTTAAGGCGTCACCATACCAAGACAATTTCAGGCTCCCAACTTTGTGGGAACAGTTTGGGGATGGCCCCTTCCTGTTCCAACATGACTGCACACCAGTGTACAAAGCAAGGTCCATAAAGACATGGATGAGCGAGTTTGGGGTTCACCATTTTGTGTGTTATACCACTATTGTTTCACTTTATTTTTCTGTATGTTGCTGATATCTTTGGTGAAATATAGAGTGTTTGGATACATGCATTGATTGAATTAGCGCACCATTCTCTTTTAGAATATATAAACAGGTTAAGTGTGAGATCACTATTTAAATGGTGCAACTGTTCTAGTTTCACATTATATTACTATTTTGACATAGCAGCGCTCTAGTACTTTATTTACTAATATAGTGTATATATATATATGAGAGAACAAAAACTAATTATGCATTTCCAGTGAGAAGAATGGAATAATACTTGAGATCAGGGGTCTCTAAACTGCAGGGCCACATCCGACCCTCTACAAGATTTTATCAACCCGTGGCAAAGGTCAGAGGGGTAATGAAATATGAGTGGTGTATCCGCGCAACGGAACAGAAAATTAAAAAAGTGGAGAAAATGGAAAAAAAATGGAAACAATGGAAGAAATCGCATAAAGGACTGCTGCCTCCACAGATGTGATTTCCACCAAGGTGGAAAAAACAGAAGGTAAGTGAAGGGTTAGTGTGTGGGTGTGGCGCTGTCCTAATTCATAGAAATACTCGGTAAATCGTGGGTAGCCAAATCCCATATGTAAAGTCGCATATAAAGTATAAACCAAAATTGCAAATAAAAAATTCAACGAAAATAAAACCAAACATAAAACAGCAAAGTGACCCCCTTTGGAGTGTGTAGGTGTAACGTTGTCCTAGTTTAAAAAATACTTTGTAAATCGTGTGTAGCTAAATCCCACATGGAAAGTCGCATGTAAATTATAATCAAAATATAAACAAAATCACATATAGCAAATTTAACGGCTAGGATGGCCCCCTTTGAGTTGGGGGAGGGGGAAGGGGAACAGGGGGTGAAATAAAAAAATGACTTTAGCCAAAACCATTCCATCCGCATAAAAACCCCATATAGTGATTGATTTAAAAGTCTTTGACAAACATAACATTGCTGAAAAATTACATAGGTTAAATCGTAAATAGTGCTCAGTGCAACTTAAGTGAAAAACTTGACATCTTTGTAAAACAAGGCAGGTATTTGTATTAATCTTGGTGACCAGGTGCTCGTGTCTTGTGATCATGCGGACACTCACCAGCTTCTTTAACCCCTGCGGGGGTAATGCGCAGTCACAGTGTATGCCACTGTGCGGCAATCCACAGGCTGTTTCTGGGTCACGGTGACGTTTTAGGCATAAGAGAAGAAAGAGGAGATTCCATAGCGTAAAACCATAAAACACTCTTTATTGAACGCAGATGGTACTCGCATTTAAGCAGTTTATAATAGGCAACCAAATGTCATCAAAACAGGAGAGCGTCAGATTTAAGTTGGTGATCCTCTGGGAGATGATGCAAAAGCGTCAAAATAGGCCATGCCCTACGCGTTTCATCATAGGGACGTCAACTGGAGCATAGGGACGCTCCAGTTGACGTCCCTATGATGAAGCTGGTGAGTGTCCGCATCACAAGATGATCACAAGACACGAGCACCTGGTCACCAAGATTAATACAAATACCTGCCTTGTTTTACAAAGATGTCAAGTTTTTCACTTAAGTTGCACTGAGCACTAGTCACGATTTAACCTATGTAATTATTCAGCAATGTTATGTTTGTCAAAGACTTTTAAATCAATCACTATATGGGGTTTTTATGCGGATGGAATAGTTTTGGCTAAAGTAATTTTTTGATTCCATCCCCTGTTCCCCTTCCCCCTCCTCCAACTCAAAGGGGGCCAACCTAGCCGTTAAATTTGCTATATGCGATTTTGTTTATATTTTGTTTATAATTTACATGCGACTTTACATGTGGGATTTGGCTACACACGATTTACAAAGTATTTTTTAAACTACGACAACGTTACACCTACACACTCCAAAGGGGGTCACTTTGCTGTTTTATGTTTGGTTTTATTTTCGTTGAATTTTTTATTTGCAATTTTGGTTTATACTTTATATGCGACTTTACATATGGGATTTGGCTACACACGATTTACCAAGTATTTCTATGAATTAGGACAGCGCCACACCCACACACTAACCCTTCACTTAAGGGTCAGAGGGGTATCCTTAATGTGCACAGCTTGAAGATTTGATTGAGGATTCGCTTCAATTCACCCGATGTAACAGGGACTCTGATGGGGACCCTGATACAAGGGGGGCTCTGGAGTAAGGGCAACTGTGATCGGGACCCTGATATAAGGGGGGACTCTGCTGGGGACCCTGATGTAAGGGGGCTCTAATGGGGACTCTCATGCAAGGAGGATTCATATGGGGACCCTGTTGTAAGGGGCCTTTGGTGTAAGGGCAACTGTGATCAGGACCCTGATGTAAGGGGGAACTCTGATGGAAACTCTGATGTAAGGTGGACTTTGATGGAGACCATGATGTAAGGGGGACCATGATAGGGACCCTGATGTAAGAGGACTCTGATGGGGACCGTGATGTAAGAGGACTCTAATGGGGACCGTGATGTAAGGGTTGGACTCTGATGAGGACACTGATGTAAGGGGGCTCTGGAGTAAGGACAACTGTGATTGGGAGTCTAATGTAAGGGGGAACTCTGATGGAAACCCTGATGTAAGGCGGACTTTGACCATGATGTAAGGGGTGGGGAATTATAATAGGGGCCTTGATGTAAGAAGGAATTAGATGGGGACCCTAACGTAAGGGAGGACTGTGCTGGGAATCCTGATGTAAGGAGGGATTCTGCTGGAGACCCTGGTGTAAGGAGGACTCTGGTGGGGACCCTGATGTAAGGGGGGCCTCTTATGGGGGACCCTGATGTAAGGGGGGCCTGTGATGGGGACTCTGGGGACTCAAGAAGGACTCTGATGGCGTCCCTGATGTAAGAGGGACTCTGGTGTAAGGATAATGGTGATTGGGACCCTGATGTAAGGGGTAACGCTGAAGAAAACCCTGATGGAGTGGTGGACTCTGACGGGGACCTGGATAAGAAGGACTCTGATAGGGACTGTGTAGAAAGGCGGAGGACTCCGATGGGGACACTGATTATAAGAGGGAACTCTGATGGGGACCCTGATGGTAAGAAGGGGTTCTGATGGGGCCTCTCATGCAAGGAGTACTCTGATGAGAACCCTGATGTAAGGGGGCACTCGGATGGAAACCTTGGTTTAAAGTGGTAGTAAACTCTGTACTACCACTTGTACCTACAGGTAAGCCTATAATAAGACTTACCTGTAGGTAAGGTGAATATCTCCTAGGCTTGCACATTTTAGGAGATATTCAAAGTGCATGCAGCCGATAACATCATCGGCACATGCACTCTGAAGGTCCGGCTTACAGTGCCAGAAACCGCAAACACACGGGAGTGAGGTCATCGCACCCCCGGCCATTCATGTAGCTGGAGGGTGCAAACCCCGAAGGAAGACGGGGGAAGATGTCAGCCATTTCTGTGGTGACATCATGGCGCTGGGGGGCTTAGTTCTAAGGTAAGCTTCTCATAATTATTAAGACATTATGACATTGCCTTGCAGGATTTTTTTTTTTTAACCGCCAGAGGTTTACTAGTGCTTTAAGGGGGGACTCTGATGGAGATTGGTATAAGGGAGAACTCTGATGGGGATTTTTTTGGTCTGCGAATATTTGTAAAATATCTTATGTGGCCCTGATACTGAAAAGTTTGGAGACTCCTGCTTTAAATCATCATTGCATCATGGTAATAGTGATCCACCACGCCTATGGAAACAGTGGCCTCAAGGTTCTCCGCCCAGAACTGGTGTTCCGGAAAAAGTTCATATGAAACAAATCAGTCAGTTGTCACAACCAGGAAGTGGGACAGGGAACAAGCACAGGGCACAAGGAACCAATCAGAAAGTGTTCACTGATTTGTCTGTAATTAGATAAAAGCTGATTTGTTGCTATGGCTTACTGCACTTTGCACAGCCTGACTGACCTCCCCACTGCCTTACTTAGTAAGGTTTGCCAAGGCAGCACCATAGAGGCCATTCATTTGTCTTGGTGTGCTTTTGAGCATATGTGAAACCATTTGCAACATGCATATTTTTAGAGCATATTATGAACTTTCGTCCTTTTGACATTTTCGTAGATTTACTTTCTGTTTGATGTGAATGTTGAGTCACTTGTTATCTGATTTGGAGGGCTAGAAGTAAACTTTTGAAATACCAGATCATTTTTCCTATGATGAAAGTATGGAAGAGGCTCCCAGTGGACCTCCGGCCGAGAGGAAGTACACTTCAGATGGAGCCTTGTGATATATCAGCTGCATGCAGAGGAAACTATTAACCATAAATCATCCCCACAGGCCTGCTTTTAGACAATGCAAAGTAAAAAAAAAATAAAAAAGTTGAAAAGCAGTCAGCTAGTACGTCAGTGCAAAGTGCACTAACCCAATGCCATAACTCCTGATGGTCTGCATTAGGAAAGGACAACTTGTATAAGCAACTGTCACTGGGACCGGAAGTGAGGGTGACCCTTATGCCGCGTACACACGAGCGGACTTTTCGACCGGACTCAAGTCCGTCGAAAAGATTTGAAACATGTTTCATTTGTAGGTCCATCGAACTTTTGGGGAAAAAAAGTCCGCTGGAGCCCACACACGATCGAATTGTCTGATGGACTCCGGTCCGCAGGACCAAGTATGCCGTAAAGTCCGGTCGTGTGTACGCGGCATAAGAACAAGAAAATAAGGTTCTACATTTCTATACCTTCCAACTTTTTGAGATGGGAACGAGGGACACCTATTAGCAAAAGTATGCAGGCATAGGACACACCTTCTGCCACGCCCCCTTAAAGGAGAATTATACAAAAAATGATTAGTTAAACCCACAAGTGCTTTTTTATTTTTACCACTACTATTCCTTTATATTGGCTTTTGAAATTTACAAATGCAGCAATTTATAAATTGGATGAAAGGTTTAGCACCGGGAAACATTTTTTGATAGATAGGTAGTAAATTTTTATTATACAACTATATAGATCAGACCAAAATGAGGGACAAATGAGGAGGAAAGAGGGACAGAGGGACATTGTTTCAAATCAGGGACAGTCCCTCGAAATCAGGGACAGTTGGGAGCTGTGCATTTCTACTATATCCAAAATGAAAAAAAAAATACAGTTTATAAACATATAAAACTCCCTAAAGAGCAACTTTCTTCTGATTTTTGCTGTGTACAAATAAGTTACCTCTAATGATAGTTCTCCTAGGCAAGTAATGGGTGGGAGGGAGGGAGTCCCAATGGAAAGCCTTCTGTGTATTAGACACACAGTGTCTGGTAGCACTTAGGAAAACTGTGCAAAAAACCCTAGCTATTGAACAGAGGACATTAATGATTCCACATAAGGTGCAAACATATCAAAATGTTATTATACAAGTATTAAAACACAATTTTTGTATTAAAATGTCAAAATTGTTGCATGTCAACATTACAAATACATAAGATTATATTGTATATCATCTAGTAATTCACTCATCATCCTCACCAAACTTGGGAGACGGATTGTTTGCTGGAACTTCAACGTGTTTCATGGGTCTATGCCCGCTTCATCAGGAAGATAACTACAGTCAAGCTCTAAAATGTTAAAAAGTACATTCATCTGTACAGCAATTTGAGTAAAGATATATCTGATGCATATCTGTATATCTGCATATATATCTGATGCGTCCCACATGAAGGAGAGCAAAAATGTCACATACCTGTACTTTACATGTGAAACATTAATAAACAAAGCAAGAGCTATGACAATTGTAATCCTCTAAAAGGAATAGATCCAGTAGTGGCCGAGTGGTAATTTTTTATTTGGGGGGCAGCAAACAGTAAACCCCCCCGTCAGTCGGCGGGCGGGTCTGGTGCACTTACCCCACCTATGCAGCACTTCACTGGCGGCTTCCCTTGTGCAGCAGCGGCGGCGGCGACAGCTTTCCCTTCCTCTGCTCTCCACAGGCAACGGTGGCTTCCGTTTCCTCCCTCCTGCTCGGTGGCCAATCGGGAGTCTTCTCTTTTCGGCCAATCAGAAAACGGGTATCAGACCTGCTTCTGATTGGCCGGATTGAGAATCAGTGTTACAACAGCGAATATTCATTTGCTCTGCGCTCCGTGCCCACTCTATTTTGAAGCCTATTATAACCTATGGCTCTAATCAGGTGCTTCAAAAAAACACCCCACCACTTCAATTCAGGCGCCCGGCGTCCAGAAAGGGGCCGTACACATGAATATGGGGTCAGTAGCTCGTGGTGGAAAACTGCGCTTAGGGCAAGTCTATAGGGCCAGAAGCCACAGGTTGCTGCCTCCCTTACACAGAGTACCCAATAAGGTGCTCTGTCAATCGTGTTAGAAAATATTAAATGTGGGTATATTTGGCGCTACCTGAAAACTTATAGGATCTATCTGGGATAGCCTTATAAAGTATTAAAGCCGTACCACTATTATATACCTATATGGTATTTGACATCAAGGGGTACATCCCCCATACAATGAGAGTGGTATAATAAATTACATAGGTGTATTCACAATGGTGTACAGTTTAGGAGAAATATAATATATCTGACCAGATGTCGCACAGCAAGAGGTTGTATTACAGCATCTGATGGTGGAGCCAGAGGCTGTACCACACTAAGTGCACTTATTGAAACCGTGTTCCATATATTATGAAGCAATTCTATATATAGTTAATGCATGCAACAGCAGTTGGATGCATCACGGGGTACATGTTATACACAGATCAGTAACACATACAGTGCATTTAGGTCAAATCGCCTTAATCATAAACCATATATATATATATCATGGATTGGAATCGCATACACGCATAACAGTTTATGTTATCAAGAATTCCAGCAAATAAATCTCAATAAAGTATGACAGTCCCATATATTGGTACTGTGTTGAGTTAAGGAAATTCCCAAGGGTGACTTTAGTGCTGAGACAGTTGTCTGGTGACTTTGGTGCCCCCCCTTATGGTTGCCTACTCACCAGCTCCCGGAACCCCTGCAGGGGTAGTACGCCTGTGGTATATTAGAATAGGATTCTCTGCTTGCTGCTTCCTGCGGTAGGTGCTTTTGATGTAACCAGCTCCCCAGGCTCCATACGGGGGTAGTGCGCCTATACTGGAATGTAGATGAAACACTGTGCGTGCTGTACTCTGTGATAGATGTCTCATGTGCGTCCCAATCGGTGGAGGTGTTGTATTCCCTCATGTATCAAGATATAACAAAAAGAGCTTAAAAATCACTTTATTTAAAAACATGTATGAACAAGGAAAAAATTGTAGAAATAAAAAAATATAAAAATAAAAATTCCAAAAACTATTATATTCCTACCCTGGTCTGGTGGATTCATCCCGCCACCTCGTTCTATGCTCTCTAGGAGGGACTTTTAAATTTTGTCTATTGGCTAGGGACTATTGGCATCCTATCCCACCTATTTACTGGGTAGGAATATAATAGTTTTTGGACTTTTTATTTTTATATTTTTTTATTTCTACAATTTTTTCCTTGTTCATACATGTTTTTAAATAAAGTGATTTTACTTTATTACGCCATGGAAGCTCTTTTTGTTATATCTTGATACATGAGGGAATACAAGACCTCCACCGATTGGGACGCACAGGAGACATCTATCACAGAGTACAGCACGCACAGTGTTTCATCTACATTCCAGTATAGGCGCACTACCCCCGTATGGAGCCTGGGGAGCTGGTTACATCAAAAGCACCTACCGCAGGAAGCAGCAAGCAGAGAATGCTATTCTAATATACCACAGGCGTACTACCCCTGCAGGGGTTCCGGGAGCTGGTGAGTAGGCAACCATAAGGGGGAGCACCAAAGTCACCAGACAACTGTCTCAGCACTAAAGTCACCCTTGGGAATTTCCTTAACTCAACATAGTACCAATATATGGGACTGTCATACTTTATTGAGATTTATTTGCTGGAATTCTTGATAACATAAACTGTTATGCGTGTATGCGATTCCAATCCACGATATATATATGGTTTATGATTAAGGCGATTTGACCTAAATGCACTGTATGTGTTACTGATCTGTGTATAACATGTACTCCGTGATGCATCCAACTGCTGTTGCATGCATTAACTATATATAGAATTGGTTCATAATATATGGAACACGGTTTCAATAAGTGCACTTAGTGTGGTACAGCCTCTGGCTCCACCATCAGATGCTGTAATACAACCTCTTGCTGTGCGACATCTGGTCAGATATATTATATTTCTCCTAAACTGTACACCATTGTGAATACACCTATGTAATTTATTATACCACTCTCATTGTATGGGGGATGTACCCCTTGATGTCAAATACCATATAGGTATATAATAGTGGTACGGCTTTAATACTTTATAAGGCTATCCTGGATAGATCCTATAAGTTTTCAGGTAGCGCCAAATATACCCACATTTAATATTTTCTAACATGAATATGGGGTGGCCGCAGCGACCGTGGATAGATTCATGCTACGCATGAATCTATCCATTATTCATATAGGGGGTGGTGTGGATAGATCAATTCGTCTGATATTTCTCCAGTATCAGTCCTGGAAAGAGGACTAGGCTTTCCAATATCCTAATATGGCTGTTTCAATATCCTAATATTTATAGGTGTACTAAAATGGGGGAAAAAAAGAAAAAAAAAAAAGGGACACAATAGTAATGGTGGGTATTAAGGGGAAACATGTAGTTTAACAACAAATATGCCCACTAGTAGGGAAACTAACCCCGATCACATCTATATTCTTATATCAATTACAATGTCAGGGGTCTAATAATTCCCAACTGCAACCCTACTTCCCAAACTGATGTGTCCGTTTTTTTCCCATTTTAATACACCTATGAAAAATAGGATATTGAAGCAACCATGATAAAAGCCTAGCCCTCTTTCCGGGACTGATATTGAACAAATATCAGACGAATTGATCTATTCCTTCTAGAAGATTGCAATTGTTAGTCGTATCTCATTGTTTATTAATGTTTCACATGTACGGGTATGTGACATTTTTGTTCCCCTTGATGTGGGACGAGTTTGCATCAGATATATATTTACTCAAATTGTTGTTCTGATGAATGTACTTTTTATCATTTTAGAGCTTGACTGTAGTTATCTTCCTGATGAAGCGGGCATTGACCCGTGAAAAGAGTCAAAGTTACAGCAAGCAATCCATCACCCAAGTTTGGCGGGGATGATGAGTGAGCTACTAGATGTTATATGTTATAATCTTCACAAAATGCAATGTATTCTGTTTACAGATTACAACACATTCTGTGAATGGACAAGAGGAGAGGAGGGGTGGGTAAACAACAAGAACTCCCCGTATCCATTCACAGAACATTTGCCATTCAGTGAACAGAATACAAGGCAATTTGTGAAAGGACAAGAGGAGAGGAAATGGAGGGTAAATGACAGGATATCCAAATAAAAAATCTGCATGTTCATGTTTGTAATGGAAATTTGTAAGTTCTGCATATAATTGTATTCTATTTTGTATGTATTGCACACTGCCCTCACTGTGCACACGGCACTAATAATGTTTTCAGTACATGTTTACATTCTTTCGAGTCCTGATTAGAATTAGCCTGCCTATGTAACGCCCCTTGTTACCATAAAAGTACAATTGTAATATTAACCTCCCTGGCGGTATGATTATTTCAGATTTTTGATGCTGAAAGCGGTACAATTATTTGCACAGAAATTTGGCGTTTTATATTGTAGGCCTGTAATTCTTAGGAATAATTCACTTAAATCTGTCCAAACAAGTCTAGTCTAGTAGACATCCCGGATATGATAAAGTTTGAAAAACGAAATCAAAAATTATAATATAATAAATAACTATAAATAATTATAACAAATAATAATATAATAATAATAAAAATTATTCAATAATGTAATCAAATCAAAAACACTGAAATTTGCTCAGTTGCAGAATTGTCGCTGTCATTACTTTTCAGTGTTTGATGACAAATTTCCCCACAAATCACTATTGCTCAATTCTGCGAGTGATACTAATTTATTATCGCTGTTTTCTAGCTGGTCTAAAACCACTTTTGATAAAAGTGGTTAAAGGGACAGTTTTGGTTGCTATGGACAATCTCCAGTTTCCAGGCAGAAAGAACAGTTTTTATAATATAAAACTGTATGCAGGGCACTGGACAGACCACTAGGGACAAAGGGGATGTGTAATCATTTGATACAGTACTGTAATCTGTAAGATTACAGTATACTGTATCTGTACTGTGTTTTCTACTTCTTCAATTTGGCGCCGAACTCCGTCCCCGTGCGTCGCAACGCTCGCAGGGAACAGAGCTCGGCACTGTGAGTCGAGCGAGACATGGCGGCTCACCGATCACAGCGGCAGGATCCAGGAGACAAGGTAAGTAACCTCTACAAGGATCCTGCGATGCAATCCCGAGTCTGGCTCGGGGATACCACTTTTGGTATTGAAAATCCACCCCGAGCCAGACTCGGGAATACCGCTAGGGGGGTTAATGTGATACCTACGTAGTCATGTGTATAAGAACCTTTAATTGCGTCATAATAAAGCAGAACAGTTATTTGGAAAGATGCTGAGCGTATCTTTTGTGTCTGTTCCCTACTGCAGTAGTTATTCATTTGGAACCACTAATCAATATGAGGATAGGAGTTGCCTATCATCAAAATGTCCTGGTCAAGTGGCGAGCTTTGCCTAGGAGGGGCTTTACAGGTGACCCTGAGTATCCGAAACGAGGAGCTTGAGACGATCCAGGAATTTCTGATAATCAGCCGGCTGAGGTAAGCCTTTTGCTTACATTTGAGTTATCAGACTTCCTTGATTGGTAAGGCATTTTCGGGACAAAGGGTACCTATTTTACTCCACTTAATCGAACTGTATTGATTGGTGGTTAAATGTTATGTTGTCCCTGTCTATTGTCCATCGGAGTGTTAAAGATAAGAAAGGGAAGAATAGTGCTGTTCACAGGTATATGTAGTACATCTGCTAGATAAAGTAGTTTAGAGGCAAGAGGATATAGGCACATGTAGAGAAGACTAGCCAGTCATTATGGGCATTAAATTAAGTAAGGGAATGAAGGGTTTTCTTGTGAAAAAAAAAAAAAAGAGAATGAAGGGTAAGAGACCCTCAAAAATGCCTACCGCAAGAGGTGCGCTATATATGAACCGAAGGTGCGGTTCCGCCTATACTGAGCCCCTAGATTAATGGTTAAAGTGGACAGGGATCCACAATGGGTAACTGGGTTACCAAAAGTCCACCAAAGAATCATGCAGAGTAAACAGCTAGAGAAACAGCTATCTATGTGAGCAGGATGGATCAAGGGTGACAATTAACACTAGAAAGAAAGGGACATTTTCATGTTAAGTTGTGGGATGAATTTGGGGTCAGGCACTACAACTAGTTAAGTTAAAACAGAGTAATGAGAGTTAAAACAGAATACTTTATATGTTGTCAGAGAGAGAAGATGAGATTAGCACTATGGCTGCCCATCTGATCATAGAAAGTACAGTATGTGAAGTATGGTATTACAATACATTGGATGCAAAGGATATCAGAACAACATAAGGAAAGCAGAAGTTAAGCAAGGAAATATTAAAAGAGTTAAAAGAATGATATGCATGTGTTGTGTACAAATGGGAAAAATTTAAGCAATTTTAGAGAGCTATTTGTGTATGTGTGTGAATGCTGGGACCTTTAGTTCTATCTCTTGTGTGTGTCATGTATGCAGATGTGACCCCCTCCTTTGCGCTCTCATGAAAGAATGTGGCTGGGATGAGAGGTCAGTGATAAGCTGGAAGGACACCATGCCAATTTCATTTTTTTTAGACAAAACATTTATAACAAAATGTGCCGGGTTAATGAATCTAATGGTAGACAAAATGATCACAATTATTTTTAAATCTTTTTTCCAAACATGAAGGTTACATTTAACCATGTATTACACAAATTGAATATCCTTTGATAGTGGAAACAGTGCATTTAAAAAAAAGGGAAATTAAGTAAAATTAAGTAATATGTCCCCCTTTAAGAAAATTTATCTGTGGATATATATTAGTGTGTGATATAGAAATTATCATTTGAGTAATAATTTCGAATGAGTTTAACAATTTTATTAATAATATAGATATATTGAAACCGGTTTAGACAACGTTTGGTTGGAAATGAAGTCCAGGTTAATGGGGAAATTTGTAAAAATGGGATTAGTTTAGATTAAGATAACAATTTTGTAATTTTACATTTATACAATAAGCCCTTATTGAGAGAAAAAAAGATTAAGATGAGGTTGTTATTTGGATGCCACCTGCAGCCAGTTGTTTTTTAGTTTTTGATGCTTTCTGGTCAATCATACAGATTATTGATCCTTTTGTTTTTATTTATTTTTATTTTTGAAATCCAAAGCAGAATGTGTGGATTGTGAAATGATGTGCCCTTTCTCCTTGTAAGTGCCGTGGTATAAGCAGAAGAATATTTTGGATTTATTGGACATCTCTGCATGACCGCAGGGTATTGTTATCCTTTATTATAATATTGCCAGGAAAAAGTTGGCTTTTTGAAACATGAAACGGGAGTTCTTACACAAACAGCGTGCTAGAAAACAAGCCATTGTAATATATTTATACAAGCTGGACCCAGTAATAAAGGGTTCACCCCGATATATCTGAGCTGTAGCTTTATGCAAAGGTGCTATTAGACAAAGTTACAGACATTATTTTGGTCAAATATTTAATTTTTAATGGTGCCACATTCTGCGCAGCAAATTTACAGCTAACTACATGTTTGTCTAATGAAAGGTTTAAAATATGAGTTTGTTTATGTACAAATCTGACAATGAAAAATGCGTACATTTGAATCCAGCCACCTTATTGCCTCTATTGGAGGAGGCTGGAGACAAAGGAAAACCACATGTGTTAAATTGATGACGTAGGAATCAGCTGCTGTGAGCCCAGTGCACGACACACTCCCTGAAGACCCAGATATTACATTTTTTGTAGAGTTATTCCCGGTTTTATACTGAGTATGCAGTTTATTACCCAGAAGGATACTCTGTATTTAGAGTCATCGGATTCTTTTTCCCCAGCTCAAGAAGCAGAGCTCTATGTTTTAGGAAAGCCTTGAGCTATAAAAAGAGTGTGTATTTATATAGATAGTCGAGATATGGAGAGCTTTTGGTTCCATTTGAAGGGCCAGGAGTTTGTTTTTACTTCGACAGGTAAACCAATCAAGCATGCTAAGTTAATTTGATCGGCTGTTTTCAGCCTTCCAGGTTCTTGCTGAGGTAGCCATACTAACATTAAAACTCACACATGGAAGCAGACCAGACGACTAAGGATGCTGCATTTACAGCCCCGGACACTTGATGGGTCTGTGCAACTCACAGATTCCACCCTAGTTCTGGCCCAGTATAGCTGGGATTAATAATTCAACTTTAAGGACCCCAGAACGAGAAGAACAAGTGGTCCACAGAGGGCAACTTCTTATGAAACAGGACTTTGGAAAAGGTCATCATTTATGTCTGCCAGACACTCTTTTCCCTCCAGCTTGACACATGGACCGTGTCATCAGTCACAAGCAGTTATGGCTGCCTTAGTAAATGAGCGTGGGATAGAGCCAGGGTTCTCCACAGTTGTTTTTATAACATACCACTTCTTGTTTTACCTGTTACCAAAGGTGTTACCAAAAGCTGAACATCCCTTCCAGAGATTACAAAAAGATATATCCGGATGCCCAAGTCAGGATCTTACGAGTATGCATTTTGTCTGTATGGACATGTTTTCTGGATTTCTAGTGGCAAATGCTACTGCAAAGGCCACAGTAAAAAGTGTTATCAGCATAGGCGTGCACACAGGATGTGCCGGGTGTGCCCAGGCACACCCTAATCCCCCCATGCACATTAGTGTTATAGTTCTGTGTAGCAACAGGAACATGGGAAAGATCTCCCTCTTACCGGCTCTGCCATAAGAGAAGTGTTTATCCTTTTCTCTTTCACTGTGCTAGCAGGGTGATCAATGTGCCGGAGTCATATATATGTAGATACATACACATGCATGTGTGTTTGAGCTTAAGGGTGCACATCCTAATGCATTAGGCTGCGCACACCTATGGTTATCAGAAGTAGTTTGTAAGTACAGAGTGCCAGACAGTACAGAGAGTAACAGAGGAAATCATTTTTATAGGAGAGTCCTTACTAGAAGTTTTGAGGTTTTATTTTTTACACCCCCTACTGTCTACAATGTAGTGGACAAAGTAGAGTAAGAAACTAGAAAACGTTTTGCCTGAATGTTTTCTTATATTTTATCAAGCCCCTAAGGGGATGTTGGACTCTCTCCCTATGAAATTTTGTTTGGGAGTGTGTTACCTACTTGCTTATATTTTGTCTCAGCAGCTGAAGTCCTCCATTCGGATCTTACATAGAATGTTGCTGATCTTTTAAGGTTTTTGACAAACTCATTTATGTGTTTTCTCCCCAATTCCAGATCCTAAAAGTTGGGAAGGATCTAAAACTAAAACCAGGTGACTTGTGGATTGTTAAGAGACATTTATATATAAGGAAGTATTTGGAGACTCATACATTAAAAAGGAATTGGGACTTTAAAATGAAGCGGTTGAAATGCGGAGGTGGTAATAGGACGCCAATGGACGCCCCCCCCCCCCCCCCTTGGGCTCACGCACGTGGCATTGGTGGCGTGCCTATACATATACCCTCAGTCGGAGCCGGCTGCTCACATGGCTGGTCTCTGCCTGGGGCCCTTGCACACCAGCCATTTTTCTGCTTGGTGTTGCATGGTATGCAGCTTGGGTAAGTGTCGTTTGGTCTAGGTCCACCTTGGTTGTCATATTTTTTCACTGCGCGCTTTTGTTTACACATCCACATTTTTTATATAACATCATCACGTTGCACTTCTTTGCCGTGTTTACTTAGTTTTTTTGTCAGTCACTTCTCAGACATAGGTCAGCTCACCTCACACTTATCATACTCATTCACTTAATACATTTTTCCCTGACTCATCACTATACATGCAGACACTTTGGGTATATTTATATATTACCTCAAATTCATCACTTCATTTCATATACACCTCTACTCATTTTTTCCCAGATACCCCTGTCTGTCGACTCACACACCAGAAATCTGGCTTATGGAGACCATCCTAGGTACTATAACTTCATCCCAGGCTGTTTATGTACAACACGCCGCCTCAGCTCCCGTGGTGTGGTCCATGCCTCTGGTTCACCGTGTATCGCTCGCCCCATATCGCACTCAAGACCGGGGTTGGTGAGTGTGCTTGATTAAATACCATCTTTATCCCCCTCTATTAGAGTGTGGCTTACCTTGTTTGTATAATTTACAGGAATCTGTTCAGGGCCGATCCTAGGGTCACAGACGCCTGGGTGCAGAAATATTTCTGGCGCCCCCACGTGGGCGTGGTCATCTTACCAACTCCTCCCCTTTACAAATGTTACTATGGCAACGACTCAAACACAGAGATGCTCCCCTTAGTGCCGGTTCACACAGGGGCGACTTGTCAGGCGACCCAGTCGCCTGACAAGTCGCCTCCCGTTCTGTACAATGGAACTGTTCTAATAGGAGCGACGCAAGTCGCTCCGACTTAGAAAAAGGTTCCTGTACTTCTTTTGGGGCGACTTGAGGCGACTTGCATAGACTTCTATACAGAAGTCGTTTTGCAAGTCGCCATGGATGTCGTGTGCAGGTCGCCTCGGTGAGGCGACCTGCAAGTCGTGCCGCCCCTGTGTGAACCGGGGCTAAGTCTTCATTACCCTAGGATCTTCCCATGATCTTTTAACAATAAAGAAAATACAGGAAGAGTGTACACTAATGAGACCTGGAGGGGAGTCTCTCTGATGCACACAGAGAGGGCTGTCTGTTAGAGAGTCTGTTAGAAAGAGCCCCCAGACATAATACAAGAGACGGTCAGAGACTGCAATCATAGTACAGGAGATGGTCAGAGACTGCAATCATAGTACAGGAGATGGTCAGAGACTGCAGACATGTTACAAGAGATGGTCAGAGACTGAGGACACGATACAGGAGATGATCAGAGACTGCAGACATGTTAAAAGAGATGGTCAGAGACTGCAGACATAGAACAGGAGATGGTCAGAGACTGCAGACATAGAACAGGAGATGGTCAGAGACTGCAGACATACTACAGGAGATGGTCAGAGACTGGAGATATAATACAGGAGATGGTCAGAGACTGCAGACATAGTACAGGAGACAGTCAGAGAATGCAGACATGATACAGGAGATGATCAGAGACTGCAGACATAATAAAAGAGGTGGTCAGAGACTGCAGACATAGTACAGGAGATGGTCAGAGACTGCAGTTCCTATGGACGTTAGTAGATAATGGCCGATCGGCCCTCTCACCTGACCCAGCGATACAGCAACAACGGTTCCTCTGATCAGGAGTCAGCTCACTCTGAATTGCCCGTGGCGAGTCCGCTGAGTAGCACCCAGATCTGTATTCCTGTAATGACTCCATTCCTTTCTCCGCCAGGGATGGCGCCAGGCTGTGTGGCTTTCCCTCTGGTGGCGCAGGGCAGCGGGGTTCTCTCTCTGATGGTGTTCTCTCAGCACTGTCCTCTCCCTTTGAAGTCCTGGGTGTACTTCCCTGAAAGCTTTCCCGGACTCCTGGCTCTCTCTCTCCCATTCAGCTGAGCATGCTGTGTGGGCTGCAGTTTCCGTGTTATAGTGGGGCTGCCAATCCTCAGGACTACATGTCCCACAATCCTCCTCTTTGCTCCTTTTTTTTTTTTCTTCCCTGGCCAATATGAAGGCGGGGGGAAGAAACATAGTGCGCCGCTCACTAGTACAGCAGCGTGCGCGCGAAGAGGAGAGGGGTGTCACCTGGTGCGGTAAAACATGGTATCACCCCCCTCCACCAACTATAGTCGCCCCTCAGTACAGATCCCCTTCCACTAAGTATAGACCCCCTCCGTCAGTGCAGACCCCCCACTAAGTATAAACCCCTCCCCCAGTATAGACCCCCCATCAGTATAGACCCCCCCAGGACAAAACACCCCCCCCTCTATCAGTATAGACCCCCCTCAGGACAAACCAAACACCCCTCCATTAGTACAGACCCCCCTCAGGACAACCACCCCCCTCCATTAGTGCAGACCCCCCTCAGGACAAACCACCCCCCTCCATTAGTACAAAACCATCCCCCTCCATTAGTACAGACCCCCCAAAACAAACCACCCCCCTCCATTAGTACAGACCCCTCTAAAACAAACCACCCTTCCTCCATTAGTACAGACCCCCCAGAACAAACCACCCCCTCCATTAGTACAGACCCCCCAGAACAAACCACCCCCTCCATTAGTACAGACCCCCCAGAACAAACCACCCCCCCTCCATTAGTACAGACCCCCCCGGACAAACCACCCCCCCTCCATCAGTACAGACCCCCAGGACAAACCACCCCCTCCATTAGTACAGACCCCCGGGACAAACCACCCCCTCTCCATTAGTACAGACCCTCCGGGACAAACAACAGAAAAGTGTAGCGCTAAACAATATCCTAAACGACAACAGATATGTAATAAAGGAGATCACCCATGCATATTCATAAGTGAGTAGTCCTAATATGGAAGTTAAGACTCAAAAATGACAAAGTTATTAGTCCTTGTGTAGACAAATAATAAGTATTTCAAGCGTCCCAAGGATGCAGATCAGCTCACTCCCACCGAGAGAAGAAAAGGCTTACCAGATGAGGTGGACCCAACGGGGCATAGGCCGAATTGGGTCAGATAAGGCTTGGGTGGTAAGTGACTGTAGATGCCTGTGATCTCACGGGTTGCTGGATTCCTCCAAGTAACACCTAGGTCCTAAAAGGTGTAGGGGGTCACAAGGATGTAGATGGTCCTGTGAATCCTGGAAGGGGTGGGATGTTCCGTGGATGGATCCCTCAAAGCAGCATTCCATGGATTGGGTGATGATGTTGTTAATGGGGAAAAGAAAAGAAGGGCCACATAGTGTAAATCCGAATATGAAAATTTATTATAAAATAAAAGGATGTACACTCACGTGTAAAACCAAGTAAAAAACAGCGCTGTAACAAAGGTGGCGACAATGTGGTCCTACCCGACGCGTTTCGTCCTAAAAGACGTCATCTGGGGGGTTACCCCCACTGTAGCCACACTGGTATATATAGGATATAGGGGGTACATCCATAATCATGGGAAACCGCTCCACAATTGAAAAAACTTCACTTCCGGTATCGGACAAAATGGCCACCCGGCGTGCGTTCCAGGCATGCCTACCACGCCTCACTTCCGGGTTAGAAGGTGACCCGGAAGTGGGGGAACGGTCTGAAGTAAAAGAAAAGAGAAAGGAATAAAGCTACATCGGTTATTATTTATCACATCGAATGTGGCAAAAAGCGTATATTTTGCCAAGTGAGTGGGTGCAGCATAGTGAGCGCAGATCGAGAGGACTCCCGATACTGTGCGTGCGCAGTGTGTGTGCGCAGAGGGGGAATGACTCCGGTGTCTAAACGTAAACAAGGAAGTGACGAAACTAGGAAGAGAGAAGATAAAATAGGTGCCGCCCAGGCCCTGTGAATAACCATGCGCGGTGAGGGCAAAGAGATACTTGGAAAAAAATATACGATCGCGCTGTCAGCAGGCATGATGACATGCGCAGTGAAGACAGAGGGGTACTTAGGAAGAAAACTATTAATGTGATCATGCTGTGAGCGGACGTGGAAACAGTACAGGGACTGCCTGATATTTGTGCATATGTGTTTAAAGGGATGTGAGACCTAAAGTCAAGTGCATGAATAAAGAAAAAAGGGATTGTACGAGTGGGCATGGAATCATAAAAATGTGATTCTCGCACCAGGTAGGTGCACTGGTAAATTGATAAAAGAGGGACCAGTGCCAAGAGGAAACAGTGGAGCGGGCTTCCATGAGGCAGTGTGTGGGGCAGCATGCCCATATGTATAGATACACATGACCAATACAATAGTATACAAAATGTAAAATAAAAACACACTGGGATTCAACATTGATATGTAGGAACCATAAAAACAGGTTAAAATATGTATGAATAAGCCCAATCAAGGCCAAAAATGAATAAAACAGAATACGGAACCCAAATTGGGGAAACAGAAAGGAGAGAGTTAGTTGCTTAGAGGTGGGTGTCAAGCTCTGTTAATAAAAGCGTTGACATCCAACTCCACATTAATACCTGACGGAAAAAGGGTACGGAGCTCATGGATCCAAAAAGTCTCCAATCGTGATACACCTCTGGTCATGGCCCCACCCCTCCACGGGGGAACGTATCGGTCTATCACTATAAATTGTGTACCCGCAAACACCCGATTATGATGTAACTTGTAGTGTCGGGGAACTGTGTGCTTAGTATCACCGCTCTTAATCAAAGCAATATGCTCCGCTACTCTTATAGAAAAAGAGCGGATGGTGCGGCCAACATATTGTTTACCACAATGGCATGTGATTAAGTAAACGATGTAACTGGTGGTGCAAGTACAGAAACGTTTGATCGAATATCGTCTCTGTGTGACTGATGAGGTAAACGATGTAGTTTTCCTTCCTATGCCAGAATTGTGTCGACATACAGTACATCTTCTACATGAGTAGAAACCGTCCATTTCATAAAAAAGTGGTTGGTGTACAGGAGGATTAATGATGTTGGGGGCAATTTTACTTTGTATAGTGGGAGCGCCCCTAAAAATGACTTTGGCCTTGTCAGGCAAGACAGTGTTCAAGACCCGGTCATTTCTGAGGATGTCCCAATGTTTGGACATGATAGCCTTAACATGTTTGTATTGATTAGAAAAGGAAGTCAGAAGAGACCACTTGAAGATCTCGCCCTGTTCTTTTTTGGGCTTCTCAACAAGGAGTGACTCCCTATTTGTCTCAAGGGCACGTTGGAACTCACGATCTATGAGTTGGGGATCATAGTTCTTGTCCAGCAATTTTGCCTTCAAAAGAGCAGATTGTGTTCCGAAGGCCTCAGTGCTAGAACAGTTTCTTCGAAGTCTGAGAAATTGGCTTTTTGGAACTGAATCTAACCTGGACCGGTGATGGCAACTGTCTGGAGGAATGAAACTATTCCGGTCCGTGGTTTTAAAGTGGGTCTGAAAATGAAAAAGGCCATTACGGATCTCAATGTCTAGATCCAAAAAGTTAATTTTTTGTTTACTGGCTGTGTATGTCAGGGAGATGCCACGATCGTCGGTGTTTAGATTTTCAAAGAATTGATCCAACGATTCGGCGCTGCCCTTCCATAGGAGGAGGATGTCGTCAATGTACCGCGCCCACATGGTTAGGGAAGGATCCCTATTGGTATAGACGACATCCTCCTCCCATTTGGCCATAAACAAATTGGCGAGGCTAGGGGCAAACTTGGCACCCATAGCCACGCCACGCAGCTGATGGTAATATTGCTGGTCAAACCAGAAATAACTCCGCTTAGTCACGAACTCCAAAAGTTCCATAATGAAAGAGCACTGGAAGGATGCAATACTAGGATCTTTCTCAAGGAAGTATCGAACAGCCTCCAGGCCCTTATCTTGGGGTATGCAGGTATACAGGGAAGCCACATCAGCAGTAGCAATGATGTGGTCACCCTGTAATTCTAGGTTTTCAAGCAAACGTATGGTGGCACCTGTATCCTTCAAGTAAGAAGGCATACGCCTTACAAGTGGCTGTAAATAAAAGTCAATGTACCGGCCTATGCGTGAAGTGACAGAGTCTATGCCACTCACGATAGGCCGGCCTGGGGGCTGGACTGGGTTTTTGTGCACCTTTGGTAAGTAATATATAGTTGGAACCCTGGGTGCCAAAGGCACCAAAAACTCTCTCTCCTTTCTGTTTAGGATTCCATGGTCATAGCCCTTCTTGACGATGGCGGACAAATCTCTCTTAAAACGGTTGGTGGGGTTATTGGGCATAATTTTATATGTATCAGGTTCATTGAGAATCCTGTACATTTCAGATATGTAGTCCTTTTTGTCTAGAACCACAATGCCACCCCCCTTGTCCGCTGGACGAATTACGATGTCTTTCTGTGAGCACAGGGACTTCAAACCAGTATTGGACAAGGAGTGGTGGAATGTGTGTTTATCCGGAAGTTCGGATAGATCTTTGAGGACTAGGTCCCTAAACAAACTAATGGCAGGCGCCATAGGGACTGGTGGAATGAATAATGAGGGGTTGGACAGGCCAGAATGAACTGTACCCGCTGTAGCACACCTCTCATTTCTGGCAGGGTTGGAAGTAAGATAGCGTTGGATGTGTAACTTCCGTATGTATTTGTGAATATCTATAAAAGTGCCAAACCTATCGAGCTTCTTAGGGGGGGCAAATTTGAGTCCCTTATCCAATACAGAGAGCTCCTCCTTGGTCAATGGTTTGGCACTTAGATTAAAAACACCTTGGCCCCTTAAGTTCTCCTTTGTTTTCCTTTTTTGGGTTCTCCAACCTCCCCTTGTACCTCTCTTCGGTCGGGACCCCTTTTTCTGGGTCTTTGGACCTCGTGAAAAACCTGTGCGTGACGTGGATTGATGTTGGATGAAGGATAGTCCTGAAAAGACTGTTCATGTCTGGACCCAGGATTGTATCCATACTCATCCCTGTAGTCATCATCCCAGGTGTTCCTAAGGGGTAAAAACCTATTTTGGGTGGTCAGAGGTGGTTGTTCATAATAATGGGAATTCTGGTGGTATGCATCCGTGTACGCCCCCTGTCGGGGTTGGGAGGCCCATCGCGTGGTCCTGAATATGGTTCAGGGGGATACCTTCCGCGACCACGTTGACCTCTACCACCCTGTTTCCCTCTGATATGACCCCTACCCCTCTGGTTGACATAAGGAGTATGGGGGTCATAGAAATATCTATTGGTACGTGATGGAGATTCATATCTTGAATTGTCATTCCTCCTCGTATCAACAGGGGTACCTGGGGGTTGTGTCCCTGTGTCAGCTATTCTAGCTGTTGAGGTACTGGGGGGACAAGATCCAGAGGATGTAGGGGTGGTATCGTTGGAATTTGCAGAATACAACTTCTGCCACCCAAACACATTTCCTGTTCTATAGTCCCCTACATCTCTGGAGTACTTTTTTTGTTTTTTATTCCTCTGTTCCTTATCCTCCTTCACGAGATGTTTCTGGAGATTGGAGGAAAGTACGGAGTACTCTGAGGAGTTTTTATGAGTTGAAAGTTTATCTTTAATGTCCTTGATCTCGCCATCCAATAGAGATAGTTTCTGACGTTTTTGGAGATGAGGACACCAAGGAGATTAATCCCTGCCTCGTTGAAGTATTAGTACCAAGATTCTACATCCTGTTCTCCTTGGGGGGGGGTATACATCCCATCTAAGGCTTTTGGGAACCATACGTTCCGAGACATACTGTTCTAAGAACACCATGTCCCACTGTAGATGTAGTTCAGAGGATATGATGTTCTTAAGCCTCAAAAATAAACCGCCTATTTCGGTATCATTGCTAGTGACAACAAAGACTCCGTCCGTATTAACAGTTCGAGAGGCCCTGTAGTCAAAGACATACATTGTATTATCCAATGGACTGGGCTGCAGCAGAATATGTTATCAAAACAAACGTGATCAATATGTACAAAATTATTCTGCGCTGCTCACAAAAGAAACAAAAAGCAGCTCACACAACCAACAAAGTATATATGGGGAAAAACAACAGAAAAGTGTAGCGCTAAACAATATCCTAAACGACAACAGATATGTAATAAAGGAGATCACCCATGCATATTCATAAGTGAGTAGTCCTAATATGGAAGTTAAGACTCAAAAATGACAAAGTTATTAGTCCTTGTGTAGACAAATAATAAGTATTTCAAGCGTCCCAAGGATGCAGATCAGCTCACTCCCACCGAGAGAAGAAAAGGCTTACCAGATGAGGTGGACCCAACGGGGCATAGGCCGAATTGGGTCAGATAAGGCTTGGGTGGTAAGTGACTGTAGATGCCTGTGATCTCACGGGTTGCTGGATTCCTCCAAGTAACACCTAGGTCCTAAAAGGTGTAGGGGGTCACAAGGATGTAGATGGTCCTGTGAATCCTGGAAGGGGTGGGATGTTCCGTGGATGGATCCCTCAAAGCAGCATTCCATGGATTGGGTGATGATGTTGTTAATGGGGAAAAGAAAAGAAGGGCCACATAGTGTAAATCCGAATATGAAAATTTATTATAAAATAAAAGGATGTACACTCACGTGTAAAACCAAGTAAAAAACAGCGCTGTAACAAAGGTGGCGACAATGGGGTCCTACCTGACGCGTTTTGTCCTAAAAGACGTCATCTGGGGGGTTACCCCCACTGTAGCCACACTGGTATATATAGGGGGTACATCCATAATCATGGGAAACCGCTCCACAATTGAAAAAACTTCACTTCCGGTATCGGCCAAAATGGCCTCCCGGCGTGCGTTCCAGGCATGCGTACCACGCCTCACTTCCAGGTTAGAAGGTGACCCGGAAGTGGGGGAACGGTCTGAAGTAAAAGAAAAGAGAAAGGAATAAAGCTACATCGGTTATTATTTATCACATCGAATGTGGCAAAAAGCGTATATTTTGCCAAGTGAGTGGGTGCAGCATAGTGAGCGCAGATCGAGAGGACTCCCGATACTGCGCGTGCGCAGTGTGTGTGCGCAGAGGGGGAATGACTCCGGTGTCTAAACGTAAACAAGGAAGTGATGAAACTAGGAAGAGAGAAGATAAAATAGGTGCCGCCCAGGCCCTGTGAATAACCATGCGCGGTGAGGGCAAAGAGATACTTGGAAAAAAATATACGATCGCGCTGTCAGCAGGCATGATGACATGCGCAGTGAAGACAGAGGGGTACTTAGGAAGAAAACTATTAATGTGATCACGCTGTGAGCGGACGTGGAAACAGTACAGGGACTGCCTGATATTTGTGCATATGTGTTTAAAGGGATGTGAGACCTAAAGTCAAGTGCATGAATAAAGAAAAAAGGGATTGTACGAGTGGGCATGGAATCATAAAAATTTGATTCTCGCACCAGGTAGGTGCACTGATAAATTGATAAAAGAGGGACCAGTGCCAAGAGGAAACAGTGGAGCGGGCTTCCATGAGGCAGTGTGTGGGGCAGCATGCCCATATGTATAGATACACATGACCAATACAATAGTATACAAAATGTAAAATAAAAACACACTGGGATGCAACATTGATATGTAAGAAACATAAAAACAGGTTAAAATATGTATGAATAAGCCCAATCAAGGCCAAAAATGAATAAAACAGAATACGGAACCCAAATTGGGGAAACAGAAAGGAGAGAGTTAGTTGCTTAGAGGTGGGTGTCAAGCTCTGTTAATAAAAGCGTTGACATCCAACTCCACATTAATACCTGACGGAAAAAGGGTAAGGAGCTCATGGATCCAAAAAGTCTCCAATCGTGATACACCTCTGGTCATGGCCCCACCCCTCCACGGGGGAACGTATCGGTCTATCACTATAAATTGTGTACCCGCGAACACCCGATTATGATGTAACTTGTAGTGTCGGGGAACTGTGTGCTTAGTATCACCGCTCTTAATCAAAGCAATATGCTCCGCTACTCTTATAGAAAAAGAGCGGATGGTGCGGCCAACATATTGTTTACCACAATGGCATGTGATTAAGTAAACGATGTAACTGGTGGTGCAAGTACAGAAACGTTTGATCGAATATCGTCTCTGTGTGACTGATGAGGTAAACGATGTAGTTTTCCTTCCTATGCCAGAATTGTGTCGACATACAGTACATCTTCTACATGAGTAGAAACCGTCCATTTCATAAAAAAGTGGTTGGTGTACAGGAGGATTAATGATGTTGGGGGCAATTTTACTTTGTATAGTGGGAGCGCCCCTAAAAATGACTTTGGCCTTGTCAGGCAAGACAGTGTTCAAGACCCGGTCATTTCTGAGGATGTCCCAATGTTTGGACATGATAGCCTTAACATGTTTGTATTGATTAGAAAAGGAAGTCAGAAGAGACCACTTGAAGATCTCGCCCTGTTCTTTTTTGGGCTTCTCAACAAGGAGTGACTCCCTATTTGTCTCAAGGGCACGTTGGAACTCACGATCTATGAGTTGGGGATCATAGTTCTTGTCCAGCAATTTTGCCTTCAAAAGAGCAGATTGTGTTCCGAAGGCCTCAGTGCTAGAACAGTTTCTTCGAAGTCTGAGAAATTGGCTTTTTGGAACTGAATCTAACCAGGACCGGTGATGGCAACTGTCTGGAGGAATGAAACTATTCCGGTCCGTGGTTTTAAAGTGGGTCTGAAAATGAAAAAGGCCATTACGGATCTCAATGTCTAGATCCAAAAAGTTAATTTTTTGTTTACTGGCTGTGTATGTCAGGGAGATGCCACGATCGTTGGTGTTTAGATTTTCAAAGAATTGATCCAACGATTCGGCGCTGCCCTTCCATAGGAGGAGGATGTCGTCAATGTACCGCGCCCACATGGTTAGGGAAGGATCCCTATTGGTATAGACGACATCCTCCTCCCATTTGGCCATAAACAAATTGGCGAGGCTAGGGGCAAACTTGGCACCCATAGCCACGCCACGCAGCTGATGGTAATATTGCTGGTCAAACCAGAAATAACTCCGCTTAGTCGCGAACTCCAAAAGTTCCATAATGAAAGAGCACTGGAAGGATGCAATACTAGGATCTTTCTCAAGGAAGTATCGAACAGCCTCCAGGCCCTTATCTTGGGGTATGCAGGTATACAGGGAAGCTTTGAGGGATCCATCCACGGAACATCCCACCCCTTCCAGGATTCACAGGACCATCTACATCCTTGTGACCCCCTACACCTTTTAGGACCTAGGTGTTACTTGGAGGAATCCAGCAACCCGTGAGATCACAGGCATCTACAGTCACTTACCACCCAAGCCTTATCTGACCCAATTCGGCGTATGCCCCGTTGGGTCCACCTCATCTGGTAAGCCTTTTCTTCTCTCGGTGGGAGTGAGCTGATCTGCATCCTTGGGACGCTTGAAATACTTATTATTTGTCTACACAAGGACTAATAACTTTGTCATTTTTGAGTCTTAACTTCCATATTAGGACTACTCACTTATGAATATGCATGGGTGATCTCCTTTATTACATATCTGTTGTCGTTTAGGATATTGTTTAGCGCTACACTTTTCTGTTGTTTTTCCCCATATATACTTTGTTGGTTGTGTGAGCTGCTTTTTGTTTCTTTTGTGAGCAGCGCAGAATAATTTTGTACATATAGACCCCCCGGGACAAACCACCCCCCCTCCATTAGTACAGACCCCCCTGGATAAACCACCCCCATCAATTAGTACAGACCCCCCAGGACAAACCACCCCACTTCATTAGTACAGACCCCCCAGAACAAACCACCCCCCCTCCATTAGTACAGACCCCCCCGGACAAACCACCCCCCTCCATTAGTACAGACCCCCAGGACAAACCACCCTCTCCATTAGTACTGACCCCCGGGACAAATCACCCCCCTCCATTAGTACAGACCCCCCAAGACAAACCACCCCCCCTCCATTAGTATAGACCCCCCAGCCAGGACAACCCCCCTTCATTAGTATAGACCCCCCAGGACAACCCCCCCTTCATTAGAATAGACCCCCCCAAGACAAACCACCCCCCCTCCATTAGTACAGACCCCCAGGACAAACCACCCCCTCCATTAGTACAGACCCACGGGACAAACCACCCCCCTCCATTAGTACAGACCCCCCCAAGACAAACCACCCCCCCTCCATTAGTATAGACCCTCCAGGACAACCCCCCTTCATTAGTATAGACCCCCCAGGACAACCCCCCCTTCATTAGAATAGACCCGCCCAAGACAAACCACCCCCCCTCCATTAGTATAGACCCCCCCAGGACAACCCCCCCTTCATTAGTATAGACCCCCCCAGGACAACCCCCCCTTCATTAAAATATACCCCCCAGGACAACCCCCCCTTCATTAGTATAGACCCCCCCAGGACAACCCCCCCTTAATTAGTATAGACCCCCCCAGGACAACCCCCCCTTCATTAGAATAGACCCCCCCAGGACAAACCACCCCCTTCATTAGTATAGACCCCCCCAGGACAACCCCCCTTCATTAGTATAGACCCCCCCAGGACAACCCCCCCTTCATTAGTATAGACCCCCCCAGGACAACCCCCCTTCATTAGAATAGACCCCCCCAGGACAACCCCCCCCTTCATTAGTATAGACCCCCCCAGGACAACCCCCCTTCATTAGTATATACCCCCCCAGGACAACCCCACCTTCATTAGTATATACCTCCCATGACAAACCCCCCCTCCATTAGTATAGACCGCTGACAAAGCAGCCTCCCCTCCATTGAGCTAATTAAAAAACACCCGGGCGGCAGCTGGAGAGGAGAGGACAATGTAAAGCCGCGCCGCCCGGGTGGACAACTGAGCGTGTCAGGCTTGGGCAGCAGGCGGGAGTTACACAGGAGGAGGAGAGCTGGAACACGTCGGGAATGAACCGCCCCCCCGTGACATCACTGCGCGGCTGGTCTCTCTGCACACAGAGACAAAGCCGCTACGATCTGTGGCTCGTTCCGCTCTCTTCCTCTGACAGGAGAGGAGGGAGGGGGGATGGCTGGGCTTAGGCAAGAGACACAGCGACGGCGGCGGCTGCGGTGACCGGCGGAAAGAGCCGCCGACATGGAGAGAAGGAGGAGGGAGGGGAGCACTCTGGCGCTTCAGCGCCCCCACCTCTGTGGCGCCCGGGTGCACTGCACCCCGTGCACCCCGGCCAGGACCGGCCCTGAATCTGTTGCATCTGCTCCTGACGAGTGGAGATACATCCACGAAACGCGTAGAGCTATCTGATGCTACAGAGACACATATTACGCCTTGATGATGTCATTATCATGAACCTAGTACTTTTAGAATTATACCATGCAAACACAGGTGTCGGGCATGCTGTCTTCGACATTTTTAGGCCATATTGCTGTTGTACATATTATCAATTGATTATGATTACAATCTTATTTATTGTTTATATATACCTTGTACCATTATGTCTATACCTTGTGCTTATATGTATATATATGAAATTACTCTATTTTGATACAAATAAAACTATTTCCTATTACCACCTCCGCATTTCAACCACTTCATTTTAAAGTCCCAATTCCCTTTTAATGTATTCGATATAGGGATGGAGGCTCCCACCCAGGCCTCATATAAAGTCCCAAACCTTCCTTTTTTTTCCATGTTTGGAGACTCAATACAGCATCTATTTCATGTACAGTTTTGCAAAACTTGAAGGAAAAGTCACCTGGATCCACACCAGACACTGGAAAAATGACTAAATTAAAGAAATCTCTGTGTTTGATTTGTTTCCAAAAAAAAAAAATTAAAAGTCAGCAGCACAAATACTGCAGCTGCTGACTTTTAATTGGACACTTACCTGTCCCTGTGTCCAGCGATGCGGGGGATCGAAGCCCTGCTCGTCCCCCCCCCTCCGCTCGTCGGCGCCGGCATTTCAACTGTGGGCGCCGGGCTGTGGCTTCACAGCCTGGCACCCACTGCGCATGCGCGAGCGGCGCCGCGTGCCGTGATTGGCCGCTCAATCACCTGGGACCTGTAATGGGTCCCAGATGATTGACAGGAGGGGGGGAGCAGAGCGGAGCCCTTCCTGTGCCGAGGGGGAAGTGATGTCACCAGCCCAGGCAAAGGAACAGGCAGACTACGAGGGACCACCTAGCAACAGGCATTTAGAGGTAAGTGAAAAAAAAAATATCCAAATGTTTTTTTGTTTTGTTTTTTAGAATTTTTCCAGGTATTTTTGTTTTTTGGGTGGAACCCCACTTTAAGCTAGAAGGCCAGGGCCGATCCTAGGGCCACAGACGCCTGGGTGCAGAAATATTTCTGGCGCCCCCACGTGGGCGTGGTCATCTTTACCAACTCCTCCCCTTTACAAATGTTACTATGGCAACGACTCAAACACAGAGATTCTCCCCTAAGAAGTCTTTGTTACCCTAGGATCCTCCCATGATCTTTTAACAATAAAGAAAATACAGGAAGAGCGTACACTAATGAGACCTGGAGGGGAGTCTCTCTGATGCACACAGAGATGGCTTCTCTTAGAGAGTCTGTTAGAAAGAGCCCCCAGACATAGTACAGGAGATGGTCAGAGACTGCAGACATAGTACAGGAGATGGTCAGAGACTGCAGACATGGTACAGGAGATGGTCAGAGACTGCAGACATAGTACAGGAGATGGTCAGAGACTGCAGACATGGTACAGGGGATGGTCAGAGACTGCAGACATGGTACAGGAGATGGTCAGAGACTGCAAACATGATATAGGAGATGGTCAGAGACTGCAGACATGGTACAGGAGATGGTCAGAGACTGCAAACATAATACAAGAGATGGTCAGAGACTGCCGACATTATACGAGATGGTCAGAGACTGCAGACATGATACAAGAGATGGTCAGAGACTGCAGACATGATACAAGAGATGGTCATAGACTGCAGACATAATACAAGAGATGGTCAGAGACTGCAGACATGTTATGAGAGATGGTCAGATACTGCAGACATAATACAGGGGATGGTCAGAGACTGCAGGCATAGTACAGGAGATGGTCAGAGACTGCAGACATAGTACAGGAGATGGTCAGAGACTGCAGACATAGTACAGGAGACGGTCAGAGACTGCAGACATGATACAAGAGATGGTCAGAGACTGCAGACATTTTACAAGAGATGGTCAGAGACGGCAGACATAATACAGGAGATGGTCAGAGACTGCAGACATAGTACAGGGGATGGTCAGAGACTGCAGACATGATACAGGAGATGGTCAGAGACTGCAGACATGGTACAGGGGATGGTCAGAGACTGCAGACATAATACAAGAGATGGTCAGAGACTGCCGACATGATACACGAGATGGTCAGAGACTGCAGACATGATACAAGAGATGGTCAGAGACTGCAGACATGATACAAGAGATGGTCATAGACTGCAGACATGATACAAGAGATGGTCAGAGACTGCAGACATGATACAAGAGATGGTCATAGACTGCAGACATGTTATGAGAGATGGTCAGATACTGCAGACATATTACAGGAGATGGTCAGAGATTGCGGACATACTACAGGAGATGGTCAGAGACAGGAGATATAATACAGGAGATGGTCAGAGACAGCAGACATAGTACAGGAGATAGTCAGAGACTGCAGACATAGTACAGGTCATGGTCAGAGACTGCAGACATAGTACAGGAGATGGTCAGAGACTGCAGACATAGTACAGGAGATGGTCAGAGACTGCAGACATGGTACAGGAGATGGTCGGAGACTGCAGACATGGTACAGGAGATGGTCAGAGACTGCAGACATAGTACAGGAGATGGTCAGAGACTGCAGACATGATACAGGAGATGGTCAGAGACTGCAGACATGGTACAGGAGATGGTCAGAGACTGCAGACATAATACAAGAGATGGTCAGAGACTGCCAACATTATACAAGAGATGGACAGAGACTGCAAACATGATACACGAGATGGTCATAGACTGCAGACATAATACAAGAGATGGTCAGAGACTGCAGACATGTTATGAGAGATGATCAAATACTGCAGACATATTACAGGAGATGGTCAGAGATTGCGGACATACTACAGGAGACGGTCAGAGACTGGAGATATAATACAGGAGATGGTCAGAGACTGCAGACATAGTACAGGAGATGGTCAGAGACTGCAGACATAGTATAGGAGATGGTCAGAGACTGCAGACATGGTACAGGGGATGGTCAGAGACTGCCGACATGATACAAGAGATGGTCAGAGACTGCAGACATGATACAAGAGATGGTCAGAGACTGCAGACATGATACAAGAGATGGTCATAAACTGAAGACACGATACAAGAGATGGTCAGAGACTGCAGACATGATACAAGAGATGGTCATAGACTGCAGACATGTTATGAGAGATGGTCAGATACTGCAGACATATTACAGGAGATGGTCAGAGATTGCAGACATACTACAGGAGATGGTCAGAGACAGGAGATATAATACAGGAGATAGTCAGAGACTGCAGACATAGTACAGGAGATGGTCAGAGACTGCAGACATAGTACAGGACATGGTCAGAGACTGCAGACATAGTACAGGAGATGGTCAGAGACTGCAGACATGGTACAGGAGATGGTCAGAGACTGCAGACATGGTACAGGAGATGGTCAGAGACTGCAGACATGGTACAGGAGATGGTCAGAGACTGCAGACATGATATAGGAGATGGTCAGAGACTGCAGACATGGTACAGGAGATGGTCAGAGACTGCAAACATAATACAAGAGATGGTCAGAGACTGCCGACATTATACAAGAGATGGTCAGAGACTGCAGACATGATACAAGAGATGGTCAGAGACTGCAGACATGATACAGGAGATGGTCAGAGACTGCAGACATGGTACAGGAGATGGTCAGAGACTGCCGACATTATACAAGAGATGGACAGAGACTGCAAACATGATACACGAGATGGTCATAGACTGCAGACATAATACAAGAGATGGTCAGAGACTGCAGACATGTTATAAGAGATGATCAGATACTGCAGACATATTACAGGAGATGGTCAGAGATTGCGGACATACTACAGGAGACGGTCAGAGACTGGAGATATAATACAGGAGATGGTCAGAGACTGCAGACATAGTACAGGAGATGGTCAGAGACTGCAGACATAGTACAGGAGATGGTCAGAGACTGCAGACATAGTATAGGAGACGGTCAGAGACTGCAGACATGATACAAGAAATGGTCAGAGACTGCAGACATGTTACAAGAGATGGTCAGAGACTGCAGACATTTTACAAGAGATGGCCAGAGACTGCAGACATACTACAGGAGATGGTCAGAGACTGTAGATATAATACAGGAGACGTCAGAGACTGCAGACATACTACAGGGGATGGTCAGAGACTGCAGACATACTACAGAGATGGTCAGAGACTGCAGACGTACTACAGGAGATGGCCAGAGACTGCAGACATGTTACAGGAGATGGTCAGAGAATGCGGACATACTACAGGAGATGGTCAGAGATTGCAGACATGATACAGGCGATGGTCAGAGACTAGAGATATAATACAGGAGATGGTCAGAGACTGCAGACATAGTACAGGAGATGGTCAGAGACTGCAGACATAGTACAGGAGATGGTCAGAGACTGCAGACATGTTACGAGATGATCAGAGACTGCAGTTCCTATGGACGTTAGTAAATAATGGCCGATCGGCCCTCTCACCTGACCCAGCGATACAGCAACAACGGTTCCTCTGATCAGGAGTCTGCTCACTCTGAATTGCCCATGGCGACTCCGCTGGGTAGCACCCAGATCTGTATTCTGGCAATGACTCCATTCCTTTCTCCGCCAGGGATGGCGCTAGGCTGTGTGGCTTTCCCTCTGGTGGCGCAGGGCAGCGGGGTTCTCTCTCTGATGGTGTTCCCTCAGTACTGTCCTCTCCCTCTGGAGTCCTGGGTGTACTTCCCTGAAAGCTTTCCCAGGCTCCTGGCTCTCTCTCTCTCCCATTCAGCTGAGCATGCTGTGTGGGCTGCAGTTTCCGTGTTACAGTGGGGCTGCCAGTCCTCAGGACTACATATCCCACAATCCTCTTCTTTGTTCCATTTTTTTATCTTCCCTGGCCGATATGAAGGCGGGGGAAGAAACATAGTGCGCCGCTCACTAGTACAGCAGAGCACGTGAAGAGGAGAGGGAGAGGGGTATCATCCCCCCTCCACCAACTATAGTCGCCCCTCAGTACAGACCCCCCCTCCACCAAGTATAGACCCCCCTCCGTCAGTGAAGACCCCCCACTAAGTATAAACCCCTCCCTCAGTACAGACCCCCCCAGGACAAAACACCCCCCTCTATCAGTATAGACCCCCCTCAGGACAAACCAACCACCCCTCCATTAGTACAGACCCCCCTCAGGACAAACCACCCCCCCTCCATTAGTACAGAACCACCCACCTCCATTAGTACAGACCCCCGGGACAAACCACCCCCTCTCCATTAGTACAGACCCCCCGGGACAAACCACCCCCCTCCATTAGTACAGACCCCCCAGGTCAAACCACCCCCCCAATTAGTACAGACCCCCCCAGGACTAACCACCCCCCCTCCATTAGTACAGACCCCCCCAGAACAAACCACCCCCCCTCCATTAGTACAGACCCCCTGGACAAACCACCCCCCCTCCATTAGTACAGACCCCAGGACAAACCCCGCCCTTCATTAGTACAGACCCCCAGAACAAAACCACCCCCCCTCCATTAGTACAGACCCCCTGGACAAACCCCCCCCTCCATTAGTACAGATCCCCCCAGGACAAATCACCCCCCTTAGTACAGACCCCCCCAGGACAAACCACCCCCCCTCCCTTAGTACAGACCCCCCCAGGACAAACCACCCCCCACCTTTAGTACAGACCACCCAGGACAAACCCCCCCCTCCATTAGTACAGCCCCCCCTGGACAAACCACCCACCCCTTCATTAGTACCGACCCCCCAGAACAAACCACCCCCCCTCCATTAGTACAGACCCCCCAGAACAAACCACCCCCCCATTAATACAGCCCCCCACGACAAACCCCCCTCCATTAGTATAAACCCCCCAGGACAAACCCCCCCTCCATTAGTATAGACCCCCCAGGACAACCCCCCTCCATTAGTATAGACCCCCTGGACAAACCCTCCTCCATTAGTATAGACTCCCCCAGGACAAAACCCCCCCTCCATTAGTATAGACCCCCCCAGGACAAACCCCCCTCCATTAGTATAGACCCCCCCAGGACAACCCCCCCTCCATTAGTATAGACCCCCCAGGACAACCCCCCCTTCATTAGTATAGACCCCGCCCAGGACAACCCCTCTCATTAGTATAGACCCCCGACAAACCACTCCCTCCACCCCCGCTGCGGTGACCAGCGGAGAGAGCTACGGACAAGGAGAGGAGGAGAAGGGAGGGGAGCACTCTGGCGCTGCAGCGCCCCCACCTCTGTGGCGCCCGGGTGAACTGCACCCCGTGCACCCCGTCCAGGATCGGCCCTGTAGAAGGCCATTCTGGCCACAGGAGTGTACAGCCAGTACTCTGTAAATATGTCTTATCAATCATTTGTTTTTCACAATGAAAAGTCATTTTGTAATGAAAAAGCTGCTCAGCTATTATTTTCTCTACAATGGAGTTTTTGCCTCTTTGGCCAGGACTACCTCCACCTAAGCATGTGGAGGTTCCAGGTTGAAGGTGATAGCAAGTATGGTTAGTGATCAAAATATTGATCAAAAGAGGGGAGACTATAATGGAAATTTGTAAGTTCTGTATATAATTGTATTCTATTTTGTATGTATTGCACACTGCCCTCACTGTGCACACGGCACTAATAATGTTTTCAGTACATGTTTGCATTCTTTCGAGTCCTGATTAGAATTAGACTGCCTATGTAACGCCACTTGTTACCATAAAAGTACAATTGTAATATTAATGTGATACCTACGTAATCATGTGTATAAAAACCTTCAATTGCGTCATAATAAAGCAGAACAGTTATTTGGAAAGATGCTGAGCGTATCTTTTGTGTCTGTTCCCTACTGCAGTAGTTATTAATTTGGAACCACTAATTAATATAAGGATAGGAGTTGCCTATTATTAAAATGTCCTGGTCATGTTGCTCTTAAAATTTTCAATTTATTAATTACTCCACAGTGGACAATTCAAATGTAACAAGTTGATGCGTTTCAGCCTAATGGGTTTAATCATATGATTGTGATTATGATTAAAGCCATTAGGCTGAAATGCGTCAACTTGCTACATTAGATTTCTACACTGTGGGGTAATAGTTAAATTGAAGATTTTAAGAGCAAGATAATTTATTTGGATGTTATGCCTGCAGCCGTGTGACTGTGGATCCTGCACCCGAGAGTTCAGATAGATTTCTATTAATGGGTAGTAGCACCTGATATTCAATTCAGACATGGTGGATGAAAAGGGTGCAGACATGGTGGGTGAGAGGGTGCAAACATGGTGGGTTAAAAGATGCAGACATGGTGGGTGAGGGTGCAGACATGGTACAGGACTTGATGTGCACCTCCAGCACAGCTCTCTGTGTCCCCTCTCCCCCAAAACACAGCACGTCCAGCAGATCATCATCACCCCAGGCATGGCCACTCACCTGCAACATCCTGGTGTCTGCAGCATCCCCCCTGCACCTCTGGCTGTCAGCTTACTGAGAATTGAGGGCAAGGGGGGGTTTGGATGTCAGCTCTGTGGTGCCCACGGGATATCCATGTGGCTATCAGGTCTCTTCCGTGTGTACACTGGAGAGGGGCCTCCGACCTGGGCAGCTAATCGGCTGCAGTGTACAAGCGATTTGCTCTGCTTATAAACTGAAGAGAGAAGCCGATTAGCTGCCTGGGTTGGAGGCCCCTCTCCTCTCCACTGTACACATGGTAGAGACCTGCTAGGAGCATGGAGATCCCCGCGGCCATGTTTTCACAGTCAGGAGCTGCGGTGGTCAGCCAGTGATGGGTTGCCGGGCCAAAGCCAATTTACCTTGATTTTTTCCAGGACATGGACAGACCAGGACAGGGGGCTGAATACCGTGAATGTCCCGGGAAAATTGGGACTGTTGCCAGTTTTGCATAGGTAAAGCATTGAAAATACATTATAGAGTAATGGCCTTCTCTTCAGTTACAGCTCAAAAGTTAAACCATTGGTTGTGTACCTACCATCTCATGGGTAAATATACGGAATGGCATGACAGACATATTAAAGCACAACTAAACTTAAAAAAATCGCTGCCGGTACAGTTCTTTTAAAGATGACACTTTGTTCTGCCTTCAGCTGGGAAATTCATTGTTTTTTCTCCCTGCAATATTAATTTTGGCCACTAAATGGAGCCCAGAATAGTTTTTCTAGAGACTTAAGCTTTAATAAAAGCTCTCTCATTCTGAGAAAAAGAAACAGGGGCACCCTGGGAGCTCAGACTCCATCTTAAAAACTTAGGGAGAAGAAACCAGCCATTATCCCTGCGGCACATGTTGGTGGACTAAACCTAGATCTCCTACATGCAGCATCGCTGGTGAGGGGGATGCTAGGATGGTTTCTGGTCGTGGGGTTGCGATGCACGGCTGGTCGTTTCCTCCTCCGCATCCCAGTATGGGGGCGGGGGTCTGCCTCCTATGCTTTGGCATCATGCTCTGATGCCCCATTCTTGGCTTCATGACGCTAGGGCATAGGGTTGGTTCCCCATTTCCATCCCTGATGGGCGTGGTCCCGTTGCGGACATCAATGCAGCGGGTGGAGCCAGTGTTCATCTCCTTTCTCCCGCCGTCTTGAAGGGCTTGCATGACGTTGGCGTGGACCCGCCTTGTACTGGAGACAAAAGGCGGCTTGGGCTGGCCAGTAGACCACTTCACATCCGCATGAGAGGCACTCCATGCACAGTTTCATTCACAGAACCATACACACAAGTTAACAGAGGGTTCATCCACATTCACTCATTTAGATCTACACATTCAACACTCATTGGCCGTATTTACACACCCAACACCATTACAATAGTGTGCACATAGGCTGTGCACGGTGGAATTGATTTGGTTTGACTTGGTATTTTGTTGTTTTAGGTGGTCTTACTCACATATGTTATTTATTACTGGTTGTAATCCCCCATTGGAAGTACACATATAGTTCACTTTAGTAACCACACACCTCTGTTACACCCCCCTTTACATACCTGCAATATCCTTCAGTACATGCATCCATTTTTCACACACGGTCTCATTCACATATTTTTGCAGAGCAAGGGGTTTTTTGCAGTATCCACACAACACCCCTACGGTTGTACTGCGGTGATCTGGCCTTCCTTTGGCAGCTTTCTTTGTTCTTGGTGGTATTCCTTGCCCCCCACCCTCCCTCGGATACAGGCTGGGCATTGCTGTGGAGCTTTATGTAAGTTACAAATCTTCCTTAAGAGATCTCTCTCTCTCTCTCTTTAAGGGGTACGGTGCATTTATGGATATTTTATTTATTCATTTTGGAATGTCTTTTCTGCATCATACTCCTGACGAATGGTCGTGAGCCATGAAACGCGTAGAGTTTACATTGCAGGTTGCCAAGACAAGTTCGGCTCACAAAGTGTATTTTGTTTACAATTACCTGTAACTCATAAATGAGTGATTTATGAATTTGTATTGTCAATCACGCTTTTTGATTTTTAAATTCTGTATAATAATTGTCTCTATATATGATTGAATTGTTATTTATAATATATTATGTTCTTTTTAAAAATAAGATTATTGACATTATTAACTTGATTGTAACAAATAAATAATCAAAATGATTTATACAAATAAGGTATTAATCCAGGGCCAGGCCTCATTTAAAGTCCTGTTCTCTCTTTTCTTGTTTCTCACTTTGTATATCTGTTTTCAACATTTTTCTTTGTGTACAAAGCCTGCATGCAGAGTGCACTGTCAACTTCCAGCATCTGAAAATAGAGAAGGGTGCCAGGACAATGTAACACCAGTGTCTATGTGTGGAAGTTTCATCAATGGTGGTCACCCAATGGACGAAGAAAGAAGATGCTGGTTCAGAAGAAGACCAGGAGAAAATGGCAGTAATGGTAGCAGATGGAGCAATGAGGGGGAGCATGGACCTCACATTGCTCAAGGCCAAACTAAGTTGGTATTTGCCGTAAGGATCAAGTTTGCTGTCAATATTTACACATCACAGCACATGCCTCAGGGATGCATGCAGCTTCTGTTCTAGAGTTTCTAACCCTTCCCCATTCTATCCACAAATTCTATCTAAGTATCGAAGTCTAAAAAAGCTCTGTAAAGACTCAACCAGCTTTAAAGCTTTAATAAGAAAGGAACTTGGACAGCACTCAAAACACCTAGAGTACTGAGAGGAATTAAGCGTTCCCCCTAAAAAGACCATGAAAACCAAAAAAATAAATATTCTCTCGCTCCTATTTTATATATTTTAAATATTCAAAATTAAAGCTACATTGTACAAACTCATATTGATCCCTCTCTGTTTTCATTTGGCTGTCTGTGGCTGCTTTAACCATATTTACTATTCACAGGCCCTTGATGGGTCTTGATTATCTAAGATTTCTTGATCTCTTATATAGAACAACCCTTGGTATTTTATGCAACAATTTCTGGAAAGATACCTACCATCATTTTCCTAACACATGTCAGACACTTAGTTATGTCAGAACACTTCAATGACTTCTGCCTCTTTCTGTTATGTAAATGTTATGTAACATATAACAATAAATGAATGCTATAGGGCAGTGGTCTACAAACTACATCCCATGGGCCAGACGCAGCCCTTTACCAGCCTTTTTCTGGCCCATGGGGCTCTATTCTTCCCACTAATACAAGACACTATTTCACTGATACCAACGATGAGGCATTATTCCTCCCACGGATACCAATGATGGGGCACCATTCCTCCCACTGACACTAATGATGGGGCACTATTCCTCCCACTGATAACAATGATGGGGCACTATTCCTCCCACGGATACCAATGTTGGGGCATCATTCCTCCCACTGACACCAATGATGGGGCACTATTCCTCCCACTGACACCAACGACGAGGCACTATTCCTCCCACTGATACCAATGATGGGGCACTATTCCCCCCCACTGATACCAATGATGGGGCACTATTCCTCCCACGGATACCAATGATGGGGCAATATTCCCCCCACTGATACCAATGATGAGGCGCTATTCCTCCCACTGACGCCAATGATGGGGCACTATTCCTCCCACGGACACCAATGATGGGGCACTATTTTTCTCACTGATACCAATGATGGGGCACTATTCCTCCTATGGATACCAATGATGGGGCACTATTCCTCAGCCTGACATAATTTATTTATATACAGCTGTTGTTTTTTTGTTTTTTGTTTTTGAATTTTTATCACCATTTATTTATTTATTTTGAGCCCACTGTTTATCCTTTTTTGTCTTTACTTTTTGTTTGCATAGCAGTTACCATTAAGTGCGGAGTGTGGTTACTAATATTATAATGATGGGGCACTATTCCTCTCACTGACATCAATCATAGGGTATTATTCCTCCCACTGATACCAACAATGTGGCATTGTTTACTCCCACTGTTACCAATGAGGGGAGACTGTTCCTCCCATTGATACCAATGATAGGGCACTATTCCTCCCACTGACACTAATGATGGGGCACTATACCTCCTACTGATATCAATGATCAGCACTATTCCTCCTCCCACTGACCACAGACATAATGTAATTGTATTTACTTCCACTTTTAGGGGACCTGGCGTGGACAGATATTGGTGCCAAGATTTACATGTTCCACCCCACTTTTTGTAGCCATCATCTTGGATATTCTCCCAGCCAGAGGCCCGCTCACACATTCCCCATCCTGAGGCCTAACACTTGAAATAAAGGAATGTCCATTAGTATACTGCCATTCTCTCCAAATTCCCCTTGTGTAATTCTGTCCATTCGGACATGAATGAGATGACTCTAGCTAGTCCTCCCAAGATCTGTGGCACTTCTGGGAATTCAGCCCTGCATGGGGCATTTTAGTTTAGCTCAACTTAACATGACATATTTGCAGATCTAGGATGTCCTGCTCCCATACCCCAAGCCAATAGATCTCACCTATAGTTGTCATGTATATGGGCACCGGCCCCCTTCCATGATATAATTGTAAGAGGGGTTTCTCTAAAAGGGAAGCGAACACCTGCTTAAAGATGTTCTTCAACCTAGAAACAAGGGTTAAAAGTTAGCAGCTACAAATACTGTAGCTGCTGACTTTTAATAGTAGGAAACGTACCTGTCCGGGGATCCAGTGTGGTCCTCACCCGAGCTGGCTCTTTGGGTCCTTGGCGCTGGCTTGTTTTCTTTGAGGAGCCGACCGTGACTGCTTGCTACTTTACAGCTGGCTTCCCACTGCATATGCGCGAGCCGATCTGCGCTTTGTGAATGGTACCTCAGCCTTCTGGGACCTGTGATGTGTCCCAAAAGGCTGCACAGGAAGGGGGGGGCAGAATTCCACTCGGATCGCAGAGGCGATCCAACCATTGGTGGGAGCTGGTACCTGTCAAAACCAGGTACCTGCTCCCCCCCCCCCCAAAATATAAAGTGTCAAAACTTAAAGGTGGGGGGGGCAAAAAAGTAAACAGGCCACCTACTGGCAGGCTAAGTGCACCTGCCAACACACCGACCCCCCAGTTATTAGGCCTTGTTTATTCCCACTGAATTCGGAACATTTTCTATTCCCACTGGCCACAGTCCGACCACCCTAAAGTCTAAAAGACAGTAAACTGGCCCTCTGTTTAGAAAGTTTTTATACCCCTGTTATAGGATGAAGTAACCAACACCAATAAAGAGTATCTATAAAAATTCAGTTGTATTCACTTGGCATAAATAGACAAATCAACAACTTTTTAATACAAGAATCTCGGGTACAACAACAATAAGTAGTTAACAATCATAACATACCTCTTAGTAAATAATTCCATGATAGCTCTGTACTGACTAGATAAATTGATGTCCCTTTTAACCTTCATAACTATTGATGTCAAAACAATGTTCACATTCTATTCCTGGTTCATCGTCTGCTTTGTATTTTGAACACATTGTTAAATGCTGTTAAAGCTGAACTCTAGGCAGATATAAAAGACACAAATGAATGCAGCTCTATAATTATCAATCCATCATTAAATGCGTTTTTTAACCACTTCAGCCCTGGAAGGATTTACCCCCTTTCCTTACCAGGCCCTTTTTTGCAATACGGCACTGCGTTGCTTTAACTGACAATTGCGCGGTCGTGCGATGTTGTACCCAAACAAAATTGACGTCATTTTTTCCCCACAAATAGAGCTTTCTTTTGGTGGTATTTGATCATCTCTGTGGTTTTTATTTTTTGCGCTATAAACAAAAAAAAAGAGACGACTTTGAAAGAAAAGCAATATTTTTTACTTTTTGCTATAATAAATAACCCCCAAAAATATATGAAAACAAATTTCTTCCACAGTTTAGGCCGATATGTATTCTTCTACATATTTTTGGTAAAAAGAAATCGCAATAAGCATATATTGATTGGTTTGCGCAAAAGTTATTGCATCTACAAAATAGGGGATAGATTTATGGAATTTTTATTAATATTTTTTTTTTATTAGTAATGGCGGCGATCTGTGATTTTTATCGTGACTGCGACATTGCGGCGGACAGATCGGACACTTGACACTATTTTGGGACCATTGGCATTCATACTGCGATCAGTGCTATAAAAATGCACTGATTACTGTGTAAATGTCACTGGCAGGGAAGGGGTTAAACACTAGGGGGCGATCAAGGGGTTAAATGTGTTCCATCAGCATGTTCTAACTGCAGGGGGGATGGGCTCACTAGAACATGGCAGAGATCACTGCTCCCGATCATTGGGTGTAGTAGATCCTTGTCTTGTTGCTAGGCAGAACAGGGAAATGCCTTGTTTACATAGGCATCTCCCCGTTCTGCCACTCCGTGTCACGATCGCGGTCCACCGACGCAGCGATGTACAGGTACGTTGTTTTGCGCACCCGTGCCACTTTGCCGACGTATATTGGCGCAAGTGGTTAATGCAAGCAAGCAAAATGTACCGGGTAAGTACCTTTATGTGACCTGGTATTAGCCTCTTGCAGTCTAAGTACAGCTGGGGTGGAGCGTGAGAGGAAGAATCTGTAAAAGGAGCCAACCAGTTCATGTGCTGATAAGAAGAAGGCTGATAGGATAAGAGAGCAGAGTGACTGAGAAATGAACTCATAGCAGTGCTGCTTCTCCTTTCACTATCTGCAATGGCCTGGGCTCAGAGGATGTAAGTTTAATAAATGCTGGCCATCAGAATAAGGACATCTAGCAGCAGGAAACGGTAATGGGGGAGAAATCCCCCATGCTCTCAACACATAAACATCGCCCTCCCAGTGATACCTATGTGTGGTGTATGGGTGTTAAAGCCCACAGTTTTGCCGCCGCACATACACAATATTGTCAAAAGTATTGGGACGCCTGCCTTTACACGCACATGAACTTTAATGGCATCCCATGATGAAAAAATAAAAACAAAAATGTGGGACTTTATATGAAGCACAAGGCGTGTTAAACCAAGCACTTCCATCCCTGGATACTGAGCAATGAGGGGAAGGGTTGGGACTTTATATGAAGCATGCAGCCAGGGAGATAACACAAAAAGAATGTGTCTGGCGGGTACGTAGTGAGTTAGAACTGTATATGTTACATAAAAATGCATAACAACAAAATATAGTCAATAAATGTTTATTTCATACAAAATATAACATGATAGTATTGTAACATATTAGTTCATATTGTAAACATCATAAAAGGCCAAACTCATTACTGCGTGCCTCCACAATGTAGTAAACATAACCTTAATTGATTGGTACAATCCAGCAAGGCATAATCAGTAAAGTATTGGTAACAATCTTGCAATGTAAACAAGGGGGGGCATCTAATAGCTCGACGCGTTTCGTGGCTTCTGCCACTCTTCAGGAGAAGATGTAGAATAGGTGTCTATAAAAAATGTATTTAAAAATACTAAAAATTAAGAGATTATTGAAGTGGGTCTGTCTATAGGGGGCGAAGGAGAAAAAAAAGTAGAAAAATAAATACCCAATACTACTTACAAATATGCTTATGAGTCTGGGCGCAAGCGTGGAGGGCTGAACGCCGAGCGAAAAGGTCATCAGCTCCCAGGACCTGAGGTGGGATCACCCCAAAGCACAAGGATGGAAACCAATAGAAGACAGCAGTCCCGGGGAATGAACCCCCCCTGTGTATTTAAGAAAAAAAAACATGTCAAAATAGTCACCTATAAAAAGGTAAAAGAGAGTATCAACTTGAAAGTGAAGGTATGCAGTGAATTAGCTAGTAGATAAAGAGGAATGTACTAGTGCTGGGACCAATCGGTGGTAAAAATATATGCCTAAATAAATGGCTGGTATAACTGTTCCCACTAATTTTGGAGCATTAAACTGTCCAAAATGTCTTGGTATGCTGAGGCCTTAGGAGTTCCCTTCATTAGAACTAAGGGGCCAAGCCCAACCCCTGAAATACAACCCCACATCATAATCCCCCTTCCACCAAATGATTGGGATCAGTGCACAAAGCAAGGTCCATAAAGACATGGATGAGCGAGTTTGGGGTGGAGGAACTTGACTGGCCTGCCCAGAGTCCTGACCTCAACCCGATAGGGATGATTTAGAACGGAGACTGCGAGCCAGGCCTTCACAAATGCTCTTCTGGAAGAATGGTCAAACATTCCCATAGACACACTCCTTGTGGACAGCCTTCCCAGAAGAGTTAAAGCTGTTATAGCTGCAAATGGTGGGCCAACTCAATATTGAACCCTACAGACTAAGACTGGGATGCTTTTAAAGTTCATCTGCGTATAAAGTCAGGCGTCCCAATACTTTTGCTAAAATAGTGTATATGTGTTAGGCAGTCAGAAAGGGGTTAGGTAGATGAGAAGTAGATAAATATTAAAAAGCATTTGCCAAGGGTGGAATAATAAGACGGTAACAGATCCTACCATTATATGTTATTCTTTTCTGAACTCGTCCTCGTATGATGGTAAACGTTTTTTACGCTACATTTTTGTTATTTCGGTTTGGACTGGATAATACACAGAAAGGAACTTGTAAGGGAACACATGAACGGCTCTGCAAGGGCTCTCCTCTGCATTTCCCGCTTCCAAATAATGCATCAGTGTCTTTGTACGGCAGCCAGCAACGTCCTGTTAGTAAAAGCAGGAAATTCTCAGCATTCTGAGGTAACATTTACTTTTTAGTATCTTAAATATTTCTAAAACTTACAAGAAACATCTTTGTAGGCAATAAGTCTCCTGGTAAGAATGTAACCTTTGTCATTTAAATAGCTGCACTGTTCTGTACGCTGTGACTCACCATGGTTAAAGGGTCTGTCTGCCCAATGCTGATATTTCATTCTTCATCTGGACATTCATCATGTTCTGAGCTCTAAATAATTACCTTCCTTCCCCCATTTCATAATTCTTCACTTGTTTTTCTCTGCCCTTAAAAGGGGTTATAATGTTGTTTTTTTTTTTTTTTTTTAAATAACAAACATGGTATACTTACCTCCTCTGTGCAAGGGTTTTGCACAGAGTGGCCCCGATCCTCTTCTGGGGTCCCCCCCAGCGGCGCTCCTGGATCCTCCCCGCATCGATGCCCCCCCACAGAGACCCACATTCCAAGGGGGAACCCGAACCCGTGCGGGCGTGCTCCCGAGTCCTGCTGCTGCGCGCATTGACAGAGACAGCGGGACTCAGCTCCGCCCCCCGGGTCCTGGGAGCCAATGGCTCCCGCTGCATTCAATCTGTCCAATGAGGACTCGAGACAGTGGCTGGAGCTGCTGTGCTCGTCCCCATCGCTGGAACGATCGGGTTCAGGTAACTAAAAGGAGGTCTCTCTTGGCTGCTGCACTACAGAAGGTTTTTCAACTTAATGCATAGAATGCATTAAGGTGAAAAGCTTTGAGGGTTTATAAACTACTATTACTAAAGTATCATTTTTTTTTCTTTAAATAAAACAAACGTTTCATACTTACAGTATCTCACAAAAGTGAGTACACCCCTCACATTTTTGTAAATATTTTAATAAATCTTTTCATGTGACAACACTGAAGAAATGACACTTTGCTACAATGTAAAGTAGTGAGTGTACAGCTTGTATAACAGTGTAAATTTGCTGTCCCCTCAAAATAACTCAACACACAGCCATTGATCTGAACCAAATAAGTTTGTCTTGGTCTCATCAGACCACAGGACATGGTTCCAGTAATCCATGTCCTTAGTCTTCTTGTCTTCAGCAAACTGTTTGTGGGTTTTCTTGTGCATCATCTTTAGAAGAAGCTTCCTTCTGGGATGATATGCAGACCAATTTGATGCAGTGTGCAGAGTATGGTCTGAGTACTGACAGGCTGACCCCCACCCCTTCAACCTCTGCAGCAATGCTGGCAGCACTTATATGGCGTCTATGTGTCAAACAAACCCCTCCAGGTCCGCACTCACCTCACAAATGGAGCATTACACCCCCCCCCCCCAACCAGACTCTCTGCCTACTTCACTAGACACTCCCCCAAAATCAGCTTACCTGCCTGGCAATGAATGGGGACATTGAAGTAGCTGCTGCACTATGATACCCACCACCCCCCCTGGCCCGGACACCCCCTGGGGCTCCCTGTGGGTGATCCCCCCTCGGAGTGGAGCTGGAGGGTGATGTCACTTAGATGAATGGGATGAAGGGGGGTGGGGGGAAGCCAGCCGAGCTCCTCCATTACTACCAATACTCCTCAGTACCCCCCCCCCCCCCGGACATACCGGTCACTGACCTCCTCACACAGTTGGCTCCACACATTCTTCTCTTCCACAAGTCTAACCAACCAGCCCATCCACCAGTGTGTGAGTGTATGTTTTGTCACCGCCCAAATCCATCCACCAATGAAAGCTTTCACTAAGCGTGTCCTAGGATTCTGCCCAGCCAATCAGCAAGGAGAGTGGGAGGGTTCGGGCGCCGTGCTGTGCGTCCAACGGCACCCCCATTGCTGTCTCAGCCAATTAAGAGAAAGAGTTCCAGACGGCCGAAGCACTCGTGCACATCACTGCATCAAGATGGGGCACAGGTAAGTATTAGGAGGGGCTGAGGGGGGCTGCTGCACACTGAAGGTTTTTTTTATCTTAATGCATAGAATGCATTAAGATAAAAAACCCTCTGCCTTTACAATCACTTTAAGTTTAGTTAATCAGCGCAAGAGACTGTATTCACACTTGCGAAGTATCCCTTGTTCTGGTGCCAGCTGTCATAGTTGTAACCCAAAGTTCCCCCCATAGTCATATTTTTCCAGTGCTGCGGGGTAATACAGCTGCTGTACCTGTCATAGGCATTCATCAAGAGGGCTGACTATGCCCATCCTTTTTGCCCCCTCCTCTATTCATAGAAGCTGTACTATGGCTTTCATCAATGAAATGTGATCTATGAATGGAGGAGGTGGATCTTCATCTTCCCATCATTGATAGAAGCAATAGTACAGCTTCGATAAATGAAGGAGGGGGGCAGTAAGTGAGTGCATAGTCCACACTCTTGACCACTTTTGCCTGTGACAGGTCCAGCACTTGTACTCCTGCAACACTTATGGAGAGGATGCAAAGGACTTTGGATTTGAGCTGTGACAGCCAGCACCAGCACAAGGGACAGTGCATTGAATTTAAGTAGCGTTCCTTGTTCTTGTAGATGGGTGCAGTCTATTTTCTCAGCACGGTTGCTGGAGAGAAAGTCAAGAGGAACAAGGTTCCTCTATGGTTTCCTGGGTCACTGTGGAAACTATCCCATTGGATGCTCCTGCCCCATGTGACCCAAGCAGCCATCCTGGGTCAGGCAGAGCCTATTTAGGGTCACACCCCAGATGACGTCTGAGATGAAACGCGTTGGGTCGAGTTCTGCCATCACCATCGCGCCTCTCCATGTCCTTTTATAACCTTTGATTACATCTCAAATGTGAGTGTTCCATTTTTTACCTTCGTTTTAATAAACGATTTTAAAACGTTATCACACTGGAACCTTTTTTCAATTTTTGGTTTCATCGTGTGAGCATGAGAATCTCCTCTGGCCCTCTTTCTCTCCATTTGAACCACATCCGCTTCCATTGGGAATCTACCGTCGTACCGTTTAAAGCTCGAATTGTATTCGTGGCTATCTGGATCTCTAATGGTTTCATACTTCATACGGTGATCATCACCACAAGCCTGTTTGACTTAGGAGGTGAATGCCCCTTTAAGTCTATCTTTTCCGGTAAGCCTTCATGCAATTGGTGGCGGTCTTTTCACAAGATTTCATTTTCAATATGTTTCCATTGATGTCATCTGCTCAACGGTTATCTCTGAGATGTTAACTTACCGACATTTAAGGGGTTAAATTGAGAGAGACCGTGTTGGTGTGCAATAAAACTGCTGTCATCCTAAATTTATTGAAAGAATTGATCTGCAACAAAGTGCATGTAAGGGACGCCCCTTTGGATTATAAAGGCAGAAAAAAGAGTGAAGAGAGCAGTAACCATAAAAGGCACCGACAGTGCCAACTTTATTAATACACAAAAGTTAGATAAAAATGTCTAAGCAGACAAGACAAACATATACAATCAATAATTAGTATCTGAACAAAAAATGGTATCAAAGACATATAGAGCATATATAGACAATAACACCCAATGCCAGCAACCCCAAACCATCCACCTGCATGGGGTAGATCTGGTGGGGGTAGGTGGCTAGTGCATATTTCCCAACATGTTTCGGAGAAGACCGTAGTCACATTTGTATATTCCTTCTTCAGGGGAATTATTTTACACACAGATGGGTAGAGGAAAATTATTTCTTGTCTCTAAAACATAAATATGAACATCAATAAGTAACAAAGCAAAAGACGGAACCATATAAATGGTCTATTGCATGACCGTCTTAAAATCACAAAAAATCATTATAGTACTTACATAATAAAGCTCATGTCATAAGGAGAAAGAAAAAGCAGATGAAACTGTCAACTTACCGACATTGTTCATTGATACCAGGACTCTTTTTCTTTCAAACCTTTACTCTTGTTATCATATTAATCAATCACGTGGTGGACTTATTTATTATATATTTATATATTTTTTCATATAATTGTTTCTTTTGGTATTATTGGTTACACACTTCAATAGTCGTCACTGTTCATCAGTATATTTAAGCGCTGCATTTTTTCTTTTTTGGTATTTTGTGCTGTTTGTCTCCAGCTGTGCTGGCTGCTTGAATTTACTACAATACAACACAGCGCGGTTCACGTTTTTGATATATTTTTGAAGAGCCTATTTAGGGTCCTGGCTCCCGGGTTTTGGCGCACTTTGGTGAGTGGACAGGTACCACGTCTGTGAGGGACAGTAACAGCGCTAGGGAAAGATTCCTGTCGAGGAGGGTAGGCATAGGGCCTCATCTCTCTGGACCAACTCCCGATTGATACCAGGCGGCCAGGCCACATTTGATCCACTCTCAGCAAAAGCTGTAACTCTGGTTGGAATCTGCTCCTGTCATGCTACTGAACTGTGAGTGTGCCCGGCTGGGTGGCTGCCCCACGGGGCTTCTCATGAACTGTTGCTGCATTCCTTCAATACAATGTGTGAATTATTGTCTCCACACCATGCTGTATCCCACTTACATGCTGATTTTCAGATGAAAAATAATTATCTATACTTAGGTTTTAACTTTTAGTGAAGATGTATTTTACTCCTCTAACCTCATCCCACCTAATTCCACAATCATTCCCCTTCGCTGGGTTCTGCCCACAAACAATGCTCACACACCCAGCTATTCAGCAGTGTTTTGTAGGGATTCACCAATACCCCACTGCACACCTGATCCTGTGCCACCATAAACTTCTGTGATGTCATCAGGAGATGGCTGTCTCTTCCAGGTTATTACAGCCAGCCCCCTAAAGACGAGCTGCAGCAGATGCATGCCAACTGCATGAAAAAGGAAGTGATAGCTAACCTGATGATGCACCACAGAGTACCCAGAAGCATCCTGGGGTGCATGATGTAAGCCTCACAAGAGGCTGCAAGCAACAGATATACTTGCCTAGGTTAGAATTCAGGAAGTTTGGGGATGTACTCCATGAAAAGGGTATTAAAAAAATATATACAATTGTAAGAAAAGAGGGGGATCAGGCTGGAATGCAGGAAAATGGGTGTGGAAAGGGAAGGTCCACTTTCACCACTTTTCTACCAGCACCATTTATAAACAGCAGCTGGTAGAATGGAATTGATTCACAACCACCCAATCATTTCCACATCCTGCCAAAGGTACTGCCCCCTTTCCCGCCTGTGATCCATTAGCTGCAGTGGAGGGCAGGAGGGACATCAGGGGAGACATCCTTCTACCCAATATCTTTTGATCAAAGAAGCTGAGCGGAAAATTGTTGAACAAATAGTATCTGCATCCAACCAGATGCAGCCACTCCTCAGGTGCTGGCTGGCAGAATACAATGGACAGTAGGAGAGATTCCTACATTTTTGCTGTTTAGCATGGAAGGGAGAATCAAATGACGTCTCTTGTAAGACATCTTACAGTAGATAGCCAGCTTTAGGCACACTGATCCAACACAAAAGTCGCATGACTTCTGATCCGACTTTGATCAATGCGACTTGAACGGGATCCGATTTTGATCTGACTTTGAGATGATTGCCACTTGTCCTTTGGCCAATCAAAACAATTCCTTTGGCTCTGGAATGGATGAAACCTCACGCCAAATCTATTTAAAAAAAACGGTGTGGGACCCCCCCTTCAATCTATACCAGGCCCTTTGGGTCTGGTATGGACCTTGAGGGCGAACCCAAAGCCAAAAAAAAAAAAAAAACTACATCACCCCCCCCCCCCCAAGGCCATACCAGACCTTTTAGTCCAGTATGGATTTTAAGGGGAACCCCACACCAAAAAAAAACAAAAGTGTACCAGACCCTTATTTTAGCATGCAGCCTGGCAGGTCAGGAAAGGTGGGGGGGGGGGTGAGCAAGCCCCCCCCCCCCCACTTTGCTGAACTATACAAGGCCACATGCCTACAACATGCCTAAAACATGGGGGGGGGGGGTGCGTGTCGGACCAGTGTGAACCGGCCCTTAGTGCTTCAAAAGAGGTTAGCAGTGGGAAGGGATAGCTATAGACTAAGGGGACATGTTTTAACCATGATTTACACATTTTTTTAGTTGGATCAAACTGAATACATGTGTAAATCCTGGGTGAAAGTTAATTGAATCTGGTGTGAAAACATTTATAAATATTCTCACGTAGAAATTAGGTTTTGCTTAAGTGAAACCTGAAGAGTTAACACGTTTTACCACCGTCACCTCGTTGATTCGTGTTTGTGATGTTTGTGAAGTTCGTACTTGGAGCTGTAATTTTGCTAAGTTTAGCCCGCATTGCGTGTGAAGAGGAAAAATAGAGATTGTCATAAAAGGAGAAATTCAAATATCAAAGGATTCGTGAGTGAACAATAAAAGCTTAATTTGTCTAATTGGAGTGGAAATAACAAATGACAAATGTCTACAATAGGGATTGAAATAATTATAGAATAATTATCAACGTGTTTTAACTCGGCCTTTCCATGAAATCTTGCTTTAGCACAGCAAATTAGGGGCTCATATAGACATGCGGCGTTAACCAAATGCTTTCTTTTGCATTCGCATGCAGCCCTACTCAAACGTATGCAAAACTTAGCAAAGGCTTTGTCTGTTCTGCTTTGCCTCAAGAGGAATTTATAGCCATAGCAGCTCACACGTGTGTAGTGCGTACCCCTGAAGGGGCCGCTGAGAATGTACCTAGGTTTCTCATAATAGTACAGAAGCTGCCAGTCACACAGGCACAGTTCCATGCAAAAAACAAATGGCCACTGACCTCACCTATAACTGGCCCTTGTAGCAAGGAGCACATGCAAAGGGCAATGCATGTAAAATAAAACCAAAGAAATTCCCAGCGTTGATAACAGGGGTTTATTTTGCACACATTTGCAAATAAAGAGACCCATCAAGGCACCCCAGTATTTTCTGTAGTTCTAACTTTACATTTTGAGAGCCTCCACAGTGGGAGCACATGCATTATAATGGATAGGCAGAGTGCAGGGGAGCTTGGAAAGAGCCCACCTCTTATTAAAAGGGTTGCAGCCAGGAAAGGATAATTTGGTTGGTTAGCAGACTGGTCGGTAATGTGACGGAATCCGGACACCCTGACTGGGTATCTCCTCCATGCAGCTGCTTCCCAATGCTCTGGAACAGGAGATCAGTGAATCTGCTATAGTTACCCCAAGAACTAGGCAACACCAGTTTTGGAGAAAACCAGAGTAAGAACTGTTTATTTGAACAAGAATACAGGATTTTATACACTTGAGAAGGAGGTCACTCACCACATTAACAATGACCCAAATATTTACCAAAAACATCACACAATGGTTTAGCTAACGAGGTACAGCTGACTCGTGGCTAATCTCATCATAGAGGATCCTTAATTAACCACCTCAGATGTCACATTGCAGGTCAGACTTGCCGACTCCAAGCTCACACAGCACAATACACATTATCATAAGAGCCCTTTCACACTGACAGCACAGCTGCATTAGCGGTAAAGTGTTGCTAGTTTTATCGGCGCTTTATCGTAGTTTTAGCTGCGCTTTTCGGCCGCTGCTGAGGCGCTTTGCAGGCACTGCCTATTGATTTTAATGGGCAGGGGTGCTTTAGGAGCAGTGTATACACCGCTCCTAAAGCGCCCCAAAGATGCTGCTTGCAGGACTTTTTTTAACGTCCTGCCAGCGCAGCGCCCCAATGTGAAAGCACTCAGGCTTTCACACTGGGATTGCAGATGAGGCATTTTTCAGGCGCTATTTTTTGCGCTAAAGCTCCTATAAAAAGGCCTCTAATGTGAAAGGGGTCTTAGTATAAACACAGAACTCCTTCAGACAATAGCAGACCTACTTGCAATAAACACATTATGGCAGGGCAAGACAGATGGCTTGCTGATGACATCAGCATCTGCTATGAGTCCCACACTGTGAAGCAGTCCTTGCTGTGAATGTGAAATATAGGCCCTTAACATGGATCCCAGAGTCTGTGTGTCTTGGGAAGACATGGACTTGAATCCAAAGTAGCATTACTCCAAGGGTCCCCAGGCATACACCTCACAAAGAGTAGTTTTCCCTTCAAAAGCCTCCCAAGTCTGTGACAGGTAAGTTGAGCTTTTGGTTTTGTTTGGCATACATCGCCCTTCCATGTGCTCCCTGCTGTTAAGGCCAGTTATAGGTGAGGGTAGTGGCCATTTGTTTGTACTGTTGAAATATTGGTGAGGGGACACCCTGGACACCTGTGCTGCCATGGTGCTATACAGGGCTGCCATCAGGTGGGTACAGCCGTTACAACTGTAATGGGCCCCGGGGCCCGAGGGGCCCGCTCAGGCCAGAAGAAGGCAGGATGGGTGAAGGGGATCCGTGCTGTGCAGTACAGAAACCATCTCACAGTTTCTGCTGTTCTCGTGGCACTGAGCTCAGACATCGAACGCTTTACTGCCACCTCTGGCTACTATGTGCATGTTCACCCCTCGTGTGACAGTGATCTGCCTGTACTATGCTTCTCAGCAACATGTCAGCTTTGTGAAAACGAGCTGGGACCAGGTAGGAAATTACAAGTAGGGGCAGTGAAGGTAAGGGGGGGGGTTGTTTGTGTACAGGGAGGGGCCAGAGGCTTGTGTGTGAACAGATTTGTGTATGTGGGGCTGACATATATACAGGTGTGTGTGTGGGGGGGGGCGCTGACATATATACAGGTGTGTGTGGGGGGGGGCTGATCTATATACAGGTGTGTGTGGGGGGGGGCAATAATTCTGGATCAGTCTAGGGGATGTCTTTTTATCATTTTTTGCTGAAGAGCCATAACAGGAGTGCAGTTTCGGGCACAGGACACTTCAAAACGTTAATAATGGGAGGACAAACTTCTCACTGTTCTTCTAGTAGCAGCTCTTCCTGGAGGTAACAAGGAATGGTGAGTATATCTACAGTATGTCCCCACAGCAGCAATCCATATAGCCACTTAGTTCCCTTTTGGCACTTGGAAAACGAATAGTCCCCAGCAAGGTATTTAATAACAGTGTCCCAGGAGCAGTATGCCACCTAGCATCCTCTGGTAGATCCTCAATGAGGGGACCAGGAATTAAAGTGATTGTAAACGATCACCTTGTAAAACAACCCATTCAGTTTAAAATACAAATGAAAGGCAAAACATTTTTGTATAGATATAAAAAAAACATTACAAATACCTTTCCCCCCTTTTTTTTTATACATGACCACATTCCCTCTGTTCTCGGCTGCATAAGAGCTGGGGAGGAGAAGCAGCAGCACGCTGAGCTTCCCAATGTATGGCTGTGCAGCAGGGCGTGTCAGGACAAGTCTGATCATCGGAGCAGTGTACACTAAGTTCCCAGCATAGCTAGAGAACTGACCACAGTGTGCTTTGCTGCTTAGTTTGGACAGTTTTTAATATTAAAGAGAGCAAGAGGACTAACAGGAACACCAAGGATTTCACATAAAGGAACCAATACAAAGAGAACAGGATACTTTTTCATACAAGTACATGGTACTTAAGGCACATATCAGGAATGAATTGTTGAGGTAAAAAAAGGCTTTAAAGGGGGGGGCGGAGCTAGCCGGAGACCAAGATGGACGCGCACTAGCGGAGCTCCGGTACCAGCGGGACATCAGCGGCTATTATCTACCCACCAGACCCAGCTTACTTTATCCACACAAGGTGAATTCGATCCCGACCGACCGGTGAACGATTCCCAACAATGCCGCGGAGGAAGAAGGAGGATAACAGGCCGAAACGAATGACGGAGTTCTATCCCCTCGAGCCCCGGAAAAATGGCGCCGGCTCTTCATCTACGCCGGCAGCAGCAGCCCAAAATAACAGGCCGCAACAAAGCAAATCACAAAAAAGAGGCAGCCCACCTAAAGGATCGCAATCTCCCCCATCTACACCGTCCTCAGGAAGCCCTGAAAAGACGAGATTCAAGGCGGATGCAGCGGATGCAAACCATGAGGTGAGCTACCTTTCAGAATCAGGGGATGACACTAGGGAACTTCCAGACTCCATAGACGCGTTCCCCACTAATGGCCAGCCAGTTCTAGATACAATGCTAAAGGAGATGCTAGTATCATTAAGGGGGTCACTCCACGCTGATATGATTTCATGCATGCACAAGTTTAGCACTGAGATACGATCGGTCCCAGACAAGGTAACACACGTGGAACAAAAAATGGCGGAGTTCGCCACTACAATCAACGATTTGGTTGATGCCAATGAGGATAGAGAGGATGATATAGAAGGCCTGCAAGCCAAAATGGCGGACATAGAGGATAGATCAAGGAGGAACAACGTGAAGATAAGGGGGATCCCTGAATCGGTTAAACAACACGATCTGAGGGACTACATATCCCAGCTCTTATCCGAAATACTACCGGACATGTCAGCACTGGATTTTACAGTGGACAGGGTTCATAGACTGCCCAAACCTTCCTTCCTATCAGAAAACATCCCACGCGATGTCATCATGAGACTCCACTTCTTTCATACGAAAGATAGACTCATGACTGCAGCAAGACAAAAAGAACAAATTCCAGTATCCTATGCTAATCTCCAATTCTACGCCGATTTATCCCAGTACACATTGCAGAAACGCAGAAATCTCAACACCATAACAAAAACCCTCAGGAACAACAAACTGGGATACAAATGGGGGTTCCCAACCAAATTGATTGTTTCAAGAGAGGATAAGGAATACGTAATTGACTCAGTAGCAAAGGGCATGGCTTTGCTAAACACATGGGGGATAATCCCAGATCCTCAACCATTCCAGCACCAGAAAAATTCCTCCACAAGACCTGAACCGGAGTGGCGCACAGTCGATCGCAAAAACGCACGATCGCACAACTGACCCTAAGGTGGGAGTACGAACTATCACTTTTCCCGCTGAGGAGAGTTGCATCTCCGGTCCGTAAAAGTCTAAGGACTACATAACCCCAAGTTACAACATGAGTGACTACCAGTCACACCTTTCTTCTATTCAAGTTAAATGGCACCTAGCCAAAGTTTCATTGACTTTATGTTTCTGCACAATTTTTTTTTGCTTTGTTATTTTCACAGTCAGCACAATCATCCCATCTCCACAGAAAATGGAAAAGAAATATACCTCACTACCAACACCTCTGCATTCTCAGAAAGGATCCCAACTACAAAGCCTACGATCAACGACCTCAACAAGAGTAAGTGCCTTTAACTTCACCCAACGTCACTTGCACTCACTTTTTTCCTTAACACATGGCGCTAAAACTTTTGACTATTAATGCAAAAGGTCTCAACCACCCAGCCAAGCGCAGGTCTCTGTGGAGGGAGGCACTACAGAGGAACTGCGACATATTATGCACCCAAGAGACCCACTTCCAATCCACAGCCCCACCAAAATGTTCTCACCCAAAATTCCCGATTATTTACTTAGCAAATGCAGAAAATAAATCAAAAGGGGTGATGATTGCCATCAGGGACACGGTGACCTTCCAATTACACAAGAGCGCCATTGATCCTCAAGGACCATTTATCATCCTAGTGTGTGAAATCAACAACCACTTAACTACACTAGTCAACCTTTACGCTCCTAATGCCAGGCAATCCAAATTTTTCCATAAATTAATGAAGAAGATCCAAACTATCCAAGAGGGCTCATTGATTATCTGTGGTGACTTCAACATCACCCCTGATCCATCCAGTGACTCCACAGCACAATCCAAGAGACTTCCACCTTCCCTGTTACCAATTTTACGGAAATATGAACTTTTCGACGCTTGGAGATGCTTGAATGCGAACGAAAGAGACTATTCCTTCTTTTCTCACTGCCACAAAACTTATAGTAGGATAGATCTCTTTCTGGTAGATAAGCAATTGTTGTTCAAATGTAAGTCAGCTAAAATTCATAGTATTACATGGTCGGACCATGCTCCAGTGGAATTGGTTATTGGAGGATCTATTAGTCATAAGAACACTTTTGTGTGGAGAGTTAATTCCCGCCTTCTCCAGCATGGTCCGACTAGGTCATATATTGAACGGCATCTTAAAGAATTTTTTGTATTGAACCAGCCCTCAGTATCGAACCCATTTTCCTTATGGAACGCCCATAAGGCTTTTGCCAGGGGTGTTTTAATACAACAGGGGACAAGGGCTAAAAGGATGAGGCGGCAGCACACCGAGAAAATTGTTAACCAAATCGAGATATTAGAAAAACAAAATATGACTCACACCTCCAAGGTACTAACTTATCAAATCACCCAATTAAGATTAGAATTAAGACTACTTTTTTTGGAAGACTTTGACAAAGCTTCCAGGAAATTAAAACTGTCATACTACACTTGTGGCAATCGAGCAGGTAAATTACTAGCCCAACAACTCAGAGGATACAGATACAAAACAAACATTCAGCATATAATACATCCTAAGACACAAACAAAACATCAACACCCACAAGAAATTGCTGACGCTTTCAGCCACTACTACAGCTCACTGTACAATCTCAAAGATGACACAACAATCTCACAACCAACACCTGACATCATAGAATCTTTTCTAAAATCAGTCAATCTACCAAAACTAACAAAAGACCAACTTTCTTCATTAAACTCACCCATAACTGATATAGAAGTAACACAGATAATAAATTCCATGCCACTAAACAAATCTCCAGGGCCTGATGGATTTACCGGAGAATATTATAAAACGTTTAGCGAAATCTTAACCCCTTACTTAGTGGGCATGTTTGGTGCTGCTGCTGCCTCCTCCTCCTTTCCCCAAAAAATGCTAAAAGCAACTATAATAGCATTACCCAAACCAGGAAAATCCCCAACAACTCCACAAAATTTTAGACCCATCTCTTTATTGAACAATGATGTAAAGATGTACGCAAAACTACTAGCCAATAGATTGATCAACATCCTTCCTACACTAATTGACTTAGATCAATCTGGCTTTACTAAGGGAAGACAGACGTCGGATGCTACCCGACGTCTGGTAAATGTAATACACATAGCTAATAAACAAAAAACGCCTTCTCTGCTCCTAGCACTGGACGCAGAGAAGGCGTTTGATAGAATACATTGGCAGTTTCTGGCACAGGTTCTCCAAAAATTTGGATTTGAGGGCTCCATTTATCTAGCCATAATGGCCCTTTACTCCCAACCCTCAGCCCAGGTACTAATCTCAGGCGCAATATCTACCCCATTCACAATAAGCAACGGGACTAGGCAGGGGTGCCCATTGTCCCCTTTGATATTCAATCTCTTAATGGAACCATTGGCCTCGCACTTACGCTCAAACCAACTGATAAAAGGTATACAAATAGGATCAAGACAACATATCATTAGTCTGTTTGCGGACGACATCATATTGATGCTTTCAGAAGCAGACACCTCATTGGAGGAGGTTCACAAGGCACTAAACACCTTCAATAGGGTATCATATTACAAAGTGAATGAGTCCAAATCATATATACTTAACTTAGGAATCCCAGAAAAAACCAAACAAAGATTAGAACAACAATTCCCTTACATCTGGAAATCTGATGGTATTAAATATCTGGGTATCACGTTAACCCCTAAAACAGAAGGCCTATTAGGTGCGAATTACACTCCCTTTTTGAAATCTCTAGAAAATAAGCTAAAAGCCATAAACAGAAACGAACTTTCTTGGCTAGGCAGACTAGCAGCTTTTAAAATGCAAATACTACCACAACTATTATACCTCTACAGAACCCTCCCAATACCAATACCTAATTCATATTTTAACACACTCCAATCTATACTAAACAGGTTTATATGGCAAGGTAAAAAGGCCAGATGCACATTCAACAAACTAATTAAACACAGAAAAGCAGGAGGGATGGGACACGTACACCTGCAAGATTATTACATTGCAACTGTGCTGGCCCAACTCCAAAAATGGTTAATTCCAGATGCTAAAACACTATGGTCTGAAATAGAACAAACACAAATACCAAAAGGATCTTTAAAAGAGTTCATAATGACAGCCCATTTTAATACAAACCTAAACAGCACACTAGCTCCCACGATATTAGCATCCATACGAGCTTGGGGATACCTCCGGAAAAATCAACAATGGTCTGGACAAACTCTACCTTTGAAACTTCCTATTTCTGCCCTTAATCAACTAACTCCAGACCTAAACCTAACACCATGGGAAAATAAAGGGATTCAATATCTAGAAGATATCTTAGACAACACCTCTATTAAACCATTCCATGAATTACAATCGGAATTCCTTCTTCCATATACAGATCAGTATAAATACACACAGTTGTCCCACCTCCTAAAAAAATCCCCTCAATTAATAACAACCCTACCCAAACAAATCACTCTCTACTACTTGCAATCACCGACAATACCAAAAGGAATATCAATCCTCTACTCAGGGCTCCAAGAAAAAAACACATGCGTAAAAACAGAAACCATGAAAGCTTGGGAAAGGGACATAGGAATGGTATACTCAGTAGATCAATGGAGAAATTCACTTAAACTAACTTATTCATCCACCAAAAGTACTAACTTACTGGAAATGCAACAAAAAATACTCCTTAGATGGTACTTGACCCCAATCCGCATTTCCAGATTTCTAAAAAACGCATCACCAACATGCTGGAGACTATGCGGGGAAACTGGTACATTATTACATATGCTATGGAGTTGCCCAAAACTAACCAAGATTTGGAACCAAACAGAACAGATAATAAGAAATGTCACCCAGACGAACCTCTCGCTCTCACCAGGAGTGGCCATTCTCTCACTAGAATTAGAATCCATACCGCCACAATCCAAAATGTTAGTATCCCACATTATCCTAGCTACCAGACTTATTATCCTCAGACACTGGAAAGATACAGAAATACCAAAGATCTCAGAGGTAATAACAAGTGTTAACACACATGGAACATATGAGATGTTACACCACTCCGCGAGAGGGAGGTTCGAATGGGCCTCCAAAACATGGGCCCCATGGCAAAAATGGTATGCCAGCAGATATATGGTTTAATGGTTTCACAAAATGATAATGGTAACATATACTGAGGTACCAATACATATGCTGACTGTACACTTAGTCTTATTTTATTATTTTATATTTTATCTGTTCTTTTCCTTTCCTTTTTATTTCTACTTTTCTAATAAGTTAACATAGAAAAAAGTTACCTAAAACACTATATTGAATCCAAACAGTTCTTGTTTGTTAAGAATTTACAGAATTCGACAACACTTTGTGTTTTCGGTGCTTGGAGGGGCGGGGGGCGACCGGCGGGGACGGGGGGACCAATATGAAGGATCTTGAGTACCACGCCGGCCGTCGGACCCGTACCACGGGCGCCACGAACAGATGCTAATAAATTACTCAGATTGGTTATACAGTTAACACCAATGTATAAGATGTATCTGCCATGTAATGACTAAAATAGAAGTGTGTATACTGTCAACCTTCTGTATAACAATTATTGTTTATATAATAAAAAAAAAGATTGATAAAAAGGCTTTAAATCGGAGTTCCACACAAAAATGGAACTTCCCCTTTTCGGAATCCTCCCCCCCTCCGGTGTCACATTTGGCACCTTTCAGGGGGGGGGGGGAGCAAATACCTGTCTAATACAGGTATTTTTCTCCCACTTCCGGGCATAGATACCCGCACCACCCACGGGTATCTAAGCCACTTCCCGTCCCCCCCTGCTGTCTCCTGGGAGACACACGGGTCCCAGGAGACAGCAGGGACCAGTGGGAATGCGCAGCACGAGTCGCGCATGCAAAGTAGGGAACCAGGAGGTGAAGCCGCAAGGCTTCACTTCCTGATTCCCTTACCTGAAGATGGCAGTGGCAGCACCCGAGAACCGAGGGACAGATCGGCCTCGGGTGCCGACATCGTGGGCTCCCTGAAAGGTAAGTGTCCATATTTTAAAAGTCAGCAGCTGCAGTATTTGTAAAAAAAAAACAAAAAAAAAAAACGTCGGAACTCCGCTTTAAAGACAGTACCTTCCAGCAAGTATAATCCTTTAGCAATCTTCTCCAGGCTCTCAGCCTAGCAGCTGCTGAGGCCCAGAGTGCTGTCTCTTGTTTTAATAATTCTTCTCTTAGGGGCAGCAACCCCAGGAGGACTGGAATTCTTCCTGACGAGGAAAGAACCTTCTGCTCATGCATCCTATCCTAAACATTTATCACCTCCCCAGCCACCTTCTGAACACCTGCCTCCAGGAATTGGATGGAACATGATAAATATTAATACTGGGTATTTGATTCTCCCTGCCCTATGTTCTGGAAGCTTCTTTGAGGAGCAGGTTGAGAAAATCAAACACCCAGCTTCAGAAACTCTGAGCAGACAAAAACAATCAATCGCCGTTCCATGAACTAGAATGGAACCAAAACTAAATTTGCCTAGCAGGCTAACTGAAGGAGGGCACTACATGTGGCTGCTATTGGGCCTGTGATTTTTTTTTATCTTGCCTATTTGAGACCTTCAAAATTATGATATTGCGACTGTGAAGAGTGACTGCCATACATGGGTATTAAAGAGTAAGTATCCTTTCATAAAAAAAAAACAGTATCCGCCCCCCCCCCCCCCATCCACAAATTGAAATATAAACATCAACTTCAGATGCAGACAGATACAGGTCCTCCATGCCCAGGACTTGCAAGTTTACATCCTCTTTTATGACTAGAAGAGTTAGCTTGGTTCATACACACGCTGGAAATCTATAGTATCTGGGACAAGTAGGTAAGCAGCTTTGAAGCTACTTCTAACCTGGAAGTGCAAAGCCTTTCCTGGGATGGTGCAGCTTATCATCAGATAACCAGTGTTTAGTAGTGGTAGGCCCAGTTGTTCAGTGATTGGCAAGAGTCCAAATAATGCTACTTCCACCAGTCACAACAGTACATAATATGGAGAAATTTTCAGCTGGAAAGCCTAAAAGTAGTGTAATGCTATATACTCTGAGATCCCTGCAAATTACCTGATAGCATAATTGGCCACATTGACCTAGGAATACCTACCTAAGGGCTGGTTCTTTCTCTTGGGTATTAGTAGCAAAAACTTGGTCTCCATTCACTCTTCACTATAAACATGAACAGATTTATGAAAAACTACAGTAGATGGGAAGGAAGGTGAGTAACAAACAAGGATTCCCTAAGACCCCTTTCACACTGGGGCGGTTTTCAGGTACTTTAGCGCTAAAAAAAGACCTCTGCTAAGAGCCTGAAAACTGCCTCTCATCCATTCCAGTGTGCCTTTTCACACTGGGGAGGTGCACTTGTGAGACAGGAAAAAAAGTCCGGCAAGCAGCATCTTTGGGGCGGGTTGGGAGCGATGTATACAGCGCTCCCAAAACGCCCCTGCCAATTGGAATGAATGGGCAGCGCTTTCAAAGCGCCTTAAAAGGAGTTTTTAACCCCTTTCTTGGGTTTAAAATCACCCCGCTATCGGTCGAAAAGAAGCACAAAAGCGCAGCTTAAACATCGGTAAAGCGTCGTTAAAACGAGCAGCGATTTACCGCAAACGTGCCTGCTTAGACACAAAGGCTCAGATGGTATTTTGGTAGCTTTTTTTTCCCAAGGTAGGACAACTGAGCGAGTCCAACCACTCCGTCCCCACACCCCTTTATGAATTTACCACATCTAAAGACACCCTATCTCAAAAATTATGTTAAGAATAAAAGCACTAATGAGGGATTCCAGAGGTGCCACCAATGTGCAAAAAAATCTCAAGATGTAGGCAATGTTGGTGGTAAATTTATCAATAATTCCACATAGAGCCTTCACATGGCCAATATCAGAACAAATGGACCATACAACGTAAAATTTGAAGAATATAAAGAGGGTAATGTAATGTGCCAAAGTCCCAGATAAGAATGTACTGTAATGTGGCTTAAAAGGGTATTATTGAAAAGAAGGCACGGACATGGGTATACCTACTTACCTGGAATGAGTATGTAAGAATTCTTTATTGCAGAAGAGAAATATTCCGAAATAAAATCTACGGCTTGCATTTTGTGTAGGGGGGAGTAAAGTTCTCCTTCAGGAAGTGCATTGGACTTCTCTCTATCCCCATGTGACAGAATTGGGTCAATCAAGTGCCGTTGCTTTCAGCAGTGAGGAAGGGGAATGAGCCGCCTCCATGATCATACATTTAGGGTATTTCACTTCTTTCCTTGCTCCCGAACGCATCAGCAGAGGACAGTAGGAGTTTAGTGTAGTTATTGATTTGCCCTGCATGGGAAAAATACAAGTTCATTGTAAGTACTATAGTAACTTGATTATAAGGGCCTTCAACTCCTGTCTAAGACTTCTCAATTGCATTTTGTGATGGCTTTTTATGTAAGAAATGTAAAATAATCTGTCTTAGATCTAGCAGTCTACAAAACATTTCCTTCATATGAAAGCATTGTGTAGAAAATGTCAGCCTTCTAACAAGATCTTTCAGTCCCTGGAAAAAATTATTCTTTCTTTTGTGAAGCTTTTTATAACAACTTTCGAAAAATAGAATATAAGAGAGTGCAATTACTGTTTCATGGTGTGGATGATGTATATGTTCAACATATTAATATATATATATATATATATATATATATATATATATATATATATATATATATATATATACATATATATATATATATATATATATATATACATATATATATATATATATACATATATATATATATATATATATATATATATATATATATATATATATACATAGTATATACAGTATATGTAAATGAAAACTATGTGTGTGTATGTATACAAAAATTTCCTCCATATGTATATACATGTAGGGATCTGCTGATCTCTACTGTCTGTATTAGTAATTGCTGCTTATCACAGAAATAATTGTGTGTAGCACTTCCTGTCCCTGCTACCTAGCTTCGAAACCCTAGAAGGAGGAAATTGAGAAAGAGAGAAATTCTCAGCCACATGTCCTATCCTTGCTTTTAAATCCTGGACCAGAAGAGACTATTATGCAAGTATTCCTATGTTTCTAATGATCTAATAGGTTTAACTGCAGCTGCTGAGTGTGTATCTAAATCCTTGTGACAGACTGAGTATCTCTACCCTGTCTTTGTTATTATTTTACATGCACAGTGCCAGATAGCTAGGACTGTGCTACTATACATGTATAGTGGTCACTTTCCAGCATATTGGTAGGTGAATCTGTTTACTGCAATATAGTTTGTATGCTGCCCCTGTTATTCTATTTAACCCAGTCCCTTCTGGTCTGGGATTCTATAGCTAGTTTTAGCTCAGGGCTTGATAACCAGCATAGGCTTAGGCTATGCTTCCAATGGCCACGTCAGGATCATAGACTTAGAGGTCCGGTTGCATGTCAGATTAGAAACTGTTAGGGCGGGACTAAAGCACAGAGTAGATAGGCTGACTTTGAGTTCCAGTGCCACAGTTCCAGTGCACCACATTTCCTGCCGGTGAGATGCTCCGTCCCAGGCTGGTTGGACAACAGTTGGAGGATATCCCCATTAATGCAGATCTTGTCTTCAGGTCTCCGACACAAACACATCACCTTCAGTGGCCTCTGCAACAGGACTTCGCTGCAACATTCATTTGGAGGTGTCTCTATTATTAACTATATATACCTAGGTATACAAAAAAACGTAAATGTATTTTATGTGATAGACCAACACAAAGTGGCACATAATTGTAAAGTGGAAGAAAAATGATTAATGGTTTTCAAATTTTTTTTTACAAATAAATGTGAAAAGTGTGGCGTGCATTTATATTCAGCCCCCCTGATTCAATACTTTGTAGAACCACTTTTCACTGCAAATACAGCTGCAAGTCTTTTTGGGGATGTCTCTACCAGCTTTGCACATCTAGAAAGTAAAATTTTTGCCCATTCTTTGCAAAATAGCTCAAGCTCTGTCAGATTGTATGGAGAGTGTCTGTGAACAGCAGTTTTTAAGCCTTGTCACAGATTCTCAAATGGATTTAGGTCTTTTGACTGGGCCATTCTAACTTTGAATATGCTTTGATCTAAACCATTCCATTGTAGCTCTGGCTGTATGTTTAGGGTCGTTGTCCTGCTGGAAGGTGAACCCCAATCTCAATTCTTTTGCAAACTCTAATGCCCTGTACACACGATCGGACATTCCGACAACAAAATCCATCAGATTCTTTCCGACGGATGTTGGCTCAAACTTGTCTTGCATGCACACGGTCGCACAAAGTTGTCGGAAAATCAGATCGTTCTGAACGCGGTGATGTAAAACACGTATGTCGGGACTATAAACGGGGCAGTAGCCAATAGCTTTCGTCTCTTAATTTATTCTGAGCATGCGTGGCACTTTGTGCGTCGGATTTGTGTACACACGATCGGAATTTAAACGATCGGATTTTGTTGTCGGAAAATTTTATAGCCTGCTCTCAAACTTTGTGTGTCGGAAATTCCGATGGAAAAAGTCCGATGGAGCCCACACACGGTCGGAATTTCTGACAACAAGCTCCGATCGCACATATTCCGTCGGAAAGTCCGATCGTGCGTACAGGGCATTTACAGGTTTTCTTCTAAGATTGCCCTGTATTTGGCTCCATCCATCTTCCCATCAACTCTGACCAGCTTCCCTGTCCCTGCTGAAGAAAAGCATCCTCACAACATGATGCTCCCACCACCATATTTCACAGTTGGGGTGGTGTGTTCAGGATGATGTGCAGTGTTAGTTTTCTGCCACACATAGCATTTTGCTTTTAGGGCCAAAAGTTAAATTTTGGTCTCATCTGACCAGAGTACCTTCTTTGCACATGTTTGCTGTGTCCCCCACATGGCTTCTTGCAAACTACAAATGGGATTTCTTATGGCTTTCTTGCAACAATGGCTCTCTTCTTTCTTCCGTGAAATGTTCAAAGCTTGGGATATTTTTTTATAACCTAACCCTGCTTTAAACTTCTCCATAACATTATCCCTGACCGGTCTGGTGTTTTCCTTGAACTTCATGATGCTGTTTGTTCACTAACAAACCTCTGAGTGCTTCACAGAACAGCTGCATTTATACTGAGATTAAATTAGATTTATTTCTAAAAAAATTTGAAAACAATTTATCATTTTCCTTTCAATTCACAATTATGTAATGCTTTGTGTTGGTCTATTACATTAAATCCCAATAAAATACATTTACGTTTTTGGTTGTAACATGACAAAATATATGAACATTTCAAGGGGGACGAATACTTTTTCAAGGCACTGTATGTGCACAATTCCGCTCAGACTTCTATCGGACCATTTGCTCACAATTCCTCTTGTACATTAGATGTATGTACTGTTATTAGTCTTTTCCTATGTAAAGCTTGTATTATTTTGTTACTGTTGTGTATCTATATACTTATGGTTAATGTTATATGCTGGTTGCAGTAATTCCTCTGTTCCCAATTAGTTTGATCAGATTACTTATTCATTTCTCAAGAAAGGAATCCCTTCCGTTCACAGAGGCCATGTTCTGGGTGGTGGCATTTCCAATTCTATTATCAAACCTACTCTTCCACATAGCGAAGGTCCTGGTTCTCTTATTTACCTACTGGTTTAGCGCAATATCCTGCTTGGAGGGGTCCATTTCTTATAATCTCACACAAAGAATGCTACATACTATATATTAACCAATTGCCGCCCGCCCTATTACAGAATGATGGCGGCAAAGTGGTTTGATATTCCTGATCGGACGTCATATGACGTGATCAGGAATATCGAGCCGCTGCGCGCCCCCGGGGGCGCACATCGCGGCGATCGTTGTTGCGGGGTGTCAGTCTGACACCCTGCAACACCGATCTAGGTAAAGAGTCTCCGTCGGAGACTCTTTACCACGTGATCAGCTGTGTCCAATCACGGCTGATCACGATGTAAATAGAAAGAGCCGGTGATTGGCTTTTCCTCACTCGCGTCTGACAGACGCGAGTAGAGGAGAGCCGATCGGCTGCTCTCCTGACAGGGGGGGTCTGTGCTGATTGTTTATCAGCACAGCACCCCCTCGGATCCTACCCAGGACCACCAGGGAAGCCGCCCAGGACCACCAGGGAGGCGATCCACACTGGACCACCAGGTATGCCCCTAGACCATCAGGGAAATGCCACTGTGTGCCCTGGCAGCTGCCAATCTGTGCCAATCTGTGCCCAGGCAGCTGCCAGTCAGTGCCCACTTCAATGCCTACCACTGCCAGTGCCACCAGGGATGCCCATCAGTGCCTCATATCAGTGCCCATCAGTGCCCAGCAGTGCCGCCTATCAGTGCCCATCAGTGCCGCCTATCAGTGCTGCCTATCAGCGCCACCCTATCAGTGCCCAGCAGTGCCGCCTTTCTTTGCCCATCAGTGTCGCTTATCAGTGCCCATCAGTGGCAACCAGTGCCACCCAGTGCCGCATATCAGTGCCCATCATCAGTGCCTGTCAGTGCCCGCTCATTGGTGCCAACTCATCGGTGCCGCCGTATCAGTGCCTGTCAGTGCCACCTTATCAGTGCCCATCAGTGAAAGAGAAAACTTTATTATTTACAATTTTTTTTAACAAAAACAAAAGTAAAACTTTTATTTTTTTCAAAATTTTCGGTCTTTCTTTATTTGTTTAGCAAAAAATAAAAACCGCAGAGGTGATCAAATACCACCAAAAGAAAGCTCTATTTGTGGGAACAAAATGATAAAAATTTAGTTTGGGCACAGTGTAGCATGACCGCGCAATTGTCATTCAAACTGCGACAGCACTGAAAGCTGAAAATTGGTCTGGGCAGGAAGGTGTCTAAGTGCCCTGTATTGAAGTGGTTAAAAAAATGAAAGCTGCTAGCAGATATCAATTGAATGTGTTATCAACCATGGATTGATTATTTATTTTGGAAGAGATCGATCAGAAAAAAAAATTGATAATTTATCGAAGCGTGTATGACTACCTTAAGACAGGGTTACCGCTTGATTGGTATTTTACTGGCCAGGTCATTTAAATTATTGTTAAGCTAAGGCCAGCAAAAATAAAATATCAGCCCCAAGGGGATGCTAATTTGCTGAGAAGTTTGTCAATCCCATGCTTGCCAGCATTTTCAGTCTGGCATACCCCACAATCGGCCTTCACTTGCCTGAGCTCTGGTTTGCTCATTTTTTACATTTTAAGGACTGACCTTCCTTAGCAACTTCTACCAATCGGGGGCTTGACTGAGCATCTGAGCCATCAGATATATTGCTCGCCAAGCAATGTCTATGGTGGGAAGTGGGAATAAATCTCCTTAAAGCAGTAGTAAACTATTTTTTCGAAATTGTACCTACTGGTAATCCTATAATAAGGCTTACCTGTAGGTACAGTGAAAATCTCCTAAACTTGCGGAGATATTCACACTGGATGCAGCCGGTGATTTTACTGGCGCATGCGTTCTGAAGGTCCGGCATACTATGCCATATCTTCAGAGCTCTGTGTCGGAGCCGGGGGCTCCTGCGTGCATGCGCAGGAATGACGTCATCGTGGTCCTGACCACTCACATACCTGGAGCTTGTGAACCCGAAAGGAAGACCGGGGGAAAATGGAAGCCCTGTCAGCGGTGACAGTGCACTGCTGGAGGGCTTCGTTGTAAGATAAGTATTTTATAATATGCTAGCATGCAATGCGTACTAGCACATTATGCTTTTACCTTGCAGAGGATTTTTTTTTTCTTTACATGCCATGGTTTACTACCGCTTTTCCAGGGACATATATAGCAGTAAAACCTGACAGTGATTCTTACTAGGGATGAGCTTGTGTTTGGTCCAAATCGGGTCCAGGTCTGAACCTGGAAATCAGCTGTCATTCTTGGGCCAACAATGATCTGTGAGCTGGTAGAATCCACTGCTTCGCAGATGACATACACAAAGGGGCAGGGATGCGAATGAAATCATTGGCCTTATTCGAACACATGGTCATATTAGATCAATGACATTGATATACTGTGTGTATATATATATATATATATATATATATGTTGGCCCACCCTTTGCAGCTATAACAGCTTCAACTCTTCTGTGAAAACTGTCCACAAGGTTTAGGAGTGTGTCTATAGGAAAGTTTGACCATTCTTCCAGAAGCACATTTTTGAGGTCAGGCACTGATGTGGACGAGAAGGCCTGGCTCGCAGTCTCTGCTCTAATTCATCCCAAAGGTGTTCTATCAGGTTGAGGTCAGGATTCTGTGCAGGCCATTCAAGTTCCTCCACCCCCAACTCGCTCATCCGTGTCTTTATGTACCTTGCATTGTGCAACCCGATAGAACACCTTTGGGAAGAATTAGAGCAGAGACTGCGAGCCAGTTCTTCTTGTCCAACATCAGTGCCTGACCTCACAAATGTGCTTCTGGAAGAAAGGTCAAACATTCCCATAGACACACTCCTAAACCTTGTGGACAGCCTTCCCAGAAGAGTTGAAGCTGTTAAAGCTGCAAAGGGTGGGCCAACTCAATAGTGAACCCTACAGACTAATGCTGGCCATACACTATACAGAAAATCGGCCGAACCCCTTTTCGAAAAACGAACGTTCGACCGTGACCGCAAACGATCGTGCCATCATATAATGACCGATAATCTGTTCAGTGGACATGAATAAATAATTTTGTGTTCGTTTTTTTACATATACCTAGTGCAGGCAGTTCGGACGGGAAACACATTAACCTTGCAATTTATCGTACGTTCGGCAGAAATTTTCCAAACATGCCGTTCGTTTTTTTTCCACAAAAACGTCACAAACGATTATCGATTTGTACCCACTAACTTGCCGAAAAACGAACGAAGTGTCCATACGAACGATTTTTCGGTCGATTTTTCGTATGGTGTATGGCCAGCATAAGACTGAGATGCCATTAATGTTCATGTGTGTGTAAAGGCAGGTGTCCCAATACTTTTGGTAAAATAATATATATATATATATATATATATATATATATATATATATATATATATATATATATATACAGTATCTCATAAAAGTGAGTACACCCCTCACATTTTTGTAAATATTTTATTCTATCTTTTCATGTGAGAACACTGAAGAAATGACACTTTGCTACAATGTAAAGTAGTGAGTGTACAGCTTGTATAACAGTGTAAATTTGCTGTCCCCTCAAAATAACTCAACACACAGCCATTAATGACTAAACCGCTGGCAACAAAAGTGAGTGCACCCCTAAGTGAAAATGTCCAAATTGGGCCCAAAGTCTCAATATTTTGTGTGGCCACCATTATTTTCTAGCACTGCCTTAACCCTCTTGGGCATGGAGTTCACCAGAGATTCACAGGTTGCCACTGGAGTCCTCTTCCACTCCTCCATGATGACATCACAGAGCTGGTGGATGTTAGAGACCTTGCGCTCCTCCACCTTCTGTTTCAGGATGCCCCACAGATGCTCAATAGGGTTTAGGTCTGGAGACATGCTTGGCCAGTCCATCACTTTTACCCTCAGCTTCTTTAGCAAGGCAGCGGTCATCTTGGAGGTGTGTTTGGGGTCGTTATCATAATGGAATACTACCCTGCGGCCCAGTCTCTGAAGGGAGGGGATCATGCTCTGCTTCAGTATGTCACAGTACATGTTGGCATTCATGGTTCCCTCAATGAACTGTAGGTCCCCAGTACCGGCAGCACTCATGCAGCCACAGACCATGACACTCCCACCACCATACTTGACTGCACCTGGTTGCCGCCACACACACTTGACACCATCTGAACCAAATAAGTTGATCTTGGTCTTATCAGACCACAGGATATGGTTCCAGTAATATATGTCCTTAGTCTGCTTGTCTTCAGCAAAATGTTTGCGGGCTTTCCTGTGCATCATCTTTAGAAGAGGCTTCCTTCTGGGATGACAGCCATGCAGACCAATTTGATGCAGTGTGCGGCGTATGGTCTGAGCACTGACAGGCTGACCCCCCACCCCTTCAACCTGTGCAGCAATGCTGGCAGCGCTCATACGTCTATTTCTCAAAGACAACCTCTGGATATGACACTGAGCACGTGCACTCAACTTCTTTGGTCGACCATGGCGAGGCCTGTTCTGAGTGGAACCTGTCCTGTTATACCGCAAAAAAAAAAAAAATACTTTTAATTGTATAATTAACAGAGCAAAAGAAAGCAAATAAGAGACACTCCTTGGTAGAGTTTGTATACACTTTAACTCTCAATAAGATAAAAAGGACTCCCTTTACTCTCTCTAGAGCAGTGTTTCTCAACTCCAGTCCTCAAGGCGCACCAACAGGTTGTGTTTTCAGGATTCTTTTGATCTTACAATGTTAGCTCAATATTATGGTTTTATGCTTAAAAAAATATATGGTTGGATTTCTGCTTTATAAAAAAAAAAATAATCCAAGTGCATGTGACCTTATCAGGTATATGTGGGTTCACTGGCAATTTGTATCCTGACTGGCGTTCCATTTTAAATTATTTTGCTTTTCTTTGCCTCCTTTATTCGTAAATCAATTAAAACAAATAACAGATCTGACAGTTGTTGAGATTAGAAGTGATGCTTCTTGTGGAATTCTTTTTGCCAAGTCTGCTTTGAAGCTCAGAGTGAATTCCTAGCTTGCAGCTGCATGCAAAGGGATTTAATATTAATAGTCAGCTGTTCAATTCAAAAAGTGCGGGAGTAGGGTTCTGCTAATAGCGCTGAGTTATTTCAGATCCAAGTCATGTAAATATGCCTCAGAATAGATCCAGTTTCACGGCTTCTGTTTTTTTTTTTAAATTCATCTTTCATCTTTGTTTTAATTATTTAATGTATAACTATTTGGAGATACAAATTAACAGTAGCCAGGGGAATGGATATAAGCATGCCTTGGTGAAAATAAGAGAGTAAGGTTTGTGCAGGCTAATATATAAATATTTATAAATGGTATGTCTCCTAAAGACACATATTAGTCAAATTATTTTCAATTATTTTTGAGCTAACGTTTGTATGGAAATTCAGAAAAATCGTTCACCACTCTTTTTTTGCCACCATTAAAGTGGTTGTGAAAGCTGAAGGTTTTTTTTTATCTTAAATTGATTGTAAAGTCTCGTTTTAAAAAACAAAAAACAAACAAACATGTTAGACTTACCTTCTCTGTGCAGTTAGTTTTGCACAGAGCAGCCCCGATCCTCTCTTTCTTGGGTCCCTTTTTCCTGCTCCTGGCCCCTCCCTCCTATTCAGTGCCCCCACAGTCAGCAGCTTCCTATGGGGGCACTGGAGCCGAGTCACAGCTCCGTGTGTCCATTCAGACACGGAGCCCCAACCCGGCCTTGCCACCTCTCTCCCCTGATTGGCTGACTGACTTTGATTGACAAATGAGCCAAATGATTGACAATTTGTTTGATGGCACCGCTGCTATGTCCCAGCCAATCAGGAGGAGTGTCGCGGACAGCTTAGACATTTGTGGACATCGCTTGATAGAGATGGGGCTCAGGTAAGTAATTAGGGGGTGCTGAAGTGGCTGCTACACACAGAAGGTTTTTTATATCTTAATGCATAGAATGCATTAGGATAAAAAAAAAATTCTGCCTTTACAACTCCTTTAACCACTTGCCCTCCGGAAGATTTAGCCCCCCCCCCTTCATGACGAGGCCATTTTTTGCTATACGGCATTGCGTTACTTTGACTGACAATTGCGCAGTCATGCAACGCTGTACATAAATTAAATGTATATCCTTTTTTCCCACAAATTGAGCTTTCTTTTGGTGGTATTTGATCACTGCTGGTTTTTTTAAATTTTTTGCGCTATAAACAAAAGATTCCCAACTATTTTGAAAAAAAAAAAACAAAAAAAAAAAAACAATATTTCTTACTTTCTGCTATAAAACATATTCAATTAAAAAGTTAAAGAAAAATCTAATTTCTTAATAAATTTAGGCCAATATGTATTCTGCTACATGTTTTTGAAAAAAAAAAAATCCCAATAAGCGTATACTGATTGTATTGTGCAAAAGCTATAGCATTTACAAAATATTGTATATACTGAAATATTTATGTATATTTATACTAGTAATGGCAGCGATCAGCAACTTATAGTGAGACTGCGTCAGACTATCGGACACTAACTGACACTTTGTGGGAACCAGTGACACTAATACAGTGATCAGTGCTAAAAATATGAACTGACACTGTACTAATGACACTGGCTGGAAAGGGGTTAAACATGGGGGGCGATCAAAGGGTTAAATGTGTGCCTAACCAGTGTTTATGTGTACTATGTGTGCTGTTTTTACTAAGGGATGTGGTGGAAACAAAACCCTGCTGACAGAACAGAGCTCTGCCGTGTTTACATAGGCAGAGCTCCGTTTTGCGTCTCTTCTCACCGTTTAGCGGGTGCCTGCGGACATCCATCACCTTCTGCTGGCAGCGCGTAGGCGCACCCCTACCCGGAAGTCCCGGATCCAATGCTTGGTACATGATCCGGGACAGGAGGGCCACTATGCTGCTGTACTTCTACGTGAGTCGGTTGGCAAGCGGTTAATGCACTTTATGCATTAAGGTAAATAACCTTCTGTGCCCAAACCCCCCTTATACTTACCTGAGCCTGATCTTGGTTAAAGAATATTTACAGAGAACATTAAGAGGAGTCAACCATGGCAGGACAGTGCCCTTGTCTAAGGTTTCATCTCTGTAAACATTCTGTAGCTTGTGGATGTCAAACAGCCTGAACCCCTCCTTCATCAAGAACTCAATGACAGGACAATGACTCAGCTTGGAATCCATTACTTACCTGCAATAAAAAATGAAAAAGTAAAAAAGTAGAGGAGATATTATAGAGGAAGAGTTACTCTACCAACATTTGCAATTTGAATGACCTATGTAAGTTAATTAAAAAAAAGTTATGTCCACTTTTGCATTAATATTGGCAAGGGTATTTACCACAAGGCAAACAAGGCGTTTGCCTGGGGTGGCATTTTTTAAGGGGGTGGCACCTGTACTGGGATGATGCCTGCAGCTGCAGGCATCAACCCCGTATCCTTTTTTAGAGTTTGGCTCTCTTGGAATAGCAATCAGAGTAGCTAACTAGCCTTTTGATTGCTATTAAAAGCAGCAGGAGGGGACTTACCCCTCCTACCGTTGCCTTCCATGGCTCTATTGGGCTCTCCCGTTCCACGGGGAGACCCGAGCGACCAGCCGACACATCTGCCAGCTGGCCGGACAGCCAAGCAAAGTGTCAGGGATGGGCTTAACCCTTCCTTCTCTGAGCTGGCCGCTCAGATGTTGGCTAATTGCCAGCTCTCATCTCTCTTCACAGTTAACCAGCTGTTGTGGATCTGCTCGTCAGTCCCGCTTACTTAAAGATCTCCAGCTCACTTTATTCCTGCCTTCGCCTTGGTCATATCACAAGAAACCATCTCCTGCGTTCCTGTTTAAAGACTGGCTTTGCTGACATCCCTTCTGGCTCCTTATCCTGCTTGCTGTTGCTCTACTTGGATCCCTGACTTCTGGCCTGGCTGATTACCCGATCTGGTTACTGAACTCTGGCTTGGCTGATTACCCGATCTGGTTACTGAACTCTGGCTTGGCTGATTACCCGATCTGGTTACTGAACTCTGGCTTGGCTGACTACCCAATCCGGTTACTGGACTCTGGCTATGCTTTGACTACGCTTACTCTATTTACCTTTTTATTTTTATTAATAAACAAGTGTGATTTTACTGTACTTCTGTCTCGGTCTGGTTCATAGTTTCTGAAACAAAGTCGGCATTGGCATTGATCAGCTGTTCATAACAATAAACCAGAAGCGATGACATGGCAAAATGGTTTGCGTTATCTTTGTTTTGTGGGTGACTGGGAGAAGGCTGTCACTTGTGAGTTAGGATCCTGAACTGTTTGGTGCCTGCATGGTGAGGATTTATTTTCTGTTTTGTTTATTTGATTTTCATGCAACCTTTTAAAAAATAAAACTGGCTATAAGTCAGATTTTAAGTAAACCTGCTGTTCGGACTACCCTTTTTCCCAGGGAAGGTGATCCCCATTGAGCTAACCCCCCACAATATATATCATGTTTGATATATTTATATCTATAACTAATTTTCTAGCAAAAAATACAGATTTTTGCATGTAAACAAAAGTGTCATAAAAAGACCTGGATTTGAAGCGGTTACTATAGAGGAAGAGTTACTCTACCAACCTGTGAAATTTCAACAACTTATGTAAGTTAATAAAAATAAGTTATGCCCACTTTTGCATGGTACAGCCCTCGTATAATTTAATGACCTATTGAAGAATACAGAGCTGCAATAATGTGTTCCTTTTATATCTGCCTACAGTTCAACTTTAAAACCAAGGGGGAAAAAAGTAGCGCAACAAAGCAATAACAAAAAATTCAATTTTCCATTCTACTGACATTTATGTTTTTCAAAGCAATATTGCTTATCATTTGGCATTTTTTTTCCTTAAACATTTTTTTGTTATCTTCTGGCATTTTGGGGCCTCTTCTTGCAGCTGCTGTAGTGCCTGGCCTAGAGAAATGCTTTGGCTCTCCCTTCCTCATCCCATTTTATCGCTTTCCTTCATCAATCCTGATTATTTTGCAGGTTCATTGCTTTTGTTGCCTCCGCGCCAGCACTTCCTCCCTTGAAAACGATCATTCCCCTTGTATATTTTTCAGCGATCGCACTATTCTACTCGGCCTTTTTAAAAAATGATCCCTGGGAGATTTGGAGACTGGGTTGAGAATGTCAAGTTTATTTATAAAAAGCTCGGTTTCTTACGGCACAACGACCACAAGAATCTGCTTAGAGACCGCGGCACACACAAGCTTCCCAGCTGTCCCTTCTGCGTCAGTAGCAAGATGATTTTAAATTCCCTGCTGATGCTAATCATGTTGTATCCACCAATTAGAGACACACAAGACCTTTGCTATCCTGTCTGAGCCAGACCTGGCTATTTTAATGCTATTTGTACAACTAAATCCTGGGGTTCTGAAGGGAAGGGAACACGCTTTCTCTTGCCTTCTTGTTTCAATTTACATAAGTGAAATTCAAGAAAGGACCAATTAGTAACAAGATCCTGGTATTTAACCATCTGAATGTTCGGTGTCTCTTACCAGTGAAAAGCAGAACCTGGAGACAATATTTTCTAGTACTCCACTGTTTAACTTTTGGTAACAATATCTGCCCCTGTGCAAGACAATCCTGATGAATTGACACAGTTCATAACCTACAAGGCAAACTGTCTTACACAAATAAAGTATTAACGAGATTCCAGTCAACGCGGCAATCAGTGAATTACAACATGCTACTTGTTGGATAAAATCATAATTTTAGTGTACATTAAAGAGAATCTGTAATGATTTTATGTATTTATTTATTTACTTTTTTATGTTTTTTTTTTTTTTTTTTAAGTCAGTGTAAATAAAAAAGTTGCAGGGAAACTGTGTTGGTTGTTGTTTCTTTTTTTTTTACTTTTTTTTTTTAGGTTAGTGTACTCTGAAGATAAACTGTAATTTTTTTAATTTTTAAGTTGGTGTACATTGTAGGGAAACTGTAATTTTCTTTTTTTTTTTTTTTTTTGATCAGTGTACTAAGAAAGGAAACTGTAGAGGTTTTTATTTTATTTTTTTTATTTTTAAGTGAAACTGTATTTTCAAGGGAAACTGTCAGGGGCGGCCCGTCCATTAAGGGCGCACGGGCGCCGCCCCCCCATCTATGCGTCCGGCCCCTTTCAGGACACTGGGCGCATGGATTCCAAAGTGGGGGGGTTTGAAGAACCTGATCAGAGGCTCTAATAGGCTTCAAAATAATGTGGGCTCAGGGCGCATAGAATGCGAACGAAGCCCACCCAGATATGTTACAACAGCAAATGAATATTCGCTGTTGTAACACTGATCCTCCTCCCGGCCAATCAGGAAGCAGGTTTTCAGACCTGTCACCTGATTGGCGAAAAGGACAGGCGATCCTATTGGATGCCTTGGAGGAGGGGAGGAGACACACAGCTGCTGAGATGGAGGAATAGAGGAGATGCCCACTGCCCGATCCCGCTGCCAATGCCCTCTACGATGCCTGATATCGCTGCCGATGCCGGGTCCCACTGCCTGCTGGCAGATACTTGCCACCCTATATGGGGTAATACAGTGAGCGGGGGGGGGGGGGGGGGGGGGGGGGTTGAGGTGCCGCCAGGGGTGGGTGGTTTCCCCAAAAAAAAAACACCAGCCGCCACTGGAAACTGTAATGGTTTTCCTTTTTTTAACTTTTTCATCTATATATATTTTTTAATTCAGCATAAATTGAAAGGAAACCAATAAAGTTGTATTTTTTAATGTTGTTATTTATTTATTTATATTTTTAAAGGGTAACTCCATTTTCATGGGGTGAAAAAAACAGCATATAAAGAAAAAATAATATAGCATATACAATTGCAACACAAGTCATATTGTAATTGAATGTTATTAAAAATTACCTTTCCTTTTCAATCTGCAGCCTCTGTAATTTTCACAAAATGCCATGCAATATGGCTACCTGGAGGTGTTCTGTACACAGAGAGGGGGTAAACATATGTGTGTGAGGGTGGCATGTGTAGAATGAGAGGAACCCTTAGAGCCCATTCACACAGGGGCAACACGACTTGCAGGTCGCCTCAGCGAGGCGACCTGCAAACGACTTCCGCGGTGACTTGCAAAACGACTTCTGTATAGAAGTCTATGCAAGTCGCCCCCAAAGTCGTACAGGAACCTTTTTCTAAGTCGGAGCGACTTGCGTCGCTCCGATTAGAACGGTTCCATTGTACAGAACGGGAGGCGACTCGTCAGGCGACTAGGTCGCCTGACAAGTCGTCCGTGTGAATGGGCTCTCACTGAAACCAATTAATCAGGAGCTAATGGGGAAAATTCCTCTTACATTGGTGGTCAGTAGGAAGAATGCAACAATTATACTGGTGTTCAGTAGGAAGAATGCAACCATTAGAATTGCTGTCAATAAGAAGAATGCAACAGCTAAAAAGATCAATTTGCCACATTGCTGGTTTTGCCAGGTAGCATTAGCCCTGGAACTATGCAGACACCATCAAATGAGGGGTCAATCAGCTTCACCTCAAGAAACCTAGCAAATTCTGGAGGAACCCTAACGTTGAGGATGGCCGATACATCTCCTGTCCCCCACGCAGACCTGTGATCCTAGCTAAAGTAGGTCTTTCAGCACCAACTTCCTTTCTGGATCTGAGATGTCATGTTACCAAATGCTGAGAGCTGCAAAGAAAGCTGGTGTCAGAAGATATGAAGGTGTATCACAATAAATCATGGACTTATGAACACCAACTTTCTGCTATCGCCATCAATCATGGCAGCACCATGGGAAACTTTGCAGGGTACAGAAATATATTCCTTCCAAGAAACAGCCACTTGATTCTTTTTCCCCCCAGGCCAAAGATTCCCAGTTCTGCCCTGGTAGTTACAACCCTACATATTGTTAATGGTTCTTTAATCCATAAGAAACAGCTCCAATTTACTGTAGTTGTATTTATAGTTTCCAGTGAAGCATAGAGAATGTCTGCCCAGCATTTTACTTTATGTTATTGGGTCTTAGAACCTTTTTACATTGTTCTTTAGGCCTCTTCTACTTGTATGGTAATATTTATCCAGCATTAACCCCTTCATTGTGATCCAGAGCAGCCTCGGCCTAGTCATTACTTGGATATTTCCTTCCCAGAATACAGCATTCTCTGATTACCACCTCCCTAATTATATATCTCCAGCCAGAGATCTTGAAACAAGTCCAATGGAAAATACATTAAATTCATTGTAGACATTCACATAATAACAGCAGGCCAGTTCCTGCTGTCAGCCAGTCATTCATGCTAAAGGTTTAGTTTCTTTTGGGACCACATGAACATCAGAAATGCTGAAATCATTATCTTGAAAATATGTTACTGCACGCTTAGGCAGTTTGTATTGTTCTAATTTATGCAGTAGTGTACAATGTTCTGGGGCTTGTAGTTCCACAAAGAAGTAACACCTCTGCTGGAGGAGAATGAGGAGTTATGTGACAACGTCGTTTCAACAAAATAATTGCTTGGTTATCTTAATGTTAAGGCTGAACTTCAGGTATGGATTTTATTGCAATGGTACATTGTTCCAGCTTGGCACAATGTAAGTATACATATTCCATACCTATGGGACCGCTGAGGAAGCAGAAAATTACTCTTGTAGTTGCCACTACTACAGTGATCACCGTGGTCTCCTGAGTCACCGGAGTCTGTGCCAAGCAGCTGGCCTTCTCCATAGTGAACATATGGGGGCACTTGCATGGCACAGCCACCATTGGCAAGACAAATATTTTTTTCAAAAGACATTTCCTGATTGGATTAAGTGAAAAAGCAGGGCTATGGCGTTACAATCTCCACCTCCACAAGGCATTCTTGAATGGCAGCCATGTCGAGCGAATGATCCCCCGTGTTCACTATGCAGAAGGGCAGCTGCTCAGCAGAGGACCCAGAAAACCACTTTACCTTCTTATGATTGAGTTCATCATTTACAAGGCTTGTAGGCAGGTGCAGTCTGTACTCCTCACTGTAGAGAAGCAAAAACGGGATTGGGACTTAAGCATGCAATAGGGAATAAATAATGAACTGTGAGTCTGTGAAGAGTTTATTGCATATATCCATAAATATAACCAAAACCAACACACACATACAGGTGGGTATGATATTAAGTTCATATATATACACATACATGCAAGGGCACAGTACTTCATGGTGGCTAACATGTCAATTTCTAAAATCATCAATTGTTGATGACATTGTAAAAAATTGGTATCTAGTAAAACATTCGGTCAGACATATTATTACACATATCTTGATGGAACTCTAAGTAAGAAAACGCATTGCTGTGGCATCAATTGCTCGACGCGTTTCATGGTTAAATACACTCATCGGGAGCAGATGCGGCCAGGATGTCTAAAAAGTATAAACAATGAGTCAGACTAGCTGCAGGGATAAGAGATTGAGGGGGAATGGTATGACATCCACCCGTACTTACAAGCTAACCATAGGTCTCCAGTGTGGCAACAATCACTGAAGGTAGGTTTGGGTCATCATCTAGCATGGGAGCTGAGGTGGCGCACAAAGGCACAGCACCAGGGAACAGAAACAAAAAGATGTGACTGGAAAGGTGTGACTGAAAAACCAGTTCCCACCACCTACTCCTCACTGTAGGTGACACTGATTCGAAGCAGCAATACAGTAGGGGAAGAAAGTTGTGAAGAACTGAGTTCCTCTATGAGTTCCTGTGGTCACCAGGAGAACAGCTGTCCAATTGGATGCTGGGGCCCCTTGTGATCTCCGTGGCCATCTTGGATAAAGACAGAGCTTTTTTAAGGCCCTGCCCCCCTGATTTGACGGGCATTATGAGAGTGGTTAGTTGAGGGACAGTTTACCTGTTTGTCAGGGACAGTGCATAGTGGCAGAAAGAGGTTCTAAAGAAGTAGGGAAAGTGCAGGGAATATGTTATTTCCTCTCAGGAAATCTCCCATTTGGGTGTGGACCGGCCAGGCCACATCCACGCTTCTCGTTAGAAAAGCTGTCTGCATCATCTCAAGATAGTGTTCCTCTGCTACTGTTTTGTAAGTGGCTCTGGTCAGCTGTACCTACCCACCGGGCCTACTTGTGTACTGTTAGAACTATCTTAATACACTATTCTCATTGGCTTCTGTGTGCGATCTCTACCCGCCGGCACTCCACGCTGCACCCTGCTCACAGGCTGTTCCTGTTTCTCTGATGACACGCACAACACGTGACCAAGCATCATGACACCATGAGAGCTTGCCCTACATCCTTTGTTAAAAAAGTGACTTCTTCATGAGCATATTTCAAGCTGTGGGCCCTTTCATTGTATGCCACTGGAAAAGTGTTTGTCAGTCATGGAAATCACATAGAGATGTTTAAGGGCTAAACAAGACTTGAGGCAACCTTCAACTTCAGCCTTACTTTATAGAACCATATAAGGCCCCTTATACACGAAGACGTCTAGAAGCAGTGCATCCCTTCTAGCGTTTTAGTGAACAGGTGCTGCGTCCAACCCTACTGCAAGCAGCCTGTCAAAGTCTATGGCAGGCTGCGGCTGGACGAGGCTGAACGCTGTACTGAGTGGTGTTTAGCACCCTGTGTGTTTGTAGGTGGGGTCTTGGTCTGGGGTACCCAATCAGGGAGAGACCACACACAGTTCTTTATGTTGTAATTTTTCTTGTATATTGTATATAGGTTAGCAGTAATGAATAAAGACAGTTTTTGTAGGCAGTTATATAAGGCATATAGCAGTTGGTATTTGTACAGTGTCACCAGGCTTGGACCTGAATTTCTGGAGGACGGCTTCTGCTGGAGGGGTGGTGGTTTGGGGTGTACTGGGATGAGCCTAACACCCCCCCCCCCCCCCCCCCCGGATCGGTTTGCAGCAGAACATGCGAACAGGCAAAAAATTAGTGCGAACACGGTTAAAGTCTATGGGACGCGACCAGGAAAAATCAAGAGTGCTTTAAAGGCTTATATGCAAGTTATTGCCATAAAAAGTGTTTGGGGACCCGGGTCCTGCCCCAGGGGATATGAATCAATGCAAAAAAAAGTTTTAAAAATGGCCGTTTTTTTTAGGGAGCAGTGATTTTAATAATGATTAACCACTTCAGCCCCGGAAGATTTGGGTGCTCAATGACCAGGCCATTTTTTGCGATTCGGCACTGCGTCTCTTTAACCACCTCAATACAGTGCATTTTCGCCCCCTTCCTGCCCAAGCCATTTTTCAGCTTTCAGCGCTGTCGCACTTTGAATGACAATTGCGCGGTCATACAACACTGTACCCAAATGAAATTGTTATCATTTTTTCCCCACAAATAGAGCTTTCTTTTAGTGGTATTTTATCACCTCTGCGGTTTTTATTTTTTGCGCTATAAACAAAAGAAGAGTGAGAAGTTTTAAAAAAAACACAATAATTTTTATCTTTTGCGATAATAAATATCCAATTTTTTTTTCTTTAAAACAAATTTTTTCTCAGTTTAGGCCGATATGTATTCTTGTACATATTTTTGGTAAAAAAAAAACGCAATAAGCGTATATAGATTGGTTTGCGCAAAAGTTATAGCGTCTACAAAATAGGGGATAGATTTATAACATTTTTATTTATTTATTTTTTTTTACTAGTAATGGCGGCGATCTGCGATTTTTATTGTGACTGCGATATTGCGGCGGACACATCGGACACTTTTGACACATATTTGGGACCATTCACATTTATACAGCGAACCGTGCTATAAAAATGCATTGATTACTGTATAAATGTGACTGGCAGGGAAGGGGTTAACACTAGGTGGTGATCGAGGGGTTAACTGTGTTGCTAGGGAGTGATTCTAACTGTAGGGGGCGGGGACTCACTAGGGGAGGAGACCGATCGGTGTTCCGCTGTGCTGGGAACACACCATCGGTCTCCTCTCCTCTGACAGGACCGTGGATCTCTGTGTTTACACACAGAGATCCACGGTCCTGCTGTGTTACCTGCAATCGCGGGTGCCCGGCGGACATCGCGGCCGCCGGGCACGCGCACCGGGTTCCTAGTGACACGGCGGGCGCGCGCGATCGCCGGCGGCGGCGCGCGCGCGCCCCCTGGTGGCCTAGGAATGCGAGGCCGTCATATGACGCCCGCCCGCAACGAGAGCTGCGCCGCCTGGCCGTCAATAGACAGCCGGCGGTCAGCTAGCGGTTAACTAACAATTGAGCGGTCATGCGACGCTGTATCCAAACAAAATTGACGTCCTTTTTTTCCTACAACTAGAGCTTTCCTTTTGGTGGTATTTGATCACCTCTGTGGTTTTTATTTTTTGCGCTATAAACAAAAGAAGAGCGACAATTTTGAAAAAAACTTTTTATAGCAAAAAAAAGTATTTTTTTGCTATAATAAATATCCCTATTTAAAAAAAAACAAACACATTTTTCTTCTTCTTTAGGCCGATGTGTATTTTTGGTTAAAAAAAATCGCAATAAGCGTATATTGATTGGTTTGCGCAAAAGTTATAGAGTCTACAAAATAGGGGATAGATTTATGGCATTTATGGGTTTTTTTTTTTTTTACTAGTAATGGCGGTGATCAGCGTTTTTTATGGGGACTGCAATATTGCGGCGGACACATCGGACACTTTTGACACATTTTTGGGACCAGTGACAATTATACAGCAATCAGTGTAGGAGTTTAGGGTATACGTGGAATAAAGGACTCCGACAGAGGCACCATCTCTAGTAGATATGCAAGTATGTTTCAGAAAAACGTAGAATAGGGTGGGACTTTAATTGTGCCTCTGTGGAGTGTGAACAAAAGAATACGATACTATAATTATAAACAATGTAGAAAAATTTTATTTGCAGTTGTGCAGATCCCGAAGATATCTTTGGCCATACATATAGATATCTTCGGGATCTGCACACTCTGAACTTAAGAAACAGTAAACCGTATCTTGTCTTTAATTGATATGAATTTTAAGGCAGCACTGCCTAGGGTGTAGGACGCTACCTTATACCATCTGTCTACTGCGCTAATTACGTCTCTATGAATGTTTGTTTTTATCTGGAATTTTTTCGTTGGAAATTTTTTATACAATAAATCTCCTGATTAATTGGATTTACACTATGTGGAGCTTCTTTTCGTCCACTTTTTCCCTATCTCAAACTGCTTGAGACCCAAGAGAGTGCTGGAGGACGAACCGGGAGACTGCTCAGGACTGGAGTCCTTCTCAAGACCATCCGATTGCAGACCAGGAACAGCTATAACCCCACCGTGCTACACGGTTCAAGCTCGTACGACTCACCGCTGTATGGCTTGTGAGTCCACCGCGTCCGGTAAGGGCATTTTATGTTACTTCTTGTACCAGGCTGATTAGTGGAGGAGTCCACCATTAACAACCGTTTCTATGAGATCTAGATCCATGTTCTAAGAGGTCTCCACCTGATTTAAAGAACTTTTCTCACCTCAGGGACTTATCACTTGTTCCCACCCCTATATGCCTGTGTTTTGCTATAAGGGTTTGGGTTTAATCTGTGTGATGCACATTCTTTATATTGTTATATCACAAAGGACATGATAAGAGTGGTTTTCTTTGTAATATTGGAATTTTCACTGTTTCATTGCTCTTGTATATGTGATCTAATACTACTTAACTTTTGGGATATACACTGCTGGTCAATCAGCACACCCTAACGTTTTTGACTGACATATTATAGCGCTACACTTTTTTGTTTTTATATTTGTTATCACAATTAGTCTAATTGGTGGTGTTGGCAGCTTATCGTTTTCACTACATTTTTTACTCCATACGTATATTTGTTTTGTTTGGTGAGCGCAGCAGCTTTTTCCCTCACTTTCTACCTTCGAAATAAAAATGTTCTACTTTGTTTATAATTATATTATCGTATTCTTTTGTTCACACTCAATTCACACACAATTAAAGTCCCACCCTATTCTATGTTTTTCTGAAACATACTTGCATATACAGCAATCAGTGCTATAAAAATGCACTGATTACTGTATAAATGTCACTGGCAGTGAAGGGGTTGACACTAGGGGGCGATCAAGGGGTTAACTGTATTCTTCAGGTGTGTTCTAACTGTGGAGGGGATGGGACTGACTAGGAGAGATGACAGATCGGTGTTCATAATCAGTATGAACACACAATCAGTCTCCTTTCTCCTGAGAGAACCAGGATCTGTGTGTTTACACACACAGTTCCCGGTTCTCGCTCTGTCACGAGTGATCGCGGGTGCCCGGAGGTCATCGCGCCTGCTGAGCACTCGCATCGGCTCCGGCGGCAAACCGTGTCGCCCCCTAGTGGCCAAAAGGCAAAGCGACGTAAGGTAACGTCATTTTGCCCAGGGGAGCCAACGGAAGCGGTTAAAGTGGAAGTAAATCCAAAAAAATGTTTTAATTAAGGCTTGCACCTTGTACAGTATACGATTTCTTGTCATCTGTGCCCAGTCTTTCCACAAAGAGTTAATCCAGCTCTGAGCAGTCCTCTTATCTTTTTTAGTGAGATAAAAACTGACACACAGAGAAATAGGAGTCAGTTCTTCCCCCTTGCTGTGAGTGACAGGTGATTTACATATCTCATGCGCTAGCCTGAGAGAGGCATTCTGTGTACTTCAGACCCCCTCCTTTTTTCTTCTCCAGCTCTCCAAGGATTGGCTGCTCCACACCTCAACATGATTGGGCATCCTTAAGTCATGTGATGACTTTTCTGGGTTTTTACTGGATGTTAGTGATCATAGCTGAAGTTCAGTGTAAGAAATACACAGGAGAAAATGCATGTTGACTGTGTAGAGGTGGGCGGGAAGTCTACTGACATCACAACTCCACCCACCGAGCTCCGGACAACAGACCCACCCACAGAATCTGCAGTTTTTCAGGTCTCATAACAGACAGAGGGGAGACATTTGACAGGTAAGGATACAAGCAAGAGGCATGTATATACTTATAGATAACCATTATGGCAGTAGTTTAGAAAGGGTGAGAGTGGGTTTACATCCACTTTAAAGTGAAACAAAAAAAATAAAGATTCCTTTAAATATCGTGCCTGGGGGTCGCCTGCCTGTAAAGTAGCACATCTTTCCCATGTTTATAACAGTACCACAGCAAAATAACATTTCTAAAGGAAAAAATGTCATCTAAAACTGCTTGTGGCTGTAATGTATTGTTGGATCCCAGCAATATAGATAAAAATCATTGAAAAAAAAACGGCGTGGATGCCCCCCCCCCCCCCAAAATCCATACCAGGCCCTTCAGGTCTGGTGTGGATATTAAGGGAAACCCTGCACCAAATTTTTTTTAAAAAATGGCGTGGGGGTCCCCCAGGCACTATATACTCTGAACTGCAGTATATATACACTATACGGCCTGCCCTATATACTCTGCAGAAAAATTGGGCCTTAGGTGTTTGTGGTGCCAGAACACTGTAACCTCTCACAGTTACTCTTGTTGGACACAGGAACGGGCCCTGCTGTGAAATATTGTATCAAAAATTGTAATTACATGCCCCTTTTAAACAGGGGCAGAAAAATTGGGCCTTGGGTGGCGGTGGTGGTGCCACAACACTGTAACCCCTTACAGATACTCTAGTTGGGCACAGGAACAGGCCCTGCTTAACTATTATTTCAAAAATTTTAATTATATGCCCCTGTTAAACAGGGGCAGAAAAATTGGGCATTTGGTTTGGGTGGTGGTGCCACAACACTGTAACCCCTCACAGTAACTCTCGTTTGGCGCAAGAATGGGCCCTGCTGTGAAATATTGTATCAAAAATTGTAATTAAATGTCTCTGTTAAACAGGGGCAGAAAAATTGGGGCTTGGGTGGTGGTGGAACGGGCCCTGCCTAACTATTATTTCAAAAATGTTAATTACATGCCCCTGTTAAAAAGGGGCAGAAAAATTGGGCCTTTGGTTTTGGTGGTACCAGAACACTATAAGCCCTCTGTCAGGAGAGTTAGTAGACCAGACTATGTGGAATGCACAGAGATAAGCAAAAACGCATGAAAAGTGAATAGTAGTGACATTTATTTAAGATAGGTGATAATTAGGAAAATACAAACAGTGCACAACCAACCCAACAAACCCACCAACAACAACAGTATATACAGCAAGGGGCAGTACCAAAATCACAGATGTCAGCCAGGCCAGGGTCATACACAGCAGATCAGCAGAAAGACAAGGGATGTTCCAGAAACAAACATTTAGCCAGGCCAAGGTCATACACGGGAGATCAGTAGATGAGGGACTGGGAACCAACAGGACAGGGAGTGGATGGATCGGGCTGAAGGGTAAGGAAAGGGTACAGGAACACAGGAGGGACAGGATAAGCACGGAACAGGGTCAGATGCAGGCTCAGGATTGGGTAACAGGGTCAGGGCTCAAGGAGAGAGATACCAAGGCAAGCATGTGAGGGCTTGCCAGGTATTTATGGGACTGACAATAATTGTCCAGAAAGATTCCCCTGACAGTTCCAAACTGCCAGGAGACACCTGCTGGTGGACCCCAGTACTGCACGCCAAATGATATATCTTACCAGCGGACGGACCCTTTCCTGACACCCTCACAGTTACTCTTGTTGGGCAAAGAAATGGGCCCTTCTGTGAAATATTATATCAAAAATTGTATATAAATGCCCCTGTTAAACAGGGGCAGAAACAATGGGCCTTGGGTGGTGGTGCCCTAAACCAAAAATATTGTTGAAAGCTAGCATCATCAAGATTGAGGAGGAATAGGATAGTCAGCATAGGCAGGGATCCCAGATCCATAGCAAATTCAATCAGTTACATCAGCATCAGGTGCTTGATAGCTTCATTTTTATGAATGTGAGCCTATCAGCAGAGTCTGTGGACAGGCGCAATCTTTGATCTGTTACAAACCCTCCAGCAGCACTGAATGTGCATTCAGAAAACACGCTGGATACAGGACAGGCCAGTAGCTCGATTGCATACTGAGCAAGTTCTGGCCAGTGGTCCATCCTCAAGACCCAGTAACCCAGTGGATGCTCTATTGGAAAGGTCTCCAAGTCTGCTCTTGCCCCTAGATATTCCTGCACCATATAATGCAGACGCTGGCAAGGGTTACTTGAACCGATCAGACCTTGGCGCTGAGGACTGAAAAATTGTTTAAAAGCATCGTTTAGCTGGCCACCTTCACCACCACTCTTCCTCTGACTGAACGAAGCCTCAGCAACACGTTATCCAGCACCAGGAAATTGTAACATCCCAGGGTCTGGAAATGCATTACACAAACTTTTCTTCAAGGCCTCCTGAAGATGTTTCATCCTCTGCTCCCTCTGCGAAGGCAGGATGAGTTCTGCAACCTTACCCTTGTAACCTGGATCAAGAAGGGTTTCCAGCAGGTAATAATCCCTCTCCTTAATACTATGAATCGTAGGGTCCTTTTGCAGGCTTTGCAGAATCAGGGAGGCCATGCAGCGTAAGTTTGCAGAGGCATTCGATTCTGAATCCTCTGGGTCACTAAGGATCACATTATCCGTAACTACCTCCTCCCAGCCATGTACAACTCCTTGGGTTTCTGGGCACTGAAGACTGCTGCTGAGTATTATCCTCTACATCCATGCTGACACAATCCTCCTCCTCCTCTTCTTTCTGTGTGTTTGTCGGGCCCGCAGGAATGCTATCTGGATAAAGGGGGCCTTGAAAGGAAAGGAAGTCCTCTTCTTCCTCTTCCTGTTCTGCCTCAAGTGCCCTGTCCATGATTCCACGAAGCGTGTGCTCCAGCAGGAAGACTAGAGGGACAGTGTCACTAATGCATGCTTTGTCACTTCTCACCATCATTGTGGCCTCCTTAAATGGTGACAGGAGAGTGCATGCATCCCTGATCAGTAGCCACTGGCGTGGCGAAAAGAAGCCAAGCTCCCCTGACCCTGTCCTGGTGCCATACTCGCATAGGTACTCATTGATGGCCCTCTGCTGTGTGTGCAGCTGCTGCAGCATTGCCAACTTTGAGATCCACCTAGTGGGCATGTCACAAATGAGGCGGTTGGTGGGCAGGTTGCATTCCCTTTGAATGTCAGCCAGCCGAGCACTGGCATTGTAGGACCAGAGGAAATGACCACAGACTTTTCTGGCCTGCCTCAGGAGATCTTGTAAGCCTGAGTACCCGGTCAAGAACTGCTGCACCACCAAATTCAGGATGTGTGCCAAACATGGAACATGGGTCAAGTGTCCCTGTCGGAGGGCGGAGAGAAGGTTGGTGCCATTGTCACACACAACCATTCCTGGCTGGAGCTGGCGTGGCGTCTACCACCTCTGGGCCTGCCCCTGCAGAGCTGACAGAATCTCTGCCCCAGTGTGGCTCCTATCCCCTAGGCAGACCAACTCAAGCACCGCATGGCATCTTTTAGCCTGACTGCTTGCGTAGCCCCTTGAACGCTTACAGAGCACTGCTGGTTCAGAGGACAAATCTGCAGAAGAGGCCATAGAGAAAGAAGAAGAGGAGGGGGTGGAGGAGAAAGCTGTGGCAGAATCACTAGCATTTTGGAGGCGTGGTGGCGGAACAAGCTCTAACAACACTGAACCCTGTCCTGCATCCTTCCCAGCTGTCAGCAGTTACGCTGTGAAGGAAAGGTAACGCCCCTGCCCATGCTTGCTGGACCATGAGTCAGCGGTAATATGAACCTTACTGCTGACTGCCCTGTCCAACGATGCCAAAACATTGCCACATGCCGGTAGAGAGCTGGAATGGCCTTCCGTGAAAAGAAATGGCGTTTTGAAACCTGCCACTGAGATACAGCACATTCAACAAATTCACAAAAGGGGGCAGAGTCTACCAGCTGAAAAGGCAGCAGTTGCAGTGCTAGCAATTTGGCCAAGCTAGCATTTAGACACTGAGCATGTGGATGGCTGGGACCAAATTTCTTTTTACGGTTCAGCAACTGGGGTAGGGAAATTTGCCTGCTAAAATCAGATGGTGGTGTACTGCTAGCAGATTGGCTGCAAGAACTTGGGACACATATTTCTATACCTTCATTCCTCTCAGTGCAGGTTTTTGAGAGGACTGGAGGTATAGTAGGGTTGGAAAATGTAGTGGTAGACCCGCGCAGTGGAAATGGAGAAAAGTAACTAAAATAAACTTCAAATGAACTGGAACTGCTGCCCCCCAGAATGCAGTCACCACATAAGGTGGAAACAGCTAGATTAAAAATTCAGGTATGGGTGTGGTGCTGTTCCTATTTAGCTATAAGTGATCTGTGATGTCTTGCTGTGTTCACCTCTACTTAGGTGGAAAAACTGATAATAGTGATAAAAGTAAGAAAAAATGAAAACAAACGGAGCCACACTTAGTATGTAGCTAATCTTGCCATGTGTGAAATAGTGCTTGTAGTCACAAACGTGTAAAAATCAGGAGGGGGTGGAGAGGGGGGGGGGGTGGGGAAAAAAGGGGGGGGGGAACGGAGGGAATGTGCGTGAGATGTGGTAGAAAAAGGTTGCTTAAATAAACAGCGTTATATAAAAATCATTCAATTAAAGTGCACATGTGCAAAAAATATTAACATAAAAGTCCTTTCATCACAGTATTCGTTATTTTAGTTTCCTTGGTGATAATGTCCTTGGTTTCATTAGTGAAGGTGATATTTAAATCTTGTGCTCTTAATGTGCGAACACTCACCAGCTATCTTCACCCCTACTGGGGTATCAGGCAGTCACAGTCTATGCCACTGTGCGGCAACTCCTGGCAGTCTCAGGATCGTGGTAGCATTTCACATAAAAAGAGAGGGGATGCCCATAGCGTTAAACCGTTTTAAAAGAGTTTATTTATAAGTAAACAGAGCGGTACTCACAATTTAATAGTGCATAATATGCAAGAAAGAAATTTTCAGGTTAACCGTCAGCAGTCCTGTGTTGTTTGGGAGACACAGATTAGGCCACGCCCTATGCATTTCGTCATTGGACGTCTACGGGAGCGTGACCTCTGCTGTACCTCCCACCCTTAAATAGTGTGCGGTCTCCATTCGTCACCTGTGTGATTGGCATCCATTTTTCCTGTGTTTTTTGCGGACCGAAGCCCGCTGGCGGCCATTTTGTCTGTGTTTTTGCAGACCGAAGACCGTACATATATAGAATGTCCCGCAGTTTTGTAAGTAGACCGAAGTCCACTGGCAGACATTTTGCCTATGTTTTTGTGGACAGAAGTTCGTGTTTGTGCCATATACACGGTGGATTTGTAGTTTAAATAGTATTTAGAGACACCTTTCATTGAATTGTCAATTCCCACATTGGTGTCACCACATCTCTATAACTAGGTGTAGTTTTCTTCTATTTTATTAAGGGCTGTGTAATCAGAGATTCCGCACATTATAGCCAGGTAATATAACGATCGTACACAACAATGAAAAAGGTACATATTAAAAACTTTATAAAAAATATGTAAAAAATACGAACTATATAAAAATAAAAAATAATATAAGAAAAAAATAAAAAAGATAAAAAAGATTGGGTTGGAGAGTTGGAGATCCCAGATGAGGAGCAAGGAGAAGTCTGCCTTTTTCTATGATGTGGGTCTTTCAAGTGCTGTTGCCAACGGACTGCATGGCAGGTCGTCATATGTCTGGTCAAGCACGCTGTTCTGGTGACGCTTGATCCAATTTAGACATAGGTTGCAAACAGCAACGGTGCGATCTGCTGCACACGTGTCGAAAAAGACCCACACCAAGGAACTTTTACAAGTCAGTGGGGAGTCAGCAGCGCCCTGCACCTGCGGAGCTCTGCGCTGTGATGCAATGGGGTGGCTGCCCTTAAGCTGCCCCCTAGAGGACATCCTGCCTCATTGGAGTTGTGCCTCCTCCTCCTCACTTTCATCCTCTCCTCTCTCAGGCACCCAAGTACAGTCAGTGACCTCATCATACCCTCCCTCCTCATCACTGGAGCAAACTTGGCAGTATACTGCAGCTGGGGGAACATGACTGCCAGTTTCTTGTCCTTCTGTGGCTCCCCCTCTCTAGGGTCATGTTACTCCCTTCCTCAACCTTTGAACCAACATCGGAGCCTTCAAATCACTGAGCATCCTCCAGTAGCATATAACTGACACTGTGATCAAACAATTCTGGGGACTCCTCCGTGCATGATCGTGGGGCTACGGAAGGAGTGATTGTGGACAAGGAGCCAAAGGAATATTCCGCTTTGGCAGCTGCGTTGGAAGGCAAACTACTCTGAGCCTTGGTGACAGTGTGTGTATTAGAAACAGTACACCTCCAAATGCACTTTAGATATAGGCTACACTAAATGCAGAGTATATATATATATATATATATATATATATATATATATATATATATTAGACTGTATATATAGATTAATACACTGCCTGCACTGACTGAATATATAGTCTATGCTAAATGCAGAGTGTGTATATATATATATATATATATATATATATATACATATACACTAGACTGACTGTGTGTGTATATATATATATATATATATATATATAAAAATACACTGCCGCTAACTGAATAACCTGCCTACTTAATCTAACTCAAGCTATCTTATTGTCCACGCCAACAACACTACACTGTAAGCAGCCTTATATAGTGTGGGGCGTGGACTTAGTCCCCCTGAGCCATGATTGGCCAAAGGCACCCTGCCTTTGGCCAATTATGGCTTTCTCAGCAGAGCACGCTGTGATTGGCCAAAGCATGCAGGTCAGGTGCATGCTTTGGCAAATCATCATACAGCAATGCACTGCGATCTCGCAGTTTATTAGGGGGCTTTCCGCTGCGCTTGAATAATAATGTTCGCTGTTCGGCGAACATGCGAACGCCCGATGTTCGAGTTGAACTTATGTTTGACCCGAACATCAAGCTCATCCCTAATTACTGGTCCAGATACCGAGATGTTTCTTCAAGGCGTTGCCCCTGAGTTGACCCCACTCCCAGGGAACCTTTATCAGCGCTATGCATTTTCCCTCACCAGCAGGTCTCTGTCCCTGACCTACTACTCGCTCCAGGCTCGCCTGAATGACACAGGTACCCTATTATATAAGGTCCCACACCAAGATGGCCACCAGAGATATCAAGGGAGTACAGCGTCCAACCAGACAGTTGACCTATCTCTGAGAATCAACAGTCCATGAGGGGACAATAACCCTATCAAACTCAACTCCATCTGTAATAATAGCACAGTGCCACCTACAGCATGGAGGGAAACCTGCACCTGCCTACATGTTTTAAGTAGGCACTGTGCACTGTGGACCTTCATCCTTGAAGGCACAGGGCCATAAACACAGGAGCCACTCGGTACAGTGCTCAGCCTCATCGAGCAGCAGCCTGCAATAAACTTTGAAAGGCTGCCATGTTCCCTACAGTGGGGCTGGATGCTGCACCTGTCCCTCCTGGGCGCACTGCACCTAGAAGCCTTGTATGCAAAGGACCTAACAAGGAAAGGAAAATGTCTCCCTCCCAGCATTATGTCTCCTACATATGGTGCATCAAATCAAGGATATCAGCAATACGAATGTACACTATAGAAATTCTTTGCTGTAAATGGTATTTACTGTGCATTTTACTGCCTATTGATCGACTGTGATAGGTGACATTGTTAGATGTTTTTTTTTTTTTTTTTTTTATATATACATGCTTTAATGAATCGTTTAGTCAGTTACATTGCAAAGACTTTTATTGGTTGCCTAGGCAGCATGTGCGCCAGCCGCTAAGTGTCTCATGCTTTAGTTCCTGGGAAAAGGTTTGAATCCTGCTGTGTAACTGGCATTTTGGTAACTGCCTCTGTCTTTGCTGTGGGTTTATTTCAACTGAAAGCTCCACTATTGAAAAAAAAAAATGTATTCTGGTAATTGTATGAGGTTAATACTTGTAATTAAAGTCTTTAGTGTATGAATTCCCTTTTGATTTCATAGGCCTGCATTTTATTTTTCTCCAGATTTACATGCGGACCAAACAGTTCATCATCAAAAGGGACAGTCACAGGGGTCGGGGCAAACCGTAACAGTGCAAAGGGTGCCTAATACAGCTGGCATCTGGAATTGTGTTTCAAAACTAAACTCCAGATGTGGATTTTATTGCATAATTACATTTGGCCAGTTTGGACTAATGTAAGTATGCATATGCCTCACCTGTGGGACCGCTGTCGAAGCTGAGAATCACTGTAGTAGCCACCTCTACTACTACAGTGCCTGCTGAAGTTTCCCAGGTCCAGTGCTGGGTGGCTGCCCTGCTGCATAGCAACCCCAGGGAGCCACTTGCTTGGCACAGGAGCTATTCAAAGAATGCTATTTATCTCAGTGAATGCAAGGCATTGTGTGACTGGAGGAGATGGAAAGGTGGGTCAGTGATATCACAATCTCTTCCTCGTCCAATCAGAAAACACTTTGCATTCATTGAGGAAAAAAGCAAGGTGTTCTGTGAAGGGAGCCTGTGCTAAGAAAGTGGCCCCCATGTGTTCACTATGCTCCAGGGCAACCTCTTAGCATGGAACACGGAAGACAACGACAATCACGGTAGTAGCGGTGACTACTATAGTGGATCTCCTCTTCCACAGCAGCCCCACAGGTATGGCACATGCATACTCACAAGCTGGACCAATGTAACTGTGTAATAAAAACTATATCTGGAGTTCAGCTTTAATTTGTTTGCTACTTAATTAAAAGGTATCTAACCCCAAAAATAAAAATTGAACATATTGAACAAAACAAATGAATATATTGCAGTCCTAAGATGTGGTGGCTGCATTAGTTTTCTTTTTTAAGCTTTTTCTTTTTTAACTTTATTTCTACCTGGTGATCCTGCAATATCATACTTCCTATCTTAGGGTGGCTATGTTCACTCCTCCACTACATCTATGGAGGAGCAACAAGTCTAACCTGATTAAAAATAATGGAACTTCCAATCAGTCTTCTGACATACAGATGCCCACTGGAAGTATTTACATAACTGTATATGAGATAATTACAATGTGTAACACCATATACATAAGATTGAGAATGAACAACTAAATTTCTTTCAATTAGTGTTACATCAAAAATGTAAAATATGTATATATTAAAGCGAACCTGTGAGGGGGTTAAAAAAAGTCATCTACAGTGTCCTGTGAAGAAAGCAGTTTTATACATACTTGTTCATCGTCCAGTTTGCAGGAGATTCTGAGTGTGTGAAATAATTTGTCCCCTGCAGCTTGCTATGGTTCCTCCCAGCGACCCCTATGTCACTACTGTGTCCTGCTGGATCAGCAAGAGGAACCACAGCGGCCAGCCATCCAGATAGCAAGGGTAACTTGCCACAAACGTGTGGCAGTGTTGAATTGTAAGTCTGTTAACTTGCTGCACATTTTCACTGGCAAGTTGTACACTTGCAGAGCACTTGAAGCACAAGTTCTAGTTGACACTTTTCCAATTTGTAGCAAATTTGTGTGGCGAGTCTCTAGCAAGAGCAAAGTTGCAGTGGTGAGTCTACAGAAAGAGCTCTGCAAGCCTATAGCATGAAAATTCAGTCACAGTGCCCCCTGTGGTGGGATGACTATTGCACAACATTACTGAACCAGAACTTGCAGCAGACTTGTAGAATGTTTGCAAAGAAAGTTGATCTGGAGTCATGCAATGAGGATTTGCTGCAATTGTGCAACAAAATTGTGAAGCCTGGCAAGTCTAGCAATAGCTTAGCAAGTCATTTTCAAACTTGCAGCACAATAACTTGCTATCTGGGCAGGGACTAATTATTTGATACCCTAAAGGAGTCTAGTAGGATTGGTACTAGGATAGGACAGCTTCAGAAAACTGTTAAATGGACAACTAAGTATAAAAGAAGCCTTCTTCACAGGTTATCGCTGATGTAATTTGTTAACCCCTCGGCCCTGGCGCCTCCCGGCCCTTTAAAGGGTTTCAGATGCCGGGAGGCGAAGTCGGGGTTTATGATCATGTGACCCCCGAGATTGTCTGTCACAGCAGTCACATGATCGGAAAGCTCACAATCTCAAGTAGATGATCCTGAGCTTTCCGCTAGTTGTTGGTACCTGTGATGGGCGCGCGCTCTTGGCACAGCTGTGTTTACATTTTGGTGCGCAAATAAACCCCCTGACAGGGTTTCTTTAAAAGCACACAAAAGTTTTCTTATAAACTGGATTAACTTCCTTGTAACAGCAAAAGAACATTTTAAATACAAACATAAAATGCCCCTTCCTGTGAGAATGTTAGAGTGGTTGTAAAGGCACAAGGTTTTTTTACCTTCATGCATTCTATGTGTAGCACCCTCTACATAGGTAGTTGCTAGATTGTTGTTTTTTTTGTGAGCATAGGCAAATTTAAGCAGGCCTAGCTGGAAGCTAGGCCTGTTTGTTTTGGTTTGTGTGAGATGGGAGTGGCTTAGAGTTCGCAGCTGGTGATTCACAGGCAGCATCACTAAGACCTCCCTTTTCTTTCTAGAGCCTTCTGGAAGGTACTAGAGAGAGAGAAGGAAAGGTGGAGCTGCCTGGGGTGTGTTAAGGAGCCCTGACCAATCCCTCAACCTGGATTGGCAGGGGGCAGGCCTCCTTAATTACCTAGAGTCAGCCCAGCTGGGAAGGAGTTGTCGGGTGGAAGAACTGAGGATGGAGTATTAGGCTGTCGGGGGCCTTTGAGGGAGCTTGCCAGTCTGGGGGGGGGGGGGGGTGACCCTGGGCCTAGGCTCAGGTGCAGGACGGAGCCCTCCAGGAAAACGTGGCGGCTCTGGACAGGAGGCACAGGAGGAGCATGAGAGGAGGTGGGAGCCGGGAGGTGGCAACAGGCCTGCACTAAAGCACTTTATTGGTTCTGTGAGAGTGAGAGCCCCTGTCTCTGGGAAAATTAGTTTAAAATGGACACTCAAAGAGTCAGTTTGAGAAGCTCCAGCAGAAGCTTTGTGAGCAGAGAACATTATGTTTTACGTTTTCTCTGGTTTTGGTAAGTCTGGATCGGGGCTGGAGACTTGAAGACTCCAAAGAGCATTGGGTGGTATGGAGTCTTCAGTCTTGTGTCCAGGTTTTCCAGAAATTCTGCAGGTTGTGTGCGTGTGTCCAGGTGCACACATTTGTTATAAGGCAGATCAGAGTATAGCTCAAAGAGGTGGGATAGGAGTTGGTGTTGGAGCAGTTGCTGCAGCCAGGAGGGACGTGTGCTCCTGTTTAGGAACCCAGGCAATATCCTCGAGACGGTACTCCATGTGGGAGAGGTTCCAGGTCAGTGGACTGAGAGAGTTGGGCCTGCTGACAGAGTCGGGGAGACCATAGCTGAGACAACTGGAAGAAAGAGTCCTAGGGACCAGAGGGGACCGTGAGTCTTGGAGGAGCGTAAAAAGCCTGGAGTGTCAGGAGAACCCCTCCTTAGAGGTCAGGAGTGGGCCTGCAGAGCTTTGTACTGCGACCAAGGCTGAGTGAGCCTTGAGAGCCAGGTGGCTTGGCATTTTTGTTTTGTTGTATTTTTTCAGGAGAAGAACCCCTGTGTGGGCAACCTATGCATGTATGAACTTTCATTTTTGTGGTAGCCCACTTTTAATAAAAAGTGGGCTACCATGTCCTAAAACCTGAAGTTCCTGTGAACGCACTGAAAATGCATCTACCACTGAGCTAGACATCCCCCATATCACAGTTCCTAGGATGCCCGCGGTCCCAGCAGCCAACACAGTGAGACACCGGGAGGGATTGTGGGACCTGCACTGCATATTGCCGGGTGTGAATATGCAGCACAGGTTCGACAACTGACAGGAGGATTGAGGACTCCAGCTGCGGGCTGGAAAAAATGGCCTGGTGGGCCGGATGTGGCCAGTGGGCTGTACTTTGGAGACCCCTGTCCTAGAAGAAAACTTAAAAAAGATCTTGAGCCTCTAGTCCTAAACATGTGTGCCTTTAAAGTGATACTAAACACACAATGTTTAATTTACATTGTCCCTTCTTTTTCATTATGTGGATGATGTCACTGTAATTATTTTAATAAAAAAACATCAAAGTACCTTTTTCCTAATCATGACTGTTGGATACCAGATGTTACTCTAACCATCTCTATACCCCCCTTTGATCTTAAACCCCTTATAAATTAAGACCACACCATTCGTTGGGGTATAAAAGGCCGTAGCAGCCTACTTTATTTATATAAAAAATACTTTTTCAAAAATAACTTATGGAAAAATTATCCATCAATAACCAAAACAATAACTTACGGAAAAAAGAGAGCGTTGGTCTGGGCAATAAAATCTTGACACTCAAACCGATGGCCATCACCAAAAAATTATGGCACTGCAGTCCATCTCAAATATCAAAAATTAGGCCTCAAGCCGACAAGCTGGCTCAGAGACTGCCAGTGACCGCAGTGCCCCCATATCACTTCCCGGCTAACCTCCGTTAGCCGGGAACCAGCATCTGGACCCATACAACGTCAGGTCCCACTCTTACTTGCCATCTTCCTTCCCTTGCGCAGACCAACGCCCGCCACAGCACCCTAAGAGTAAAGCCTTACTCGCGGGTGCCCTCCCAAACCCGAAAAGCTCGCTGGATCCCGTCCTGCAATCCCAAGTTCCATAAATCAATTCCCACCTCATTGAGGTGGACGCCGTCAGCCCTCAAGTACCTCCAGGTCTCAAATTCCAACTCCATATGCCTTATGGCCAAATCCCCATTATTAACTACAAATTTGCTCACTTCCCGGTTAATCTTTCTCCTGGCCCTGTTAACGCCTGCCACCGACCTGGCCATTCTCCACGAACTGCGAGCCACCATATCTGACCACACTATAATAGTATGGGGGAATTCCGCCATCAATCGCCGCACATCACATTTTATGTCCCGCGTGATATCCACCATTGAACGCAAACCTAGGTCATTACCCCCCGCATGAACCACCAAGATGTCTGGTGGTCTGTCTCGCTGGGCGTGGCGCTGCACTTCTGGCACTAATCGGCCCCATAACATGCCCGGTATCCCCAACCATTTTATGCATACTTCTCTCCTGTTAAACCCCAACTGCCTGCCCCCATGTCGAGCATCTCCCCTTCTTGCCCCCCAACACACATAAGAATGGCCCATAATCCAGACCAATCTTGCCACCGAACCTGAAATTAGAAGAAGACAAGAAAAACTAACCACTAACAATTTAATGATGAAAACCACTGACGTCTATAACTGAAACAGTAACGCCATAAAACTTGCTGCAATATTTCTCTTCCTCCTCCTTACCTCTTTTTTTTTTTTTTTTTTTTTATATTCCTACCACCAAATGAGGACGTACATAAGATTGGAACCTGTTGGATTCCCACCTCCCAATACGTTTTACCGACTCCACGTCGAGACCATGCTTGGATGCCTCTGTAGCAGCCCCAATCCTGAACGAATGTGAAGAAAATTCCTTTTCTTCCAAGCCTACCCCCTTCAAACATCTTCGAAAAACTACTGCAAACTGAAACCTGGATAACCAACTCCCATCCCGATGCACTAACAAGGAACCTTTGAAATCTGGACGTACCGCTAAAAATTCCCTGACCGTGGCCACCGGACACAAAGGGGAACCATGAACTGGAAAAACTTGGACCATCTTACCTTTTCCTACCTGATCCGTTTTTGACCTCTTGAAAAACACCTGCAAAATCTCCTTAACCAACTTTACATCCTGGCACCCCAAACCCCCTTCTACCTTTTTTGAAGGACTTACCAGTTCCCCTATCCTAAATGCCCCAAAGAACACTAACACGAAAGCCACTTTAAACAACAAAACTTCGTACTCTGATGAACACACCACCTTTAATTGATCAACAACACCCCCCAAAATTTCGAAAGTAACCGGTCTCCTGGAGTCCCGCTTCACCACCGACCTCCTGTAGCCCTTTAGCGCTTGTCTCACTCGAAAGTCTTTTGTTACGTCCGGCTGTCCCTGTAACTTGAACAGGAAAGCCAACCCTGCTAAGTTCGCGCTAATCACAGATGCCGACCTACCTTCCTCCATTTTCCTAATAATGAAATATAGCAATAACAAATTCACTGCCTGCCCGATCGGTTCCTCCCCAATCCCTGCCACAAAAGCCAACCACTCCTTCCATACCTTTTGGTATGCCGACCAGGTGCCCCCACTTACCGACCGCTCAATCCATCCTGCGGCGATTCTAACGCTATGTCCCACATCCACTCGGGACAAGGCACCCCGTGTTGCTCCGCCTCCGGCGCCAACTCTCGGAACCTGTCCCACTGGAATCGAGACAACGCGTCAGCTATCACGTTTTCCACCCCCGGTAAGTGAACAGCATGAATAAAAATATTCAATTGTAAACATCGTAACACTAGATGCTGTAGCAACCTGATCACTGGCGGAGAGGATGCCGTGATCCTATTAATCACCTGCACTACCCCTAAGTTATCACCATGGAAACGCACCTTCCGATCCCTGAAAGATGCTCCCCATAGTTCCACCGCCAGCACCACTGGAAACAGTTCCAGCAGCACTAAGTTCTTCGTGAACCCTCCTGCTACCCAAGATTGTGGCCAAGGACCAGCACTCCACTGCCCCTGAAAAAACGCACCAAAACCAGTGGCACCCGCCGCATCAGTAAAGAGCTCCAAGTCAAAATTGCTGACTGGGCCCGACATCCACATTGCCCTGCCATTAAATGACTCCAAAAAGGTATGCCATACCCTTAAATCTTCCCTGTGCATTTTTTTGATCCTAACGAAATGCCTTGGTGATTGTATGCCACTTGTGCTAGCCGCAAGCCTGCGGCTAAACGCTCTCCCCATTGGTAGTATCCGGCACGCAAAATTAAGTTTTCCCAACACAGACTGTAACACCCGCAACTGAACTTTGTGCAAACCTATTAAACCTGCAACCTCTTTTTTTAGATCCTCCAGCTTGTCGTCTGGCAGCCTGCATTCCATTGCCTCCGAATCCAAAATTATGCCCAGAAATTTGATGACCGTGCATGGTCCCTCCATCTTGTCCGCCGCCAATGGAATGCCGAATCTGTCAGTGATATGTGCCAACGTCGCCATGAGCACCGCGCAGATTCTGGATGCAGCCGGGCCGAGACAAAGGAAATCGTCCAAGTAGTGAATGACTGAATTCACCCCTGACACGTCCCTCACCACCCATTCCACGAACGAGCTAAATTGCTCAAATAACGCACATGACACAGAGCAGCCCATGGGCAAGCACATGTCTACGTAGAATTCTCCATTCCAATGCAGCCCAGCAGCCGGAAACTTTCCGGGTGAACCGGCAGTAGTCGAAATGCCGATTCCACATCTGCCTTTGCCATCAAGGCCCCCTTGCCGTAATGCCGTACCCATCCTACTGCCGCATCAAATGACGTGTACGTCACCGAGCACTCCTCCTGGCCAATAGCGTCATTCACCGACCCACCCTTAGGGAACGATAAGTGGTGAATTAGCCTAAATTTGTTGGGTTCCTTCTTCGGCACAACCCCCAATGGAGATACAACCAAATCTGCCAGAGGTGCCTCGGCGAAGGGGCCGCCCATTCTACCCATTGCAACCTCCTTCTTCAGTTTCTCTGAAACCACCTCCGGATGTTGCAATGCAGAACGTAAATTTTTTGGCACAGGAGGAACAACCGTTAACGTACATGGGATCCGAAAAACCTTCCTCCAACAGGACTGCCGCTCTTCTATCCGGATACCTACCTAGAAACGGCCGCATCCTTTCCACTTTCACCGGAGTCCTCCCTCTTGTTTCCAGCGTCAACTGTTCGTCCCTTACTTTGCTTAAAGCATCTTGACGCTGGGTGCGTTCCCCCGCAGCCTGTACACTCGTGTTTGTACTTACACGTGGCCCCAAATTTGCAGGCCCCTGTGTTGTACTGCCAGCAACTCCCTTTCTTATTTCCTGCCGAGTGTCCCTGGGCTGAAGGTCCACCGGCTCCCCCCTGAAAAAACTGGTTAGGAGCCCTCACCGTTGTCATCAGGCGCATCCACAGGCTGATGTCCTTGTGGTCCCAACGAAGCTCCGGACGCACCGCTCTCCTCTGCCTGAACTGTTCGTCGTACCGGAGCCAAGCTGTGCCCCCGTAGACTCTGTACGCTTCCCCTATCGCATCTTGATAACAAAATAACGCGGAACAGTGTTCCGGTTGCTTTTCCCCGATCACACTTGCCATGATAGCAAATGCCTGCAACCAATTCGTAAATGTCCTAGGTATTAAACGATATCTCCTCTTCTCCTCGTCATCTTTTTTGGAGCTATCGGGTTTAACCCTGTCCAAGTTAAATTTCTCTAGGGGCAACAATGAAAAAATTTCTATGTACTCACCCTTCCACAGCTTCTCTCGAACCTCCTGCTTCAGGTGAGCTCCCAATGGCCCCTCAAAACACACATATACCTCACAACGTGCTGCGTCCCCCAATCTAGTTATATCCTGCCTACCCGCGACTTCCTTAGCCGCCACAGCATTGTCCGTCCCCTGCTTATCCCCGCTCACCACTGCCTCCAGCACCGCAGGTGGTGCCGCCACCGCTGGCAAAGCTACTGTTACATCTGCACTCCCCGTAGTCGGGACCCATGCCGTCGCCGGTACCGGAGCCGGCCGTTCCACCGCCTCAAACTTCTGTACCAACTCCTTGATGCCCGCCAAAAACCCCAATAAACCAGAAACCCCCCCAACAGGCCCAACGCTTACTGTACTAGCACTTGACCCCCGACAGTAACCCCCATCCCTGCCATGTCATCACTAACTATAGTATGTCCTGATGTACGAGACTCACCGGGCTGCACAGGTACCGTCCCATCAGCCGACCTTCCGCCCGCTGCTGCTGCTCTCCTGGAAGGGGGGTGCGCCTCCTCTTCCGATCCGGATCCTTCCTCCACCACGCCAGGGATGTCCTCTTCCTCCTCAGATGAGGGCCCGCTAGGCCTGCCGACCATAGCTGCCGCAGCCACCTCCATGTTTCCCCTCCTCTGCGCAGGAACCGTTCCGCCCGACTTCCGGACAGCCTTCCCAGGACCGGTGTTGGAAACCACAGTCCTGCCGGCCTCCGCTCTCCTGCTCACCGTGCCCGATCGGCCTCTCTCTCCTCTCTTCTGGTCCCCTGCCGCAGATGCAGATGTCCCGGGCACTCCCGCTCTGGTCCTGGCCTGCGTTCCTGCTGGGCCGCCCGCCATGTTCCTGGGGGCGGGGCTTGCGTTCCTTTCCGATCCTCTCCTCCTAGGCCTCAGCTCCGCTCCGTCCTCTTCCCGCCCTGCAGTCCGGTCCACTGCGGTCGCATAACCGCTGCTTCCTTCTCCCCCAGCCGCTCGTTTCGACGGTGGGCCCGCCGGGAGCCCCGCACCGGGACTACCCCGCTGCCGCTGTGCTGTCCCTGGATGCTCTGGGGAGAAACGCTCCGGCGGCCTAGAGCGGCGCGCTCTGTTGCCGGTTCTCCCACGTTCCACCGGTAAACCGCTCCTCACCTGCCAGTGCTGCACCGACCGCTGCCTGGAGCCAAGCTGTGCCCCGCACCGCCGCTTCATCCCTCAGCTGGGCCATGATCCGCTCTATCTCTGCCATGCTGCCTCTGAACTTTCCACAACTTTCTGCTTGTACCTCCCAGGGCGGGCCTACTATTTATCAGTCCCTCCCTGTGTTATCCTCCCCCTCGGCACCATGTCTCCACCCTCTAATTATTTAACCCTGTTACCTCCGTCATGTGCGCCTTGCACATACCTCATTTCGTTCGGCTGCTCCAGGCTTTTCTATATACCGCTGTCACATGACCCAGCTCTTTCCCAGCCTGTCTGCAGGGAAACATAAGCAAGAGGAGCTTCTAGTCCTCTGTTGCTGGTCACATGTTCAAAATGAAAAAAAAAAACAGACTTTGGAATACAGAGTAAAAAATAAATAATATCAATAAACTGTTTTAAATTGTCATACAAATATGTATTTGAAATCAAATCTTTATCATTTTTTGGAAATAACATGGTGTGGGCGGATTTCTGCCAGTGACAGGCTGTGTCACACCCTCCAGGCTGTGTCTTAGAATAGGAGGGAGGTGAAGCCTCTATCAATCTACATATAGTATCCTGCACCAATTGTGTATAGCTGGTTAGTGGGCATGGAGGAGGATGGAGGGAGTGGGCTGTCTTTTACCACTCTATAGTCACATGGGCTGCTGAGATGTGATAGCGAGGAAATGCTCAGCATAGAAACTCACTGAAAACTGAGCATGTGCAGAGTTGCCACCATAGCTGCAAAATCCCTGGCTAAATTGGGGACATGAACAGAAGGGGGAAATAGAGAGCAGCAGCATCAACTAGAATTTTTGCAGAATACAGAAAATGAATCTCATAGTGACTGAGTGAGTATGAACAGCATGTAATACACCATTTTTTGATAGTCAGTAGGGTCCCACTTTATTTTAAGTTGAACAAAGGTGGTCTTCAGCAAATTCTCAGATGTCATTCCATCTTAGAGTTGAGGACTAACCAGAAAGTTATATCGCGTACACACGATCAGAAATACCGCCAGCAAAACTCAGATGAGAGCTTTTTGTCAGAAAATGCTACCGTGTGTATGCTCCATCGGTCTTTTGCTGGCGGAATTCCAGCCAGCAAAAGATTGAGAGCATGTTCTCTATTTTTCGGTCGGGAAAAGCTCTTATCTGAAAATGCGTTTGTCTGGATGCAATTCGGACGCGCAAAAAAATCACACATGCTCAGAAACAATTTGACGCATGCTCGGAAGCATTGAACTTCATTTTCTCGGCTCGTCGTAGTGTTGTACGTCAAAGCATTCTTGACAGTCAAAAGTTCAGAGAACTTTTGTGTGACTGTGTGTATGCAAGGCAAGCTTGAGCGGAATTCCGTTGGAAAAACCATCCAAGTTTTTTCTGACGGAAATTCCGATCGTGTGTACGCGGCATTAGAGTTATCCAGCACTTTGTCAACCTCTAATCATTTCCAATCCAAACAGACAATATGGCCTAAAAACCTTGTGCTTAACTTGCTGTAGTAGAGTCCACTTGAACATCTGGAGATGGCCCCATCAAACCTGCTTTCTTGGAAGTCCATATTCCACTGCCAATTATCATTACCATTGCCAAGAAGGCTAAGGAAATCCAAGCACTCTTTTGCCATGAACCATATCTGAAAATTATTCTGCACAGCATGCTTCCCAAGACTACACCTCAGTTCCTGCCAAGCATCGCCTCTCGCAAGAAGACAGCATCCTAACTTATTTATTTCCTAATCCAAACAAGAATATCAGTCCCTTCTGTTATAAGCAGCAGAATCTTCAGTTGTCTCTGGATGTTTGAGCCAATTCCACCAGGGCATCAGCCACCTCTTAGGAAGAAAGGATGCATATAGTAATCTATGTTCTGACTGGCCCACTGGAGCACCAGAGTATGTGGCCCAAAAATTAAATAAAATGGGTCTGTCATTTCTACAATATACTTGCCAATGTCATGCCTGCCTCTGTGCTGAGCATTTCACCCCCACGGGTCCCAGCCACATAATTCCTGTCAATAAGTACTGTGCACATCAACTTCAGTAATGCCTAGTACACACGACGAGAAAATCGGACGGAAAATACTACTTTAGAAGAGATTGTGCCATAATCTGATCGTTAGTGCACAGCTTTCGAGAGCCGATCATGACAGTTCATGCAAAATTATCCGAAAGGACAAACACAAAAAATGTTCTTGTACGTTACCAGAACAAACGATTTTCTTTTAATCAGTACAGTATTAGTCCGAGTGACCAAGACCGCGCATGCTGGGAAACGAAAGAATACATTACAATACCATACAATACATTACATCACTTACGAAGTTGTATTCTGTCGTACAAGCATTTTCATAATTTTAGTAACCTCTTCATTTTCGATATGAGACTAGCATGTAAAAAAAATAAAAATAAACGGATGTCTGATATTCTCATTGTGTGTTCAAGGCTTAAGTGTTTTGTCACAATTAAGTTGATTGATGGCTGCATCCTGCCCTCCCTCTTTTGCTGTTTTGTTGTGTGCATTGAAAGGCAGTGACATAACTACATACTTAAGGATTAAGGACCAATGTCCTGACATCAGACCACCTGACTTCTCCCTCCCATCAGCACCCTTCATCACCCGAAAAAAAGGCCAATCTATACAGGTGTGCTCTGAAGCTGCTAGAGACCATGCTGCTGAGCTGGCTGGCTGTATGGGCTGAATGACCAGGAAGGAAGAGACACATGGCGTGGCAGCAGGCAGCCATCTTCTCTGGGAAGTGAACCAGAAAAGCCTAAAGCAGACATTTTAAGTCTCCCGGAAGGTGCGGGAGACTCCCGCATTTCTGCGGTGGCTCCCGCACACACGCAAGTGCCTCCCGACCTCCCGGGAATGATTGATGCGGCGGCTGTCCCTCCTGCTGCGCAACGATCATCCCCAGCTTCTCTGTGTACTCCTCCCACATCCCCCTCCGTGTCCTTCTCCGTCCCCCGCAACCGGCTCCCCTCCTCTTCTGCCAGCTGTGGGGGGAACTAGTAATAGGACACAATGAGTGAGATTGCTCCTGTGTTCTGTGATTACTGAGCAGAGTAAACTTTGTTTACTCTGCTCAGTTTATGATTGGACAGGAGCCTCTGTCTCCTGTTCATTCATATTTATGAGAAAGGGACTGAGGAATCAAAGGGGAGATGTCAGGGGTCTGTTTAGGTTCTTCAGATGATCCCTGGATTGCTGCTGTGGGGTGGAGATGAGCACCTGTGATCAAGAGGCAATTAACTCCAATAAATAAAGGTGCAGCTTCCTGAGGATCTTCAGGTGATCCCTGGATGGCTGCCAACACATGCAGGAAGGGTCAGAGTCAACAAGTAATGCCGCGTACACACGAGCGGACTTTACGGCAGACTTTGCTCGGCGGACTTTTCGACTGACTTTACGACGGACTTTCTGAATGAACGGACTTGCCTACACACAATCCACCAAAGTCCGTCGAATTCGTACGTGATGACGTACGACCAGACTAAAACAAGGAAGTTCATAGCCAGTAGGCAATAGCTGCCCTAGCGTGGCTTTTTGTCTGTCGAACTAGCATACAGACGAGCGGACTTTTCAACCGTACACGATTTCGACGGATTAATTTAAAACATGTTTCAAATCTAAGTCCATCCAACTTTTGAGAAAACAAAGTCCGCTGGAGCCCACACACGATCGAATTGTCTGATGAAATCCAGTCCGCCGGGCAAAGTCTGCCGTAAAGTCCGCTCGTGTGTACGCGGGATAAGTGCTTGTACTGGATATGTTCTGCCAGCCGCAGTTCACATAGTATGGAATATATTCATATATTTTTTTATGATTTAGGTTTCTCAATACATTTATCATATTGACATCTTATAGACATAGTCCAATAATAAGTAATAATAACAGTATTATCATTTTCACCACTTGTTTATAACCTTAGATATTCCTTCATTAGACCCCTTTCACACCGAGGGCGTTTTGCAGGCGCTATAGCGTTAAAAATAGCGCCTGCAATCCGCCCTCAAACAGCATTGTCCGAGGGCTTTCACACCAGAGCCCTGCGCTGGCAGGACGGGAAAAAAAGTCCTGCCAGCAGCTTCTTTCGAGCGGTGAAGGAGCGGTGTGTTTATCGCTCCTCCACCGCTGCTCCCCATTGAAATCAATAGGGCAGCGCTAGGATATCACCGGCAAAACGGCGCTATTGCGGGCAGTTTTAACCCTTTCTCGGCTGCTCGGCGGGGGGTAAAAGCGCCCCGCTAGCGGCCGAAATGCGCCGCTAATCTGACGGTAAAACGCCGCTAAAATTAGCGGCGTTTTACCGCCGACGCTATGGGCGGCCCGGTGTGAAAGGGCTCTTAGGCACTTCACATTACTTCACCTTGTATAGATTGTTTTCACCATCACACATCACTAGCCTTCTTAGTTCTTTTCCCTTTTTCACATGTTTGTTACATTTTTTTACACGTTTTTGTTTTTGTTTTTGGCACACTTCAATAACACTTTATTTATACTTTATTTCATTACACAGACCCCATGCTTTTGCCACTTATCAATAACATTCTATTTATGTTACACTTTATCACATAGATCCCATCACTTAGTTTTTTTCACATACTACCCCACTACCCAGTATCATCACCTTTTTAAGGTGAGGCATGAAAATATAGAGCTTGTTTAAAGTGATTTTTTTTCATCAAATACTCTATACACTTAGTTCAACCTATCATATATTCACATATTATAATTTAGATCCAAAAATTATTAAAATATGAGCAAAAGGACAATATTAGTCGAGACCACCCTATTAATTGTTTTGAATATTAAGCAGTCTCACCATATAGGACAATACGGAACACTCACCCGACACCCGCTGACTACATACTAATTTTTACAAATATCAAATTACAGGTGCCTCGCCCTACACCTTCCCCACTGGGTCCAAATGCGTGGCTCCTTGCAAGCCTCGTGGACTATGGACGCGCCCAGAGGTGACAGAGGGAATGAGCTAACATTGTGGGACCACCGCACGCAACGGTTTTTATTAATTTAAACTATGCGACACAAGCCCATTCTCCTATTCCTAAATGGTAAGTACTTCGCCATATGTATGGAGATGTACTTTCAAAACTTTCAAAATATTACAAAATGATCTATCATGTTTTGTATAGTGTAGAAAACCCTAATGAAATTTTTTGATGTATCTCTTTAAAATTAAACCCCCCCTGAAGAAGACCAGAAAAGGAAAAAGGGTCGAAATGCATTGGGGTATTAATGGGGACTCATACGGATAGTATTGATACAATGTAACTGTACAATTAGAACTTTTTTAATGAATTGATTGCCATGGGAGATGGTCCTTTGTTGTTGCTTGTGTTGACTACTGGAAATTTTATGTGATATTGATTGTATCTATGTAATGCATTCTATGTCTGAATTAAATAATATTTTTACTAAACATGGTCACTAAACATGGTTACTAAACATTGTTTCAGAAATATTTTGCTGCTTAAAAGCCCCCTGGGGAAACCTTTACACTAATTTTGCAATGCTTTTTGGGGTGTGCAGCTTTGTCAACTCTTTCATGTGTTACTTCACTTTGTTAGCCTGTACAGCATGTGACCTGGAGCATAGAGCTTCACCTGCTGACTAAAAACAAATTAAACTACCATTTGCAATGTTGCATGTTCACATGACTAAAATTACATTTTTGTAAGTCTTGTTGTGAGGTCAAAAATAAACATACTGTAACATAGTTACATAGTTAGTCAGGTTGGAAAAAGAACAAGTCCATCAAGTTCAACCAAAAGAAAAAAAAAATACAATCCCATATACACAAACCTATACCCACAGTTGATCCAGAGGAAGGCAAAAACCCCCAGCAAAGTATGATCGAATTTGCTGCAGCAGGGAAAAATTCGTTCCTGATCCCCCAAGAGGCAATTGGATTTTCCCTGGATGAACTTTACCTATAAGTGTTAGTACCCAGTTATATTGTGTACATTTAGGAAAGAATCCAGGCCTTTTTTAAAGCAATCGACTGAGCTTGCCAGAACCACCTCTGAGAGAGTCTATTCCACATTTTCACAGCTCTTATGCCCTGTACACACGGTCGGATTTTCCGACGGAAAATGTGTGATAGGACCTTGTTGTCAGAAATTCCGACCGTGTGTAGGCTCCATCACACAATGGGGGTTATTTACGAAAGGCAAATCCACTTTGCACTGCAAGTGCACTTGGAAGTGCAGTTGCTTTAAATCTGAGGGGTAGATCTGAAATGAGGGGAAGCTCTGCTTATTTTATTATCCAATCATGTGCAAGCTAAAATGCTTTTTTTTATTTTCCTTGCATGTCCCCCTCAGATCTACAGCGACTGCACTTCCAAGTGCACTTCCAGTGCAAATTTGATTTGCCTTTAGTAAATAATCCCGAATATATTTTATTTTTTGCTATAATAAATATCCCAAATTAAAAAAAAAATTTAAAAAAGTTTTCCTCAGTTTAGGCCGATACGTATTCTTCTACATATTTTTGTTAAAAAGAATCACAATAAGCGTATATTGATTGGTTTGCGCAAAAGTTATAGGCGTCTACAAAACACGGAATAGATTTATGGCATTTCTATTATTATTTTTTTTTTTACTAGTAATGGCGGTGATCTGCGATTTTTATCAGGACTGAGATATTGCGGCGGACAAATTGGACACTTTTGACACATTTTTTGGGACCATTGACAATTATACAGCGATCAGTGCTATAAAAATGCACTGTTTACTGTATAAAGGTCACTGGCAGGGAAGGGTTTAACACTAGGGGGCGATCAAGGGGTTAACTGTGTTCCCTAGTGTGTGTTCTAACTGTAGTGGGATGACTAGGGGAAGAGAGAGATCGGTGTTCATACTTGGTATGAACACATGATCTGTCACCTCTCCCCTGAGAGAACCGGGATCTGTGTGTTTAAACACACAGATCCCAGTTCTTGCTCTGTCACGATCGATCGTGGGTGCCCGGCGGTCATCACACCCGCCGGGCACTTGCGCTGCACCCCCTAGTGGTCAAAAGGCGAACTGACGTACAGTTACGTTGTTTCGCCCAGGGGAGCCAACCTGCCTCAGTACAACTGCGGCGGCTGGTCGGGAAGGGGTTAAAGTGAATAACTCAACACCAAGTTCACGATATGGACTACTTATGTATTTGTACATGTTGATCATATCCCCCTTTAATCTCCTCTTCTCAAGAGGGAATAGATTCAGTTCCTCTAATCTTTCCTCATAGCTGTGCTCCTCCATGCCTCTTATTAGTTTGGTTGCTCTTCTCTGCACTTTCTCCAGTTCCCTGATATCCTTTTTGAGAATTGGTGCCCAAAACTAAACTGCATAATGCGTGTGAGGTCTAACTAATGATTTGTACAGGGCAAAATAATATCTCTCTCTCTCTCTGGAGTCCATACCTCTCTTAATACAAGAAAGGACTTTGCTCGCTTTGGAAAACGCAGCTTGGCATTGCATGCTATTATTGAGCTTATGATCTACCAAAACCCCCAGATCCTTCTACACTACAGAGCCCCTCAGTTGTACTCCCCCTAGTATGTATGATACATGCATATTCTTAGTCCCCAAGTACATAACTTTACATTTATCAACAATAAACCTCATTTGCCACATACAGTAATGGCCAAAAATATTGGCACCCCTGCATTTCTGTCAGAAAATGCACCACTTCACCCAGAAAATTGATGGAATTACAAATGTTTAGGCATTCTCATGTTTATTTTTTTTGTTTGTATTGGTATGACACAAAAAAAGTAGAGAAACAAAAAGCCAAATCTGACACATTCCACGCAAAACTCCAAAAATGGACTTGACAAAATTATTGGCACCTTCTGAAAATTTTAAGAAATAATTGTATTCCTAGTTTATGATGATACTGTAATTTGTACCTGTAATTAAACTCACCTGTATCTATTAACAGGTGCTGACAATATAGAAATCACACTGGCAACCAGTTAAAATGGTGAAAAATGGACTCAACCTTTCTGCTGTGTGCCACACGGAGCATGGAGAAAAGAAAGAGCAGCAAAGAATTGTCTGTGGATTTTAAAACAAAACTTGTGGAAAAGCATGGACAATTTCAAGGTTACAAGTCCATCTCCAAAGATATTAATTTTCCTGTGTCCACTGTGTGCAATATTGTCAAGAAGTTTACAGCCCATGGCACTTTAGCTAATCTCCCTGGGCGAGGACAAATGAGAAAAATTGGTCAAAGATCGCAACAAAGGATTTTTCGAATGGTTGATAAAGAACCTCAATCAACTTCCAGACAAATTCAAGCTGACCTTCAAGCACAGGGTATAACTGTGTCAACTCACACTATACGTCACGATCTGAGTGAAAAGTGACACAATGGTAGGAGACCCAGGAGGACCCCACTACTGACACAGAAACATAAAATAGCCAGACTGAAGTTTGCTAAAACTTACCTTAGGAAGCCAAAATCCTTTTGGGAGAATGTGCTGCGGACAGACAAAACAAAAATTACAGCTTTTTGGTAAAGCCTATAACTCTACTGTCTTCAGGAGAAGAAATGAGGCCTTTAAAGAAAAGAATACAGTCCCTACAGTCAAACATAGTCGAGGTTCACTGATGTTTTGGGGTTGCTTTGCTGTTTCAGGCACTGGATGTCTTGACTGTGTGCATGGCATTATGAAATCTGAAGACTACCAAAGAATTCTGGGGTGCAATGTAGGGCCCGGAGTCAGAAAGTTGGGTCTCCATCAGAGGTTATGGGTCTTACAGCAGTGCAATGACCCAAAGCACAACCTCAAAAAACACCCAGAAATGGTTTAAGACAAAGCGCTGGAGAGTACTGAACTGACCAGCAATGAGTCCAGATCTATATTCCGTAGAGCACCTGTTTAGAGATCTCAAAACAGCAGTTGGGAAAAGGAACCCTTCCAATCTAAGAGACCTGGAGCAGTTGGCGAAAGAAGAGTGGACCAAAATTCCAGTAGAGAGGTGTAAGAAACTCTCTGTTGGTTACAGGAAGTGATTGATTTCAGTTTTTTTTTTCCAAGGGGTGTGCTACCAAATATTAAATTGAGAGTGCCAATAATGCTGTCCAGTCCATTTTTGGAGTTTTGTGTGGATTGTGTCAGATTTGGCTTGTTGTTTCTCCACTTTTTGTGTCATACCAATACAAACAAAAGAAATAAACATGAGAATTCCTAAGCATATGTAATTGCAACAATTGTCTGTGCGAAGTGGTGCATTATCTGACAGAAATGCAGGGGTGCCAACATTTTTGGCCATGACTGTAGTTGCCCATTTAGACAGTGCATTAAGGTCAGCTTGTAAATTGGAGACATCCTGTAAGGACGTTATTCCACTGCATAGCTTAGTGTTATCTGCAAAGACAGAAATGGTAGTTTTAATTCCAGACCCTATATGATTAATAAAGATATTAAAAAGTAATAGTCCCAACACTGAACCTTGGGGTACACCATTGATAACCTTACAGCATTCAGAGTACGAGTCATCATTAACCACTACTCTCTGAATTTTGTCTTTTAGCCAGTTTTCTATCCATTTACAAATTGATATTTCCAAGCCTGTAGACTTTACCTTACACATGAGCCGTGTGTGGGGAACTGTGTCAAACGCTTTTGCAAAGTCCAGGTATACCACATTCACAGCCACCCCTCTGTCCAAGATTTTACTTACCTCCTCATACTATGTCAGTTGCATGAGGTAGCTGTGGTAATTGCTGTGGTGATCCGTGTGAAACTTTTTTTTTTCATTTGGCAGGTGTTCTTTTTTCGTGATTGACATGGATCTGCAGCCCTGGACAATATGATTGATGGTGGATTTACATCATGGGCCTGTTATTTTCTTGTTTGTTTTTTTAATTAAAAGACGTGTCAAAAACTGTGTGCATGTGTTTATTTACTATTGACATTTCTTTTGTGAATGAGTGGGAGGGGGTTGTTACCTGGGGGGCCCTTTATATTTAAAGGAGGCTCCCAGATTTGGATAAGCCCCCACCCACAGATCCCCACAACCACTGAGCCTGGGTTATGGGGAAGAGGTCCTTGTCCTCAATGCAGGAACATGGTGCTTTGCCAAGGGGCAAGGTAACCCCCCCCTGGTTAATGGCATGTGGCCTGTTATGGTTCAGGAGGGGGGATGGGGGGTATACATGCTAGTTCCCCCCCCCCCTTTCCTGGCCAGCTAGGCTGCATGCTCAGGTAAGGGTCTGGTATGGAATTCAACCTCGAGAGAAAATAGACTAATAACATTCATTCATTTTTGTCTTAATTTGCACAGAGTGAATGCAGTTTAAAATGACTAGTAAAGCTGCAATATGTAACATTTTAATAAACCAATATATAGAAATGAACAGGGCGTTTAAGGATGACCCAACAGTATTATACTAAAGACCATAATGAATACTTTAACCACTTGCTGCCCACCCGCCGTCATATGACGGTGCAGCTGTTGTTCTGGGCCGCCGTCATATGACGGCGCAGCCTTCCAGGCAGCCCAGGGAGCGCGCGCCCGCCGCATCGCTCGGGTCCCAGTGCGCGTGCCCGGCGGCCGCGATGTCCGCCGGGCACCCGCGATTGCCCGGTAACCGAGCAGGACCGTGGATCTGTGTGTGTAAACACACAGATCTACGTCCTGTCAGATGGGAGGAGACCGATGGTGTGTTCCTTGTACAGAGGAACACCGATCGGTCTCCTCCCCTTGTGAATCCCCTCCCCACACAGTTAGAATCACTCCCTAGCAACACATTAACCCCTACAGCGCCCCCTCCTGGTTAACCCCTTCATTGCCAGTCACATTTATACAGTAATCAATGCATTTTTATAGCACGGATCGCTGTATAAATGTGAATGGTCCCAAAAATGTGTCAAAATTGTCCGATGTGTCCGCCGCAATATCCCAGTCACAATAAAAATCGCAGATCGCCGCCATTACTAGTAAAAAAAAAAAAAAAATAATAAAAATGCTATAAATCTATCCCCTTATTTTGTAGACGCTATAACTTTTGCGCAAACCAATAAATATACGCTTATTGCGATATTTTTTACCAAAAATATGTAGAAGAATACGTATCGGCCTAAAATGAGGAAAAAATTTGTTTTAAAAAAAAAAAAATTTGGATACTTATTATAGCAAAAAGTAAAAAATATTGTTTTTTTTCAAACTTGTCACTCTTGTTTTCTTTATAGCACAAGAAATAAAAAACGCAGGGGTGATCAAATACCACCAAAAGAAAGCTCTATTAGTGGGGAAAAAATGATAAAAATTTCATTTGGGTACAGTGTAGTATGACCGCGCAATTGTTATTCAAAATGCGACAGCGCTGAAAGCTGAAAATTGGCTTGGGCAGGAAGGGGGTGAAAATGCCCTGTATGGAAGTAGTATATAAAAAATAAAATTTTTGTTAACAAAGACATTGATTAAAAACATTACCTATCAATATAAAAATCAGAAGGTATAATGGCAAGAATCCACTGGAAAATGTCAACTTGTTTTGCGGTCTTATCCCGCTTCTTCAGAACATATATAGGAAATAATTTTTTTTGCAATATTTTGGATGTTTGTGTAGGTTTTTGTGTTGTTTATTTGTTTTGTTCTGTTTTTTTTTTTTTTTTGTACATATGGTCCTTTTGTGGGGTAGGTGGACTGCTATTTTTTTTATATATACTCATATTTTGAGTATTCTGTTTGTATCACACTATATATCTGCAGTTATATGATGTATGCATTCTATAGTATATGTTTAATAGATGAAACTCACCAGTATATGGCATTTTATTCTTTGAAGAAATCTGATGTCCTGAAGGAGTGGCATAAGATCGCGAAACACGTTGACATTTTCTAGTGGATTCTTGCCATTATACCTTCTGATTTTTATATTGTTATGTAATGTTTTTTATTGATGTCTTTGTTAATAACAAAATATTTTTTATATTTAAAGTATTCTTTATGGTCTCTAGTATAATATTGTTTGGTCATCCTTAAACGCCCTGTTCGTTTCTATATATTGGTTCTATTTCCTTGTTGTGGGCGGGTGACCTGCCAGTATTTAGGCTGGTATAGCATAGGGTCGTTACCATTTCTCATGTTACAACCAAAAACGTAAATGTATTTTATTGGGATTTTATGTGATAGACCAACACAAAGTGGCACATAATTGTGAACTGTAAGGAAAATGATAAATGGTTTTCCAAATTTTTTACAAAAATAGTATCTCGCAAAAGTGAATACATCCCTCACATTTTTGTAAATATTTTATTATATCTTTTCATGTGACAACACTGAAGAAATGACACTTTGCTACAATGTAAAGTAGTGAGTGTACAGCTTGTATAACAGTGTAAATTTGCTGTCCCCTCAAAATACCTTCACACAGCCATTAATGTCTAACCCGCTGGCAACAAAAGTGAGTACACACCTAAGTAAAAATGTCCAAATTGGGCCCAATTAGACATTTTCCCTCCCCGGTGTCACGTGACTCGTTATTGTTACAAGTTCTCAGGTGTGAATGGGGAGCAGGTGTGTTCAATTTGGTTTTATCGCTCTCACTCTCTCATACTGATCACTGGAAGTTCAACATGGCACCTCATGGCAAAGAACTCTGAGGATCTAAAAAAAAAAAAGAATTGTTGCTCTACATAAAGATGGCCTAGGCTATAAGAAAATTCCCAAGACCCTGAAACTGAGATGCAGCATGGTGGCCAAGACCATACAGTGGTTTAACAGGACAGGAGAAATAGACGTATGAGTGCTGCCAGCATTGCTGCAGAGGTTGATGGGGTGGGGGGGTCAGCCTGTCAGTGCTCAGACCATACGCTGCACACTGCATCAAATTTTTCTGCATGGCTGTCATCTCAGAAGGAAGCAGCTTCTAAAGATGATGCACAAGAAATCCCGCAAACAGTTTGCTAAAGACAAGCAGACTAAGGACATGTATTTTTGTAAAAAAGAAAGGTGTAAAAATTGCGCCAACTCCTAGATGTGAATAAAGCAGCCGACACAGCAATAAGACTGTTGCACATGAAAATTGAAAGTAAAAAAGTGTGGCGCTAGTGAATGGTGGAACTCCTGTTGTTAAACAGGTGGAAATAGTTTTATAAGGGGAGTGAAAACACTTTCAGTGTCAATTAGTGAAGTGATGACTAATTATTATGTAAAACATCAACAAAATGAAAAATGAAAACTTGTATAAGTATAGTAGTGGAATACACAGTGATAACCGGTAGGTTAAATAGGAGAAATTCAAGCATTTGACACCTTATTCAAAAGGAAAAAACAGGCACATATAAATCAATACCAGAAATCTCAATAGCTTAGGTAAGTGGTTTGACACAACTAATATTCAATGGGAATGGGGGCCAAGGTGGGGGGCATCAAAATCCTTAAGGGAGGACAGACATAGATGGAAACTCAAGAGTCTCTCAAATGACAAGATGGGACTGTCCCATTCAGTCCCACAAATAACAAGGTATCAACCGTCTTCTCCAGAGGTAATTAGAGGTTGTTTAAGAAGGGTCCTGATAGATACGCTGAAACTTGACTCATGTGGATGATTCCCACCAGGAGAAAGAAAAAGCAAAAGGATGCCCTTACCAGATCAGGTGGACTCACAGGCCGTGGCGGTGAGTCAAACGAGCGTGTACCGTCAAACGGTGTGAGATGAAGGCTTGTGGGAAGACTCGTGGAACGTCTTGTCAGCAGTCCTCAACTGAAGAGCCAGCTTGGAGATCGAGGTCCCCAGGATGCGGTTTCGGTCGCCAAATGACCGTTTGCTCAGAAGTCCATCATGTATGTAAATAATCAAGAAAGAGAGAGAAACCTCCACATAGTGTAAATCCTTAGTGTGCAAAAACGCATAAAAGCACTTTATTGAGCAATATACTCCGAAAAGAATTTTTTACAGGCGGGGGGCAGTAAAAACTCGGCTCAATATAAAAAAACCGGCATAAAAAAGTATAAAAACAGCGCAGTGGATAGTGGTGGGGTATAATCATAGAGACCCGACGCGTTTCGCCTCCAAAGGCTTCTGCTGGGGTATGCGCTGTTTTTATACTTTTTTATGCCGTTTTTTTTATATTGAGCCGAGTTTTTACTGCCCCCCGCCTGTAAAAAATTCTTTTCGGAGTATATTGCTCAATAAAGTGCTTTTATGCGTTTTTGCACACTAAGGATTTACACTATGTGGAGGTTTCTCTCTCTTTCTTGATTATTTACATACATGATGGACTTCTGAGCAAACGGTCATTTGGCGACCGAAACCGCATCCTGGGGACCTCGATCTCCAAGCTGGCTCTTCAGTTGAGGACTGCTGACAAGACGTTCCACGAGTCTTCCCACAAGCCTTCATCTCACACCGTTTGACGGTACACGCTCGTTTGACTCACCGCCACGGCCTGTGAGTCCACCTGATCTGGTAAGGGCATCCTTTTGCTTTTTCTTTCTCCTGGTGGGAATCATCCACATGAGTCAAGTTTCAGCGTATCTATCAGGACCCTTCTTAAACAACCTCTAATTACCTCTGGAGAAGACGGTTGATACCTTGTTATTTGTGGGACTGAATGGGACAGTTCCATCTTGTCATTTGAGAGACTCTTGAGTTTCCATCTATGTCTGTCCTCCCTTAAGGATTTTGATGCCCCCCACCTTGGCCCCCATTCCCATTGAATATTAGTTGTGTCAAACCACTTACCTAAGCTATTGAGATTTCTGGTATTGATTTATATGTGCCTGTTTTTTCCTTTTGAATAAGGTGTCAAATGCTTGAATTTCTCCTATTTAACCTACCGGTTATCACTGTGTATTCCACTACTATACTTATACAAGTTTTCATTTTTCATTTTGTTGATGTTTTACATAATAATTAGTCATCACTTCACTAATTGACACTGAAAGTGTTTTCACTCCCCTTATAAAACTATTTCCACCTGTCTAACAACAGGAGTTTCACCATTCACTAGCGCCACACTTTTTTACTTTCTAAGGACATGGATTACTGGAACCATGTCCTGTGGTCTGGTGAGACCAAGATAAACTTATTTGGTTCAGATGGTGTCAAGCATGTGTGGCGGCAACCAGGTGAGGAGTACAAAGACAAGTGTGTCTTTCCTACAGTGAAGCATGGTGGTGGGAGTGTCATAGTCTGGGGCTGCATGAGTGCTGCCAGCACTGGGGAGCTACAGTTCATTGAGGGAACCATGAATGCCAACATGTACTGTGACATACTGAAGCAGAGCATGATCCCCTCCCTTGGGAGACTGCGCCACAGGGCAGTATCCCAACATGATAACAACCCCAAACACACCTCCAAGATGACCACTGCCTTGCTAAAGAAGGGTAAAGGTGATGGACTGGCCAAGCATGTCTCCAGACCTAAACCCTATTGAGCATCTGTGGGGCATCATCAAATGGAAGGTGGAGGAGCAAAGGTCTCTAACATCCACCAGCTCCGTGATATCATCATGGAGGAGTGGAAGAGGATTCCAGTGACAACCTGTGAAGCTCTGGTGAACTCCATGCCCAAGAGGGTTAAGACAGTGCTGGAAAATAATGGTGGCCACACATAATATTGACACTTTGGGCCCAATTTGGACATTTTCACTTAGGGGTGTACTCACTTTTATTGCTAGCAGTTTAGACATTAATGGCTGTGTGTTGAGTCATTTTGAGGGGACAGCAAATTTACACTGTTATACAAGCTGTACACTCACTACTTTACATTATAGCAAAGTGTCATTTCTTCAGTGTTGTCACATGAAAAGATAGAATAAAATATTTACAAAAATGTGAGGGGTGTACTCACTTTGTGAGATACTATAAATATGTGAAAAGTATGGCGTGCATTTGTATTCAGACCCCTTTACTCTGATACCCCTAACTGAAATCTAGTGGAACCAATTGCCTTCAGAAATCACCTAATTAGTAAATAGAGTCCACCTGTGTTTAATTTAATCTGAGTATAAATACAGCTGTTCTGTGAAGCCCTCAGAGGTTTGTTATAGAACCTTAGTGAACAAACAGCATGAAGGACAAGGAACACATCAGACAGGTCAGGGATAAAGTTGTGGAAAAGTTTGTATCAGGGTTAGGTTATAAAAAAATATCCCAAGCTTTGAACATCTCACGGAGCACTGTTCAATCCATCATCCAAAAGAGTATGGCACAACTGCAAACCTACCAAGACATGGCCGTCCACCTAAACTGACAGGAAGGGCAAGGAGAGCATTAATCAGAGAAACAGCCAAGAGGTCCATGGTAACTCTGGAGGAGCTGCAGAGATCCACAGCTCAGGCGGGAGAATCTGTCCACAGGACAACTATGAGTCGTGCTCTCCACAAATCTGGCCATTAAAGAAGAGTGGCAAGAAGAAAGCCATTTTTGAAAGAAAGCCATAAGAAGTCTTGTTTGCAGTTTGTGAGAAGCCTTGTGGGGGACACAGCAAACATGTGGAAGAAGGTGTTTTGGTCAGATGAGACCAAAATTTAACTTTTTGGCCTAAAAGCAAAACACTAATGCCCCGTACACACGGTCGGATTTTCCGACTGAAAATGTGTGATAGGACCTTGTTGTCGGAAATTCCGACCGTGTGTAGGCTCCATCACACATTTTCCATCTGACTTTCCGACACACAAAGTTTGAGAGCAGGCTATAATATTTTCTGACAACAAAATCCGTTGTCGGAATTTCCAAACGTGTGTACACAAATCCGACGCACAAAGTGCCACGCATGCCACCCATTTATAGTCCCGACGTACGTGTTTTATGTCACCGCGTTCAGAATGATCGGATTTTTCGACAAATTTGTGTGACCGTGTGTATGCAAGACAAGTTTGAGCCAACATCCGTCGGAAAAAATCCTAGGATTTTGTTGTCGGAATGTCCGATCAATGTCCGACCGTGTGTACGGGGCATATGTGTGGTAGAAAACTAACATTGTACATCACCCTGAACGCACCATCCCCACTGTGAAACATGGTGGTGGCAGCATCATGTTGTGGGGATGCTTTTCTTCAGCAGGGACAGGGAAGCTGGTCAGACTTGATGGGAAGATGGATAGAGCCAAATACAAGGCAATCTTAGAAGAAAACCTATTATGCCGCGTTCACATGGTTGGAATTTCCAATAACAAATGTTCGATGTGAGCTTGTTTTCGGAAATTCCGACCGTGTGTATGCTCCATTGGACATTTGCTGTCGGAATTTCCGACAACAAATGTTTGAGAGCAGGTTCTCAAATTTTCCGACAACAAAACTTGTCGGAAATTCCGAGCGTGTGTACACAATTCTGATGCACAAAAGTCCACGCATGCTCGGAATCAAGCAGAAGAGCCGCACTGGCTATTGAACTTAATTTTTCTCAGCTCGTCATACGTGTTGTACGTCACTGCGTTCTTGACGTTCAGAATTTCCGACAACATTTGTGTGACCGTGTGTATGCAAAGCAAGTCGGAATGGTGCCAGCTGATTGGAGAAAAGCCAATGTAGCACCAATATTTAAAAAGGGCCCAAAAAACATCCCTGGGAATTACAGACCAGTTAGCCTAACATCAATAGTATGTAAACTCTTGGAGGGGATGATAAGGGACTATATACAAGATTTTAGTAATAAGAATGATATCATTAGCAGTAATCAGCATGGATTCATGAAGAATCGTTCTTGCCAAACCAATCTATTAACCTTCTATGAGGAGGTGAGTTGCCATCTAGATAAAGGAAGGCCCGTAGACGTGGTGTATCTGGATTTTGCAAAAGCATTTGACACAGTTCCCCATAAACGTTTACTGTACAAAATAAGGTGCGTTGGCATGGACCATAGGGTGAGTACATGGATTGAAAACTGGCTACAAGGGCGTGTTCAGAGGGTGGTGATAAATGGGGAGTACTCAGAATGGTCAGGGGTGGGTAGTGGGGTCCCCCAGGGTTCTGTGCTGGGACCAATCCTATTTAATTTGTTCATAAATGACCTGGAGGATGGGATAAACAGTTCCATCTCTGTATTTGCAGACGATACTAAGCTAAGCAGGGCAATAACTTCTCCGCAGGATGTGGAAATCTTGCAAAAAGACCTGAACAAATTAATGGGGTGGGCGACTACATGGCAAATGAGGTTCAATGTAGAAAAATGTAAAATAATACATTTGGGTGTCCAAAATATGAATGCAATCTATACACTGGGGGGAGAACCTCTGGGGGAATCTAGGATGGAAAAGGACTTGGGGGTCCTAGTGGATGATAGGCTCAGCAACGGCATGCAATGCCAAGCTGCTGCTAATAAAGCAAACAGAATATTGGCATGCATTAAAAGGGGGATCAACTGCAGAGATAAAACGATAATTCTCCCGCTCTACAAGACTCTGGTCCGCCCGCACCTGGAGTATGCTGTCCAGTTCTGGGCACCAGTCCTCAGGAGGGACGTACTGGAAATGGAGCGAGTACAAAGAAGGGCAACAAAGCTAATAAAGGGTCTGGAGGATCTTAGTTATGAGGAAAGGTTGCGAGCACTGAACTTATTCTCTCTGGAGAAGAGACGCTTGAGAGGGGATATGATTTCAATTTACAAATACTGTACTGGTGACCCCACAATAGGGATAAAACTTTTTCGCAGAAGAGAGTTTAATAAGACTCGTGGCCACTCATTGCAATTAGAGGAAAAGAGGTTTAACCTTAAACTACGTAGAGGGTTCTTTACTGTAAGAGCGGCAAGGATGTGGAATTCCCTTCCACAGGCGGTGGTCTCAGCGGGGAGCATTGATAGCTTCAAGAAACTATTAGATAATCACCTGAATGACCGCAATATACAGGGATATGTAATGTAATACTGACACATAATCACACACATAGGTTGGACTTGATGGACTTGTGTCTTTTTTCAACCTCACCTACTATGTAACTATGTAAGTTTGAGCCAACATCCGTTAGAAAAAAAAATCCACGGTTTTGTTGTCGGAATGTTCGATCGTGTGTACGTGGCATTAGAGTCTGCAAAAGACTTGAGACTGGGGCAAAGGTTCACCTTCCAGCAGGACAACAACCCCAAACATACAGCCAGAGCTACAATGGAATGGTTTAGATCAAAGCATATTCATGTTTTAGAATGGTCCAGTCAAAGTCCAGACCTGAATCCAATTGAGACTTTGTGGCAAGACTTGAAAATTAATAAAATAGGTGATTCCGCGCTACAGTTAATAACTATAATCCAATAAATATTCACTCAATAGGTCAATCAATAAAGTGTTAAAACCAATTAAATGGTTGAAAACAGTGTGAAAAAGTGGTACATGAAAAATAATTTTTATATATGAAAAATATTTTTAAAAGGCAGGGCAAAAGTTTATAGTATTATAATCTCTTAATCAAATGGTTAAAAATGAAAAGGAAAAATACTGTCCATAAAAGGGGCAAAAATAGCACAAAAGTTGTTCAATATATGACACAGTGATAAGGAAGGGTTATAAAGGGTAAAAAATCCCATAAAAGTAACTCCCAAAGCCCTCACCTTCATATAATGTAAAACCGCATCCAGTATTAGCCTGAGGTCCGTTTGTCTGACGTTATTACAGCTTCCACCACCAGGGGGTCCTCTGTGCCAATAGGTATGAAATAGCAATCATCCGGAGCGCCAGCATATGACCATGAATAAAAATCATCCGCTGTAATATTCTTAACCTCCAGGGGGTCCTCTACTTGATCCACCAAATCTCCCAGATATCACTGCACTTCAAACGACTTCTTGTACCTCGTATCCTCCGCAGAGTGGGGGAGGAGGGGGGGGGGAGAGAAGAGGGATGGCAGCGAACAGGGGTGGGAGAGAGAACAAGCCCCAATAGTGTAGTAAAGTTAAGAATACACAAGCTTTATTACAGATTTAAAATTGGACTCTTACATTAAAACACAAAGAAATGAGCATAGACAGTTGCTATGGCGTCTGAACGCCGCTCTCACATCACTTCCTGGTATCTCTCAGTCATCGGCCACGCCCTACGCGTTACGTCATCACGTGACTTCTTCAGGGAATGCTGATTGGCTGAGGCGATCTTGTTTATATTTCCATAGACCGGAAGTGCAGTGATATCTGGGAGATTGGGTGGATCAAGTAGAGGACCCCCTGGAGGTTAAGAATATTACAGCGGATGATACTTTTATTCATGGTCATATGCTGGCGCTCCGGATGATTGCTATTTCATACCTACTGGCACAGAGGACCCCCTGGTGGTGGAAGCTGTAATAACGTCAGACAAATGGACCTCAGGCTAATACTGGATGCGGTTTTAGACATTATATGAAGGTGAGGGCTTTGGGACTACCTTTTATGGGATTTTTTACCCTTTATAACCCTTCCTTATCACTGTGTCATATATTGAACACCTTTTGTGCTATTTTTGCCCCTTTTATGGACAGTATTTTTCCTTTTCGTTTTTAACCATTTGATTAAGAGATTATAATACTATAAACTTTTGCCCTGCCTTTTAAAAAATATTTTTCATGTATAAAAATTATTTTTCATGTACCACTTTTTCACACTGTTTTCAACCATTTAATTGGTTTTAACACTTTATTGATTGACCTATTGAGTGAATATTTATTGGATTATAGTTATTAACTGTAGCGCGGAATCACCTATTTTATTATCTCTGTGAGTGGATTGTGATACACTTGAGGTTCTGCTGCAGACAGTTATTGTATAATTGTATGATTACATTATAATGCATTATTGGCACTTTAGTATTTGATCACGTTATATTAAGAATTCACAAATTTTACTCATTCACCAACACATCATAGTAGCGCGAGGGATTTATATTTACAAGACTTGAAAATTGCTGTTCACAGACGCTCTCCATCCAATCTGACAGAGCTTGAGCTATTTTGCAAAGAATGGGCAAAAATGTTACTCTCTAGATGTGCAAAGCTGGTAGAGACATCCCCAAAAAGACTTGCAGCTGTAATTGCAGTGAAAGTTGGTTCTACAAAGTATTGAGGCCGGTTTACATTTGTGCGTTGCATTCGCACTCCGCATTGCCCAAAAAAAGTGTGCATTTTCTGGGCATTGTGGTGCGAATTGCAAGCACATTTTCTATTCTATGGGAACGCATCTGATTCGCAGATGCATTCCATTGTGAACAGGATAAAATCCTGACCTGATCCTGATGTAAACCTGAACTGATACTGATGCAATCCTGACCTGATTCTGATCAAAAACTGATGCTGAACAACTACTTTGTCAATTAGCTGTAAAAACGGAGCTTAAATTCGCACCGTACGTGTGTGAACCCAGCCTTAGACAGTTTTCACCACAATAAGTGTTCTACATCTTGAAACCCCAGTCTGCTTTGAAATCTTTGCCTGGGAGAGACCTTGCTGATGCAGTATAACTACCTAGTGTCTTGTTGCTGTGCTTAGTCTTACCATGGTGTATGACCTGTGACATGAAACTGTCTTCTACAACCTCACCATAGTAGCAGAGTTTGGCTGTTCCTCACCCAGTTTCAAGCCTCCTACACAGCTGTTTCTGTTTCAGTTATCCTCTTGGCGCCAGTCGCATGCATATACGAGGCTGCTCAGTGGGTGGCCCTTAACGCCGAGCATCCGCATATATGCAGCCCTGTTGAAACAACTTACTGTGCTGAGAGCATGCTCCCAGCATGGTAACCAGCGGGGATCGTTAAGCTCCCGATGCATACTTGTGATCGGGAGCTTTTCAATCATGTGACGTCTGTGACAGCCAATCACAGCGGTCACATGACCTGAAGGCCCGCCTTCCGGTTTTTAGAACGATTTATCATTCTCCTTCCACTTCACACTTATGTGCCACTTTGTGTTGGTCTATCACATAAAATCCCAATAAAATACATTTACGTGGAAAATTTCAAGGGGTACGAATACTTTTTTAAGGTCCTGTATTTGCTGTTAGCATTACTTGCTGTTTTGAATTTTACACATTTTGTAGATTTTTAACATATTTTCCTTTAACTAAAAATATTTTTATTAAAAGAAGTTTTATTTCTTTTTACTGCATATTTGAGATTTATTTGTCACGGTACACAATAATAATTATGTAACTGCTAACTAGTAGCAGGAAAGAGCTCTGAAAATTCGCATGTCAGAAATTGTAAGAGACAGGTTGTGATGTGACCTGAAAACTCAAAGCTATTTCTTCCCTCAAAGTGACAGCAGAATTATATAATACAACAACTATAACTTCTTAATTCCTAAACAGAAAAAAATGAACTCCAGGTAAAAAAACTAAATACACAGTTGAGATATTATACATAATTGTTTCACTTGCCAAGGATTTGTTGTTGTGCTCAGCCAGGCTTGCAATCCAGGCTCCCCTACCAGCCATCACAGCCAGGTCAGAGAACTTACTTTTATCTACTGCAGTTAAACAATACTGTTTGGTCCAGGACACACCCTCAGCCCATCTCTGTCCTATGAGAGTGCCACAGTGACCAATAAGGGCACACTTATTGGATAGTGGAATGGCTGTAGGCATGGTTAGGTTAGCCATGAAGCAAAGCAAGAGTCAGGAGCCACAAACAAACTGAAACTAAATCAAGGAAGACCAGACATGGTGATTTTCTGGTTAGTAAAGGCAAAAGCAGGCATCTTGTAGTTTACTTTTTAAAATAAATCTGCATTTGGTCCATGCAGGGAAAAGCAACACGCTCACTTCATGCAGGTTCCACCAACTGCAACTCCTTTTGTTCCCCAGCTCATCCAATCAGATCCAGGGAAAAGTGTCGGCACTTGACTCACTTTCAGACATGTATACTAACCCAGCCACGTTCCTTTACTGACCCCTTGCTGAATCATCCCTGCTTGTCTAAGCTCTGGTGTTGACAGATGGTGAAGTGTAGACAAGTGCATGTCATAGTTATATAGTTATATAGTTACATAGTTACATAGTAGGTGAGGTTGAAAAAAGACACAAGTCCATCAAGTCCAACCTATGTGTGTGACTATAAGTCAGTATTACATTGTATATCCCTGTATGTTGTGGTCATTCAGGTGATTATCTAATAGTTTTTTTAAACTATCAATGTCCCCCGCTGAGACCACCGCCTGTGGAAGGGAATTCCATATCCTTGCCGCTCTTACAGTAAAGAACCCTCTACGCAGTTTAAGGTTAAACCTCTTTTCTTCTAATGTTAGTGAGCGGTCACATGTCTTATTAAACTCCCTTCCATGAAAAAGTTCTATCCCTATTGTGAGGTCACCAGTACGGTATTTGTAAATTGAAATCATATCCCCTTCTCAAGCGTCTCTTCTCCAGAGAGAGTAAGTTCAGTGCTCGCAACCTTTCCTCATAACTAATATGTCATAAAAAAACTTGTCCTCTGCACTGGGCTCCCGGTGGCCATTTTTGGGGAGACTGTGTCTGATTGTATACAGCGCTCTCCCAAGATTTGGGCAGCCATATTGGACCCAGGAAGTTTATATATTCAGTGCCTTGAAAAAGTATTCATACCCCTTGGAATGTTCCACATTTTGTCATGTTACAGCCAAAAACGCAAATTTGTTTTATTGGGATTTTATGTGATAGACCAACACAAAGTGGCACATAATTGTGAAGTAGAAGGAAAATTATAAATGTTTTTTAATATTTTTTACAAATAAATATGTGAAAAGTATGGCGTGCATTTGTATTCAGCCCCTTTTACTCTGATACCCCTAACTAAAGTCTAGTGGAACCAATTGCCTTCAGAAGTCACCTAATGAGTAAATAGGGTCCACCTGTGTGTAATTTAATCTCAGTATAAATACAGCTGTTCTGTGAAGCCCTCAGAAGTATGTTAGAGAGCCTCAGTGAATAAACAGCATGAAGGCCAAGGAACACACCAGATCATACCGGTCAGGGATAACGTTGTGGAGACGTTTAAAGCAGGGTTAGGTTATGAAAAAATATCCCAAGCTTTGAACATCTTATGAAGCACTGTTCAATTTATCATCCAAAAATTTAAAGAGCATGGCACAACTGCAAAACCTACCAAGACATAGCAATCCACCTAAACTGACAGGCTGGGCAAGGAGAGCATTCATCAGAGAAACATCCAAGAGGCCCATGGTAACTCTGGAGGAGCTGCAGAGATCCACAGCTCAGGTGGGAGAATCTATCCACAGGACAACTATTAGTCGTGCACTCCACATATCTGGCTTTTATGGAAGAGTGGCAAGAAGAAAGACATTGTTGAAAGAAAGCCATAAGAAGTCCTGTTTGCAGTTTGTGAGAAGCCATGTGGGGGACACAGCAAACATGTGGAAGAAGGTGCTCTGGTCAGATGAGACCAAAATTTTACTTTTGGCCCTAAAAGCAAAACGCTATGTGTGGCAGAAAACTAACACTGCACATCATCCTGAACACACCATCCCCACTGTGAAACATGGTGGTGGCAGCATCATATTGTGAGGATGCTTTTCTTCAGAAGGGACAGGGAAGCTGGTCAGAGGTGATGGGGAGATAGATAGAGCCAAATACAGAGCAATTTTAGAAGAAAACCTGTAGAGTCTGCAAAAGACTTGAAACTGGGATGGAGGTTCACCTTTCAGCAGGACAACGACCCTAAACATACAGCCAGGTCTACAATGGAATGGTTTGGATCAAAGCATATTCATTTTTTTTAGAATGGCCCAGTCAAAATCCAGCCCTAAATCCAATTGGGAATCTGTGGCAAGACTTGAAAATTGAATTTAATTGAATTGAAAAAAGATTTCCAGCTGTAATTGCAGTGAAAGGTGGTTCTACAAAGTATTGACTCAGGGGGGCTGAATACAAATGCACGCCACACTTTTCACATATTTATTTGTAAAAAATGTTGAAAACCATTTATCATTTTCCTTCCACTTCACAATTATGTGCCACTTTGTGTTGGTCTATCACATAAAATCCCAATAAAATACATTTACGCTTTTGGTGGTAACATGACAAAATCTGGAAAACTTTCAAGGGGTATCAAAAGTTTTTCAAGGGACTGTATATAGCCCAAGCTAGGTCATTTTGGCATTCCATGCAGTGTCAGAGTACCTGAATAGGGACAGGCACACGCTGGCTAAAGATAGGTCTAGTGCAGTAAAAGGTTCCTGAGGAGCAAGGACAAAATAGGGATGGTCCAGAACACCCCTGGAATACTTGTGAGTTTGGGAAAAGACCCTGTTAACCAGCATGCTTTTGGAATAGTGCACTCCTGCATCCTACATCGCCAGCACAGCACCCAATCTGGAGGCCTACTATAAGCCTACCTGTTTGTGGACAACCCTGCTGCATGTAGGTCTGCATCTTTGCACTGTCTCACTATGGCACTGTACGGTAATAGTGCCATACTGTCTATACATAAGCTTTGCGATAACCACCTTAATTACTGCCACCCAGTTAACCAGCCTTGTGCCATTTTCTCCCCCTCCCCCAGAAGCCTTGGGAAGGTTTCGACAGTGCCGGGAGTTGGTGAGGGCTCGTGGCTGTGTCTCTTTAGGTTGTAAATGGATTACAGTATGACTTTAAGAAATGCCAGTGATCAGCACTAAATCCATACTGGCTTTGAGTCAACTGAAAGAACACTTGAGAAGGGCTCTTAGCGTTTCTCCCAATTAGTAGCACTTTTTAGACAAGAATTCCTGGCACATATTTGAGGTTAAAAATAATCCTGTGGCATGAACTATTATCTGTGATTTCACCAGCCAGCAGAATGTTATCATGGCACTTAGACTGTGGCACATTCTCTCAAACACCGGAAAAAAAAAAGACGATCCCTTTTTTAATCTGTTAATAAGACCTGTACAGGAAATATGTGCAGGATTGCGTTACTTCGCCGGGTTTGGGATCTATCTTAATAATAGAAAATGAATGTTTGGAGCTTAGATTACATTCTTTCTGTCAGAATGTTTTCACTGCTTACCAGGTCAACTGCAGTTCAAGCTTTACAAATAGGATGGAGGTGGCTGCGTAGCATCGAGCACATTAGTAATTCCTAACACCGGCAATCTGCAGCCTGGAAGACATCGGCAATCGGCGGCGGGCCAAAAACCTTCCATGTCTTTGTCTTAATTAAATAACGAAAGCTGAAAGACCCACAGAGCGTTACTAAGTGAGGTGAGCAATGGAGGAATTCATGGCTTTATGCTTTGCCTGAACTGAAGGAGTCTCACAATCAATTACTGCCAGATTTTAAAGAGGCGCTCTTATCCATGAAAACAGATAAAATTTGATGTATACATTTTATGAAGGATGCGCTACCACATCTGCATTCCATTTTTGTATAGATCTGTATTCACTTTGTAGAACCACCTTTCGCTGCAATTACAGCTGCAAGTCTTTTTGGGGATGTCTCTACCAGCTTTGCACATCTAGAGAGGGACATTTTTTGCCCATTCTTCTTTGCAAAATAGCTCAAGCTCTGTCAGATTGGATGGAGAGTGTCTGTGAACAGCAATTTTCAAGTCTTGCCACAGATTGTCATTTGGATTTAGGTCTGGACTTTGACTGGGCCATTCTAACACATGAATATGCTTTGATCTAAACCATTCCATTGTAGCTCTGGCTGTATGTTTAGAGTCGTTGTCCTGCTGGAAGGTGAACCTCCGCCCCAGTCTCAAGTCTTTTGCACACTCTAACAGGTTTTCTTCTGATGCCGCGTACACACGGTCGGACTTTACGGCAGACTTTGCCCGGCGGACTTTTCGACGGACTTTACGACAGACTTTCTGAATGAACGGACTTGCCTACACACAATCCACCAAAGTCCGTCGAATTCGTACGTGATGATGTACACCGGACTAAAACAAGGAAGTTCATAGCCAGTAGCCAATAGCTGCCCTAGCGTGGCTTTTTGTCCGTCGAACTAGCATACAGACGAGCGGACTTTTCGACCAGACTCGATTTCGACGGATTAATTTAAAACATGTTTCAAATCTAAGTCCGTCCAACTTTTGAGAAAACAAAGTCCGCTGGAGCCCACACACGATCGAATTGTCTGATGAAATCCAGTCCGCCGGGCAAAGTCTGCCGTAAAGTCCGCTCGTGTGTACGCGGCATAAGATTGCCCTGTATTTGGCTCCATCCTTCTTCCCATCAACTCTGACCAGCTTCCCTGTCCCTGCTGAAGAAAAACATCCCCACAACATGATGTTGCCACCACCATGTTTCTATTATATATTATTATATTAGTGCGAGTGTATACCTCGGTATATTTAGTACTCACTTTCTTCTAAGATTGCCCTGTATTTGGCTCCATCCATCTTCCAATCAACTCTGATCAGCTTCCCTGTCCCTGTTGAAGAAAAGCATCCCCTCAACATGATGTTCAGGGTGATGTGCAGTGTTAGTTTTCCGTCACACATAGCGTTTTGCTTTTAGGCCATAAAGGTAAATTTTGGTCGCATCTGACTAGAGCACCTTCTTCCATGTGTTTGCTGTATCCCCCACATGGCTTCTGGCAAACTGCAAACAGGACTTCTTATGGCTTTCTTTCAACAATGGCTTTCTTCTTGTCACTCTTCTATAAAGGCCAGGTTTGTGGAGTGCACCACTAATGGGGCGTACACACGGTTGGACTTTTCGACCGGACTGGTCTGACGGACGCCGACGGACCAAATCCGGCGAACATTCCGATCGTGTGTGGGCTTCACCGGACCTTCAGCAGACCTTTCCAGTCGCAAATCTGACGGACTTTATATTTGGAACATGCTTCAAATCTTTACGTCGTAACTCCGCCAGACCCAGAAATCCGCTCGTCTGTATGATAGTCCGACGGACAAAAACCAACGCTAGGGCAGCTATTGGCTACCAACTTCCTTATTTTAGTCCGGTGTACGTCATCATGTACGAATTAGTCGGACTTTGGTGTGATCGTGTGTAGGCAAGTCCGGTCGTTAGAAAGTCCGTCGAAAGTCTATCGGACAGGCTGTCTGACTTTTGTAGCTGAAAAGTCCGACCGTGTGTACACGGCATAATAGTTGTCCTGTGGACAGATTCTCCCACCTGAGCTGTGGATCTCTGCAGCTCCTCCAGAGTTACCATGGGCCTCTTGGCTGCTTCTCTGGTTAATGCTCTCCTTGCTCAGCCTGTCAGTTTAGGTGGATGCCCATGTCTTGTTAGATTTGCAGTTGTGCCATACTCTTTTCATTTTCAGATGATGCATTGAACAGTGGTCCATAAGATGTTCAAAACTTAGGAAATTTTTTTATAAAATAACCCTGCTTTAAACATCTCCACACCTGTCTGGTGTGTTCCTTGGCCTTTATGATGCTGTTTGTTCACTAAGGTTCTCTAACAAACCTCTGAGGGCTTCACAGAACAGATATATTTATACTGAGAGCTCCAGCCCCCCCCCCCCCCCCCAAAACTTAAAAGTCAGCAGCTACAAATACTGTAGCTTCTGACTTTTGATATTAGGACACCTACCTGTCCAGGGATCCCGCGATGTCGGCACCCCAGCTGATTTTTCAATCGGCCCTCGGGTGCTGCCCCCGCCATTTTTTGTAAGGGAAACAGGCAGTGAAGCCTTGTGGCTTCACAGCTGGTTCCCTACTGCACATGAGCAAAGCGCGCCACGCTTTTTTTAATGTTTATTGAGGGATATAACTTGGTCGGGGGAAAGGAAATATGGGATGCCCATAGAACAATTGCTTTGCCATCATATTTACGAATTAGAATGAAGGTTGAGACTTGAAGTACTAATGTACACATAATATCTACAGTCACTTCCCCTGCATAACACCATGCAGACTATTTCTCCTCCTCGGCATATCTCCTGCAGACTGTTGCTCCCAGGACTTCCACCCTTCTGCACAAACTTCCACTGTAGATCATTACTTTTCTTGTCACATCATCCTCTTTTGACAAAAGAGACCACTCTGAACAGTCCCAGTTGCTGGCTAGAATTAGTTTCACTGTTACTAGGCCAGAAGTTTGCAGTACCTCTCCCCGGCGGCCTAGTAATTTAGTAGCATGTGCTGATTGATGGACTACTGTTCCCAGATAGTCCGGCCTGCAAATCCTAGGGCCTCAGGCCGCAGTGATTTGACACTCTCCCCACAATCTCTCCTCTGGCCTCACACCCAGATCCCCTGGCATGCCTCATCCAGAAATCTACTGTGGCCCATTTACCGACCTTCTCCATGATAGATTAACTGGATGCACGTTCCGACAGCTTCTCCTGTCCTCTGTTCCAGAATACTTCATCAATGAACGTGTAAAGATGAAGCTCCCTCCCAGCTCTCCCCCAGATGGGGATGGGACCCCTGCTGCTGCCTAGTACTCCATTCTCCAAGTCTCCTGGCCGACAACTCCTCCCCAGCGGGCTGTTACCTCAGCTTATATGGGAGGCCTGCTCCCTGCCAATTCCAGTTGGGATTGGTCAGGGCTCCTCATATGAGCTGCCTGCCACTCCAGTCCTAGGCCCTGCCCCTCTTCCAGAACATTCTCCCTGGAAGCAAGGGAAGCGCCCCAGAACTAAAGCACAGGTGGTCACACCCACTGCTGCACTAACCACTCCCTGCCCCCCAGATCAAAACAAGCAGGCCTAGCCTGAAGCAGTCCAATCTTATGGATGGAAATCAACAATAAAAAACCAATGGAGTGAAAAATATAGATTTAAATGCACAGTCCCATGATAGGATCAGCAATATAAACTTATTGGGGAAAACACAATAGTTCAGTGCAAAGATGTGCACAAAAATTTGGTGGTGACTTGATCCAGTACAGTGCTCCAGAATCATCCATCACACTACTGTGAAATGGACACTCACCGGAAAAGCTGGTTGCTGTTACAGCAGCAAACACACACTCAGTTAAGATCCGCCATCTGTTGTGGAGAAGGCTATTCAGCAACTAGCACCATCCAGATGTAGCTGTAGTAAATAAAGCTCACCGGGAGCCAGATTAAGTCTCCATAGTGCAGTATCTATTGGAATTGTATGTTAAAAACCAAAATAAAATGAATCATAAACACATATGTAGCACCTTGATGTTTAGGCAGGGTTACTCCTACATTTACCTGGCAGGTGCAGTTACCTTGGCTCATTGTTAGGGATCAATTGAGTTCACCCTATGTCTGGAGATGCTGCACTTCTCTCTTCTGCCACTGGGTGGCCGGGTGACTGGTGACATTAGATAAAAGAAGGGCAAAGCAAGTAAAGATTAGAAGTATATGGGGTATCTCAGCCAATGGGCAGGGGTTTTCATAAATCATGCATATCCTGAAAATGTACTGACAAAATCTGAATGGGATTACATACGAACCCCTTTGCCATGAATGCCCACATTGTATTTCCTACTGAAATTACATGAGCATGCACAGGCCTTCGGGGAGGCCCATCATATTGGACAATGGCTCTATCACTGAAAGGCTAAGTGGATTCCTAGATGGACACCTGCGCCCCTATGTAACTAATTTACCAAGCTACATATGAGATACCATGCAATTACTGCAAAATATTGATGGACTGTGCATTCCCCCCGCATCAGTCTTGGTGGCTTTGTACAGTTCAATCCCACAAGATAAGGGGCTGGCTTATATCAAGCATACTATTTTTTAGAACAGTTTTGAGAGGAAGACTAATGGCTTTCTTGTGAGTGCCTTGGAAGTCATAATTCATCATAATTATTTTACCTTCAGTGGTTCCCATTTCTTCCAGGTACAGGGTGTCGCGATGGGGACATCTTGTGCCCCGTCATACGCCAACTTGTACCTGGGGGAATGGGAACATATGATCAACCAATCGGAGGAAATGGTTCCCTTCATGAGTAGTATTGTCGTATGGTATAGATATATCGATGACATTTTCCTCGTGTGGGATGGACCTATCGACCAATTACAATTTTTTCTTCACAAACTTAATCAGAACAATTTCAATTTAACTTTCGCTATGACTTGGGACAACTTCTCTATTAACTTCCTTGATGTGATCATTTGCAAGGATGATAAGGGTCTACTCAGCAATAGCCTATATAGGAAACCAATTCCATATTACACGCCAGTAGTTTTCATCCATGGGCGTTAATTTCATCCATTCCCTACAGTCAGTACCTGAGGATCAGGAGGAACTGCTCAGATAAGTTGGTGTTTAGGAGAGAGGCTGGTTTACTCAGACGAAGGCTTCTGACAAGAGGCTATTCGAACACTTGCCTAAAGAAAGCTTTTAAAAGGGCCTGTATTAGGACTCGGAGCAATCTGCTCTATAACCCCTCCTCTAAAACAAATTAGAAGAATCCTATTTCCATCATAACTCAATTCTCAAACCAGCACAAGACAATCAAGCATTGTTGAAAAATACTGGCATGTCCTGACTTTGGACCCTACCATAGGTCCCTTTGTGCCAGATACTCCCTTCTTTACCTTCAGACGAGCTAGATCCCTCCGAGACCAGTTGGTCTCGAGTAAATTCAGGGTAGATGGATGGAGAGATCCCTGTAAATAGGCAGGAACTTTTATCTGCAGTGGATGTAATTACTGTCAGTTCCTCAACACAAAAAATATTATATTACCGAATGGTGAGCGCTATAGACCATAACATTATGTTAACTGCCAAACGCCCAGTGTGGTGTATCTCCTCCTTTGTGACTGTGCATGCTTGGGCGAGGGCAAGACGATACAACAGTTCCGGCGAAGAGCTTATCGCCACATGAGGGAATGTAATCCAAGTCTCCCCCTTTGCAGACATGTTGCCGACATACACAATGGGCTTTTTTTCCAGAATCTCCTTCCTAATCCTCGACCGCATACATCCAGGTATGCGTGAAGCGGATTGGAATAAGATTCTATTGCAACACGAACAAAGGTGGATTTTCCGCCTAAACGCCACCAAACCTCCTGGCTTAAATGGATCTGTTTCTTTCTGTGGTATGTTTTCCTTTGTATTATTTTTTTTGTACGTTCTGACATATTTATCCAGTGCTGGCCTCTTCCCTTCCGACCCAGGGGTTCTGTTTGAGCCTATGTGCATTCCTGACATGTCCCCCACTCGGCGCACAGTGGCCGTTCACGCCCTCAGTGACATGTTCGGCCTTTTCTTTCGGAAGTGTGGCCTCAGCTCCTTACGTTCGCCGCGGGACTGCGTCAACCATATGCCACATCTGGCGTCCGTGCGCCGAATGTAGTGATGTCACCGCACCTCTTTCGGCATCTCCAGACGCCAGATGTCTGTCTCCTCTCCCTCGAGATGGCGCGGCAGAGGCACCATCCGCACGCCGACGTCTCGGGAGGAGTCCATCTGTTCCTGCCCCTCGCTGCATTCCAATTTAGGATTGGTCAATAGGTTCCACACACCCCTTTATAAATGGCGGCAGCTCAATTATTATTCCATGCTGTGCATCAAGGAGCGCCCAGGCCTATACAAAAAACAAGCTTTATTCAAGGTAAACTCCCTTTTGGCATTCATAGAAATATAGGTATGATTCGAGGGGATACCAGTGGTATTTTTGAGTGATTTGACGCTCCCTCTCTGGTCCCCCTCTTCTCTTTTGTCTCATTATAGGCCTGTTATTTTGTCTCCTAACGCTGTTGGAGTCTCCCACTGTATTTAGTGGGGGGGGATTTTTACCACCACTAGGTCCTTCCTAGACATTAGAACTCCATGAGAGTAGGTATATATACATTTTTTCTTGTTCCTCTACAAATATTGCCAATTTAATGGGGCTAAACCCCCACATTGTGAGCCCTCAAATTAGACTAAGTGTGTTTTTTCCCTTTGTCTTTTTGCTTACAACGCTACTATTCGCTCCGGGACTCTTGTGGGGACTTTTGAGGGGGCTGTTCTGGGGCGCCCACTGTGAGTGACTTTCTGTCGGGCCTCAGATGCGCCTTGTGTGCGGTCACCTCTCCCTGGATCGGAATGGAGTGGCCTGTAGCCGAAGTATGTTCTAGGCATTTTTAACTTGGATGCAAGATACTTTGAGTGTTTTATGCAATCTGCATGGTTAGTGCACACACAATTGAGAAATCTTATATTTTGATGTCTTGCTTGTTCTTTATTGTTTCAATGCATATATCCTAATATTTTCTTTTTATGAATTGTAGACATATTCACGTTCTCTACCTACCCCTGAAGAAGAGAACTAATATTTGCAGACTCGAAACGCGTTGGATAGCTCTGTTGTTCCCATTTTCAACAGACAAATGGTTGTTGTCAACTGTTGCGTTTTTGCATATCCTTATATTTTGCATCCGATACATTCTATGTATTATACCTATTACTTTTTAACTTTATTCTATTAAAAACATTATATATATATTTCTTATACTGTCTTACTGACCAGATGTACACTACCCTTTCAAAGTCCCATTTAGAGGAAAATTTTTTGTAACTATTTATTCCAGGGATGGGGGTTAGTTAGCTTCATCTTTTTTGACAATTAGCACCAATTAGAACATTTTTTAGATATGAGAAGGGCAAAGAAAGGACAGATTAGGAGTTTATATGGGAATCTCAGCCAATGGGCAGGGGTTTTCATAAATCCCTTGGCTTGCTGTGAGAACCTATATATTTGGGTGGAGTCAGGTGATCGCAGTTCTTTGCCACCTGGACGGCTGTCTGGGTGGACATGTGTTGTATTGCTCGGGCTGCTAGGGCGGAGTTTGGGTCTATCCCGGGCACATCTGGCTGCTAGGCTGTCTGAGGGCCTATCCAGAAGCAAGAGAGCAGCCTAGGGTTGGGATTGTGGCTTGCAGCCCAACCAGATATGACGGTTCTGCCGGCCGGAGAACCTGTCGTGGTCGGAGGTAGAGGGGAAGCTGTCGCCACTAAGGGACCAACCGCCTTATTACCAGGGACCACAGTAAGTAGCTGAAGCAAGGATCGGAGCAGTATTCTCACCAACCATGGACGGTGAAGAATTGGGAAACTTCAGCAGGTGTCAAGCCAGGGACTCAGTCAGCGGAGGTGAAGCTTGCAGAGCAGCCTTGTGTGTCAAGCCAGGGACCGAGCAGGCCAGTAGGGTGAAACTTGAGAAGTTTCTGGAGTACCAAGCTAGGGACCCAGCAGAGAAGCGGAGGTGGCGCTTGAGGAAGATACTTAAGTGGAGATTGGAAGAGCTCAAGGGATTTGGTGGCAGTGAATTAGCAAGTCTAGTGAGAGAGACTGGGAGCTCAGTGGGTTGAGAACCTACAAGAAGTGACTGTAGAGAAAGTAAAGGAGTTTGTTACAACTTGTGTTAGGAACTGTTCTAAGGCTGTTGCCATAGGAGACAGCATTCCTACACATGCAGATGTGGTGTCTTGCTGGATGCCTTTCCCTGCATAGCTGTCTACCTGTAGAAGTCTCTGAATCTGCTAATTAACCTTGCAACTACCTAAGGGTGTCCTGGCCCTAACCCTCTCTCCCAAAGTTCTATTCAAGAGAAATAAAATCTCTTTGCATTCAAGAAGTGTCTGGTGCCCCCTAATATAGCTTGCACTACACCCACAATGCCTTACAATCCACTCTATATGGAAGGATGTCAGCAGCTCTTGGCTCTGGAGGTTCTCATTAGACTGAAGGAGGCCTGGGACCCTGCTACACATATGACAATGGGTGCCATTGCCGACCCGGTATCGGACAGTGGTCTGACGTCAGCACTAGTGTCTTCTCCCATAACTGTCACATTTGTTTGTGCTCTCAACCAAACTTTCAAACCATCAAATGGTTGGTGTCACAAGTGATTACATATGCAGCACTGTGGCAGTTGCGGATCAAACAGAGGCTAAGATGGTAGCTTCCTTGGCTGAAAAGGACAGGAGGGTTTAGTTCTGCTTTAAAATGTATCCTGTTTGCTTTGTAGAGCAATTGGAATCCCCTTGTTTATGAAAGTTATGAAAAAAAAAAGCAGAATGACAGCCCTTTAAAAAAAAAATGTGAGTGAGAATAGTTTTTTTTATTGCAGAAGAGGCATACTGTGTCTCTTCTGCAATCATGGCTTCTTACCTACTTGTTTGCATTATTCTTTTGTGTGTACACTAAGTTAAACGTGCAGAGCTCCGTTTACAATAACTGGCAGGTCCGGGGATGAATGAGTTCACGTGCACATGAGTTACATCCAGGGCCAGGCAAAAAAGGTGGCTAGATGATGCACCCAGGAGAAGCCAGGAAGAAGATGACATTGGCAGTGAGGGAGCTCGCAGATGTTGCTTCACTGGATCAAAGTTGAGTATAGTTCCACTTTAAGAGCCACTGTCCTAGAATAACAATAAAACCACCCTATTAGCTGTCTCTCTGTAGCAGTCCACCCACTGCAGAGAGATCACTGCTTCCACACAGAGAGCAGTGATCCTATTCTGAAGTTTTTATTGGTACTGGGGATTAAATAAGCTTCTAGCAACAGTAAGAGCACATTTACACTTGCAGTAACCCTTTGAAGAGCGATCCACTGAAGAGGTGTTATAACAATAAAATCAACCTATTAGCGGTCTCTCTGCAGCAGTCCACCCACTACAGAGAGACCACTGCCCCCACACAAAGACAAGTAGTCCTTCTCTGAAGCTTACTGCAGTTGGAGAGGAGTTTGTCACCACCTCACTGTCTGTTTTACCCCCTAAAAGCAGCTCCACTGCATTGCAACTGCATGCATTGCAGGGCAGTTTTGATGCAACTCCATTCACTTGATTAGGTTGTGTTGGGTGGATGGTACTGATGACAGGGGGGATAATTTTTCCTGTACTGCAATGCAATGTCTGTTGCATGTGTATACCCCCATACGGCTTCCTTTTTTACAGCTTGGGGGGGGGGGGGGGGCGGTTTGTAGGTGGAAGAATTGCATGTCAACCACCTGTTTTTACTGCCCTCCCAACCCCAAGGTTAAACAGGCCTAAGACATTCACATTTTTTATTTCTGCTCAATATCTATGTAAGACATTTAAATTAGGCTTTAACATGCACTTTAATGTGCTTTTGAATCAAGGAGCTATAAAAAAAAAAACGCATCAGTTATAAAACTTTGATCTGAGGTGTCCTTTTGAAAACAACAAGCGCAGCACAGTTCAGCTCATCTGAAACACATTAAAATACATGCTGAAAAAGCACATAAAATATGAGTCTATTTAAAAGAGTTAAACTCATTCAACGTACTCCGTCAGTTTAATGATTTGCAGCATTCTTCCAGAGGAGAGCCAACAGCTATACTGGCTTTTCTAAACCTTTCCACAGTTAAGGAACCCTTAAAAAAAAAAATCAGACCTCAGGAAAGAACCCCTGAAATCATTTTCTGATATACAGCTCATGTGACGTTTTCGTGATCAATGATCTGTAGGTATACCTGTGAAAGACCCAACTGGGACAGGGGCTTTTGGAGGGGACTGCAGGCTAGCCTCTTGCCTACTGACTTTGGGCCTTGATATTTGAGGCGGCTCTATTATTTGGGAGGTGTGTGCCTGAGGGCCTTTGGAATAGTTTCACTTCGGATTCAACTGAAGGACCCAGATATAGATTTGGGACCTTTGTGTTTTGTTGAAGTATAGAACCAACAGCCTAAAGCTGCATTGACTGCTTCAACCACCTCCTTAGACTCAGAGACTCAAAGCGCATTATAATCGGCTCAAAACAACCTGATGCTTGGGTCTCCTGCTGTAATCTGTTTATTAGATGTAATGTGTTTACTGTTAAGTGTCTTTCTCCCATTGTGTAATTTCCCCATTGGGTGCCTCCCAGGTGTGAATTTCCATTGTTAATTGAGTCACCTATATTTCTTTCTGTCTGCTAATCCTCTTGGAGATAACATTAGTCTTGTGTCAACTTTTTTTTTTTTTTCAAATATATATTTTATTATTTTTTGAGAAAAGGGGCAAAGCCCAAAGAATACAAACAAAGAAAAAGAAAAAGAAAAAGAAGAGAGAAGGGGGGGGGGGGGGGGGGGTCGCAGCCTCCCAACATTATATCGTATTGATACATAGCATATTTCGAATATTGACATACAGGTTTTGTTATATGTAGCTAGAGTCAATATATGTTCCTTTAACCAGGTTACTACAGCTCAGAGTTGTGATTACCATGACTGTATATAGCAATCCTCAATCTGGGTCGCCATTCATATGTCATTGCCTAAACATGTAAGACTTAGGTACCTGCAGTTAGGAGGCGGTGATCAGCAGGTGAAATAAAAACATAAAAGTATAAATAGTAAAGAAGAAAAGGAGAGGGTGGTCAAGGAAAGGTGGGGGTAGGGACAGAGGGGGGAGGGGAAAAATGGGGGTGGGGAGTAATGGGGGTAAACTGAGGTCATTAGCTCTGTGAGTTATCTACTATCTGCTAGGCCTATTGATTTGAGGTCTCAAAGAGAGTTTTGCCTTCATCTGAGTATTTGAACATATTCCAGAGTAACCAGGTCTTTTGATATTTTGCTTGCCTGTTTTGGGCTGTCATTATTAGATCCTCCATTTTGTTTATTTCTTCTATTTTCCTCAACCACATTGCTATGGTTGGTGGGGAATGCTGTTTCCACAATTTGAGTATACAGGACTTGGCTGCATTTGTTAGGTGTCGTAAGATGGATTTTTTATAGGTTTTAAGTGGCATGGAAGATACATGAAGTAGGAAAAATGCCGGGTCGTTGGGGATCTGAAAGTCCGTGAATTTCTGAGAAATGGAACGTACCGCAGTCCAGAAGTTTGTCAAGCTGGGGCATGACCAAAACACGTGTAGAAGCGTTCCCACTTCTTTCTGACAGCGCCAACAATATTTAGACGCCTCAGGGAACATAATATGTAGGCGACTGGGTGTTAAATACCACCTCGTTAAGATTTTAAAGTTCATCTCCTGTATTTTAGTACAGATGGAGGATTTCTGGGAAAGAACTATCATGTTTTGTTTCTGGACTGCTGTGAAAGTACGTTGAAGGTCTGTTTCCCACTTTGTGATGCATGGCAGGCAAGGTGGCTGTGTAGGTGTGTTTACCAGTGTGAACATTTTGGACAGTACTTGTGATAACGGTTCTGTGTCTGAGCATAGTTCCTCAAACTCTGTTAGGGGTCTAGTGTAAGATTTAGGATTCGGAATCGTCCATAGAAAGTGGTGGATTTGAGCTGCATTCCAGAATGTTAGTGCGAACGGACCTACCGGGTTCATTAGTTCCTCAATGGAGGGCCATCTGTCCTGCCTCACAAATTGCAAGGCTCTGTCACATCCAACACTCTCTGTCTGAAACCGTCCAGGACTTATCCCAGGAGGAAATTTAGGATTTCCCAAAATTGGGGTCAGAGGAGATTCCGTGGTCGTTAATGAAGCTTGCAAAGTAGCCTGAAGGCATTGCTTTATAGTGTTGCCTATGAAGGGATGTGCTTTTAGTTCTAATGGAAGGGAGTCATAGCACCACAATGCAGACTGTAGAGGTATATTCGTTTGATCTTGCTCTACTTGAGCCCATAATTTGGTTTCTTTATGCCTATTCGAATCTATCATCCTGCCCAGGTGTACTGCGTAGTAATATCTCCATATGTCTGGGAGTGCCACTCCACCGTAATGTTTAGGCAGGGATAGTTGTGATCTGGGCTGCAAGGTTTTTTATGCGCCCAGACAAAGCGAGTAAAAAGAGTTTGCACTTGTTTAAAGTATGTGGGTGGTATTTTAATTGGTAGAGCTTGGAAGAGGTACAAGAATTTGGGTAATATGCATATTTTGATTAAGTTACATCTCCCAAACCAGGAGTGTAATCCCTTATTCCAATCCTCCAATATTAGTTTGGTTTTGGTTAACAGGGGGGGAAAATTGCTGTCATATAGCAATGTTGGGTCCGGTGGTACCTTCGTGCCCAGGTATGCTAAGGCAGAGGTGGTCCATCTAAACCGGAAATTTGATTGCAAATTTGTAAGGACATTAGGTGGTATAGATATACCCATCGCCTCCGATTTTGAAAAATTAATTTTTAGATTTGACAGCTTCCCGTATGTTTCAAATTCCTTTAGGAGGTTGGGTAAGGACACTACCGGGTTAGTTAGTGAAAAAAGTAGGTCATCCGCATATGCTGATATTTTATGTTGCATGGGGCCGTTTGATATTCCGTGTGTATCAGGGTTTAACCTGACTTTGGAGAGAAAAGGCTCGAGAGTGAGGGCAAATAGGAGAGGGGACAGGGGGCAGCCCTGTCTCGTCCCATTTGTGATTGGGAAGGGGTCTGACAGTACCCCATTCGCTTTTACCTGCGCTGTGGGAGTGGAATAAATACCAGCTATTCGGCTGAGCATCACCTCCCCCAGGCCTATGTGTCTGAGTACCGCATTCATAAATGGCCAACTGACACGGTCAAAGGCCTTTTCCGCGTCAGTATTAAGAAAGACACATGGGGTTTTCCTGGATCTAGTGATATGTAATAAATTTAGCACTTTTGTAGTGCTATCTCTAGCTTCTCTAGAAGGAATAAATCCAACTTGGTCTAGATGGATAAGTTGTTGGAGGTGCTGCGCCGTCTTGTGTCAACTTTACCTTCGTTAGCTAACTATTGTGGGATGTGTACCCCAGTATGTAATATTTGTTTTTATTGTTCATGTGGTGACTGCCTCTATTTTTAAAGTGTGAAAAAACTGTATTTCTGTTGAATAAAGTAATTCCCTTGGGTTTTACCTCAAAAATGTGTCTGTGTACGATGCTTGGGGTAAAGCGCTGGTATCAGCTATTGGCCTGCTGGAAGGGTTTGGAGGGCAGAAGGCCCTGTTTGGCAGAGGCACCCAGATGAGATGCCAGGTGGTCAATCACATTCACAATATCAATTAATAAAAATAAAATTTACACTAACATTAATTGCGCATTGTTGCTCGGTGCATTTTGAAGCTGGTTCCACAGTGATGGGATAACTGGCACCCAACCACCTGTATGGAGGTTGGAATATAGTAATCCCCTTTTACCTTTAAATTCCTTTCCACCTTCAACTGATCTGTGGTAACATTCCTATCCTTGTTTGATGGAAATGTCCACCCAGCCTATGCATCTCTCAGATCTTGGAGTGAATGCAAAAAAAAAAAAGTTTGCTTTTGTCTCAGTCTTTTTGTACCTTCAGTTGCTCAATCTAGTCTCTTCATACTTTTCCTTTCCACAGCTGCTGTCCCCTTTGTCCACTGCTCTTGGTGACTAGTATGAGCTAAGGTTGACATTGACCAAATATGGCCTGTGACAGACCCAACCAGGACAGGAACTTTTGGAGAGGACTAGTGGCAAGCCTCCTACCCACTGATTATGGCCCATGGATAAAGCAGATCAAGATCCAGGGGAAGAAGGGAGAGGAGGTGGTCGTCCTCCCTCCCCAATGGCAGCGTAGGGACTCAGGAGTGAAGGAAGCCTTTCTCGCTCCACAGCGGTAGTCTGGGAGATGGAGCAACCGGCTCACCTCACCAGCGGCAGATCAACAGTCTGGGAGTCGCAGAAGCTGTCGTCACTCCCCAACAGTCAGCCAGAGCAGAGGATCCGTGCACCTGGGCAACAGTACCAGAGAAATGTCGTCCCAACAGCCAGGCTTTATTGTCCTTATTCAGGGAAGTAATCCAAACTACTCTATCAGCATCCATTAAGTGGTTGTGCATCATTGTAGAATGATCAGCTTTATCCCTGGGCCATGATCAGTGGGTAGGAGGCTTGCCCCTAGTCCAATCCAAAAGCCCCTGTCCTGGTTGGGTCTGTCACATGGCCATATTAGGTCAATGATGTCACCTGGCCCTTTTTTGCAGCTGCAGGGTAAGTAATTCCCTGGCCACAGTTGGTTAGGCTGGTGGCCTGCTGTAATGTGGCAGTTTCCCATTGGTTTAGCCCAAACCTTACCTCATTGCTACTGATGACGTTGGGTGTTGGAATTAAAAGAGTATCATCAGGCTTATATCAATGTGAAGCCACTGCAGCAGTAACCTTCAGGTGTGAGGCTGAAGCCACTGTTGGGCAGTAGTGGAGGTGGCAGAACCCCTGGAGACACCTCTTGGAACCCCAGGGTTCTACAGAAAGCCGGTTGAAAAGGTCTGAGCTAGATGACGTTGGAGAACTTATTTGTATTGAGACAAGGAAGAGTCTTTGCCCAGCCTTCCTTCCTTCTGCACTATTGGTCAGTGAAGCTGTCCATTATAGTGGTGGACCGTTGTTCAAAGATAGAATTTAGAACGCATTGAACTTACGAAATCATTGTGCACTCTGCATGGTATTTATGGTTTAGGCAGTTATAAGCCTCACTATGACAGGGAAGAGGTTTGCATATATCAGTAATCATTCATATGTATATACCATGAACCCCATGTCCAACAGTTGCCTTTTCCTAATTTTGCAGTTAATTAAATGGAGACAAGTGCACACTGTCCTGCATAAAATCACCAACTGAGTTCAGCTTAAACGATCTAGGCCTTTACAATGAAGGGAGGAGGGAGTTTTATGGAAACAGTGTTTTTACCTGAAAGCATCATTGCTTGGTTGCAGATTTTATCCATTCTGCATTCTGCGCTGCCTCCATTTACCCATTTGCAACGTGCTCTTTGATACCTGGGGACCAGACGGGGCCGTGTTAATGTGAAAATCAAACATTATGGCCAAACACTTTGTGCACTAGTCAAAAATACTTCTGTGTAAGGAGTTGTCCTGAGTTACTACACACCTTACTCCTGTATGTTGCATTAAGGAGGGACACCGCTGAGCCTGAGCACTCTCCACCAGTAAAGCATACCTCTGTGACAGAATGAAGACCTGTCATTCACCTAGTGTGGACCTCATGCGTGCACCACAACTCCTTAAGTTCCATCGTGCCATGCGGCCAGGTACATGAGGTCTCTGTACCTCAGGTTCGATCCTAGTGACTTAGGGGAACCAAGTTGGTCAACCAATTGCTAGGGAGGGAGCCAGATCACCGACCCCTTTGCTACTGGAGGACCTGTCATCTTTGCCGGGTACCACTCTACATGACCAGCTGCTATACACTTCCCACAAGTTCCTGGTTACCCATGGCAACTGCTCTTCAACTTCAATTTTCTTGCCTAGTTAACCCTTTGTAGTGGACTTGCTTTGTACTCCATGTGTGCTTTTTACAGGCCCTGTTCTTTGATACAACACATTCTACCATGCATCCCCTTGAAAAACAGGCTTATCGTATATACATAAGAAGGACTGCTTCCTATATGATATGTTTCACCACCCATATATATCTGTCATCATGTGAAATAGTCGAAGACAGGTAAATTGGTCCCACACACATGTTCATTTTATCTGCAATGACAATTATTAAATGTTGTGAAATTGATGCAGTGTAATATTATACTAAGTAGAATGTGACACAAAATCTATCAGCACCATGCAATGAGAAGATCCCTGATGTCATGACATATTTACTAAGGGGGAGGCCGTGTCATTTGTAAAACAGTTACATTAAAGTGTGTTTCCATTTCAGACTTGCAATGTTATTCTTTGCATTCTAAGACTCTATAGGGCATGAAGGCCACTTTATTCTTTTCAGTGCCTTAGGTAAATTCAAGGGTTTCTCCACCCTCCATGATAAATGATACTGTAAAACAGAGCAGTCAACTGTCAATCTTGTAAATACTATTCATAAATCTTTGGTTCCTTTTGCTTGCACTGGCTCTTGAAGTAGCCATCGCTGAAGAGAAAAAAATCGATTTTTGTCTGTGAGTGGAAAAAAATTGTTCTCCAGAAAACAAGACCTAAAAATGCACTTTTATATAGTTCTTTAGCCCCTTTGTGCTTACGGGTAAAACAAATCTTAATGCCTAAGCACAATTTTGCAACTTTGACATGTGTTAGTAAATCTGTACATATCATCAACTACTTTATGCATCCAGGTGGATTATACCGCATTTTTTTCGGGACAAATTGGGCTTTCATTTTGTGGTAGATGGTAATGTATATCTTCAGATTTATTTTTATTTATTTTTTTAATTTAGCTGTATATTTCTTCAAAGAACAACCCACAATAAATTCTCCTGCTCCTGACGATATGTGTATGCTATTTGCTGTTTGAACTCGTAGTACAGCCTAGAAACAATAGTGTGCATTTTGCTTTTTTTATATCCTACCTAAACCCACTGACACTAACTGACACTGATACTAATTAAAAAAATCCTGTCCAGAAAAAATACTGACCCTGATCTTTGACCCTGACCTTGACCAAAACACTAACCCTGGCACTGACCAAGATCAAACTTTGATCTAGGTATTTATTTATTTATTTATTTATTTATTATTATTATTATTATTATTATTATTATTATTTTTATTTATTTTTTACACTTTTTTTATGCATCTCTCTCCTCCATTCACAGAGAGAGAAAACATGGGGGCGTACTTCACAGTAACTGATCCCTTTGGTAGTCAATCAGAGGCTATCACAGCAATCAGGTGAACTGGGATCAGGTGTTCCAGGTTCCGATCGTTAGAATGAGGCCTGGGGCTCTCGGTGAGACGCTGGACTCTGTGCTGGGAGCGTGCCGTGCAGAACGCTCCCAGCACAAAGCGAAATACACAAATATGCGCCCCCCAGGAAAAAAGCTTAGTCTAGTGGGGTCGCATATTTGTGTGAAGTCAGCATCAAGGGGTTAATGAAATCAAGCAACTTTGAATACCAAGGGCAGAGTTCTTACGCTACCACAGGGGTCTCCAAACTTCCTAAACAAAGGGCCAGTTTCCTGCCTTGCAGACTTGCAGACTTTAGGGTGGCCAGACCGTGGCCAATGGGAGGAGAAAATGCCCCAGCATCGATGGAAGTTCACAATGACTCCGGCTTGGTGGTCAGTGGGATTTAAAAAATGTGGTCAGTAGGAGGAGGAGGAAAAATGTCCCATCATTGGAATTAGTGGTAGAAACAGTGGACCATCACTGATGTCACTGGGAAGAATAGTACCCCATCTTTGGTGTCAGTGGGAGGAATGATGCCCCATCATTGGTATCAGTGGGAGGATTAGTGCACCATTGTTGGTGTCAGTGAAAGCAATGGTGTCACATCGTTGGTGTCAGTGGGAGGAATAGTGCCTCAAGGGCTGGACAAAGGCAAGCAAAGGGCCACATACGGCCCTCGGGCCGCAGTTCGAAGACCACTGCTCTACCAGATCCTTACCAACATTCAGAAACCTGGTGGTCCCACACAGCTATGATAGGTCATGCTGGTTTTGTCACTTTTCTATGAATAGCCTTTGCATCAATGTGTTCCTTGGGGAATTTAAAACTGGAAAGGTCAGCCTGTAGTGTGTGATATTTGCCTGATTATTCTCAGTACTACTACATGGTCACACTGGGGTTGATTTACTAAAACTGGAGAGAGCAAAATCTGGTGCAGCTGTGCATAGAAACTATCAATTTCCAGTTTTTCTTTGTCAAAGCTTAATTGGACAAGCTGACGTTAGAAGTTCATTGGCTACCATGCAGAGCTGCACCAGATTTTGCACTCTCCAGTTTTAGTAAATCAACCCTACTACAACTGCACACATGGCCCAATCAGGCATGATTTAATGGAGTTCAAATGAATCAGTTCCCGATCAAAGATGTGTCTTTCTACCTGTGTAGCTATTTCATGCTAGTGGATTACTCTTTGGTATCCAACTGGACTTCCCTCAGGCTTTTTTATGCTACCTTCCCTAACCTTTGCTTGTTGCTTGACCATTATAGCCTGCTGCCTGCCCTGACCTCTGGTCCATCTAACCTTGTTCCTGCCCTGTGATTCTGTACTGCGTTTGGTTCTGCTATCGTCCTTTAGTGACACACTGGATCCACCCCAACCAGTGACAGAAATGAGTAAAATCTGCACTGTGAATCAAGCTTTTGTGTGCTCGTTCACAACTACACATATGGAAATGCCAAAAGAATCTCTTAGTAAAACAGTCCAGATGGGATGTCATTATTTTGTACAAAGTAAGCCTTGACAAAATCCTGGATGAGCCATATCCATGAACCAGGGGAGACAAGCCCTCTCAGCCCCGATCCTCAGTCCACTGCTAGATCTTCTGAGATGTGCCAAATGATGGCCTTGGCAAAAATGGCAGGTAGGTGGGGTGCAGGGCGGTGCGACGGAAATAACACACACACAGTCCAAGTGCGATGAAAGAACTTGTATTGAAATAATGCAACAACGGTTCACAATAAACACACTGAGAAGGCAGCCCAACCAGGAATAGTCACAGGTCCAACTACGTGTAGAGAGCAGGTTTCGGCCGAAAGGACAGAACCTGTTAGGAGGGTCAGACTGCGGTCTGGCCATCTTGTGCCCAAGCAGGAAGATGTCCAGAGATGTTGCGAGCCCTACGCTTTCCCTCTTCATCAAGGACCTTTCCCTACCATAGTTCTGTCCCTAACAGGCAGGGTACCTTTCCCTAATCTACTCACTTGCAAAATGCGTGCCAAGCATTAGAGCGAGGGCCTTAAATAGGCTCTGCCTGACCCAAGCTGGCTGTTACAGTTATATGGGGCGGCAGCATCCAATTGCTTAGCTTCCCCAGTGACCCATGAAACCATAGAGGAACCATGTTTCTCTAGACTTTGTCTACAAATGCAGTGTTGCTGTGGAAGAGCACCACCCACAGTGGAGAAAGTAGACTGCACCTGCCTACAGGTATCTCAACTGGGGAAGCCAGCTATTAACATTATGACAGCAATAGACTGTCGTATCTCTTTTAGCGTCATCGCAACATAGACTAGATAAAGACAGGTTCTTGACACCAGAACATAACAAAGGTCATATTCTTTTACATTTACCTACTTTAGAAAGCTGAGTGGGCAGTGTACCTTATACTACGAGAATGTTATTGTTGCATGCAAGGTATGTGTAAACGTGTGAATGTTTTTGTGGATTTGGTAAACAGTTTTTGACAGCTGACAATAAGGTTTGAGTCATCCACCCACAAAATATTCTGCCCAACAGAGAAGTATTACTACTATGGGCCATGACATTGAATATTCCAGATAATAAACCATCCGACTGACCAATTAAAATTCTTGCATCCACTTTGTGCAAGGGGGGGCGATTAGAGCAATTGCCAAAACAAACTGTACTCCTTTATAGGGTCTTCAGACATCTTTAGGATGCCTGAACATGGGCGGAGGCAGATCCTGTTCTATTTATTTTATATACAGTATATGTACACTGCTCAAAAAAAATGAAATGAACACTTTGACACATCATATCTCAATGGGGAAAAATATCATGCTGCATATCTATACTGATATGGACTGGGTAATGTGTTAGAAATGAAAGGATGCTCCATTGTTTGATGGAAATGAAAATGATCAACCTACAGAGGACTGGAGTCAAAGACACCCCGAAAAGTGAAAAAATTATGCAGCAGGCAAGTCCATTTTGCTGAAATTTAATTGCAGCAACTCAAAATGGTACTCAGTAGTTTGTATGGCCCCCACGTGCTTGAATGCATGCCTGACAACGTCCTGGGGTATTTCCTTCCAGATCTGGACCCGGGCATCACTGAGCTCCTGAACAGAATGAGGTGCAACCTGGCAGCATTGGACGGACCAACACATAATGTCCCAGAGGTGTTCTATTGGATTTAGGTCAGACAAGCATGGGGGCCATTCATTGGTATTAATTCCTTCATTCTCCAGGAACTGCCTGCATAGTCTCGCCACATGAGGCCGGGCAATGTCCTGCACCAGGAGGAACCTAGGATCCACTGCACCAGCATAGGGTCTGACAATGGGTTAAGGATTTCATCCCAATGCCTAATAGCAGTCAGGGTGCCAATGTCTAGACTGTAGAGGTGTGTGTGTCCCTCCATGGATATGCCTCTCGAGGCCTTCACTAACCCACCACCAAACCAGTCATGCTGAATTACAGGCAGCATAACATTCTCCACGGCTTCTCCAGACCCTTTCATGTCTGTCACAGTGCTCAGGGTGAACCTGCTCTAATCTGTGAAAAGCACAGTGGCGGACGTGCCAATTCTGGTGTTCAATGGCAAATGCCAATCAAGCTCCACAGTGCCGGGCAGTGAGCAGAGGGCCCACTAGAGGACGTCGGGCCCTCAGGCTACCCTCATGAAGTCTGTATCTGTTTGGTCAGACACATTCACACCAGTGGCCTGCTGGAGGTCATTTTGTAGGGCTTTGGCAGTGTTCATCCTGTTCCTCCTTGCACATAGGAGCAGATACCGGTCCTGCTGATAGGTTAAGGATGTTCTACAGCCCTGTCCAGCTCTCCTAGAGTACCTGTCTCCTGGAATCCCCTCCATGCTCTTGAGATTGTGCTGGATGTATTGATGTGCCATCCTGGAGGAGTTGGACTGCCTGTGCAACTTTTATAGGTTCAAGGTATCGCCAGTGACACTGACCCTAGTCAAATGCAAAGTTAGTGAAAAACAGTAAGAAAAGAGGAGTAGGGAAAAAAATGTCAGTGGCCTCCATCTGTAAAACCATTCCTGTTTTGGAGGTTGTCTCTTTGTTGCCCCCTCTGCATCAACAACCCCCATACCATTATGACCACTAACTGTTAAAGTGAATATTTTTTTGGATTATCTCAGGACAATGGCACCCAAAATGTGTGGGATATATTAGGCAGCTAGTGAACATGTTGTCCCTGAAGCTGTTGTGTCAAAAGCCCAAAAAATTGAAAAGTGTAACAATTTGAGCGAATTTGAAAAGGACCAAATTGTAATGGTTGGACAACTGGATCAGAGCAACTCCAAAACTGCAGCTCTTGTGGGATGTTCTTGGTCTGCAGTGGTCAGAACAGACCAAACGTGGTCCAGGGAAGGAAACCAGAGAACCAATGACAGGCTCAAGGGCATCCAAGGCTCATTGATGCACATGGGAAGCAAAGGCTGGTCCATGCAGTCTCGTCCAATAGTAGAACTACTGTAGCTCAAATGGCTGCTTTGGCGGCAAAATGGGGACCTACTCAATATTAGGTTGGTGGCCTTAATGTGATATATTTATAAAAGTATATAAGGGCTATTAGATTTGTTTTTGAATCTTTTTAACAGTTCAGCTACTTTATGGTAAGTTTCATAATTTAAGTGTTATCATAATGGGGGATTTTAATTATCCAGACATAGACTAGGCAGAGGGAACTACGCATTTGTCTAAGGCTCGCCAGTTCCTAAAAGTCTTGCATGACAATTTCATGGTTCAGATGGTAGAAGCCCCAACTAGAAAAAATAGAAACATAAGGGGAATGCAAAGACACTGAATTTCAAAAGAGCCAACCTAAACTACGAACCTTGTTAGAAGGCATGAATTGGGATAAAATCTAATGCCGCGTACACACGACCGGACTTTACGGCATATTTGGTCCGGCAAACCGGAGTTCGTCGGACAATTCGATCGTGTGTGGGCTCCAGCGGACTTTTTTTCCCCAAAAGTTTGACAAGCCTAGAAATGAAACATGTTTCAAATCTGTCCGACGGACTCGAGTCTGGTCGAAAAGTCTGCTCGTCTGTATGCTAGTCCGACGGAGAAAAAACTACGCTAGGGCAGCTATTGGCTACTGGCTATGAACTTCCTTGTTTTAGTCCGGTCGTATGTCATCAAGTATGAATCCGTCGGACTTTGGTTGATTGTGTGTAGGCAAGTCCATTCATTCGGAAAGTCCGTCGTAAAGTCCGTCGAAAAGTACGCCGGACAAAGTCTGCCGTAAAGTCCACTCGTGTGTACGCGGCATTAGGAACAAAGAACACGGAGGAGAGATGGGTTTGCTTTAAGAGCATATTAAATAAGGGCATTAGCCATTGCATCCCATTTGGTAATAAATTTAAAAGAGCGAACAAAAGTCCTGGGTGGCTTTACTCCAATGTAAAAATGCATATAAAAGCAAAGGAGAAGACCTTCAAAAAAAACAAGGTTGAGGGATCATCATCAGCATTCAGACTTTATAAAGCATGCAACAAGAAATGTAAGGGTACAATTAGGTTGGCTAAGATAGAACACGAAAGACACATAGCGGAGGTCAGCAAAAACAATCCCAAGAAATTCTTTAAGTATGTAAACAGTAAAAAAGGATGACAGACCATATTGGCCCCATAAAGAATGGGGAAGGACATCTGGTTACAAAGGATGGGGAGATGACGAAGGTATTGAATTTATTCTTCTCCTCAGTCTTCACGAGGGAAAACTGCAGTGTTGTATGGTCCTTAGGGAACTCAGTCAAGTAATTGCCAGATCATTGTTCCTAATTTTTACTGACAGTCTACTGGCTGGAATGGTACCAGATGACTGGAGAAAAGTCAATGTAGCACCAATATTTAAAAAGGACCCAAAATACATCCCTGGGAATTACAGACCAGTTAGCCTAACATCAATAGTATGTAAGCTCTTGGAGGGGATGATAAGGAACTATATACAAGATTTTAGTAATGAGAACGGTATCATTAGCAGTAATCAGCATGGATTCATGAAGAATCGTTCTTGCCAAACCAATCTATTAACCTGTGAGGAGGTGAGTTGCCACCTAGATAAAGGAAGGCCCGTAGACGTTGTGTATCTGGATTTTGCAAAAGCATTTGACACAGATCCCCATAAACGTTTACTGTACAAAATAAGGTCCGTTGGCATGGACCATAGGGGGTGACTACATGGATTGAAAACTGGCTACAAGGGCGAGTTCAGAGGGTGGTGATAAATGGGGAGTACCCGGAATGGTCAGGGGTGGGTAGTGGGGTAGTGGGGTCCCCCAGGGTTCTGTGCTGGGACCAATCCTATTTATTTGGTTCATAAACGACCTGGAGGATGGGGTAAACAGTTCAATCTCTGTATTTACGGATGATACTAAGCTAAGCAGGGCAATAACTTCTCCGCAGGATGTGGAAACCTTGCAAAAAGATCTGAACAAATTAATAGGGTGGGCAAATACATGGCAAATGAGGTTTAAGGTAGAAAAATGTAAAATAATGCATTTGGGTGGCAAAACTATAAATGCAATCTATACACTGGGGGGAGAACCTCTGGGGGAATCTAGGATGGAAAATGACCTGGGGGTCCTGGTAGATGATAGGCTCAACAATGGCATGCAATGCCAAGCTGCTGCTAACAAAGCAAACAGAATATTGGCAAGCATTAAAAAGGGGATCAACTCCAGAGATAAAACGGTAATTCTCCCGCTCTACAAGACTCTGGTCCGGCCCCACCTAGAGTATGCTGTCCAGTTCTGGGCACCAGTCCTCGGGAAGGATGTACTGGAAATGGAGCGAGTCCAGAGAAGGGCAACAAAGCTAATAAAGGGTCTGGAGGATATTAGTTATGAGGAAAGGTTGCAAGCACTGAACTTATTCTCTCTGGAGAAGAGACGCTTGAGAGGGGATATGATTTCAATTTATAAATACCTTACTGATGACCCCACAATAGGGATAAAACTTTTTCGTAGAAGGGAGTTTAACAAGACACGTGGCCACTCATTAAAATTAGAAGAAAAGTGGTTTAACCTTAACCTGAATAGAGGGTTCTTTACTGTAAAAGCGGCTAGGATGTGGAATTCCTTTCCACAGGCGGTGGTCTCAGCGGGGGACATCGATAGTTTCAAAAAACTATTAGATAAACAACTGAACGACCGCAACATACAAGGATATACAATGTAATACTGACATATAATCACACACATAGGTTGGACTTGATGGACTTGTGTCTTTTTTCAACCTCACCTACTATGTAACTATGTAACTATGTATGGTTTCTTGTATGGGGCAAGCTAAAAACTAGAGATTTGACTTGTATATATAATTATTGTTTAGTTGTGGGTCTTTTCCCTCTTCTGTCACCATCCGCCTACTTGCCGAGAAGAGATTATGAACACACACATCCTCCACCTGACCAGCTGCATTATTTCATCAGCATTTACACATCTGGTATTCTGCAGTTTTATTTCTTTTCAGCACCTTATTTCCTCCCTTTTAAGATTGTGGACCATGTTTTATATTTCAGATGGTGTCCATATATTCCTTCTTTCCTTTTTCTCTTTTTTTCATTTTTTTTGCCTTTCTTTCCTTCTTCTTCTTCTTTTCTTCTTTCTTTCTTTCTTTCTTTCTTTCTTTCTTTCTTTCTTTCTTTCTTTCTTTCTTTCTTTCTTTCTCTCTTTCTCTCTTCTCTCTCTCTCTTTCTTTCTTTCTTTCTTTCTTTCTTTCTTTTCTTTCTCTCCCCATTTATTTTTCTGTATTATGTTAATATGTTGAATGTCTAAATAAAATGTATCTTCCTCACTTACAGAATATTTACTTTCTGCATCATTATTAACATTTTATACAGGAAACATGGGTGTAATCCTTACCCTTATGGTGGCCATACACACTTCGATAAAGGATTGATTTTCCAATCAATTTCTTCTGATAGGAATAATCAACCCATAGTGAACAACACATTATATCAATATGCTAACACGGGAAAGTGGATTTAGATTAATAGTTAAAGCAGAGTTCCACCCACATTTAAAACTTTGCACCATCCAGTACATTTTTGCATGTTAAAAACGCATGGGGCGGGAACTTCTTCCGACGCCACCGTTGCTATGGCAACCCAAACAAAAATGTGTGCGACGCTCTTTGTTCTTTATGCGCATGTGCGAGATCGGGAGGCGCATGCTGGGTAGCCAGCAGCCCTTATCCAGGCAGAAGATACTAGTAGGCTTCAAACATGCATATGGACAAACAGCATTGCATATAATAACATTTTTTTTTGGTTTAGGTAATAACATCACGGGGGTGTTAAAAAAAAAAAAAAGGCTAGAACACACACGGGAGACAAGAGCCGGTACAAAAAAACAGCAGCTGGCCAACTCCTGATCGGAGTGTTCTGGCAGGGGGGGGGGGGGAGCGGTGAACTAACATGGTTAGCACAGCGGCTCCGACCAGAGCTGTCAATTTTTTTTCAGGTTAAACGAAAAAAACTAATAGTGTGTACCCGGCTTTAACCATTAGCCTTCAAAGCCAATTCTGAAACTTCTCTCCTACGTGTAAAAATCATAATTTTTCTTCTAGAAAATTACTCAGAACCCACAAACATTATACATATTTTTTAAGCAAAGACCTTAAAGAATAAAATTGTAGTCATTGCAACTTATTATGCCGCATGATATTTGCGCAGCAATTCTTCAAACTTTCTTTTTTTAAAAGAACTGTTTCATGAATTATCAAAACAAAAAACACTAAAGTTAGCAAGATTTTGTATAATGTGAAAGATGATGTTACGCTGATTAAATAGATACCTAACATGTCATGCTTTAAAATTGCGCACACTTGTGGAATGGCAACAAACTACAGTACTTAAAAATCTCCATAGGCGATGCTTTAAAAATTTCTACAGGTTACATGTTTAGAATTACAGAGGGCTAGAATTATTTCTCTTGTTCTAACGATAGCGGCGATACCTCACATGTGTGGTTTGAACACTGTTTACATTAGTGGGCGTGACTTATGTATGCATTTGCTTCTGTGCCCGAACATGAAGGGGTGGGGCGCTTCCATTTTTACAGTTTTTTTAAATTTTTTTTCTTATTTTTTTAATTTTATTTTTACACTGTCCCTTTAATTTTTTATTTTTGATCACTTTTATTGCTGTCACAAGGAATGTAAACATCCCTTGTGACAGTAATCCCTCCTTTGCACTTAAAAGCATTCAAAACGCCAAGTTTGGCTGTCTTGAATACTGACCTTTTTTTTTAAATCTGGCTCATTTAAGTCTTCAGTAAACCAGAAGTGATGTCATGACATTGTTTCCGGGTTACTAGATTCAAGACTCGATCAAAGCCAATTTGTTAGGGTCTCTGACCAGCCGACAGATGTGCTATCTGGTTGCTCGGGCCTCCCGGTGAGACAGGAGAGCCCGGGCGAGCCACAGAAGGTGGCGGGAGGGGGTCGTCCCTTCCCGCTGCTTTCAATAACAGCTGATCGGCTGATTAGCCGCATTGGTTGTTATTACAAGAAAGCTGACCGCCGGCTCTATAAAACGGTACCGGGGTGATGCCTGCAGCTGCAGGCATCACCCCAGTACAATCCCTTCAAGCCGAAGGCCGCACATTTGCGTTATGTCGGTATCAAGGGGTTAAGATACTAATGTAAATTATTGACTGCATCTCTGTTTTCACCATATAAGCTCATAATCTGGTTGATCGGAATACAATTGTATTCACGAACAAAGTGTCTCAGCACTGCCCGATTGATCATTTTGTGAACTGGCTCGATCAGCTTATTTTGATTAAATCTAAATCAAGTCTATATCAAACAGAAGTATAGTTATGACTATTTAATTGCTTGCATTTTCAATCATTTTGATCTAATCACATATTGACCGGATAATAAAATCCATCACAGTGTCACAGTCTGACCACAGAAACTTTATACAACCTTAGATTTACAAAACTTTGTAATATAGGGACTTAGGCAGGTCATAGATGATGCGATTTTCTTTATGACCCCTAAGAAAATAGCTTTATTCAGTGTTGATTGGGGAATCCTTCCCACTGAATTATTGTGTTCTCTCGGCAGGGGGGTGTGGGGAGCTGTCCCTGCTGGTAGAACACAATGATTATGGCTAGCGGCTATAGCCATTGGCAATAATTGCATGCCAGAAATCCAACATGCTGGTTGTACCCAAGTTGATCAATGGATTAACTTGTGTACAATCAGTCTGCCTATCCATGGATCAAATCTCAGCTGATCCCTGCTGAACCCGCTAAGATTTGATCCATCTATGGCCGGCTTTACGTAAACGGCTTTACGTAAACTATTCAATCAATTTGCTACCAATCAATAGGCCTTTGCACTACATAGCAGTTGGTAGATCTCACAGAGATTGTTCAATCAGATTATTGATATTTGGGGCTTTATAGTAGACTTGTGTACGGAAAATTTCATTTAGTTTCATATTCATTCGTAAAAACACATAATTTCGTTCTGCTATTTTCGTTATGTTACGTTAATTCGTTTTCGGATAATTCGTTATGGCTGAAAGGTTAGAGGGGCTTTTAAACTAGGCGACGGGGGGAGGGTCCAGAGGTAGAGATAGTCAGCACGGAACATATTCCAGAGGATAGAATTGGAGGCATTAGTGGTAGGTTGACTAAAGCACATAAACCCAAGGTAAGTATAGTAACAAGTCCTATTTGCAACCTTGGAACACCTAATAAAAAGACAGTATGCGACCGGTCTAAACTATGTGGCATGTTCACCAATGCCAGGAGCCTGAGGACAAGATGGGAGATACCGTTGTACGAGGAGGATTTAGATTTTGTGGGAATTTCAAAGACTTGGTTCAACAGCTTTCATGATTGGCTGGCAACCATTCAAGGGTATTCCCTTTATCGCAGGGATAGGGAGGGTAAAGAAGGGGGAGGGGTATGCCTGTATAACAAGAATAATGTACAAGTGAATGTGAGAGATGACAACACTAAGGGAGCTAGGGAGGAGGTGGAATCCTTATAGGTAGAGCTCAAAAAGGATGAAACTAAGGGGAAAGTAATACTGAATCTATGCTATAAGCCCCCTAACCTGAGGGAGGAGAGGGAGACGGACCTCCTATCACAATTTGGATTAGCGGCAAGGATGGGAAGTGTCATTATAATGGGGGATTTTAATTATCTAGACATAGACTAGAAGGAACCGCACATTCATTTAAGGCTCACCAGTTCCTAAATGTCTTGCAGGACAATTTCATGGGTCAGATGGTAGACACACCTAGAAACAAAGCGTTACTAGACCTACTGATTACCAACAATACAGACCTGATCATGGATGTGGAAATACGGGGCAATTTAGGAAACAGCGATCACAGGCCAATTAGCTTCAGTATAAATCACACAAATAGGATGCATAAGGGGAATACAAAGACACTGAATTTCAAAAGAGCTAACTTCCCTAAACTACGAACCTTGCTAGAAGATATTAATTGGGATAAATTCTTAGGAACAAAGAACACGGAGAAGAGATGGGTTTGCTTTAAGAGCATATTAAATAAGGGCATTAGCAAGTGCATCCCATTGGGAAATACATTTAAAAGAGCGAATAAAATAGAATGTAAAAATGCACATATAAGTAAAGGAGAAAGTCTTTAAAAAATACAAGGCTGAGGGATCATCATCAGCATTCAAACTTTACAAAGAATGCAACAAGAAATGTAAGGGTGCAATTAGATAGAACATTAAAGATACATAGCGGAGGAGAGCAAAAAAAATCCCAAGAAATTCTTTAAGTATATAAACAGTAAATGAGGGAGGACAGACTATATTGGCCCCATAAAGAATGAGGAAGGGAATCTGAATACAAAGGATGGGGAGATGGCGAAGGTATTGCTTTCATTCTTCTCCTCAGTCTTCATGAGGGAATCGGGGGCTTCAGTAACCAAAACTGCAGTGTTTATCCTCATGACACGTCACAGAAAGCACCCGTATGGCTAACAGAGGACAGAATTAGAAATAGACTTGAAAAACTTAACATTAATAAGTCACCGGGACCAGATGGCTTGCACCCGAGGGTCCTTAGGGAATTCATTAAGTAATTGCCAGACCATTGTTTCTAAATTTTACTGACAGTCTACTGACTTGAATGGTACCAGCTGATTGGAGAAAAGCCAATGTAGCACCAATATTTAAAAAAGGGCCAAAATACATCCCTGGGAATTACAGATCAGTTAGCCTAACATCAATAGTATGCAAGTTCTTGGAGGGGATGATAAGGGACTATATACAAGATTTTAGCAGGGAAAACTGTATCATCAGCAGTAATCAGCATGGACTCATGAAGAATCGTTCTTGCCAAACCAGTCTATTAACCTTCTATGAGGAGGTGAGCTGCCATCTAGATAAAGGAAGGCCCGTAGACGTGGTGTATATGGATTTTGCAAAAGTATTTGATACAGTTCCCCATAAACGTTTACTGTACAAAATAAGGTCCGTTGGCATGGACCATAGGGTGAGTACATGGATTGAAAACTGGCAACAAGGGCGAGTTCAGAGGGTAATGATAAATGGGGAATACTCGGAATGGTCAGGGGTGGGTAGTGGGTTCCCCAGGGTTCTGTGCTGGGACCAATCCTATTTAATTTGTTCATAAACGACCTGGAGGATGGGGTAAACAGTTCAATCTCTGTGTTTGCAGACGATACTAAGCTTAGCAGGGCAATAACTTCTCCGCAGGATGTGGAAATCTTGCAAGTAGATGTGAACAAATTTATGGGGTGGGCAACTACATGGCAAATGAGGTTTATTGTGAAAAAATGTAAAATAATGCATTTGGGATGCAAAACTATGAATGCAATCTATACACTGGGGGGAGAACCTCTGGGGGAATCTAGGATGGAAAAGGACCTGGGGGTCCTAGTAGATCATAGGCTCAGCAATGGCATGCAATGCTAAGCTGCTGCAAACAAAGCAAACAGAATATTGGAATGCATTAAAAAGGGGATTAACTCCAGAAATAAAGCAATAATTCTCCTACTCTACACGACTCTGGAGTATGCTGCCCAGTTCTGGGCACAAGTCCTCAGGAAGGATGTGCTAGAAATGGAGCGAGTGCAGAGAAGGGCAACAAAACAAATAATACGCTGGAGGACATTAATTATGAAGAAAAGTTATGAGCTCTGAATTTATTCTCTCTGGAGAAGGGACGCTTGAGAGGGGATATGTTTTCAATTTACAAATACCATACTGGTGACCCCACAATAGGGATAAAACTTTTCTGCGAAAGGGAGTTTAATAAGACACGTGGCCACTCATTAAATTAGAAGAAAAGAGGTTTAACTTTAAACTGCGTAGAGGGTTCTTTACTGTAAGTGCGGCAAGGATGTGGAATTCCCTTCCACAGTCAGTGGTCTCAGCGGGGAGCATCGATAGTTTCAAAAAACTATTAGATAAGCACCTGAACGACCGCAACATACAGGGATATACAATGTAATACTGACATATAATCACACACATAGGTTGGACTTGATGGACTTGTGTCTTTTTTCAACCTCACCTTCTATGCAACTATGTAACTATGTTATTTCTATAGAGTGTCGATATTTGTTATACCAAATCGATTTTTGTATTATATCGTTTCGATGCACTATTTAGGTATGTATATACAGTGTGACGGATCCTATCCCACACTCCGCTGAGTGCCTCCGTCAATAACACCGCTTCCTCCAGTATGACCATCAGAGAGATATAATATTATAGCTGCATTAAATACACGCTATCGAAAAGCCAGTGGCGTGCAAAACACACCTCAAAAACTTCCACCCGGTGCCAAAAAAAAGTGCCCACACATAGAGAGTGAAACACAAAAACGTGCAACGGGTGTACAGAGTCCTCCACTAGGGAAGGACCTTACCCTGATCCCCCGGGGCGTTAGGCTCCAGACAGGGACTGAGGTACTCAGACAAAGGGTCCATCTAGCCGAAACCAGGCGGACCCCCACAACTGGAAGGTCTGCCGAAGCAGACCAACCCAAGTACAGTGGGGCTCCCCTGAAGGGAGACCTCTCAAAGGAGAGGGCGAAGCAAGCCAGAAGGCCAATGTCCACCCCCTCCCAAGACTTTCAGAGTAGGCCCGAGGACCCACGCCCTACTCGCCACACAGTGACAAAACGTGTATACACTCACAAACAAAAAAAGACAAAAAGGTGACAAACAGGGGTAAAAGAAAGAGTGGGGAAGATAGTGAGATGGGAGAGTGAAAGTGGCCATTGTGCTGTACAATGGCAGGCCCTCCGGCCAGGCATAAAAATTTCCCCTGGTCCTGGCCAAAAGGCCTGGCCCAAGAGGCAGGTGCGAAAAACGTGTGTTGTGGTGAAAGTGACCACGGTGCCATAAAATCAAGTGCTTACACACCGTGACTATACGGCACCCCTGAACTGCCACTTCAGGGGTACATTCACCACTGGCTTTTCGAAGCAACCCTGATCCACAGCCCAGACCACAGCAGCCCCCACCCCAGGCAGAAAGGTATGGAGTTCTGGAAGCTTGGAGAGAGCCCTTGCCATCAGGCTTCACCGTCGTTCCGTCCCTCCTACCTAATTACATTCGGGAAATACTGGCCGCTCCCCCGGTGGGAGAAAGGGGAGCCAGCGTTCTCTCCCAAATAACTGTCCGGAGCTAGAGCTGCCCCAATCCAGGCCAGAAAGCCAGGGTCCCGACCCTCCGCCAAGACCGAATGGTTCTCCGTCCCCATCAGAAGGCTTCCCTTTCGGCTACAAACCGCTCTGGGTTACCTTCACTCCAGCAGGTTTTGCATAGCAACCGCAATCCCATCTCTATCTCGCCATAGATCAGGGACAGAAGCAAGCGCCACCTCCTGGAAACTGATAAGAACAGATACTACACTCGATCTTAGCCAAAAGGCCGAGAAGCAATTAGCAATAATCACGCCTCAGTTGAACCTCATTGGCTATGATACTGCCACTGCGCAAAGCATAATTTTCCAGCACTGCCTTAACCCTCTTGGACATGGAGTTCACCAGAGCTTCACAGGTTGCCACTGGTATCCTCTTCCATTCCTCCATGATGACATCACGGAGATGGTGGATGTTAGAGACCTTGTGCTCCTCCACCTTCCATTTGAGGATGCCCCACAGATGTTCAATATGGTTTAGGTCTGGAGATGTGCTTGCCAGTCCATCACCTTTATCCTCAGCTTCTTTAGGAGGGCAGTCATCTTCTTGGAGGTGTGTTTGGGATCGTTATCATATTGAAATACTGCCCTGCGGCCCAGTCTCCGAAGAGAGGGGATCATGCTCTGCTTCAGTATGTTACAGCAGGGGCGTAACTACCACCATAGCGACCCATGCGGGCGCTATGGGGCCCGCAGCTGAGTGGGGCCCAGTGAGGATAAGAGCACCGCCGGCACAGTCTCCCAGCCAGAGGAAGAGAGAGGAAAGGAAGAGGCGAGCTGTCTGTATCAGGAGAGAGCTGAATTGCCCGATGTAAGAGCTTTCATTAGAACTTCCAATGTTCCCGGGGCTCACGTCACATAGCTCCACCTTTTTGCCGGGTGCCTTTGATAGACAGAACGCCGATCCAATGCAGGACATGTGACGTCATCAAAGGCGTCGGGCCAAGAGGTGGGGCTATGTGACGATGAGCCCCGGGAAGACAGGAAATTCTAATGAAAGCTATTACAGCGGGCAATCCCGCTCTCTGCTGATCCGGGTGGCTTGCCTCTTCCTCTGCATAAGTGGGGCTGTATGGGGCACAGGCAGACCAGGCTGTATTGGGCACAGGTCACGCTGTATGGGGCACAGGTCACGCTGTATTGGGCACAGGTCACGCTCCATTGACACTAGGGCAGCTGTGGGGGGGGGGGCTGTTTGCAGGGGGGCCCCATACAACATTTTACTATGGGGCCCTGCTATTTCTAGTTACGCCCCTGTGTTACAGTACATGTTGGCATTCATGGTTCCCTCAATGAACTGTAGCTCCCCAGTGCCAGCAGCACTCATGCAGCCCCAGATCATGACACTCTCACCACCATGCTTGACTGTAGACAAGACACACTTGTCTTTGTACTCCTCACCTGGTTGCCGCCACACACGCTTGACACCATCTGAACCAAATAAGTTTATCTTGGTCTCATCAGACCACAGGACATGGTTCCAGTAATCCATGTCCTTAGTCTGCTTGTCTTCAACAAACTGTTTGCAGGCTTTCTTGTGCATCATTTTTAGAAGAGGTTTCCTTCTGGGACGACAGCCATGCAGACCAATTTTATGCAATGTGCGGCATATGGTCTGAGCACTGATAGGCTGGCCCCTCAACCCTTCAACCTCTGCAGCAATGCCGGCAGCACTTTTACATCTATTTCCCAAAGACAGCCTCTGGATATGACGCTAAGCATGTGCACTCAACTCCTTTGGTAGACCATGGCGAGGCCTGTTCTGAGTGGAACCTGTCCTGTTAAACCACTGTATGGTCTTGGCCACCGTGCTGCAGCTCAGTTTCAGGGTCTTGGCAATCTTCTTATAGCCTAGGCCATCTTTATGTAGAACAACAATTCTTTTTTTCAGATCCTCAGAGAGTTCTGTTCTATGAGGTGCCATGTTGAACTTCCAGTGACCAGTATGAGAGAGTGAGAGCGATAACACCAAATTTAACACACCTGCTACCCATTCACACCTGAGACCTTGTAACACTAACGAGTCACATGACACCGGGGAGAGAAAATGGCTAATTTTGCCCAATTTGGACATTTTGACTTAGGGGTGTACTCACTTTTGTTGCCAGCGGTTTAGACATCAATGGCTGTGTGTTAAGTTATTTTGAGGGGACAGCAAATTTACACTGTTATACAAGCTGTACACTCACTACTTTAAATTGTAGCAAAGTGTCATTTCTTCAGTGTTGTCACATGAAAAGATAGAATAAAATATTTACAAAAATGTGAGGGGTGTACTCACTTTTGTGAGATATTGTATATTCGTGGTAATGATTCGTAGTTTGGAAAGTCGTTTGTTTATTGAATCCATTTACACACACAATGACAATATCTCTTCTCCTCTGCTCAAATACAATACAACATCCTTCTCACTCAGTTCTCAGGAATGCACTTTGTCAGTAATCCAACCTGCAGCACAAAATGAATCAGCTGATTGAACTGTAAGTGCCTGTTCACACAGGGGCGGCTTCAAATTTGTCCAACTCTGAAGCCGCCCCGTACAGCGCGACTTCAGCGCGGCTTGCAAAACGACTTCTCCTATTAGAACGGTTCCATTACAATGCATGAAGAGCGACTTGTCAGGTGGCAAAGTTTGAGTTGACCTTTTGTTTCATTAGACCTTCGTTATTTTCGCTATAATTTCTTTCATTTTCATTGAAATTTGTTATCTTTTTCTTCGGACATTCAGATGCATCCGAATGTCCGAAAGATGCAAAATTCGGCCAAATTTTGATTAGTTACGAAGCTAGATGAACATGTCTACTTTATAGTGGCACATTGGCATAGTGGGAGGATGCACACATTTTATGATTAGGGTAAATAAAAATGAATACTTGGAGATTTTGTGAAAATATGACCATTTTAAAATTAAAAATCAATCGAAGCCAATAGAAAAGGCAAATTGAAGGTCATTTTTGAAAGTTTGATAGCCGGTTCGCACAGAAATTGCCAGGCACCACATTCACATGTGGTGCAGTGTGGTACTATTTGAGCCTATTCATTTTTAATGGTCTCAGATTGTACTGCACCACACCAAAAGTAGTGTATGCACCACTTTTGGAAACTCACTGCAACTGGGTTTTTCTTGGCAGGCTTCTTGGGTCCAACCCACTGGTCCTGTGTCATTATAAAAGGAACAGGGTCGCTAGTTTCTGTTGTTGTCTTCACTGCTGATGCCGTTGCCGAAGTCTGTTCTGCCACTCTGCTGTACCATGTTGAGTCCGGAGTTCCTGCTGAGGAAAGCCTGGTTTAAGGAGCCTTGCACAGCAGAGGGGGATTGCTGGGACATGCAGCCCACACTGAAGATACCAACCCTGGACACTGACACCTTGGACTTTGCCAAAAATAGACTCTATCCTGTACAGGTATGCTGGGGCAGCCACAAGACTGAGTTAGAGATTTGTTTAGGGAAAAGACTGTTGCCTTTGTTTGACTGTCATGCCTAAGTTATTGAGTAAAGCTTTTGAAACTTTGTCTTTGACTGATTTGAAGTTACTAAAGAGGTGCAATGCAAATAAAAAGCACACATAGTCTACAGCTCGGGTCAGTTTAAATGCATTGGGGTATGAAGACAGCTTTGTAAAGGTTAACACAGTGTGGAGTACTACTAGCAAGTGGTTGCCAAGGGTAACAAAGGTTTCACTAGCAGCCCATCCTAAGTGTGTGTCTGTGGCAGGTGGGATAGCCTCTTGTAGGAGGAAGTGTTTGTCGGCACTCTCTCTGTGAGTGGTCCGTCTTCCATAGCAATGGGATCAGATCAGAGGTCCTAAGCCTGTGCACGCATGAAGTCTTTGCTAGGTGCACGGCGGGACCCCATTCCGTTACTGAGAGTGAGGTAGCGGAGATACGCTGAACAGGCAGAGAGGGCATTGGCTCTGCAACAGTGACAGTAGTGGTGTACATTAACACAAAGAGGGTCAACTAGAGTTAAAGTAAAGGTAAAAAAGTAGTTTGTTTTATAGCAGAAAGTAAAAAATACATTTTTTTTTCAAAATGTGTTTTTTCTTTATTTATATCGCAAAAAATAAAAAACCCAGTGGTGATACCACCAAAAGAAAGCTCTATTTGTGAGAAAAAAATCATATAAATTTTGTTTGGGTACAGTGTTTGCATGATCACGCAATCAACAGTTAAAGTAGCACAGTGCTAAATAGCGAAAAATGGCCCGGTCATGAAGGGGGGGTAAAATATTATGGAGCTGAAGTGGTTAATTAGACATCAGGGGTCTCACCTGCCCTCCATTGAAGCTAATGGAATGCAGATAGTGCTTCATTATCTTCTTCCCCGGCCATCAGGGCCGCTGATAGGGGGAGACCACCAGTCCTCCTGTAGAGGGCTTGGGCAGGGCACACAGGGGGGCCCAAACAGCAGGGGGGAATTAGTGCGGTCACACGGAGGGGCGATTACAGAAAGGATGCCATATGCGGCTCTCTGCAGTAGCTGAAAGCCATCCCTCCCCTCCTTTCAGCTGCTACAGGGAGAGACACAGACACAGGGCATCTTTCCTGTAATTGCTTCCCTGACACCGATCCCCCTCCCTGTTCTGCCCAACCCCCACACACACACACACACACACAGACAGCGCCGTATGCTTCCCTGTCCTCTAACCATATAACAAATTGTAAAAAAATAATAATTAAACATTGTAATAAATCATTTTTAAAAATTAGAAAATAAAATAATTGTATAAATGTTAAACATTAAAATTATATATATATATATATATATAATTTCTAAAAAATATATATAAAGTATCTCACAAAAGTGAGTACACCCCTCACATTTTTGTAAATATTTTATTATATCTTTTCATGTGACAACACTGAAGAAATGACACTTTGCTACAATGTAAAGTAGTGAGTGTACAGCTTGTATAACAGTGTAAATTTGCTGTCCCCTCAAAATAACTCAACACACAGCCATTCATGTCTAAACTTCTGGCAACAAAAGTGAGTGCACCCCTAAGTGAAAATGTCCAAATTGGGTCCAAAGCGTCAATATTTTGTGTGGCCACCATTATTTTCCAGCACTGCCTTAACCCCCTTGGGTATGGAGTTCACCAGAGCTTCACAGGTTGCCACTGGAGTCCTCTTCTACTCCTAAATGACGACATCACGGAGCTGGTGGATGTTAGAGACCTTGCACTCCTCCACCTTCCGTTTGAGGATGTCCCACAGATGCTCAATAGGGTTTAGGTCTGGAGACATGCTTGGCCAGTCCATCACCTTTACCCTCAGCTTCTTTAGCAAGGCAGTGGTCATCTTGGAGGTGTGTTTGGGGTCATTATCATTTTGGAATACTGCCCTGCAGCCCAGTCTCCACAGGGAGGGGATCATGCTCTGCTTCAGTCTGTCACAGTACATCTTGGCATTGATGGTTCCCTCAATGAACTGTAGCTCCCCAGTTCCGGCAGCACTCATGCAGCCCCAGACCATGACACTCCCACCACCATGCTTGACTGTAGGCATGACACACTTACTTGTCTTTGTACTCCTCACCTAGTTGCCGCCACACACGCTTGACACCATCTGAACCAAATAAGTTTATCTTGGTCTCATCAGACCACAGGACATGGTTCCAGGAATCAATGTCCTTAGTCTGCTTGCCTTAAGCAATCTGTTTGCGGGCTTTCTTGTGCATCATCTTTAGAAGAGGCTTCCTTCTGGGACGACAGCCATGCAGACCAATTTGATGCAGTGTGCGGCGTATTTTCTGAGCACTGACAGGCTGACCCCCCCACCCCTTCAACCTCTGCAGCAATGCTGGCAGCGCTCATATGTCTATTTCCCAAAGACAACCTCTGGATATGACGCTGAGCACGTGCACTCAGCTTCTTTGGTCGACCATGGCGAGGCCTGTTCTGAGTAGAACCTGTCCTGTTAAACTGCTGTATGATCTTGGCCCCTATGCTGCAGCTCAGTTTCAGGGTCTTGGCAATCTTCTCTTAACCTAGGCCATCTTTATGTAGAGCAACAATTCTTTTTTTCAGATCCTCAGAGAGTTCTTTGCCATGAGGTGCCATGTTGAAATTCCAGTGAACAGTATGACAGAGTGAGAGCAGTAACACCAAATTTAACACACCTACTCCCCATTCACACCTGGGACCTTGTAACACTAACGAGTCACATGACACCGGGGAGAGAAAATGGCTAATTGGGCCCAATTTGGACATTTTCACTTAGGGGTGTACTCACTTTTGTAGCCAGCGGTTTAGACATTAATGGCTGTGTGTTGAGTTATTTTGAGGGGACAGCAAATTTACACTTTTATACAAGCTGTACACTCACTACTTTACATTGTAGCAAAGTGTCATTTCTTCAGTGTTGTCACATGAAAAGATATAATAAAATATTTACAAAAATGTGAGGGGTGTACTCACTTTTTGAGATACTGTATATATATATATATATATATATATATATATAAAAACATTTAAAAATAGGCTAATTCAGACAGGTTCTCTGTTGTGTTTGTGTCCGCTAATAATGATTTTAGTGTATTTTTAGTAAAAATATGGTCTTCATATATTGGGGGGGGGGGGGGGGGGGGGCTGCCAGGTAGGCTGGGGCCCCGTGATTTCTAACCGCAGCCCTGCTGGCCACACTGGCTGGGGAAAGTGACAATAGGACACGGAAGTGATGTTTTAAGTGACAGTAAAAGGGTTCAATTAAAAACGAAACTACCCTATATACATGCCTAAAACACATACCCTATAAACAATGACATTTTTTTTTCTTTTTTAAAGCAAATTTTACCTAAGCAGCCCAAAGAGCGAAATTACTAGATTCAGCTAAATCTATTTTGCCTAAATCATTCGGCTCATCTCTACTCATTATGCCGTCTATGCGGCCTCTATATCAGAAGTTGTCAGTACCGAGTCTCCATAGAGAGGCCCTGCGGACTGAATGAAGCAGAGATAACTAATGCTGCGTGATTGAACTTTTACCTCCCTGACTAGGCAAGTCATAATTCCCTTGCTTAGAGAGACATCACTCTAAATTTAGAAATAAAGATAGAAAAGAACTTAATCCTTCCTTACAATTATATAACTGTACCATGCAGTCCATTAGGGCCTTCTGCATAATTAAATACAAGATTTTGATTTCTTCTCCGGCCACATTAGAGGAACAATCAGCTTCCAGAATTCTTCCATTAAACAGAAAGGAGAAAGCCAAGTATTATTCCATGAAACGCACTGCGAAATAATAACACTGACTGCTTACATTAGTGTTCAGTCATTTTTCAGAAGAGACAAGTGTATTTTTACAACAATTCTGGCAAAGGATTTTACTGCTGACAAGTCTGTTCATTGGACTGTATTAAACACATCATTAGCAACTCATTCCGAGTCCCACCACCGACACTGAGAGCGGGTCCTATAGTCCTATAGTCCCGGATCTATCTATCTATCTATCTATCTATCTATCTATCTATCTATCTATCTATCTATCTATCTATCTATCTATCTATCTATCTATCTATCTATCTATCTATCTATCTATCACTTTGAATGACAATTGCGCGGTCATTCAACACTGTATCCATACTACATTTTTATTGTTTTGTTCACACAAATAGAGCTTTCTTTTGATGGTATTTAACCGCATCAGCCCCAGAAGATTTTACCCCCTTCCTGACCAGAGCACTTTTTACAATTTGGCACTGCGTCGATTTAACTGACAATTGTTCGGTCATACAATGTTGTACCCAAGTGAAATTTACGTCATTTTTTTCCCACAAATAGAGCTTTCTTTTGGTGGTATTTGATCACCTCTGGGGTTTTTTATTTTTTGCGGTTTAAACAAAAAAAGAGCGACAATTTTGAAAAATAAAACAATTTTTTTACGTTTTGCTATAATAAATATTACCATAAATGTTTTTAAAAAACTAATTTCTTCATCGGTTTCACCCAATATATATTCTTCTACATATTTTTGGTAAAAAAAAAATCACAATAAGCATATATTGATTGGTTTGCGCAAAGGTTATAGCGTCTACAAACTATGGGAATGAATTATGGCATTTTTATGGCATTTTTATTATTTTTTATTTTTTTTACTAGTAATGGCAGGGATCTGTGATTTTTAGCGATACTGCGACATTGCGGTGGACAGATCGGACACTTGACACGTTTTTGGGACCATTGACATTTATACAGAGATCAGTGTTATAAAAATTCACTGATTACTGTGTAAATGTCACTGGCAGGGAAGGGGGTAACACTAGGGGGCGGTCAAGGGGTTAACTGTGTTCCCTAGTTAGTGTTTCTAACTTACGGGGATAGGACTGACTGGGGGAGGAGACATATCGTTATTCCTACTCCTCTCCCCTGACAGAACAGGGATTTCTGTGTTTACACACACATATTCCCTGTGCTTGCACTCGTGCCCGCGATCGCGGCTAGCCGGCTGCAATCGTGCCTGCCGGCCACGCGCATTAAGTTCCCCCCCGCCGTGCAGCGGGCACGCGTGCACCCCCTGGCGGCTCTTAAGGGCTACAACGTACCTATACGGGGTTTCGCCCAGCAGAGCCATTCTGCTGACGTATATCAGCGTGAGCCGGTAGGTAAATGGTTAATCACCATTGGGTTTTTTATTTTTTGCTAAAAAAAAAAAAGACTGAAAATTTTTAAACATACAAGTTTTTCCTCATTTCTGTTACAAAATTTTGCAAATAAATAATCTTTCTTCATACATGAAGGCCAAAATGTATTCTGCTACATTTCTTTGGTGAAAATAACCCAAATCAGTGGATATTATTTAGTCTGTAGGAAAGTTATAGAGTCCACAAACTATACTATATAGCTGAAAATTAATCAATCCTGATGTACTGACAGATCTCATTTCTTAAGGCCCTACAATGCCAGGATAGTACAAATATCCCCCAAGTGTCCTCTTTTTGGAAAGTAGACAGTCCAAGGTATTTAGTAAAAGGCACGACGGGTTTTTTGAAGTTGCAATTTTTTGTCATAATTTTTTTGGAAAATTAAGACATTTCACAATTTTTTTTTTACATACTATCACCAGTGCAGTACAGCGTCATCATATACCTGGTGTGGCGGTGATATATTCACTATTGTCACACTGATTCTCCTCCCGGCCAATCAGGAAGCGGGTCTTGAGGCCCATCACCCGATTGGCTGAAAGGACGGGTGAACCTATTGGACGCCTAGCAGGAGGAGACGCACAGCGGAACCCGTTGTGATGCAGAGGAGGAAACGCGATGGAATCTGCCGCCCGTAGGAGCGCTGCCCGCCCGCGACCTAGATGGAGTAAATGCGGGGCTGGATAACCGACCGACCACCGGTGGGTGGGAGGGGGGAGTGGGTGTGGGTAACCAGACTGAACGACCAACTGACAGTGTGGTGGGGGGGGGGTTCTTTGCTGCCCCCCCAAAAGAGAACCACCAGCCGCCACTGGTTCCGGGCATTTGTCCTTGGATGCATGCTGCCCTAAATGTAAGTTGGCTAGGTGCATTGTCCAGTCACAGCTGCTATTAGCATCTCATAGGATTTTTTTTATCAATTATCAAGAAGGAAATGATAACACTCATGTAAAGAGACTCATACTCTGCAAAAAAGATTGTAGTAACATTGCTGTTTTACCTCTTCAACATTTAATTATTTGTAATAGAAACCATTACTGTGTGATATTTTGGAAGCCATGTGCACCCCCTGGTGGTAATAAGGGGATCAAAATGTTTTATTCTTCTTGAGGAGATACTAAGTATAAAACACAAGTCATGTGCAGGAGCTCTTAGTAAGCTGGTGCTCAATTCTGTCAGTGCAATAGGTTTCTTTTTTGCTGGTACTCTCACAGATTGGAGTAAATCTCTTGTTTGTAAACATATCCATACCTTTTATTTTCATCATAAATAAGGCCCCTTTCACATGATCGGCCTGCTCAAATCTGCCTGTCTGTTTTTCAGGCGGATCCGAGCGGGCCACCCATTTACTTCTATGGGCAGGCAGATGTCAGCGGATATGTGTTCGCTGACACCTGCCTTCCACCCGATCCAATAAGATCCTCTCAAAACAGACGGATGGTGATACGTTCGGATCGGATGGGATTGGATGAAAACGGACAGGCTGTCCATTTTCATCAGATTTCCCCATAGAGAACAGCGGGGCTCTGACAGGTCCGTCCCTGCACAGTGAGCGGAGACGGACCTGTCATCCGCCTGCTCAGCGGGGATCAATGGAACAATCCCCTGCTGAGCTAGCGGAGTCCGTCCAATGGATCCGCCCCACATGAAAGGGGTCTAAAAGATTTTAATAAGGTCATCTTTTCACTGGGAAAATGGTGTGTTTTTATTATAGGTTAGTGTTTGCAAACACATAGTTACAGATAGATATATAGATAAATCACACGTAAATATGAATATGTCAAAGTATCAGGAACAGGGCTTTTTTTCAGCAGGAACTAGGGGGAACTCAGTTCCACCACCTCTGGCTCAGGTCTTGCTCCCTGCTCACCACTATCACTTAGTTAACACTGAAGTCCAGCTTCTGTGTTTACAAGTGATAGCTTATTTCCCAGTAGCTCCCACAGGTCAGATCTCCTGCGCAGATCCCACTGAGTGCCGGACAGGCACAAGGGAGATACAGAACAGGTGCCCAGGGTTCAGTGCAGTCATGGGCAGGAGAGGGTGCGTGGTAGGCTGCATCCTCTGTGGTCTCCATTTTTCCCTGGTGACCAGTTGTTGACGCTCCTACTGCATGATCTCCTTCGCAAGTGACTGTAGTATATTATAGTATGCTGGGAGGTACTACAGCCGGATAGGTGCTTCAGCTTAATATTGCAGCAAAGGTAAGAAATATGACAGATGGTGGAGCTTTTAAGGAGGGGGGAGAAGATGTGGGCAGTGGAGGGAGGGGTTGTATGCACTATTTGATGCCATTTGGCAGGTATGTGTGTGTGGTGGGCATGGTTGAGTTCCTGCACCTATTCTCTGAGAAAAAAAGCCCTGATCAGGAATATACAAATGCATTAAAAGTGAACATTAACCATAAATAAATATAATTTTCTAAAGCAATGTGTTTCATAAAATAGTGCGATTTTAACTACAATAGTTGTTTTTACCTTTTTTTTCATCCTTTATTGTAGCTCAGTACTGATGATCTCCTGCAAGCTCCTTGCAGCCACCTCCTGTGCACATGCAATGGCTGCATGAAATTCTTCATGCGCAGGTTTCCTTATGGTGAAAACAGTGGGCCATGCCTGTATAATACAGTGCATCCGGAAAGTATTCACAGTGCTTTTCCACATTTTGTTATGGTACAGCCTTATTCCAACATGGATTAAATTGATCAAAATTCTACAAACAATGCCCCATAATGACGACAATGTGAAAGAAGTATGTTTAAAATCTTTCCTTTTTTCTTAAAAATAAAAAAATGAAAAAAAATCCCATGTACATAAGTATTCACAGCCTTTGCTCAATACTTTGTTGAAGCCCCTTTGGCACCAATTACAGCCTCAAGTCTTTTTGAGTATGATGCTACAAGCTTGGCACGCCTATTTTTGGGCAGTTTCTCCCATTCTTCTTTTCAGGACCTCTCAAGCTCCATCAGGTTGGATGGGGAGTGCCGGTGCACAGCCATTTTCAGATCTCTCCAGAGATGTTCAATCATGTTCAAGTCTGGGCTCTGGCTGGACCACTCAAGGACATTCACAGAGTTGTCCCATAGCCACCCCTTTGTTAAATTGGCTGTGTGCTTAGGGTCGTTGTCCTGTTGGAAAATGTACCTTCGCCCCAGTCTGAAGTCCAGAGCTCTCTGGAGCAGGTTTTCATCAAGGATGTCTCTGTACATTGCTGCATTCACTTTTTCCTCTATCCTGACCAGTCTCTCAGTTCCTGCCACTGAAAAACATCCCCACAGCATGATGCTGCCACCACCATGCTTCACTGTAGAGATAGTATTGGCCAGGTGATGAGCGGTGCCTGGTTTCCTCCAGACATGACGCTTGCCATTCAGGCTAAAGAGTTCAATCTTTGTTTCATCAGACCAGAGAATGTTGTTTCTCATGGTCTGAGAGTCCTTCAGGTGTCTTTTGGAAAACTCCAGGCAGGGTGTCATGTGCCTTACCCGATCGCTCAGTTTGGCTGGGCAGCCCGCTCTAGGAACAGTCCTGGTGGTTCCAAACTTCGTCCATTTACGGATGATGGAGGCCACTGTGCTCATTGGGGCCTTCAATGCTGCATAACATTTTCTGTACCCTTCCCCAGATCTGTGCCTCGATACAATCCTGTCTCGGAGGTCTACAGACAATTCCTTGGACTTCATGGCTTGGTTTGTGCTCTGACATGCACTGTTAACTGTGGAACCTTATATAGACAGGTGTGTGCCTTTCCAAATCATGTCCAATCAACTGAATTTACCACAGGAGGACTCCAATCAAGTTGTAGAAACATCTCAAAGATGATCAGTGGAAACAGGATGCCCCTGAGCTTAATTTTGAGTGTCATGGCAAAGGCTGTGAATACTTATGTACATCGGATTTTTTTCATCTTTTATTTTTAATACATTTGCAAAGATTTCAAACAAACGTCTTTCATGTTGTCATTATGGGGTATTGTTTGTAGAATTTTGAGGAAAATAATTTAATCCATTTTGGAATAAGGCTGTAGCCAGTGTAGCATAACAAAATGTGGAAAAAGTGAAGCGCTGTAAATACTTTCAACACTGTATGTGGAGAAAATATCACTTCTGGTTTTTCCTTCAAAAGCCCATGTGACAGGGTGACAAATTAGAACCTTGACCAGCATTAGTGGTGAGAGGCCTCTGGTCCACCTGTGTTCCGGTGCCATATGAGCGGTGCTCATGATACTGCTCTACATTAAGTCCTGAAATGGGTGGGGAGGTTGTCCCCTAGAGGGCAGGCTAGAAACCACAAGACATTTAAATAATTCTTCACACTTCAGTTCCTCATCTTGCCTAGAACCTACAGACACTCTGGGGTTGATTTACTAACACTGGAGTGTGCAAAATCTGGTGCAGCTTTGCATAGAAACCAATCAGCTTCCAGGTTTTATTGTCAAAGCTTCATTGAACAAGCTGAAGTTAGAAGCGGATTGGCTACCATGCACAGCTGCAACAGATTTTGCACTCTCCAGTTTTAGTAAATCAACCCCTCTGAGACTCCTTTCTGATTCTCATTATCCTTTAACCTCCCTGGCGGTATGATTCTTTCTGATTTTAGGTGCTGAAAGCGGTACAATTATTTTGCACAGAAATTTGGCGTTTTATATTGTAGGCCTGTAATTCTTAGGAATAGTTCACTTAAATCTGTCCAAACAAGAGTCTAGTAGACATCCCGGGTATGATAAAGTTTGAAAAACGAAATAAAAAATTATAATATAATAAATAACTATAAATAGTTTTTGGTTGCTATGGAGAATCTCCAGTTTCCTGGCAGAAAGAACAGTTTTATATATATAAAACTGCATGCAGGACACTGGGCAGACCACTAGGGACAAAGGGGATGTGTAGTTATTTGATACAGTACTGTAATCTGTAAGATTACAGTATGCTGTATCTATACTGTGTGTTTCACTTTTGAATTTACCGCCGAACTCCGTCCCCGTGCGTCGCTACGCTCGCAGGGAACGGAGCTCGGCACTGTGAATCGAGCGAGACACAGCGGCTCGCCGATCACAGCGGGGAGACATCGCAGGATCCAGGGGACAAGGTAAGTAAACTCTTCCTGGATCCTGCGATGCAAGCCCGAGTCTGGCTCGGGGATACCGCTTTTGGTATAAAAAAATCCAACCCGAGCCAGACTCGGGAATACCGCCAGGGAGGTTAATGTTTCAGGATGGGGATGTAGAACATGACCCACTCCTCACCAGACTGTGGTGTCCTCCCTGGAAAACTAATACTTGACCACTACTGTGTTCTGTATTCTGAATTCACTTTGCCATATACTGTAGGCTTACACCACAGGAAGCCACCACTTTATGATTACTGCAAGGCCTTGCTCTCGTGACTCTGCAAGCCAGGTCCATAGACTGACCCTGCAGTGAAGCAGGTTCCAATATTGATACCAAGCCTCAAGGTGAGGGGCATGAAGCGCATCTGCCCTCCCACAGAACAGGGCCACCGTCCCCTTCCACAGTCATCCGCTTCCACTCAGTTTGGCCGCTAGTTCCTCAAAGCTTGTGTAGCGCTTCTGGTAGTATTGATTCCTCTGCTCTTTCTCTGGCACTTTCTCTTTCTAAGTCACAAAAAAGATGGCACACATTGACCTCTTAGAAAATAAGCAGACTGTATTGGCAGACCAAACTTAAAAGGTAACACAGCAGATCAGTAGTTCAGTGTCAACAAATGAACATATATGTCTAAATATGAAAACAGTGCAACACAGCTATAATGCAATAAACCCAGGTACATTTAAGGTTAGAGCCAGTACTAGTAGAAGTGGGGTATTTAGGTTTTGTGCTGCCCTAGGACTGGCTAAACTTGTACACCCCCTAATTTAAATATGACCCACCCTTCCCTGTCAATGTCATGCCCCTTCCTGTTTAAGACCGCCCTGTCATCTGTAAACCACACCCTTTCCTCTTTAGGCTCCACCTTTTCTGGAAGACAGACATGTCAAATCGCATGCCAAATGGGCAGCTATTGCCGGCAATGGCACCGTCCGAATTGGTGCGATGCCGACTTTGTGGCGCCGCACCGATTCCCAAAAACAGTTTCTGTGCTACTTTTGGCAACTTCGGGTGATTTGAATAGACATCTGTGCATGAACTGGCACAGATGTCTGTCAAATCGCCCCCCCGAAGTCGGACTGCATTGCTGGTTTAAAATTGTGCGAGTTCAGCTGAACTTGCACGGTTTCTAACCTGCATCAGTGTGAACCTGGGCTAAATGTAGTCAACAGGATGGGTAATAAAATTCAGACTGATCTATGATCAGAAATGACACTTTTCTTCATATGTCAGAAGGCAGCATTAGGCTGGGTTCACACCTATGTGAATTGGATGTTGGTTTACCCGCTTCCAATTCGCATAGCAGGAGAATGTGACCGGCTCTCACATATCTCTGGGGGCGGCTGCGAAGTGGCTTGCACAGAAACGCTGTGCATCTTTGGCCCCATTTCAGGGCGGAAATCAGGCAAAGATTTGGTCGTGATCTGTCCCTGAAATGGAGAACAGGGATGCACATCGTTCCTGTGAGATCCGCGGCCGGTTCCAGTGTGAACCGAGACATACAAGTAGTTATGAAAGGTTAGCCACATATACAAGCAGACACTAAGGTGTTAAATGCCATTGTTTCCAGAAGGACCAGCCTGCAGATATTGAGCTATAAAGAGTTAACCATATTTATAAGCAGCAGTGTACATGTCTCCATTGATGCGGAGTAGAAAAGCACCGTCCTCCCCTAGCACCAAGGACACAGAGGGTTAATCAGAGAATAGTCCCTATTTCAGATAACAGGGAGATAGGAGAAAAGTTGAAGCACAGATAAGCTGAGAGGAGGATGGTATCTTACTCTGACCCCCTCCAGGATATGCAGAATGTAGCTGGGTCTGCCCACTGAAGCCACAACCTGACCGACCCTGGAATCACAACACAGGAGAAGAAGCTTGGAAAAGAAGAAAGGTAGCAGCGCTCTCTGCAGGGACAACTCAATCCATACACCAGGTCCATTCACAGGTGCCGAGGCTCGATGTGTCCCAACACACTCCAATGCAACAGTAATAAGGAGAGCCGGCAAAACTGTAATCCTTGAAGTGTCGTTTATTGGTACAACAGAGTGACAATAAAACAATAAAGCTGACGCGTTTCGGCAATAGCCTTAGTCGTAGCTAGAGAAGAAGCTGACAAGTTCTACAGGTACCTCTCTGCTCTCCTGTCTGTGTGAAGGGGAGGGGGAGGGAAGAACTGTGAGCACACGCTCTGCTCTATGTGAGAGACACTGCAGCCAGCAACCTTTGGCAGTGAATGGACTGACTCAGCAGGCGGAGGGGAGACCTACTAATAGGTATAGCAGACTAGCCCACTTGAGGGCTCTCAAGCAAGGGGCTAGGCTTAGACCTGTGGCTTATAACACTAACAGCTGTTCTTAAAATAAACTTTTGCATCGTTGGGCCCCTTTAACGTTGACGCACAAAGCAGTGAGGCTGTCTCTAAGGGTGAAGTTTAGCAGCAAATAAAAGTGGAGTTGGGCTCAGTACTTGAGTAGGCCCCTTGGTACAGAATGACAGCAATAGGGCAAGTTATCAAGAGGGCAGTGGATAGGGAGAAGGTATGTACTAAGGTATTATGCTGCCTGGGGGGGGGGGGTGCACAAAGAGAAAGCTGGATGCAGGCAGCATCGAGGCAACTCAAACAGAGATTCTGGATGATGGGTGCTCACACTCCTGACCAGCTCCTCCGCTCGGCGGCACTCAGCACAGCAGTCCACCCTTTCACTCTAGCACACCCCTGTCTGATGAAGTCCAGCTCTGCTTAGTTCAGCACACCACGGCTCACACACTTCTTCACACATGGTTGGCGTGTCTCCCCTCAAGTGCTTGGCTCCTTCCCTGGCTTGTGTTTTATATATCCTCCCTCCCCTTCCTGGTCCTTGTGGGCCTTGTAATTGTAGCCACAGTTTGACTGTGTGCAGGGTCCTCCTTCAAGACTACATCTCTACCAGTTATAGTTAGGCAAACTAATGGACACTGCCATTTTGTGGACAAATAAAGTTCTGCATCTCAGTAACAAGTCTAGTGTTACACTTGTCCCATGCCCAAAGGTTAAAATGTATGTGCCAAATGTACTAAACCACAAGCATGGGTGTCCGCAGGTAGGGGCAAGGGGGGTCAAGTGCCCCCCCCCTGGAATCAGGCACATTGGCACATTCGGCACAGAGGCTATGGGGGTGCGGGCAGCCAGTGGGGTGACACCATCAAGATACTGTCAAGCCCCCCAATCAGTGTAGTGTGACTGCGGGCTCTTTTCCCTGCTCAGTCCAGCAGAGAACTCGGGGTGCTGTGTCAGAAGAAAGGCGAGCTGCGGGCTGTAAGAGGTTTACCCCACTCGCCCCCCCTTTCTCCTGCAGGGAGAAGAGACGGCGGCTCTCACCAGGTTCGCCGCCCAGCTTCCTGCCTCCTCTGTTCCTTCCTCATTGGCCATAACTGAGAGCCAATCAAAGGAGACTAGGAGAGTATCACAAGACCTGTAGTCCTGAAGATTGGCGGCCCCATTTTCCATAGGAAGTAGGCTACAGCTCGATCGAGAGAGATTGAGAGACTGTAGCCTGGAAAAAAGCTGAGGGAGTGAGTGCTACCAGACAAAGAAAGAGGCGTGTGCTGGGCAGAAGCCAGAGAGAGAGCCCATGCTACCCAGCACCACCAGAGAGAGAGCCACGCTACCCAGCACCACCAGAGAGAGAGCCACGCTACCCAGCACCAGAGAGAGCCATGATGCCCAGCGCTACCAGAGAGAGAAAGCCACTGCCCAGGTACAGACATGCTACACTACTGACCAGAATCTCCCCAGGGAACCCAGAGTGAGTGATCGTCCAGCCGGAGGGATCACTGCTGTAGTTTTGCTGGGTCTGGTAAGAGGGCCTGTCGGCCATTATCCATTACTTATCCTAGGGACTGTACTACGCCTGCTGTCTCTGACCATGATAATGTGATAATTGGACGCCCATGACCACAAGGGTTAACCCGGCACAAATGTCCTGCAGCAGCACAAGGCTGCTCAACCCTGACGGTCGAATGGCTTAACTCCCGAGTGAGATTCTTCAGATACACCAAGGTTACTCTGATTCGAGTTATAGTAATTTCTACTAGTAAAGGACACGATCAACTTCTTGGATTAAATTTAATTCCTTTTTACTGACAAGCTTGGGAATTACAGGTACATCTCATATCAATTTTTAGAACTGGCTGTGCTGCTGTAATATAACACTATTCCCAGTGGGTACATTAGAGTGGGTGCATGGCAACATAGTGTGGCTCATACCGAAAATGGATAAAATCCATAGCAAAAGAAGTCCATGACACTTGTATTCCCTGAAAAACAGATGCATTGAGGGGGGTGGCTAGTGAAGAAAATAAATTACATTAGAGCAGTTGGTTCTCACAGCTCTATTTGTGATAGGACTCTCTCTCTAGGGGTAGTCCTCTGCAAATATACTATAGTGCCAAAAGTGTTGGGCCTTTGGTGCCTTTACACGCACATGAACTTTAATGGCACCCCAGTCTTAGTCCGTAGGGTTCAATGTTGAGTTGTCCCACCCTTTGCAGCTATAACAACTTCAAATTTTCTGGGAAGGTTGTCCACAAGGTTTAGGAGTGTGTCTATGGGAATGTTTGATCATTCTTCCAGAAGTGCATTTGTGAGGTCAGGCAATGATGTTAGATGAGGAGGACTGGGTCGCAGTCTCCACTCTAATTCATCCCAAAGGTCTTCTATCAGGTTGAGGTCAGGACCAGGGGCAGCCCGTCCATTAGGGGCGCCCGGGCGCCCCCCCCCCCCCCCATCCTCTCCACCCCCTATATGCAGTGGATAAATTTTTATTGTTTTTTACCCACAATTAGAGCTTTCTGTTGGTGGTATTTGATCACCTCTTGATCACTTTTATTTTTTGCACTATAAACAAAAGAAGAGCGTCAATTTTGAAAAAAACACAATATTTTTTACTTTTTGCTATAATAAATATCCCAATTTTTAAAAAAAAAACAAAAAAAAATTTTTTTCCTCAGTTTACGCTGACATGTATTCTTCTACATATTTTTTGGTAAAAAAAATCGCAATAAGCGTATATTGATTGGTTTGCGCAAAAGTTACAGCGTCTACAAGATACGGGATAGATTTATGGCATTTTTATTTATTGAATTTATTTTTTTACTAGTAATGGCGGCGATCTGCGATTTTTTTTCGTGACTGTAGCTATCTGCGATTTTTTTTCGTGACTGTGAATTGGGACGGACATATCGGACACTTTTGACACATTTTTGGGACCATTCACATTTATACAGCGATCAGTACTATAAAAATGCACTGATTACTGTGTAAATGTGACAGGCAGGGAAGGGGTTAACACTAGGGGGTGATCGAGGGGTTAATTATGTCTCCTAGGGAGTGATTCTAACTGTAGGGGGCGGGAATTCACAAGGGGAGGAGACCGATCGGTGTTCCTCTGTACTGGGAACACACCATCGGTCTCCTCTCACCTGACAGGACGTGGATCTGTGTGTTTACACACACAGATCCACTGTCCTGCTGTGTTCATGGGCAATCGCGGGTGCCCGGAGAACATTGCGGCCGCCGGGCATGCGCACCGGGTCCCGAGCAACGCGGCGGGTGCGTTCGCCCCCTAGATGGCCGGGAAGCCCAGGACTTCATTTGATGCCCGCCCAGGATGGGAGATCCCTCCTGCGGAAGTCATATTACTATTGCCGGGTAATGAAGTGGTTAAAGAGCCTGATTAGAGCCATAGGCTCTATCTTTTGCTTTTATTGCAGTTGAAGAACCGCTGCGCAAATAACGAGTGACATAAAAAATTGCAATAATCTGCATTTTATTCTCCAGGGTCTCTGCTAAAAAAAATGAATAATGTTTGGGGGTTATAAGTAATTTTTGAGCAAAAAATACTGATTTAAACTTGTAAACAAAAAGTGCCAAAAAAAAAGTCATATCTCTAAGAACAAACTGACAACCATTGGATATTTTTCACTCCATTGAGGTACAACTTTGTTACTTTCTTGACACCTATTGGGTTTGTTACATTGTCCTTATACACATGTAATACTTATATAATTTCTATATTGCCCCGTAGTTTCTCTGCCCATACCAGCCTTATAACCATGTTGGCCTGCATTCATGTATTTACCATATTTCATATCTCAGATAGTCCTTCATATCAACATACTCTAATAAGCTTAATTCATTTATTTACATCTTTATGTATATATAAATTGAATTTTAGAACCTTATACATTAAACTCATTTTGCAATTATTATGCCCTCTGACATATGTGCATCCTTGCAGACATTTTCTAGACATGATTTTCAAGGGACCAAGTGGAGACCGCAGTGAGAAATACCCCTATCCAGACCTTGCTGATCCTCCGGATGTTCCCCCGTTGTGGCTTTTGTTTGTTCCGCCTCCTCAGCCCCCAAGCTGGATGCACTACACGACCTCCGTCTTGATATCCAGCGTTTGGCAATTTATCTCCATCTCTATTATCGGCCATTTGATAAGTATGAGGTCTCTGTTTCAGACCTCTCTTGCCAATCATTCCACCTGCCCCCTTTTATCAACAATATACATTTATTGATCTTATCACTTATGGGGCGTACACACGGTCGGACTTTTCAGCTACAAAAGTCCAACGGACGCTGACGGACTAAAGCTGGCTGGAAATCCGATCGTGTGTGGGCTTTTCCGGACTTTCAACTGACTTTTTCAGCCTCAAATCCGACGGACTTTAGATTTGAAACATGCTTCAAATCTTTCCGACGGACTCGAGTCCGGTCGAAAAATCCGCTCGTCTGTATGTTAGTCCGACGGACAAAAACCCACGCTAGGGCAGCTATTTTAGTCTGGTGTGCGTCATCACGTAAGAATTCGACGGACTTTTGTGTGATCGTGTGTAGGCAAGTCTGTTCATTAGAAAGTCCGCCGCAAGTCCGTCGAAAGTCCGCCAAAAGTCCGTCGAAAGTCTGTCGGACAGGCTGTCGGACTTTTGTAGCTGAAAAGTCCGACCGTGTGTACGCCCCATTAGATTGCAGATACAACATTCATGCATCCGCCCCTGAAGAAGTGAGCAGGGTCTCGCGAAACGCATAGGGCTTTATTGATGCTTGTTTTATGCCGGTACATGCTGGGTATTATTGATGTCTGCATTATGTTTACATACTTTCCTGTCCATATGTATGTTTTATTTCCTTATTGTATATGTGTATTTACTGACCCAGCAACTTTCAAGTTTTATTGTTGCTCATTGATGTATAATACTTGTAATAAATCTTTGTATATTTACTTTCATCCGTGTTGTGTGCATTGGCTATTATGCCGGGTAACTCACAATCATTGTTGTTGCCGCTCCGTTACATAACATTTTGAAATGACTAAATTGATTTTGTCTCAGTGTTCGCTGTGAACATTGGCTAAACCTCTCTCACCTCATCTAAAGTCCCAGGGCAATTTCTCTTGTTTTTTTGTGCACTATTAGGGATGGAGGTGTCAGAGGGGTCACAATAGACCTTAACCTCCTTTTTTCAGAAAAAAAGCCTGGTCTTAATGTGGCACTCTCAAAAGTTGAAAATGGCTGTCCAGTTGACTCTAGGCTCCATTCATACATGTGCAACTTGTCATGCAACTTTGGCCATCAAAATTACATAACAGGTTGTTCCCCATGTTTTCCAATGATAACCATTCATAAAGTTGCAGCAACTTCAAAGTAGTTAATGCACTACTTTGGTCTGACTTTCATGCAACTTGAGGGCCGTAGACTTCAATAATAATCCGCAAAAGTTGCATGAAAGTCGTACCTGAATGTTATACAATGCAACTTGTGTGCAACAGTTTTCCATGATCACTGGTCAAAGCCCCAGTCGTATCCAAGTTGCACCCATCCAAAGTTGCATCAAAGTTGCACTCCAAAGTCAGCCCAGCTTTGGAGTCGTACAAGTGTGAATGGAGCCCTATTCTGAGAATCCAGCTTAAAGTGGAGTTCCACCCACTTTTACAACTCTTCAGCATCCCTCACTAAACTGTGCACTGTAAACAAATTGGATATTTTTTTATTTTTTTTCTCAGCACCTACTGTATATCTTCTGTATTAATTTTTCACTTCCTCCTCCCTGGCCGCGTCCCATCGCATCATTTCCTGTTTGCAATGCCTTCTGGGAAGGGGCTGCAACTTCCTCTGAAACTGCTGTTGCTATTGAAACCTGACCTGAAACCTATTTTCCTGGTGCCTCCCATGTCAGCATACCCATGGTTGGTTGCTCCGCCCTCTACCAACCCACAGGACCATTTTAACTCTATAAAAAAAGAGTTCCTCCCCTTAGTCAGTATTCTTTACTTTGTCCTCATGCCTGCAGGATCATTATCAGCCTTACCTCACTGCTTTATGGTGTAACCGTTGCAGGTTCATGCTCTCCTGCAGTATGGAGTCCCATCGCTTGGGCTGCTAAAGGCGCCAGATAAGTATGGGGGGCCGTTTTTTTCTGTGGATCTTTTTTTGGGCCATATTGGAAGATTAACAGGAGCTTAGCCTCTCCTCTATGCTCTTCCCTGATGGTATGTCTCCTATCCGTATGTGAGCAGGCTGTTACTTGCATTGCAGCGCCCCTCCATGGATTATGTCCCCCCCTCCTCCTGTAGCAGTGTGCGGCGCTTCGCACGCACAGATCGGCTCTGTTTTACTCAGGAGTGACGTCATGTGACAGTACGGTGCATGCCCAGTAGCAAACTGAAGCTGTCGGTGGCCATCTTGGTACTCCCAAAGTGCTCTCAGCATAAATGGAGAGCCTGGGATTCATTACAGGGCCAGCTATCAAGGTGAAGACATCTCCCTTAAGTGTTTTCCCTATTTTTTGCAATGGAGCCTGGGCAAGGTATTTAGGGGCTTGTATATGTGTATCTGTTTGTGTATATATATATATGTGTATGTGTGTATATATGTGTATATATGTATATATATATGTGTATATGTGTATGTGTGTGTGTATATATATATATATATATATATATATATATATATATATATGTGTATGTATGTATGTATGTATATGGTTAAAAAGGAAAGCAGAAAGAAATCTATCCTTTTTTTTTTTTTTTTTTTCTCTTGTCCAGCTGCCCCTAGTAATGTGATACCGCAACAAAAAGATCCTCATCATACCACTAGGTAAGGGCTGCAACAATCAGGTAAGTGTTAAAGGAAAATAAAAAAGAGCACTACGGGCAAATTAGAGCAAATTTTTTGTTTCTACAGCCCGCACCGGGGATCATCCCGCAGATCATCTCACCGTAGCTCCTTAGATAGGAGATCCAAAGGTCATAGGAGCTCAGGACACTCTCACTCATCCTCAGCTCATGCCTCCCGCAGTGGCCAGAGGTCACCTCGACATACCCCTAGCAGACACTAATTCCACAGACCGGTGTATCCAAAAGAGAAGACCTGTTGGGTATGTGGAAGACAAGCGCTGCCGGAAAAATTAGTATGCGAGAAGTGTCTACTAGAGGTTACAGGGGATAAAGAGAAAGATAAGCAGCAGTCTCTGGAATCAATTAAGAGCCTGATCAAGGATTCAATCAGGGAGTTGGCCCTCTCCCAAGACCAAATTAACCCACCCTCGCCTGAAGCAGCAGTAAGCGCGTCCACTCCTCATTCGGACGCAGAGGTGGATTCTGAAGACGAGGCGGAAGGGGTGGATAGCAATATTTCGGCTTTTGACTTCGCTCTAGTTGAGCCTTTCATAACCGCGGGGATGCAATCCAGTGGAAGGAAAATCCGGAGCCACCTTCTAAAACAAAGAAATATTTCCCACATCTAAAAAAGAAGGTATCAACTTTTCCCTTGATGGAAGAAATCAAGAAGGTGGTAACAGATGAATGACAGAAGACCTATGGCGTATAATCGTTTTCTTAAGTTATATCCACTGGCAGAAGCAGATGCGCAACTTTTTGATGCTGTATACTGTGGACGCCTCAGTTATGAGGTTGGCTAGAAACTCGACCTTGCCACTAGAAGACGCAGTCTCCTTTAAAGATGTCCTTGACCGAAGGATTGACTCAGACCTGAAAAAAACATATCAGACGGCTGGGGGAGCATGCAAGCTGGCGGTAGCTCTGACTTCGATCTCAAGGGCCACCAGAGTATGGTCAGACAACGTGGAAACGGCCCTCAGACAAGGGGTAGGTTCAGAAGAAATCATTAAGGCACTGGATGAATTAAAGCTGGCCTCAGATTTTATAGCAGAAGCGGCTATTGACATCCTAAAATGCTCTTCCAGGGCCATGCTGTATTCCATAACGGCCAGAAGAGCGTTGTGGCTAAAACCATGGTCGGGCCGACCCAACGTCTAAGCAATCATGGTGTCGTATTCCATACGATGGGAAAGCCCTGTTTGGCGAAAAAATGGATACAGCAATTACCAGAGTCACAGGGGGGAAAAGTGGGCTAATTCCCCAGGACAGAAGCAGGAGGAAGAGATTTGCAAGTCGCCCAGTGGGCCAGTTAAGAGGGAAGGATTCCAGATCCTACCGCCCAGGAAGGGAGTACAGAAAGGGCTGGAAAGGTTCACAAGCTACCTTTCTGAGGTCGGCTAAACCAAAAGCCTCTACATCCACAGTTGATGGCCAGAAGTCCTTTTGATGCACTCTCCACCCAAACCGGTCCGGTAGGAGCCCGTCTAAAAGCGTTTGCCCGGGTTTGGGTGGAAGGTTGCGTAGACCAGTGGGCAGTGTCAAGGTCATTTCTGGGGATTCAAAAGGCAGCCTCCCCTCTATTCCTTTCAGGCCACCAAGATTCCAACCTCCAGAGAGAAGAAGGAGGCCCTTCTTCAATATGTCAAAATGCTTGTTCTCCAGCATGCAGTAGTACCAGTTCCAGACTTGGAGAAGCACTTAGGCTTTTATTCCCCAGTCTTCTTGGTCCCCAAAAAATCGGGGGGTTGGAGGCCGGTGCTAGACCTGAAGAGGCTGAAAAGGTATATCCGGGTGGAACATTTCAAGATGGAGTCCTTAAACACGGTCATTCTATCTGTTCAGCCAGGAGATTGGATGGCGTCCATAGACCTTCAGGATGTGTATCTGCACATACCTATCCGCCCTCAGTTTCAACCTTTTCTTCGGTTCAGAATAGGCGACTTACATCTTTAATTCCAATGCCTTCCCTTCGGGATTTCAACAGCACCCAGAACTTTCACCAAAGTGCTAGTAGTGATCTTGGCTCCTCTTCGAGAGAAGGGGATTTGAGTACTACACTATTTGGACGATATTCTAGTTCTTTCTCAGCACAGGCAGACCTTGGTGATACATGTACAGTTGGTCCTAGACACACTGATAAAGTTTGGTTGGCTAATCAACTACGCCAAAAGTCAACTTACGTCCACACAGGAGATAATTTACCTAGGGGCATTCTTCAACACTCCAGGAAGAGCAGTTTCACTCCCGGCAGAAAAAAATCCCTTCATTGATAGGGAAAGTGAAAAGGGCGCTAGCGAGCCATTCTATGGCAGCATCAGACTGTCTAAGCCTGCTAGGTTCCCTCTCTTCATGCATACCTATGGTGAAATGGGCCAGATGGCATCTACGGACTTTCCAGGTGGGCTTCTTATCACAGTGGAAGAAAGATCGCCTAGAGCAGAGGATATTGATTACACCTACAATGAAATCCAGCCTTTGGTGGTGGACAAGACCATCCAACCTTCTGCTTCTCTGTCCCCTGGGCCCCATCCCATGGACTGTTCTGACGACAGACGCAAGTCAGTTAGGATGGGGGGCACATTACCAAGACCAGTTGGTACAGGGCAGATGGCAATTCAATGCAACAGAGGTAGTATCAAACACCTTGGAGCTAAGGGCGGCTTGGTTAGCAATCCTGTCTCTGGCCACCTTCCTCAGGGAAAAATCCATCCTTCTCCAGATGGACAACAAAGCGGCAGTAGCTTATGTTCAGAATCAAGGAGGAACGCACAGCAGGTCCCTTCTGAACGAAGTGACACCCATTCTGACATGGGCCGAGAGGAATTTAGTCAACCTACGAGCCTCATATATCCCAGGGCCAGAGAACCAGTTAGCCGATCAGCTTTCAAGATCTTTCAGCCACAACAACGAGTGGCCTCTGAATCCGAGGGTCTTCTCCTGGATATGCCAACAATGGGGCACTCCCCAAATAGACCTATTTGCCTCCCCGCTCAATGCGAAGACACCGCTTTCCTTTTCAAGGTTCCCATCTCCGAAATCAGCAGGGGTAGATGCCCTAACCCAGCCATGGAACTTTCAGATGGCATACGCATACCCACCAACTCCACTGATACTGAGGTTTCTCCAACGTCTAACCACAGAAGCGATCACAGTTTTAGCAGTGATTCCATACTGGCCCAAGAGACCGTGGTTCACGTTGCTAATCAAGATGACCTTGTGCAAACCACTTCACCTTCCACGCATAGACAACCTTCTGTCTCAAGGCAAGTTCTGTCACCCGCACCCGGAGATCCTAGACTTGCGGGTTTGGAAGTTGAGCGGAAAAGGTTGGGAGAGTTAGGATGTTTGCATAATGTCATTCAAACACTACTACAGGCCAGAAAAGCATCTACGAATTCCACATACTATAGAGTTTGGAGAAAGTTTACGGAATTGGCAGAAACGAACCATTTCGATCCTCTAAACCCCGGAATCCAGAACATACTCCTCTTTTTACAGAGTGGATTGGACTTAGGTTTGGGCCTGAATACACTTAAGGTCCAAGTTTCAGCCCTTTCAGCTCTAACAGACACCCGGTGGGCGCTAGATCCTCTGGTGGAACGTTTCTTGAAAGCAGTTCTAAGATTGAGACCGCCTAGAAAGACGCTATACCCCAAATGGGATTTGACTATCGTGCTTAATATCCTTTCAAAACCTCAGTTTGCTCCCACAGAAGAAAGCACCTTGGAGAATATTTCTCAGAAGGCAGTCTTTCTAGTCGCCATCACTTCGGGTCGCAGGGTATCAGAGATCCATGCATTAGGGTCACAAGAACCCTACATTACCTTCTTCCCGGACAGGGTGGTGTTGCAACCTATTCATCAGTTCATCCCTAAAGTACCTTCAGTCTTCCATCTGAACCAAGAGTGGGTTCTTCCAGCATTCGGGGAGGATCCAGCCTCCTTAAAACTGCATGAGTTGGATATAGCCAGATCCCTAAGTCACTACCTAAATTTGACGCAGCAGTTCAGGAAAGATCAACGGCTATTTGTCATCCCCAAGGGTGCCAGAAAGGGAATGGCAGCATCTAAGACGACCTTGGCAAGCTGGATTGTAAGGTTAATCCAAAGAGCATATCGGGCTAGTGGTCTCCCAGTTCCAGATGCGGTCAATGCGCACTCAACGCGTGGAATAGCCTCCTCCTGGGCAGCTTTGGCAATTTGAGACAATTTGTCGAGAGGCCAGCTGGTCGTCCTTCCCCACGTTCATGTCCCACTATAGTGTTGACCCAGCAGTCCTTACTTCCCGAGAGTTTGGGGAAAGGACTTTGCAGTCATCTGTACTGTAGCTTTTTTGTTTAATTAAATTGCTTTATTGCAGTACCCTCCCTGTAAGCTAGTTATTTACCATGGGTATGCTGACATGGGAGGCACCAGGAAAACGGAAAATTGAATACTTACCTTTCCGTAATTTTCCTTTCCTGGTGCCTGCCCATGGCAGCATACACCCTCCCTTCAATGATCCTTAGCGTTATGAGATCTAGTTACAAGAATACTGACTAAGGGGAGGAACTCTTTTTTTATAGAGTTAAAATGGTCCTGTGGGTTGGTAGAGGGCAGAGCAACCAACCATGGGTATGCTGCCATGGGCAGGCACCAGGAAAGGAAAATTACAGAAAGGTAAGTATTCAATTTTCCGTTACACTGCTTGTGCTGCACGGAGCATGTGCGAGATCTGCAAGGATAAGATCCAGGAAGAAATACAGTCTGGCTTCGGATGCCCACACTTAAGATGGCCACGGCCTGCTGTAAGTTTATAAAATAACAAATTACTGCTATAAACTAACAAAACAGACCTTAGTTTACAGACTAATTTTACTAGAATACATTAAGCTTGTGTATTATAGGGGTATTTTTATTCAAAAAGTATAATTTCGGCCGGAACACCACTTTAAGGAGGTTTTTTTTTCTTGTAAACAATGTCCCAAAAGAATGAACTCAGTGAACACTTTTGGACTTAACCAGAGCCACCAGGGAATTCTCAAAAACATGATATCATTTCCTATTGTGTGGAGCATAGGCTCATATTCCAGCTGTGTTATCCTACAACTGTTGCTGCTAAGAACGGCTTTTCTGTGTCTAGAATGAAACTTTTTGTAAACGATTTTAATCCCAAATGTCATAGAGCTGACCAAACCAACGGTGCATTGCGTGGGTCCGGCCTAGAACACTAGAAGCCATTATCTCCAAATTAGCAGCTATTGTAAAGCCGCATATGAAGTAATGAGACTCTTCTCTGCCAAATCAAATTTGTGTTTGGGTAAAGTATCATTTTGGGATCTCCACTGTTAGCGTTCTCTCTGTGCAATCATGTGTTTCTGGAGCTCGTCCCCCTACATTTGGGAATTTCTTGCGGTGGAGATGTTTCTTGCCGCTCACATTTGCCAAGTCTGAAATGATAAAATCAGAAATCCATCACGCTGATGGCAGGCAAGGGCTCATTTTCGTTTCATTTTTCATGTCTGTGAGGTTAGGATACAAGACTGATGGGATACACAGCGTGTAACTAGGAGGGGGACTTTCTGTCAATTACAAGTTTCTATATATAAAGATATTGAAAAAGTTCTTAAAGCTGAAATCAGCATTTTGTTTGCTAGAAAATGACTTAGAACCCCCAAACAATATATATTTTTTTAAGCAGACGCCCCATAAAATAAAATGGTGGGTGTTGCAATTGTTTACGTCACACGGTATTTGCGCATCGGATTTTCAAAATCAACTTTTTCGGAAAATAGTAAAGTGGTTGTAAACCCACGAAAAAAAAAAAAACCCTGCAAGACAAAGGCATAATGAGCTAGTATGCATAGCATACTAGCTCAATTTAAAGAACTTACCTTAGAAGCCCCCGCAGCGGTCCCTGCACACTGCTCTGGCCGGCGACATGTCTCCTGGAATTATTTCCGGGTATCGCGGGCTCCTGCGCTGTGATTGGCTGGAGCTGTGATGACGTCACTCCCACACATGCGCGTGGGAGCCACCGGTAACGGCACATCGGTCCGTTTCTTGAGTGCGCGTGTGCCTATGATGTCGGGACATGCTGATACAGGGGGTATCTCCTAAACCGTGCAGGTTTAGGAGATATCCACGATACCTACAGGTAAGCCTTATTATAGGCTTACCTGTAGTCAAAAGTGGTCTGTAAAAGTTTATAACCACTTTAAAGTGTTACTAAACCCTGTATATGCAGTAACGCATGCTTGTATACTAAGGGGTTAATCCTCTGCATTGTGTAAAAAGGCTGTTTGATCCTGTCTTCTCTGATCCACCCCTTCTTCCAATATCCCCAAACCATATGCTGATGATAGAACATAGCCTTGGAGCACTCTGCACATGCTCAGCTTAGTGTGTATTGCTAGAGATTTTTTTATTTTTCTTGGGAGAGTGCATGTGATCAGTACAGGGCCAATCAGCACTATCCAGACAGAGGGTCAGGGGTCCTGCAGCCTCATAGGGCAATCAGGGGAGAATGAAAACTCCTCCCACAAGCTTTAACCAGACACTGATAGAAGTCAAAAGACTGCTATATCCTGCTGATGAGAAAAGGTATTTAGCAGTTTATATTTACTAAAAAAATTGCATTTCCATGTTCTGTGTACTGTGGGAGACCAGATATGGTGAATGCAGGCTCCTGGGTTTAGTAACACCTTAATGAATTTAAATGAACACAAACACAATATAATACCTTATTTTTTGGGGCAAAATATCAAATAATGAAATATAATTATTGAATGGACTGGCACTTTAAAAAAAGGAGTCTCTTTTCTTTTTTTATTACATGGTTCTGTCCTGCAAGGGACAAAGTACATGTAGTACTTTGTCCCATCATCCTATGAGCTATAGAAAGCTAGCTACATGGTAGGACAGGATGCCCCTCCGTCCCCCATAGCCATCCGACAGCACAGCTAGCAAGGATATGATTGCATTGATAGCTGAGACTCCAACTACTTGCCCGAGACAAACGCCTGCAAGAGGAATTGAAAGGAAGGGTGGGGAGAGTCGGCCAGTCTCCCATCCCTCTGCATTCATCTTGCTGGTGCTTGTCTTTGGAAAGTGCTTGGAGCGGGAAATAAGTGCTAGCCATCATTGCAGCCTTCTCCTTGTAAGATGCAATTTTGGATGGTTGTGGGGAGGAGGTAGTGTCCTGTCCATCCACTCAGTTTTGGATAGAGTGGAGAGGGATTAGACCACCTGTCAGTTTTTTTTTTTTGCTGTCTGTGCCCCCCATTAGGAAGATTCACCCTATTTGTTCTGTGTACCATTCTCACGGAGAATGAAAATAAAAGCAAATCTCAAATTTTGGGTTGTCACAAGAACAGGAATAGAAGGGGAATCTTCCAATGGGGACAATAGTTCTCAGTTCAACAGTTTTCATAGACAATCCTACAGCAGGCCTCGCAGCTGCATAGGATTGACTAGAACAAAGTTATGGCAGTCCAGAAGCTATAGAAAATGCCTTGTTCATGCGTCTGGAAACATTCCCAACGATATCTGGTAAGAACAAAAAGGAGCTCCAGAGACTGAGTGATCTTCTCCTTGCGCTTCAGCTTACCAAGGTAGACCCTAAACTTCCCGGACTCAGTTACCTGGACACTGCCAGAGGGGTAAACCCAATCGTCTCCAAGCTCCCGTATGATTTGCAAGAGAAATGGTCTGCATTAGGGTCATCATACAAAAAAGAGAACAAGGTTTCCTTCCCCCCATACTCTTTCTTCTGTGAATTCATCAGGTACATTGCAGAAGCCATGCAGAAGTCATGTCTCTTCTCACCCTTTCCTAAGAGTACCAGTCTTCAAGGCAACTATAAGAACCGTAGAGGCCAAGTTTCCGTGAAAAAGACTGACATCCTTCCCACTCCTACCACAGTTGTGGCCGCAAACAGAGTAGGAAGATTGAAAACCCTAACCGAGAGTGTCCCATTCACAAGAAGCCACACCCCCTTAAAAAAATGTATCAGCTTTAGGAAAAGGCCTCTTGAAGAGTAAGGAGCTTTTACAGACATGTGGGGTATGTTTCAGGTGTTGTGCCTCTACAGAACATTTTGCTAAGGACTCAATATGCCCATCAAGTGCATAGAGTGTGGCTCTGAAGAACATGTGCAAGCCCTCCATCCGCCTGAGCCCAGCTCTGCACAGCCTGCTAACTCTCCTCCCAGGTGAACGCATGGTGAGGAGAATACAGACCAAGTGCTTAATTCCACCATAATTTCTTCATCCTGCACTGAAGTGTTTGGAGAAACCCACTGTGATAAGTCATGTGCTAAAATATGCTTGGTGAACATATCCTACAAGGATCAACCAGAAAACATTCTAAAAGCATATGATATCTTAGATGATCAGAGCAATAGATCACTTGCCAAATCCGAAGTGTTTGATCTATTTGAAATAAAAGGCAAAGCTTATCCTTACACCTTGGGTACTTGTAGTAGAACTACAGAGGTTTACGGAAGAAGGGCTCATGGACTGGTATCGTCTCTCAAAGGTAACTTCCAATTATCCCTACCTACACTTTTTGAGTGCAACCAGATACCTGCTAACAGGGAAGAAATCCCTACCCCTGCTGCTGCCTTCCATCACCCTCACCTGAAGATAATAGCAAATGAGATACCACCTCTTCACAAAAATGCTCAGATCCTTCTTCTGTTAGGAAGAGACATTCTAAGATCCACAATGTACACAGACAAGTCAGGAGACCCCCAGATGCCCCATTTGCCCAGCGCATGGCTCTAGGTTGGGTCATAATAGGCAACGTCTGTATAGGCAAAATGAAGAGACCTACCAACATTTCGTCATTCAAGACAAATGTTTTGCCAAATGGCTGAAACACTTACTTTGAGCCATGCCCACATTACTACTGGGTGAAAGAGAAGCTATCCAGCTGCGAATGGCAACATGGTATCTCAGGTAACCCAAGCTCTTTCTCCCGCCATGATGAAGAACTTGGCTCTACAGTGTTTAATGCAACCAGTGAAGATGATATACTGGCTCCTTCAATAGAAGACAAAACATTTATCAAAGTAATGGACAATGAGTTCTTTCAAGACGACTCCAATAATTGGGTAGCACCCCTACCTTTTCGTCTCCCAAAAGAGAGCTTGCCCAACAAGTTGCAGCAGGCCATCAATAGATACTCCTCCTTAATGCGCAACTTAAGCAGGAAACCAGAGATGCAAAAGCACTTTGTGGACTTTATGCAAAATATATTTGACAAATATACCTTCCATCCTTTAGTGTGTATCACTATCCTTTGATGTGTATCACCCACGCATCCTTTGGTATGTATCACCCACGCAAACCAGACCAAATCAGAGTTTTCTTTGATTCCAGTGCTCAGCATAAAGGCGTTTCTCTTAACAACACGCTCCTTACGGGGCCCAACTTGAACAACAGTCTAATAGGAGTCTTGATTCGCTTCAGACAAGAGCCCGTAGCAGTAATGGCCGGCATTCAACAAATATTTCACTGATTCATTGTCAGAGAAGGCAACAGAAACGATCTCAGGTTTCTATGGCACAATGACATCAAAAAGGAAGTGATAGATTAACGAATGAAGGTACATGTCTTTGGTAACAGTCCTTCCCCTGCAGTGGCAACTTATGGGCTAAGGAGAACAGGTCAGACTGGAGAAGAAGAACATGGATCTGATGCTCATCAATTTGTTGAAAGAAACTTCTACGTTGACAACGCACTGAAGTCCATTCTAACCGCTAAAGAAGCAATCGATCTTCTCGCCAGAACAAAGGAGATGCGATATGTAGCAAACCTTGGACTTTACAAGATTATATATAACAGCCAGGAACATATGAATGCCTTTCATTCTGAGGTCTATGCCACTAGTCTAAAAAAACCTTGATTTAGGTACAGATGTGCCTCCAGTACAGAGAAGTCTGGATTTGTTGTGGAACATCCAACAAGACACATTCACCTTCCAAGTGTCAACTTGTGACAAACCCTTTACTAAGAGAGGAGTCCTGTCGGTGGCAAACAGCATCTATGATCCACTGGCTTTCATTGCTCCAGTTACCATTCAAGGTAAGATTCTGCTAAGACAGCTATCTTCTGAGAACATGGACTGGGATACTCCTTTACCTAGTGAGAAACAACACTAGTGGGAAAAGCGGAAACATTCTTTGAAATCACTAGAAAAACTTCAAATTTCACGTTGCTATGTTTTAGCTTTCATTTCAACTGCTGACCGGAGAGAAATTCATATTTTCTCCGATGAATCAGTTGAAGCTCTTGTTGCAGTAGCCTATTTAAAGACCTCCAAATTTAATGGAGAATCACACAGTGGTTTTGTCCTAGGTAAAGCAAAAATCACTCCCAAACCTGCACATACCATACCAAGACTTGAACTAGCTGTACTAGCAGTAGAAATTGCTGAAGTCATACGAAGTGAAATGGACATTGGAATTGATTCTTTCACCTTTTATACAGACAGTAAGGTAGTACTTGGTTATATATACAACCAAACAAAACACTTTCATGTGTATGTCAGTAACAGGGTAGAACGTATAAAGAGGTTCTCTCTACCAAGTCAATGGCATCACGTTCCCACTGAACTCAACCCAACTGGCTGTGGGACCAGAGCTGTGTCATCAGCAGTTCTTCAGGACAGCTTATAGCTGTCACCTCCAAGGTTTTTGTGTGTGGATTCCAACTCACCCCCCACTTACACCACCTATGGGCTAGTAAGTCCTGAAGATGATAAGGAAATAAGAACTATGAACGTCTCACTCCACACTTTTGTAAATACAAAACAGAAGGTCACACCGTTTTGAGTGTTTTTCCACCTTGTCATCTGCTGTAAGAATGGATGCTTCACAGTCAGTTTACAGAAGGTGCCATCAGGTCAGCTGGCTTGCTGGATTGTTGGTATAAAAAGGTGCATCTTCTCCCTGCTCCTCAGGTGAGTCAAGTGCCACAAGTTAAGAGGAAAAAATCAACAGCAACAAATGGCAAGTCTCCCAGCTGATCGCCTAAGTACAGATCCACCCTTCACCTATGTTGGAGTAGATTTTTTTAAATTCTTCCTTTATCTGTGCCCTACGAAGATTCTTCTCTGTCAGAGGACCGGTGAAGCATCTGAGATTTGACTGTGGTACCAACTTTGTTGGAGCATGTAAAGAGCTGCAATTGGACGATTTCCTGGCGAATAATGGATGTACTTGGTTATTTAACCCCCCACATTCTTCACACATGGGAGGATCCTGGGAACGAATGATTGGAGTAGCAGAAAGAATTCTTGACTCCATCTTGCAGAATCACAAGGTTGGTGCGCTCTCTTTTCTTCATTCCTTTTTTGACTGCTAGGATACCCCTATCCTTGAGGGCAGCAAGGCCTGAGACATTATCCATCCTGAACTATAGATCACCTGATCAACACACTTGTGCGCAAGAGTATTTGTTTGCTGCTATCAAAAATTTGTTGGGGACTCCAGCTGCAGAGTGTGATTTTCCGGCGGTGCTACTGTTCTGAATATACAGTGCCTCGCAAAAGTATTCACCCCCCTTGGCAATTTTTGTGTTTTGTTGCCTCACAACCTGGAATTAACATGGATTGTTTGAGGATTTGCATCATTTAATTTACAGAACATGCCCACAAATTTGAAGATTTTTTTTTTTTTTTATTGTGAAGCAAACAACAAATAGGACAAAATAACAAAAAAAAAAAAAAAGTCAATGTGCATAACTATTCACCCCCTAAAGTCAATACTTTGTAGAGCCACCTTTTGCGGCTATCACAGCTCCAAGTCGCTTTGGATAAGTCTATGAGCTTGCCACATCTTACCACTGGGATTTTTACCCATTCCTCCTTGCAAAACTGCTCCAGCTCCTTCAAGTTGGATGATTTGCGCTTGTGAACAGCAATCTTTAAGTCTGACCACAGATTTTCTATTGGATTGAGGTCAAGGCTTTGACGAGGCCATTCCAACACATTTACATGTTTCCCCTTAAACCACTCAAGTGTTGCTTTAGCAGTGTGTTTGGGGTCATTGTCCTGCTGGAAGGTGAACCTCTGTCCTAGCCTCAAATCACACACAGAGTGGTACAGGTTTTGCTCAAGAATATCCCTGTATTTAGCACCATCCATCTTTCCCTCAACTCTGACCAGTTTCCCAGTCCCGACTGCTGAAAAACATCCCCACAGCATGATGCTGCCACCACCATGTTTCACAATGGTGTTTTTTTTTGGGTGATGTGTTGGGTTTGTGCCAGACATAGCAATTTCTTTGATGGCCAAAAAGTTCAATTTTAGTCTCATCAGACCAGAGCACCTTCCTCCATACATTTTGGGAGTCTCCCACATGCCATTTCACAAACTCAAAATGTGCCATTTTGTTTTTTGCTAAAAGTAATGGCTTTCTTCTGGCCACTCTGCCATAAAGCCCAACTCTATGGAGCGTACGGCTTATTGTCGTCCTATGTACAGATACTCCAGTCTCTGCTGTGGAACTCTGCAGCTCCTCCAGGGTTACCTTAGGTCTCTGTCCTGCCTCTCTGATTAATGCCCTCCTTGCCCGGTCCGTGAGTTTTGGTGTGCGGCCGTCTCTTGGCAGGTTTGCTGTTGTGCCATGTTCTTTCCATTTGGTTTTGATAGATTTGATGGTGCTCCTAGGGATCATCAACGATTTGGATATTTTTTTATAACCTAACCCTGACTTGTACTTCTCAACCACATTGTTCCTTACTTGTTTGGAGAGTTCCTTGGTCTTCATAGCAGTGTTTGGTTAGTGGTGCCTCTTTCTTAGGTGTTGCAGCCTCTGGGGCCTTTCAAAAAGGTGTGTATATGTAATGACAGATCATGTGACACTTATATTGCACACAGGTGGACATCATTTCACTAATTATGTGACTTCTGAAGGTAATTAGTTGCATCAGAGCTTTTTATGGGTTTCATAACAACGGGGTGAATACATACGCACATGCTAATTATCAGTTTTTTATTTCTGAAAAATAGTTTTATGTATATATTTTTCTAATTTTACTTCACCAACTTAGACTATTGTGTTCTGAGCCATCACATATAATTCAGATTAAAAAAAACATTGAACTAAAGGCTGTAATGTACCAAAATAGGTAAAAAGCAAAGGGGGGTGAATACTTTTGCAAGGCACAGTAGCTGCTTTCTGAAGTGACAATAATGTGAAATCCATAGAAGAAAGATAGCTGAGAAGATCCTCATTGGGAAAAGGCTTTACCACCAGTATAGACACCTATGAATCTGAGACTATAACCAATGAAGAGATTGCTGTGATTGAAACTGATAAACAGACTCCTGATAGAGAGGACAATATGGTATCATTATTTGATAAATTGAAGGAACTACTGGAAAGAGAGATGTTGCAGTGGTGGGATATCCTGCAACTGCAAAAATATCTGGAATTTAAAGTGGTGTTCCGGCCGAAACTCTACTTTTTTTTTTTAATTCCTTTATTTTGTTATACAGAAGGCATGGGTACATTGTCTAATATAAGACAGGTCATACATTTACATACATTAACATGTTTAGGATACATTAGATTGAAACCATAGACCTAGATCAGGTTTACCACCAAACAAGTGGGGTAATACATATGTGTTCCAGCCAACTGTGTATCAATTCTGAATGTAATAAAGCGAGGTAGCCTACATCAGGGCCTCCTTACATGAACTGCGAACATATCATTAACAGAATTGGTGTATAGTATACTACTTAAAATATTTTACGGCAGATATGTCTAGTGTTAGATGAACAAATGTTTCCATCTCACCGTGAATAATATGTTTTCATTAATTCGTTAACGCCGTCACCACGGCTACTCGGTGAGCTTATCAGAGCAAAGTACCAGAGAAAGAGGGGAACAGAAGGGAATCAGAGGGAAAGCGGGGAAGGAGAGACAGGAGAACAAGGGAGAAGGGGGAGATGAGGTCAAGGGAAGGGAGGTAGACGGGTATGGCTGCGACACCGCCCCCCCAGTGGATCCACCCGCCGGGCCCCAGAGGGGCATATGCAGGTGGCTGTTTTAGCAGTAACTACGGGGACGTCCCTTCAAGAAGATTGGGTTTGTGCTTGTACCAACTCCTGTAGATATGCGTCAGTACCAACAAAATATCTCCAGGGTCTCCACTTGTCCATAAATTGTTCCTCTTTGTTTTGTAGGGTTGCAGTCAGTTCCTCCATCTGTAGAATACAATTTACTTTCGAATACCACAGGATCCTAGTAGGTGGGAGGGGATCTCGCCATAGTACGGGGATACAGGCTCTCGCTGCGTTCAGGAGTTGCATTGTCAAAGTTTTCTTGTACTTACTAATGGGTCTAGTGGTTAAGTGTAGGAGGCATGCAGCCGGGTTGTCTTTAAGTTCAACCGAGGTCAAGCTTTGAATGGTCGTAGTCACCTCCTCCCAAAAGGGTCTCAGGACCGGACACGACCAAAAGACATGGAGCATATTTCCCACTTCTGTGCCACACCTCCAACACCTATCCGAAAGCGTAGGGTTCATTTTGTGTAACATAAGTGGGACTCTATACCACCTGGTCAGGATTTTGTATCCCAGTTCTTGATAGTGACTCGCAATCGAGGACTTGTGAGCCAAGGCCAAGATCTTCTCTTGTTGTTGTGTAGTAAACTGTGTCTCTAGATCTCTTTCCCACTTCAATAGAAACTCTGGTACCCTGTCCTCTCCCTGTGTAGTGAGGAGGTTATATAGAAATGAGAGTGCGTGCCTTATCGGTTCCCCTGATTTACACAGAGATTCCAGGGGAGTGTGACCCCGCGGGACATAGGGAGCTTTCTGAAGAGTCTGCAGAAAATGTCTAAGCTGGATGGTACTGAGACTGTCTAACGGAGGTTCTGTAAGTCTAGAGATCGTAGAAGAAGATGGGAGTTCCCCCTGGGGCCAAACCTCCCCCAGGGACTGTTTCTCAGAGTTGATTAATTGTCTCAGTCTACGACTTGTGAATCCGGGGGAAAAGTCTGGGTTACCGATGATAGGAGTCAGGGGGGAAGGTAACGGTGAGATATCCGTATTACGGAATATTTTCCTCGCCACCCGAAGGGTAGCACCTATTAGCGGGTGGTTTTTCTGGTCTTCTGGAAGTGGGGACAAGAGCCACGGGGATGGGAGTAAGGGGATCGAGGAGTCCTCAATTTCCATTCCCACCCATTGTTTGGGCTCTCTGTTGCAATGCCAATCAACAATCCTGGCGAGGTGTACCGCTCGATAATACCGAGAGATGTCTGGTAAACCGATGCCCCCCCTCTCCTTGGGTCTGGAGAGAGTTTGCATGTTTATTCTGGGGGCTTTATGAGCCCAGATGAACTCCCTCACAGTGGACTGTATTTGCTTAAAGAAGGTCAAGGGTAAACTTATCGGTAGTGTTTGGAGTATATATAGGATACGGGGCAAGGCCGTCATTTTCAGAGCATTGCATCGCCCAAACCAAGTCAAAGTGAGTTTGTGCCAGGTCCGTAGGTCAACTTTAAGTCTTTGGAGTAAAGGTTGAAAATTATATGTGTACAGGTGTGCCAAGTCCGAAGTGATGTCCACCCCCAGGTAGCGGATGGATTTCTCCGCCCAACGAAACGGGAAGGATTTGCTCATACTTACTGCTTCCGTGGCTGGTAGTGTGACATTTAACACTGCGGACTTGGCACAGTTGACTTTGAAATTTGAGACTTCGCCATACAACCGTAGAGCTTCCAAGATGTTAGGTAGTGAGATACGTGGGTTGGAGACGAAGAAAATCAGATCGTCCGCGAAGGCCGCAATTTTGTGGTGCCCCGAGGGCTTCGTGATCCCGGTGATATTGGGGTTCCTACGGATACTACACAGGAACGGTTCAAGAGTCAAAATGAAAACCAATGGGGACAGGGGGCACCCCTGTCTCGTCCCGTTAGAGATGTCAAAGAAATCCGATCGCCACTCATTGACCCTTACTGCCGCCGAGGGAGCCGAGTAGAGAGACGATATCCAGCCTCTCATGTTTGGGCCAACACCAATATGTTCTAGAGTGGCCCGCATAAAATGCCAGGCCACCCTGTCAAAAGCCTTCTCCGCGTCTGTAGAAAGCAGCAGAAAAGGCTTCTTGACGATCTGTGCTTCGTGAATGAGGTTGAGGACTCTTATGGTGTTGTCTCTCGACTCCCTCAGCGGCACGAATCCCGCCTGGTCAAAGTGTATTAATTGTGGGACATGTGGGAGTAATCTGTTAGCCAGAATTTTGGAAAACAATTTAAGGTCCACGTTTAGTAGAGCAATCGGGCGGTAATTACTGCAGTGGCTAGAATCTTTCCCCTCTTTCGGGATCAAAGAAATAAATGCCCGTAGGGAGTCTACCATGTTAATGCCTCCTTCCTTTAGTGCGTTGTAGGCTTTCAGAAAGTGGGTCGATAAATGTGGCCCGAAGGTCTGGTAGTAGGTCAGGGTGAAGCCATCCGGCCCGGGTGCCTTCCTTGGCTTTGTTTGGGCCAAGGCTAGTGAGAGTTCTTCAGGGGTGATGTCCGACTCAAATGAGTCTCCTACATCAGCTGGTAAAGTAGGCATACCCGAAGACCTGATGTATTCCCTCGCTGACGCCTCTTTTTTTGTTAAAAGGTCAGTAGGTTCCCCCTTGTGTAAATTGTATAGTTGTTGGTAATATGCAGCAAATTCATTGGCTATATCCCTAGAAGTGTGGACCGTAGTTCCCTGTGGGGTCACTATAGAGGGAATGTAGGTACGTTGTCTCGGGCCACGAAGTAGTCTGGCTAGCATGGTCCCAGGCTTGTTAGAGTATTCAAACATGTACCTTTTAGCCCAGGCCAGGTTTTGTACCGTTTTGTGGTACAAGAGGTCTTTCAATTCACCCCTGGTCTTCAGTAAAGCCTGGAGGTGTGTTTCCGCTAGAGACTTCTTGTGAAGTAGCTCGAGAGACCGCACCCGGGAGATCAGGAGATCAATCTGTTTAGTCCTTTCTCTTTTTTTCGCCACCCCAATCCTAATTAATTCCCCTCTTATTACACATTTATGGGCTTCCCACACTGTCATTGGAGACATCGCGGGATCTATGTTTTCTGAGAAGTAATTAGTCAGTGTCCTGCTTATCTCCTCACGTATCTCGGGGATTTGTAATAATGACTCGTTTAGTTTCCAGGTTGGAGGGGACCTAGGTTCCGTATCCCAGCAAAGGGTCACATGCGTAGGGGCATGGTCAGAGAGGGAAATGTAGTCAATCTGGGATGTGGTGACCAGCGGTAAGTCTTTATGTTGGATCTGAAAGAAGTCTATCCTGGAGTATGTACCATGCACCGCAGAGAAATAGGTAAAATCCCTCTCACCGGGGTGCATGATCCTCCAGGGGTCGACCAACTGTAGATTGGTTAATTCTACCTTGAGTTTTTTAAGGTATGAGAAAGAAAGATGAGATGCCCCTCTTGATACATCCAGCAGTGGCTCAGGAGCAAAATTGAAGTCCCCGCCCATCAGGAACAGACCCCCCCGAAAATCTAGAACCAAGGGAATAAGGGATCGCAGAAAGGACAGGTGGTCAGAATTAGGGAAATAGACGTTTACTAGGGTCACTGTGGTATTTCTAATTTTGCCCTTTAAGAGCAAGAATCGGCCAAGTGGGTCAGCTCTCTCTTCTAATAGCGTCCACGGCAATGATCTGGCTATCAATATACTGACCCCCTTTGATTTTGACAGAGGGGAGGGAGCGTGATATACAGTGGGGAAGTCTCTGTTACAGAGTCTGGGGACTGCCGACTGTTTGAAATGCGTTTCCTGAATGAACGCCACCTGTGTGCGTGTTTTTTTGAGATCTGTGAGGAGTCTGGAGCGTTTTTCCGGGGTAGCTAAACCTCTGACATTAAGGGAAGTGAATTTTATCTCACTACCGGGGTGTGAGCCCGAAGGCCCTCCCGGGGGGGCCATGTCGCACCTCGGCAGCCAATCGGGGGAGGGAAGGTAAGGGATAAGTCAAGAAGGTATAGGGAGGGAATAGAAACAAGGGGGGGTGGGGAGGGGGTATTGAGGGGCAGGGGAGGGGGGTGTAGAGTGGGGAGGGGGGGAGGGGGAGACCGGATATAGAGAGGGACGAAGAGGAAGAGAAAAGGAGGAATTGGAGTTGAAAAGATATAGAGAAAAATACTAAGAAGGATAAATTAATTATCCAGTTGTTGCTTTATAAAGCCTTACGCAAATATGCGCTTCCTATTAGTGGGTGTGGAAGACTAGACTCTGCGACACAACGGGAGACGTGTCGTCAGGAGAGAACCGGCATGATAAACAATACCTGACTATTACCGTTCTGAACAACAAACAAAAATAAAAAGCCATAAACAACTTGATTCTTTGCTGTAGAATCATCAAATATGTGTATGCGACCACCGCATGTGAAATGTATATCCACTAGAAGATCCATGTGGACCAACATCTCCAATACAGTGTAAATGTTGCAACTAACCCTCTTGATAAGGAACAAGCGAGTAACAAACTGAACATGACTCCGTGTCTTTATGGATTAGAGTCCCCCCTACCCCCCCGCCTCATGCCCCACAGAAAAAGGTGGCGTGAGGACTGCCCCTGAGGAACCTGTGGGACGATGAGGCGGAGGCGCGGCGAGACCCCCCAACAAAAATCGAATCCAAATGCCAATCTAAGGCATGTTATCTTTTCACGGAGGAGCAGGAAATCCCTCTAGCATACATACAACATACCCTTGTATCGCTTTACGTTCTACTCGTAATACTCAGAGAGTTTACTGTGCAGTGAAGGAAAAAGGATATCAATGTAGTCCAGAGATTCTAAGAACCATAAGAGTCCCCTTCCTGCCTCACAGCAAGCAGCCTCCTGGGTCAACACGATCAGTTAGGACTCTGGCGTGGTAGGATTGTCTCTTGGAGTTGTCCTGGATCTTGATCGCCATTGTCGTCTGCTGGCTCGTTGGGGTCTTGGTGACATAGATCTCGTGCTATTGAAGGTGATCGGAAAGTCCAACCAATTGGGTATCGAGAACCCGGGGATCTCCAGAAACCTGAACAAATCCGGCAGTTGTTCTGGCCATCGCAGCGCAAAAGAGTTATTTCCTTTCAGGACGATCAGGTGAAATGGATGGCCCCATTTGTAGGTGGCTCCTGTTGTTCTGATAGCTTCTAGTAGTGGACGTATTTGGCCTCTCATACGCAGGGTCATCCGCGATATATCAGGGAAAAATTGCACCGACGCCCCATCGAAGTCCAAGGGGCCCTGGGACCAAGCCCTTCTCAGGATTTCTTCCTTAATTGTGTAGTAATGAACTCTCGCCAATATGTCTCTCGGTGCGAGATCATCTCCTCCCCTGGGGCCTTGCACACGGTGCACTCGGTCCAGTTCTAGTTCTGCTGTGGGGGGCTTGTCTAGTAAACGGTTAAATATGGCCACAATCGTTGCTCTGAGATCACTTCCTGAAGTGGCTTCAGGCAGGCCGCGTACTCTGATATTGTTTCTCCTGCTGCGATTTTCGCCATCATCGATTGAAAGTTGCATCAGGATCAGGCGCCTTTTGTAATCCACATGAGCCTTTTCTATGTCTGACATTCTTGACTCTAGCAGAGAAGCAGATGATTCCACCTCTGATACCCTAGAGTCTACAGTATCTATTCTCTGCTTTAAATCATGAATCTCTTTAGACAGGGTATTCACAATAGTAGCTGTAGATTCAGTGATGTCCTGTTTAGTGGGGAGGAGAGCGAGTATCCCTTTCCAGCATTCAGGGAATGGTTGCTCCTGAGTGTTGGCAGGCTGTATGGATGAGCAGCTATCCGCCCCTGGGATTTCTGGGGACAGGATCGGGGAGTCAGCTCTGTTAGGGAGAGACCCGTTACCTTGTGGAGCATTAGATAGTCCCTTGCCTGTCTTCTTGAGCGGTGCTGTGCCTGCATTGCCAGAGCGTGGCGGCGCCATCTTGGACTCCGGGGCCTGTGACGGAGTTGCCGAATTCCGCAAGAAATAAGCAGCAATGTCCGCGGATCTATTAGCTGCGGGTGATCCCGGAGGTCTGTCCGTCATGGACATGTAGTTCAAAAGCCGGTATGTACGCTAGGTCCGGTTCTCAGCCTGAACGAGGCACGGAGCTCCCCGGGAAAGCAGCCTCACAGCGCCATTGCCAAGCCACGCCCTCGAAACTCTACTTTTTGAATAAAAATACCCCTATAGTACACAAGCTTAATGTATTCTAATAAAGTTAGTCTGTAAGCTAAGGTCTGTTTTGTTAGTTTATAGCAGTAGTTTGTTATTTTACAAACTTACAGCAGGCCGTGGCCATCTTAAGTGTGGGCATCTGAAGCCAGACTGTATTTCTTCCTGGATCTCATCCTTGCAGATCTCGCACATGCTCAGTGCAGCACAAGCAGTGTAATAGGTTTCAGGTCAGGTTTCCTTAGCAACGGCAGTTTCAGAGGAAGTTGCCGCCCCTTCCCAGAAGGCATTGCAAACAGGAAATGATGCAATGGGCCGCGGCCAGGGAGGGGGAAGTGAAAAATGAATACAGCAGATATACAGTAGGTGCTGAGAAAAAAATGTAAAACATATCCAATTTGTTTACAGTGCGCAGTTTAGTGAGGGATGCTGAAGAGTTGTAAAAGTGGGTGGAACTCCATTTTAAGAGAATACCAAGAGGTTTAAGAATAACAAAATTATGCTCATTTCTTGACGAAGATCTCAAAGAGAATTGGATAAAACGTCTGCACGAATGCAACCGATTGTGGTTACAATACATTATTATTCAAAGAGAGCGTAATCTCTCTGTTATTCGTGCAGACATAAGTATTCTACAAGAAGAGCTATCCATATTCTCTTAGATTGTAAGCTCTAAGGAGCAGGGCCCTCTGATTCCTACTGTATCAAAGTGTATTGTATTTGTACTGTCTACCCTCAAGTTGTAAAGCGCTACGTAAACTGTTGGCGCTATATAAATACTGTATAATAATAATAATAATATTCACTGATATTGTGACATTTGATAGCTGGGATCATAAAGTCAATGAACAAATGACGAAGTATGAAGCAAATCTTATTAGGAAAAAGACCCACTCACCAGTCAAGCTACGTTCAAGTAAAAATCCAATATATTTTATGTCTGATTCCTGTGTGCCTTTGGTATTGCTACAGCTCTCAAAAAAACCCAACTTCCTTTTAATATCGGAGGACGTCGGCGTCCCTTGAGCTTGCGCAGGGACATGGGATTTACACAAGCAGCGCCTCCGCGCCCAAGCAAAGATGGAATGGAAATGTTGTGTGACTCGGTGAGGGAGTTTAAGTGCTTTTAGGTGTTTATCAGCCTGGGGAGTTGAAACACGGCTAGTTAGTGAAAGTAGCGTGTAGCGTCAGTGATGTGAGAGGACCCAGCAGGCGAGGTGCCGCGTCTTCCGATGGAGGACGGAGTGACTCTTACGGGAAGACGTTTCTGAAAGCTCCCCCCTGCCTCCACACAGCAATTTTACTGGATTTACGTGCTGCGTGTCTACGGGAATTCAGGTGAAACAAACTGCACGCCATTACAGAAATTAGGAATCTGTCTCAATTCTAAGCACCGCGGATTTGTGCACCGTAATATAAAAATAGAATATTTATATAGAATGTACACTCACCGGCCACTTTATTAGGTACTCCTTGCTAGTACCGGGTTGGACCCCCTTTTGCCTTCAGAACAGCCTTCATTCTTCGTGGCATAGATTCAACAAGGTGTTGGAAACATTCCTCAGAGATTTTGGTCCATAGTGACAGGATGGCATCACGCAGTTGCTGCAGATTTGTCGTGCTGCACATCCATGATGAGAATATCCCGTTCCACCACAAGGTGCTCTATTGCAATGGTTCTCAACCTCAGTCCTCAAGTGCCCCCAACGGGCCATGTTTTCAGGTTTTCCTTTACTTTGCACAGCTGCTTTAAATTAATATCAATGACATGGTATTGTTGGAGCTATTTTATCTAAGGGAAGTTCCCAAAATACGGCCCGTTGGGGGTACTTGAGGACTGAGGTTGAGAACCACTGCTCTATTGGATGAGATCTGGTGAGTGTGGAGCTCTATTGGATGAGATCTGGTGAGTGTGGAGGCCATTGGAGTACAGGGACCTCATTGTCCAGTGGTGAGATGATTTGAGCTTTGTGACATGGTGGATTATCCTGCTGGAAGGAGCCATCAGAAGATGGGGAAAGGACAAGAGAACAGCGCCCTCTAAGTGCAGTATGCAAGTATATTCATGTAAATTAAAGGTATCTTAAAATACACTCTCAAAGGTGTAGTGGGAATGGGCATATAACATGATGTCATCCGCTCTAAATGCCAGGTGGAGAGAAGGTCCAATGCTGTTGTTATGGACATGTGTCCGTGATCCTGGCGTTCCTCCAGCCACACTGTTGGTGTACAGAGCTTCCGGATGGCGGGGACAGCGTTCAGCGGCGTGCACAGACGGACGTCACTTCCGGGTCGGGTCAGCGGGCGGTGCTTCGCATTCGGGACATGCGTGTCCCTTCCTCAGGCTTCCGACTGAACAATGCTCAATTGGTAGTAAGGGGCCCAAAGGGTGCCAAGAAAATATCTCCCCCACCATTACACCACCACCAGCCTGAACCGGTGATATAAGGCAGGATAGATTCATTCTTTTATGTTGTTTAAGCCAAATTCGGACCCTACCATCTGAATGTCGCAGCTGAAATCGAGACTCATCAGACCAGACAACGTTTTTCCAATCTTCAATTGTCCAATGTTGGTGATCCTGTGCGAATTGTAGCCTCAGTTTCCTGTTCTTAGCTGACAAGAGTGGCACCCAGTGTGGTCTTCTGCTGCTGTAGCCCATCTGCTTCAAGGTTTGATGTGTTGTGTGTTCAGAGATGGCATTCTGAATACCTTGGATGTAACGAGTGGCTATTTGAGTTACTGTTGCCTTTCTATCATCTGGAACCCATTCTCCTATGACCTCTGACATCAACAAGGCGTTTTCCTCCACACAACTGCCGCTCACTGGATATTTTCTCTTTTTCAGACCATTCTCTGGTGAGAGATGGTTGTGTGTGAAAATCCCAGTAGATCAGCAGTTTTTGAAATATTCAGACCAGCCTGTCTGGCACCAACAACCATGCCACTCTCAGTCACTTAAAGCGGAGTTCCACACAAAAATGGAACTTCCGCTTTTCGGAACCCTCCCCCCCTCCGGTGTCACATTTGGCACCTTTCAGGGGGGAGGGGGGTGCAGATACCTGTCTAAGACAGGTATTTGCACCCACTCCAGGCATAGACTCCCATGGGAGTCTATGCCTCTTCCCGTCCCCACTGCGCTGTCTCCTGGGAACACACAGCTCCCAGGAGAGAGCGGGGACCACTTGGGACGTGCAGCGCGACTCGCGCATGCGCAGTAGGGAACCGGGAAGTGAAGCCGCAACGCTTCACTTCCTGATTCCCTCACCTAGGATGGTGGCGGCAGCTGCCGAGAACCGAGCGGGTTCTCGGCGTCGCCTGCCGACATCGCTGGACCCCGGGACAGGTAAGTGGCCATTTATTAAAAGTCAGCAGCTGCAGTATTTGTAGCTGCTGGCTTTTAATATTTATTTTTTTTGGCGGTGTGGGTGGACAATCCCTTTCCTTCCCTATTCTAATGCTCAGTGTGAACTTCAGCAAGTCGTCTTCACCACGTCTAGATGCCTAAATGTATTTAGTTGTTGCCAGGTGATTTGCTGATTAGCAAATTTACCAAGCAATTGAACAGGTGTACCTAATAAAGTGGCCGGTGAGGAAATGCAAAAAAAAACAATACATTGTAGGGTAATAGTCATAATTTACATAATACCCCTACATGTACTCATAGAGATGTTAATAGCAACAGGTTTCTTTTAACCTTTTTGCTGCCAGAGCCATTTTGGCATTTTTTTGCATGTTAAGAAAATAATTTTAGGCCTTAAGATTAGAGTTGCCGACCGCCTATCACAGATTTACTGTGGCAGAGTGGCCCTACTGCACTGGATCATATACATGATACAGCACTTCCGGGTAGGGGGTACGTGCCCGCCACCCCTCGCCGCAGCACAGATCCTGGCCAATGATTTATGGCCAGAACCCAAAGAGCGAAGGATAGAAGAGAGCCCAGTATAGGTAAACAACACAGAGCTGTGTACGGACAGCAGGGAGTAAAAACCAGCACATTATTTAGTAAAACAAACACAGTAAGCATTGTTAGGCACACATTTAACCCTTTGATCTCCCGATATGTTAACCCTTTCCCAGCCAGTGCCATTAGTACAGTGATAATGTATATTATTAGCACTGATCACTGTATAAGTGTCACTGGTAATGTCAGTCCCCCCTCCCCCCAGCGTTAGTTAGTATCCGATTGCCCGCCGCACTATCGCAGTCCCATTATAAGTCACTGATCATGGCCATAGCTCCCAATTGTCCCTGACTTCGAGGGAGTGTCCCTGATTTGGAACAAAGATCCTCTGTCCATCTTTCTTCCTTATTTGTCCCTCATTTTGGTCTGATCTATATAGTTATATATAAAATGCACTAACATGCATCTTTCAAAAAGTGTTTTCCAGCACTAAAACTTTCATCCAATTTATAAATTGCTGCATTTGTAAATTTCAAAAACCAGTATAAAGCAGTATAAACCAGTATAAAGGGATAGTAGTAGTAAAAAAAATCACTTGTGGGTTTAACTAATCTTTTTTTTTTGCATAATTCTCCATTAAGGGGTGTGTCCTATGCCTACATAGTTTTGCTAATAGGTGTCCCTCATTTCACTTTCTCAAAACGTTGGTATGAGGTATGATCAACGCCATCAGTAGTATGAAAAAATAACTAAAAATTCCATTATACATACTATACAGTGCCCTGAAAAAGTATTCAGTTTCCACATTTTGTCATGTTACAACCAAAAAACGTAAATGTATTTTATTGGGATTTCGGATTTTGGGGGTTCGGAAATGTACGGAATGGCCCAAGGACAGTTCAGCTGACCTCGGCAAACCTCGGAAAGGCTCGTGAACGGAGTCTTTCCGAGGTTTGCCGAGGTCAGCCGAAGTGTCCATTGGGTCTTTTCGGCCGTTTTCGAGGCTCTTTGGAGCCCCCCCCCCCCCCCCCCCCCGCCTCTGGCCGCATGCGGTATTGCATCCCATTGAAGTCAATGCGGAACTAATTATTTTCGTTTCCATTGACTTCAAGGGGAAAACTCGCTTTGATATGCGAGTACATTGGATTACGAGCATACTCCTGAAACGGACTATGCTCGTAATCCGAGGTTCCACTGTAGTAACAAATTTAAACAAATCTGAAACTACGAAACAAAATTTGGCTGAAATTCAAATTCAAATTTAAAAACAAATTTGAAATTGAATTTGAAAACAAGAATAGAATAAAATAGAATATAAAATAAAGCAATAGAATATAAAATAAAGCAATAGAATATAAAATAATAGAATAGAATATAAAATAATAGAATAGAATATAAAAGAATAGAAAATAAAAGAATTGAATTAAATAGAATAGAAAATAAGGGAATAGAATAGAAAATAATAGAATAGAAAAGAATAGAGTTACATAGTTACCCGTGTTTCCCCGAAAATAAGACCAGGTCTTATATTAATTTTGGCTACAAAAAGCACACTAGGGCTTATTTTCAGGGGATGTCTTATTTATTTATGGTATGTACAAAAAAGTTCCTCCCTTTGTTAGCTCAGGAGTCAGCAGTTTGAAATTCTGTAATCCCAAAAATAAATGGTGGGTAAAGACTTTGTAAAATCATGTAATCCGTTTTGTAAAAAGATTATATATTGTGCAATGTGTCTCCTTTTGTAACTTTATTTTGGAAAATACCTTATTTATAATGCCACAGTCACAGAGCCGGAATCCACGCCCCCCCCCCCGGAAGGAAGAGGGGTGAAGATGGACGTGGCCACCAGCAGGGACATCGGGGACATTGCGGGCTTTGTTTGCAGGTAAGTGGCGATCCATACTAGCCCATTATGCTTTTACTTTGCAGGGAAAAAAAGAGGAAGTAAAACCCATCAGGGTTTACTTGCTCTTTAAATAGAGAGTGTGGGGAGAAAATCCTAAAGCTTGGTTAAAAGGACTTCACTGCATGAACTCTAATATTTCTTCCAGTGCTGACCAGAATTTTGTTGTGCTGTATATATGTGATAATGAAAGAAGTGCCCAGCTAGGAAGTGCACTCTGTATCCCGGGGTTAATCTCTTTTGGCCTAACAGAGCACTTTGATTGCAGCCCCCATTCCATAGATTAGGGTCCCACTTTGGAGACAGACTAATCTGGGCTTTTCCTTTGCATATTGGATAAGATACCTCTTTTTCTATGGATTGCGACTTCAGATTTGTGAGCCCTGGCACTGGTTTATCATCTCTGGAGACAAAGTTAAAAGATTTATTTCTGGCATTTTATCGACTTATTTTCTTTGTCACCCAAAGACGTGCCTATCAAATGTACATGGCAGACTAAAGAGTTTCTTAACATTGTGAAAATGTGGTAGATGTTTAAAATCTGGAGAACTGCTTTCTTATACGGTGCCTTGCAAAAGTATTCACCCCCTGGCTTTTTACCTATTTTGTTACATTACAGCCTTTAGTTCAATGTTTTTTTTTTAATCTGAATTATATGTGATGGATCAGAACACAATAGTCTAAGTTGGTGAAGGAAAATTAGAAAAATATATACATAAAATAATTTTTCAGAAATTAAAAACAGATAATTAGCATGTGCATATGTATTCACCCCCTTTGTTATGAAGCCCATAAAAAGCTCTGGTACAACCAATTCTCTTCAGAAGTCACATAATTAGTGAAATGATGTCCACCTGTGTGCAATCTAAGTGTCACATCATCTGTCATTACATACACACACCTTTATGAAAGGCCCCAGAGGCTGCAACACCTAAGCAAGAAGCACCACTAACCAAACACTGCCATGAAGACCAAGGAACTCTCCAAACAAGTAAGGAACAATGTTGTTGAGAAGTACAAGTCAGGGTTAGGTTATAAAAAAGCATCCAAATCTTTGATGATCCCTAGGAGCACCATCAAATCTATCATAACCAAATGGAAATAACATGGCACAACAGCAAACCTGCCAAGAGACGGCCGCACACCAAAACTCAGGGACCGGGCAAGGAGGGCATTAATCAGAGAGGAGCACAGAGACCTAAGGTAACCCTGGAGGAGCTGCAGAGTTCCACAGCAGAGGCTGGAGTATCTGTACATAGGACGACAATAAGCCGTACGCTCCATAGAGTTGGGCTTTATGGCAGAGTGGCCAGAAGAAAACCATTACTTTTAGCAAAAAAACAAAATGGCACGTTTTGAGTTTGCGGAAAGGCATGTGGGAGACTCCCAAAATGTATGGAGGAAGGTGCTCTGGTCTGATGAGACTAAAGTTGAACTTTTTGGCCATCAAAGAAAACGCTATGTCTGGCGCAAACCCAACACATCACATCACCCAAAGAACACCATCCCCACCGTGAAACATGGTGGTGGTAGCATCATGCTGTGGGGATGTTTTTCAGCAGTCAAGACTGGGAAACTGGTCAGAGTTGAGGGAAAGATGGATGGTGCTAAATACAGGGATATTCTTGAGCAAAACCTGTACCACTCTGTGTGTGATTTGAGGCTAGGACGGAGGTTCACCTTCCAGCAGGACAATGACCCCAAACACAATGCTAAAGCAACACTTGAGTGGTTTAAGGGGAAACATGTAAATGTGTTGGAATGGCCTAGTAAAAGCCCAGACCTCAATCCAATAGAAAATCTGTGTCAGGCTTAAAGATTGCTGTTCACAAGCGCAAACCATCCAACTTGAAGGAGCTGGAGCAGTTTTGCAAGGAGGAATGGGCAAAAATCCCAGTGGTAAGATGAGGCAAGCTCATAGAGACTTATCCAAAGTGACTTGGAGCTGTAATAGCCGCAAAAGTTGGCTCTACAAAGTACTGACTTTAGGGGGGTGAATAGTTATGACTTTTTCTGTTATTTTGTCCTATTTGTTGCTTGCTTCACAATAAAAAAAAAAATAAAAAATAAAAATCTTCAAAGTTATGGGCATGTTCTGTAAATTAAATGATGCAAATCCTCAAACAATCCATGTTAATTCCAGGTTGTGAGGCAACAAAACACAAAAAAAATACGAAAGGGGGTGAATACTTTTGCAAGGCACTGTAGGTAATAATATTGTTTTATATACAGGTAGTCTTTCAATGCACAAATAGTGTTTATAAAGTTTATTTCATCACAAAATATATGCAAAGTGTATACTATAGCTCCCAACTGTCCCTGATTTGGAGCAATGTCCCTCTGTCCCTCTTTCCTCCTCATTTGTCCCTCATTTTGGTCTGATCTATATATAGATGTATATAAAGTGCAATTGTTATCGTTCAAAAAGTGTTTTCCAGCGCTAAACCTTTCATCTGATTTCTAAATTGCTGCATTTGTAAATTTCAAAAGCCAATATAAAGGAATACTAGTAGTGGTAAAAAAAGCACTTGTGGGTTTAACTAATATATATATTTTTAAATAAGTCTCCTTTAAGGCTTTATGTACAGGGGACGTTGTTCAACCTCTCCTGAATGATTTAACCAGACATCTAGAAACCGGCGTCTAAAAACTTCCGTTTAGCCGCATTTGCGTCTAGAAGCAATTTTTGTTAAAACGAAAAACGTCTGTAAACAAAACGCTGCTACAAGCTAGTTACCGCGTTTAGCAGCGTTTCCAAGTTGTTACAGGCGTTTGGCGTTTCAAATGCCTCTGAACATCCGTCCTGAACCCATTTTTTTGCGTTACAAAAAAAGCTTCTAAACTCAACTGCCCAGAAACAACTATAAACGCCCCTGTGTACATGTCCTGATAAGACAACATAGAGGAGAGTTCAGGAGCAGCTGAAAAAAATGCCCAACTGCTCCTAAATGTCCGTTTACCAGCAGCAGTGTACATGGGGCCTTAGGGGGCGTGGCAGGGGGTGTGTCCTATATCTACATACTCGTGCTGATAGGTGTGCCCTCGTTCCCATCTCAAAAAGTTGGGAGGTATGGTGTATACTACAAAAAAAAAAAATGCTTCAGGTTCGGGTTTGGCTTGAAGAAAAGGTGGCAACCCTAGTGCACACTACAAAATCTCATAGTCCATCTCAGAAGTGAGCAAAAGAGGGTGGCTACATTCCTACATACAGTGGGACCACAGAGATGGAACGTGGCCACCTTCTAACAAGAAGTCACAGCAAAAAAAAAAAAGGAATTTGGAGATTTGAAGGAGGCTTAGGGCAATATAATGTATTTTTCAGTTAAAGTGGTTGTATACACGCACAAAAAAAAAAAAAAACTGTAAGGCAAAGGCATAATGAGCTAGTATGCACCCCATTCTAGATCATTATGAAATACCTCATACCTCCCAACTTTTTGAGATGGGAAGGAGGGACACCTATCAGCAAAAGTATGCAGGCATAGGACACACCCCCTGTCACACCCCCTTAAAGGAGAATTGTACAAAAAACAAGATTGGTTAAACTCACAAGTTCTTTTTTTTATCACTACTATTCCTTTATATTGGCTTTTGGAATTTACAAATGCAGCAATTTAGAAATCAGATGAAAGGTTTAGTGCTGGAAAACACTTTTTGATAGATAAAAAGTGCATTTTATATACATCTATACAGATCAGACCAAAATGAGGGACAAATGAGGAGGAAAGAGGGACAGAGGGACATTGCTCCTAATCAGGGACAGTCCCTCCAAATCTGGGACAGTTGGGAGTTATGCATACCTTAGAACGATGGCATCTGATCCCGGTCACCGCCGAGGGAGCTGACATTTTACCCTTGGAGTGTCTTCCAGGTTCGCGGCTCTGGCGCTGTGAGTGGCCGGAGCCGCGATGACGCATGCGTGCGGGAGTCTTCTTTCCGGCAAGGTCCGGAAGCATCCGCCGGACCTTCTGCCAGACCTTCGTACAGGTCTAGGAGATGTTCATTTTACCTACAGGTAAGCCTTATTATAGGCTTACCTGTAAGTGAAAATGTACAAGAAGGGTATACAACCACTTTGAGAATACATGATTGAATAGATTTTTTTTGTAACCAGTTTAGTGTCACTTTTCCACTCCTATTGTTGCAAGAGCTTCATATACACCAGTGTAGTGGAAGAGTGCTGTGCTCCAATACTGCCACCTAGTGGAAGAAGTCACCCTTCACATCCACATTTTCTTTTATTTAGTAACTTTTATTAATTTCTTGCCTTTTTATAGCACCAGCATGGTAGGCAGGTCATTACAGAAATCTCAAAAGCACACACATCAGTCTGTATAAAATATAAAAATTATTTGGGTATCTATGCAAACAGGAGCAGGGGGAAATGGAAAAGAGCATTTAGCCAATGCAGCCATTCACAGATTTTTTTTCCCATTCCTACCCTCCACTGAGATGAGGGAAATGGAATCTGGTGATTAGAGTGTGCAACAGGGCACCATGACTTCAGTTTTTATAAATCAGTTACTCTATGCCATCTCAAGATAAAGTAGGTATGAGGCACCGGACTCCGTTCTTTAATTGGCCAAATGGAACGTGGTAACAAAATATTACGATCTTGGCCTTGGCAGCTCCACAGCAGGACTAGGGGTTCCTGAGTCAAAAAAAGGGCTGCCAGAGAACACATGAAAACTGAATAAACAGCGCCAAACTGCACAAAATGTTTTATTTCTGAAAACTTAATAACAGAAGAATAAGCAGAATCCAAAGCATTTCAAGGGCCTTCAAATGCCCTTCCTCAAGCCTGAAACAAATTACATCAATAACCAGTTGGGAGATCAGATTTATACACACAATAAACACCAAAAAACAGAGTAGATATATAAGAGAAAGGGGTGATGGCGCTCCCTATACTTGGTTTGGTGAGTGAGTAAAAAAGAAATAAACAATTAAATTAAAAATAATACCAAATAATAACAATAATAAAGACCAATGTGCTGGCTCCACGGCGGAGATACCCCACCTTTTTTAAGGTTATGTGTATAACCAGGGGTGCCAATACATATATAATCCCCTTACAAAGTGTGTAATTATTTTACTAGTGGTAATGGTATTATGTGAATACACTCTCAGTTGTATAAGATATATATTATAAGTAAAGTCTCTATGAGTACCAACCAATATAACTCATATTATGTGTAAACTAATCTGTGCACAGTGCAATATACAGTGATGAATTAATGATTTCCATACGTGAATTTAAACATAGATAACAACGAAAAATGCCCATAAATCACCATACGATTGACCAATGCATTGAATGGTATACAACTACCAGGTTAAAAGTCCATGGGCATGTTCAAAAAATTATTAGTCCGTAATTGGTGTATATAAATATCTTCAAAACCGGTGATGAGACTTGTCAAAGAAACCGTGACTTGAGTGCTCTAAATATCCGTAGTGACTGAGTGCTCCCCCTCAAGGATCCCCACTCACCAGATCCATTCACCCCAAAAGGGGCACTGCGCATATGAATATGGCCTCCGTGATCTCCTTGTCAGCGTGGTCGTTGGAGTTCCAGGGGTAATCCTCAGCATTCATAGGGGAGTAAAGCTTGATCCCTCATATACAAAAGAAAGAATAGTGGACTCCCATAGTGTAGTAAACGAGATAAAAAATGTTTTTATTGCAACGTAAAAAATCTTCTAATAAAAACCTTCAGTCCAGCAGCAACTGGCTAATGGTATTCCAGCAGGCAAGTACCAAAATTGTAAATATTGTACTTCCAGCTTTGGTATAGCTAAGAAATTGCTACACCAAACAAGTATGAGAAAGCAAATGATAAAAAATGTAAAAAACCAGCCTGTGACGCTAGGTGGAAGTGAGACCGCTTGTTTGCACTCCACCTGCGTTCCACGGCCCGATTCCGGAAATGACATAGCGTGCGCGGCACCGTCATACGCGTTTCGTCATAGACGTCCTCAGCGACGGTGCCCGCACGCCACGCACCACGTCATTTAATAGGGGAGCAGCCATGGATATGGTTGCATACATTTAGATGTGGTTGGGACTTTGGTAACTTATGCTTATACCCCCATGGAGTTTGGCTAGCTTCATATTGGAGTGTGTTCTGGTTGGACCTTGGAAATGCACCTGTATGCATCCATAATATCTATACACCTGCCCACAGTAATTGCATACCTAGCCCCCAGCGTGGGATTGTGGTCAATATTTAAAATAATTTTCTGATCTCTTGCCTCTTTATTTACACTAGATATCTATATCTATTTACACTAGATAATCATCTCTAGTTTTACCGCTTCTTCCCTTATATTAGATATACAACATCTTTAATATCCCCCATACTGCTATACATTTATTTAGAATTTGACAACTTTTGCCATTGATGGCTCACACTGTGCATTTAGAAGTTTGTAAAATTCTTAAACCTAGTGTGATGAAGCTAACATATCCTGAGAGGGAGAATAGTAATGACCCATAGGGGGAGCCCTGTGTGAGTTGTAGGCTATGGAGACTGGGCTCTACACATAGGGTCTATGGATAAACTGGTAATGCTGAATACTGGGATCACTATCTGTTATTACTTCTAATGTTTTGCCATGATGTATAAACGATTCAAACTGCTAGGAAATCAGCCATGTAGTCGGACGCTGCATATTAATTAAATGTACTCAATTTGGTTATACAATCATTTCGGACAGTCCGGGATACATCAGGCATGTTGTTCCGCCAACAGCTCACCATGATAGGTGCCTTCGTTCATGAGGGGTGGTACCGTTATGGCTGCTTCCCTATTAAATGACATGGTGCGAGGCGTGCGGGCACCATCGCTGAGGACGTCTATGACGAAACGCGTACGACTGCGCCACGCACGCTACGTCATTTCCGCAATCGGGCCGTGGAACGCAGGTGGAGTGCAAACAAGCGGTCTCACTTCCACCTAGCATCACAGGCTGGTTTTTTACATTTTTTATCATTTGCTTTCTCATACTTGTTTGGTGTAGCAATTTCTTAGCTATACCAAAGCTGGAAGTACAATATTTAAAATTTTGGTACTTGCCTGCTGGAATACCATTAGCCAGTTGCTGCTGGACTGAAGGTTTTTATTGGAAGATTTTTTACGTTGCAATAAAACATTTTTTTATCTCGTTTACTACACTATGGGAGTCCACTATTCTTTCTTTTGTATATGAGGGATCAAGCTTTACTCCCCTATGAATAATGAGGATTACCCCTGGAACTCCAACGACCATGCTGACAAGGAGATCACGGAGGCCATATTCATATGCGCAGTGCCCCTTTTGGGGTGAATGGATCTGGTGAGTGGGGATCCTTGAGGGGGAGCACTCAGTCACTACGAATATTTAGAGCACTCAAGTCACGGTTTCTTTGACAAGTCTCATCACCGGTTTTGAAGATATTTATATACACCAATTATGGACTAATAATTTTTTGAACATGCCCATGGACTTTTAACCTGGTAGTTGTATACCATTCAATGCATTGGTCAATCGTATGGTGATTTATGGGCATTTTTCGTTGTTATCTATGTTTAAATTCACGTATGGAAATCATTAATTCATCACTGTATATTGCACTGTGCACAGATTAGTTTACACATATATAGTTACATAGTAGTTACATAGTAGGTGAGGTTGAAAAAAGACACAAGTCCATCAAGTCCAACCTATGTGTGTGATTATATATATATATATATATATGAGTTATATTGGTTGGTACTCATAGAGACTTTACTTATAATATATATCTTATACAACTGAGAGTGTATTCACATAATACCATTACCACTAGTAAAATAATTACACACCTTGTAAGGGGATTATATATGTATTGGCACCCCTGGTTATACACATAACATTAAAAAAGGTGGGGTATCTCCGCCGTGGAGCCAGCACATTGGTCTTTATTATTGTTGTTATTATTTGGTATTATTTTTAATTTAATTGTTTATTTCTTTTTTACTCACTCACCAAACCAAGTATAGGGAGCGCCATCAACCCTTTCTCTTATATATCTACTCAGTTCCGAAGCACCCCTTAGGGAGCTTCTTTAGGGGGGCTGCAGACCTACATACTGTCTTAAGCGCAGTCATACATTCTATATAACCAAAAAACAGAGCATACTGTACATATAATAAGCAAAAATATATATACAAAATTAAATTAAATGTGATTCCTAAACCAATAGCATATAATATTTAATAAAATAAAAACCTCTCTAAAATCAATAAAAGGTCTATAATCTATAAAGGTCTGTCTGTCTATACAAAACACACACACACACACACACACACACACACAGATATATATATATATATATATATATATATATATGCAGGGACCTCTAATTCCTCCTATATTGTATTGTAACTGTACGGTCCGCCCTCATGTTGTAAAGTGCTGCACAAACTTTTGGTGCTATATAAATCTTAAATCGTAATAACATATACAATATATAGTATATATATATCTATATATATATATATATATATATATATATATATATATATATATATATATCTATATATCTATAGATATAGATATATATATATCTATATCTATATATATATATATAGATAGATATATATATATATATATATATATATATATATATATATATATATATATATAAGGGTTGCACCGATACCACTTCTTTAAGAACAAGTACAAGTACCGATACTTTTTTATCAGTGTGACAGTGGCACTAATATGCAGCACTGATGGCCACTGATGATGGACTGTCAGTAGGTTTGTTTTTTTTTCTTTTACAATTTTATTCTTTACAATTTTTTTTAACAGTAGGATTGTTTACAATTTATATTGTTTTGTTATTATTTTTTTTACAATGCTTTCTTTTTTTGGGGGGTGGGGGGAGTGAACGGTGTCCAGTGTTTTTTTTTTTATTTTATTTTTTATTATTTTTACAATTTAACCTTTAAATAATTTATTATAATATTATATTTATTATTATTATTCTTATGATTTTATTTTTTTTGCTCAGTTATGAATGGACAGTCAGTGATCACTGACTGTGCATTCAGAAAAGGAAGGAGCCGGTAAATGACATATATACTGGCTCCTTCCTCTGCTCTCCATCCTGACAGATCCAGGACGAGGGGGGGACTGGAGGAGGACTGGGAGAGAGCGAGGAGCACACAGAGAGCCAGAGGGGGACCCGGACAGAACAAGGAGAACACAGGGGAGCTGGAGGGGGACCAGGGGAGAAACAGGGGTATAGTCGGGGGTGATCGGTGCAGCGGTGGGGGGAGGTACAAACACCGATTTTCCTGTATAGCTTTAAATAAAGCATCTGACAGCCGCGGGAGGGAGAGGAGGAGAAGCGGTTGTCAGATGCAATATTGAAAGCTATACAGGAAGATCGGTGTTTGTACCCCCCCCCCCCCCCCCCACCGCTGCACCGATCATCTGTGAGGCTGCCTGCTCCCCCTGCTATGCTGAGGATGCCTGGCCTGATAAAACAGGTATCAGATTAGGCATTGGAGCATTTGCACGAGTACCGATATTCTTGCAAATGCTTGGTATTGGCACTGATACCGATACTCGTATCGGTGCAACCCTAATATATATATATATACAGTGCCTTGAAAAGTATTCATACCCATTTACATTTTTTCCACATTTTGTCATGTTACAAACAAAAACGTAAAAGTGTTTTATTGGGATTTTTTGTGCTAGACTAACACAAAGTGGCACATAATTGTGAAGTGAAAGGAAAATGATAAATGGTTTTCAAATTTTTTTAACAAATAAATGTCTTAAAAGTGTGGCGCACATTTGTATTCAGCCCCCTTTACTCTGATACTCCTAACGAAAATCTAGTGGAACCAATTGCCTTCAGAAGTCACCCAATTAGTACATAGAGTCCACCTGTGTGTAATTTAATATTAGTATAAATACAGCTGTTCTGTGAAGCCCTCAGAAGTATGTTAGAGAACCTTAGTGAACAAACAGCATCATGAAGGGCAAGGAACACACCAGACAGGTCAGGGATAAAGTTGTGGAGAAGTTTAAAGAAGGGTTAGGTTATAAAAAATATCTCATGCTTTGAACATCTCAGGGAGCACTGTTCAATCCATCATCTAAAAAATGGAAAGAGTATGGAACTGCAAACCTACCAAGACATGGCCGTCCACCTGAACTGACAGGCTGGGCAAGGAGAGCAGTAATCGGAGAAGCAGCCAAGAGGTCCATGGTAACTCTGGAGGAGCTGCAGAGATCCACAGCTCAGGTGGGAAAATCTGTCCACAGGACAACTATTATGCCCCGTACACACGGTCGGATTTTCCGACGGAAAATGTGTGATAGAACCTTGTTGTCGGAAATTCCGACCGTGTGTGGGCTCCATCACACATTTTCCATCGGATTTTCCGACACACAAAGTTGGAGAGCAGGAGATAAAATTTTCCGACAACAAAATCCGTTGTCGGAATTTCCGATAGTGTGTAGACAAATTCGACGCACAAAGTGCCACGCATGCTCAGAATAAATAAAGAGATGAAAGCTATTGGCTACTGCCCCGTTTATAGTCCCGACGTACGTGTTTTACGTCACCGCGTTCAGAATGATCGAATTTTCCAACAACTTTGTGTGACCGTGTGTATGCAAGACAAGTTTGAGCGAACATCCGTCGGAAAAAAACATAGGATTTTGTTATCGGAATGTCCGAACAAAGTCCGACCGTGTGTACGGGGCATAAGTCATGCTCTCCACAAATCTCGCCTTTGTGGAAGAGTGGCAAGAAGAAAGCCATTGGTGAAAGAAAGCCATAAGAAGTCCCATTTGCAGTTTGTGAGAAGCCATGTGGGGGGCACAGCAAACATGTGGTAGAAGGTGCTCTGGTCAAATGAGACCAAAATTGAACTTTTTGGCCTAAAAGCAAAACGCTTTGTGTGGCGGAAAACTAACACTGCACATCACCCTGAACACACCATCCCCACTGTGAAGCATGGTGGTGGCAACATCATGTTGTGGGGATGCTTTTCTTCAGCATGGACAGGGAAGCTGGTCAGAGTTGATGGAATGAGACTGGGGCGGAGTTTCACCTTCCAGCAGGACAACGACCCTAAACATACAGCCAGAGCTACAGTGGAATGGTTCAGATCAAAGCATATTCATGTGTTAGAATGGCCCAGTCAAAATCCGGACCTACACTACCGTTCAAAAGTTTGGGGTCACCCAAACAATTTTGTGTTTTCCATGAAAAGTCACACTTATTCACCACCATACGTTGTGAAATGAATAGAAAATAGAGTCAAGACATTGACAAGGTTAGAAATAATGATTTGTATTTGAAATAACATTGTTTTTACATCAAACTTTGCTTTCATCAAAGAATCCTCCTTTTGCAGCAATTACAGCATTGCACACCTTTGGCATCCGTCCACAACACTTTTTTCCAGTCTTCCTCTGTCCAATGTCTGTGTTCTTTTGCCCATCTTAATCTTTTTCTTTTATTGGCCAGTCTCAGATATGGCTTTTTCTTTGCCACTCTGCCCTGAAGCCCAAAATCCCGCAGCCGCCTCTTCACTGTAGATGTTGACACTGGTGTTTTGCGGGTACTATTTAATGAAGATGCCAGTTGGGGACCTGTGAGGCGTCTGTTTCTCAAACTAGAGACTCTAATGTGCTTATCTTCTTGCTTAGTTGTGCAACGCGGCCTCCCACTTCTTTTTCTACTCTGGTTAGCGCCTGTTTGTGCTGTCCTCTGAAGGGAGTAGTACACACCGTTGTAGGAAATCTTCAATTTCTTTGCAATTTCTCGCATGGAATAGCCTTCATTTCTAAGAACAAGAATAGACTGTCGAGTTTCAGATGAAAGTTCTCTTTTTCTGGCCTTTTTGAGCGTTTAATTGACCCCACAAATGTGATGCTCCAGAAACTCAATCTGCTCACAGGAAGGTCAGTTTTGTAGCTTCTGGAAGGAGCTAGACTGTTTTTAGATGTGTGAACATGATTGCACAAGGGTTTGCTAATCATCAATTAGCCTTCTGAGCCAATGAGCAAACACATTGTACCATTAGAACACTGGAGTGATAGTTGCTGGAAATGGGCCTCTATACACCTATGTAGATATTGCACCAAAAACTAGACATTTGCAGTTAGAATAGTCATTTACCACATTAGCAATGTATAGAGTATATTTGTTTAAAGTTAGGACTAGTTTAAAGTTAGCTTCATTTAAAAGTACAGTGCTTTTCCTTCAAAAATAAGGACATTTCAATGTGACCCCAAACTTTTGAACGGTAGTGTACATCCAATTGATAATCTGTGGCAAGACTTGAATATTGCTGTTCACAGACTCTCTCCATCCAATCTGACAGAGCTTGAGCTATTGTGCAAAGAAGAAAGGGTACAAATGTCACTCTCTAGATGTACAAAGCTCGTACAGACATCCCCAAAAAGACTTGCAGCTGTAATTGCAATGAAAGGCGGTTCTACAAAGTATTGACTCCGAGGGGGGGCTGAATACAAATGAACACCACACTTTTCAGATATTTATTTATAAAAAAATTGGAAAACCATTTATCATTTTGCTGCCACTTCACAATGATGTGCCACCTTGTGTTGGTCTATCACATAAAATCCTTACAAGATGCATTTAAGTTTTTGGTTGTAACATGACAAAATGTGGAAAATGTCAAGGGGTATGAATACTTTTTCAAGGCACTGTATATATATAGTGCTGTGAAAAAGTATTTGTCCCCTTCCTGATTTTTTATATTTTTGCATATTTCTCACACTTTAAATGATTCAGCTCATCAAACAAATTTCAATATCATGCAAATATAACCTGCGTAAATCCAGGATGCAGTTTTTAAATTATTATTTCATTTATTAAGAAAAAAAAGCTGTTGAAACCTGCCTGGCCCTATGTGAAAAAGTAATTGCCCCCTCCCATGCTGAATCATGAATGAACTGTGATTAACCACAATCTTTTGGAAAGCGGAGTTAAATTTCACTTGCCACACCCAGGCCTGATTACTGCCAGACCTGTTGAATCAAGAAATAACATAAATAGAAGCTGTCTGACAAAGTGAAGCACGCTAACAGATCAGAAAAAGCCACACATCATGCCACAGTTTAAAAAAATTCAAGAACAGATTAGAAACAAAGTAATGGACATGTATCGGTCTAGGAAGGGTTTCAAATCCATTTCTAAATCTTTGGAACTCCTGTAAACCACGGGGAGAGCCATTATCCACAAATGGAGATAACTTGGAATAGTGGTGAACCTTCCCAGGAGTGGCTACAAAAATTACTCCAAAAGCATGACAACGACTCATCCAGGAGATCATATAAGAACCCAGAACAACATTTAAAGAACTGCAGGCCTCACTTGCCTCAGGTAAGATCAGCGTTCATGATTCAACAATAAGAAAGTGACTGGGCAACAATGGCATCCATGGGAGAGTTCCAAGGCCAAAGCCACTGCTGACCAAAAAGGCGCATCTCACATTTACCAAAAAACCTCTTGATTTTCCCCAAGACTTGTAGGCAAATATTCTGTGGACTGATGAGAAAAAAAATGTACTTTTTGGAAGGTTTACGTCCCGTTACATCTGGCATAAAACGAATACAGCATTTCATAACAGGAACATCATACCAACAGTCAGACATGGTGGTGGTAGCGTAATGGTCTGGGGCTGCTTTGCAGCTTCAGGACCTGGACGTAGGGTTGCCACCTTTTCTTCAAGCCAAACCCGAACACTTTTGTGGCACAGGGCAATATTTATTTTTTATGCAGTAAACACTGTAGGATTATAAAAGACCTGAGACACATTTGGGTGCCCCAAGGAGAGTAGTAATGTGGCACGCACGCACTCTTCAGTGATGCCAAACCTGTCCCCTGACAGCTGCCTGCAGATTTGTGTATGACTATCTTGGTTACTTGAGGAGCCACAGCCAGGTCTGAATATTATGTCCGGGTTTCAGGTGGACTGAAAACCTGGACACATGATTCAAAACCTGGACTTTCCGGGTGAATCCTGGACAGGTGGCAACCCTACCTGGATGACTTACCATAATTGATGGAACCATGAATTCTGAGCTCTACCAGAAAATCCTAAAGGAGAATGTCCGGCCATCAGTTCGTGACCTCAAGCTCAAGTGCACTTGGGTTATGCAGCAGGACAATGATCCCGAACACAACAGCAAGTCCACCTCCAAATGGTTCAAACAAAGCAAAATTTAGGTTTTGGAGTAGCCTAGTCAAAGCCCGGTCTTAAAATCCAATTGAGATGCTATATCATGTGTATGATCATGGTTAGGGGGCAATTACTTTTTCATATGCAGCCAGGCAGGTTTGGACAGCTTTTTTGCCTTAATAAATGAAACCATCATTTAAAAACTGCATTTTGTATTTACTCAAGTTATCTTTGTGTAGTAATAAAATTAGTTTGATGATCTGAGTCATTTAGGTGTGACAAATATGCAAAATTAAAAAAAAAATCAGAAAAGGGGCAATTACTTTTTCAAAGCATTACATATATATATATATATATAAAAAGGGGGGGAGATAGAAAATGAAGCATCACTTTCTTTAACCCCTTCCCGACCAGCTGCCGCAGTTGTACTGTGGCGGTTTGGCTCCCCTGCGCGAAACAATGTTACCTTACGTCGCTTCGCCTTCGCTGGGCACCCGCGAGCGCTCGTGACAGAGCGAGAACCGGGATCTGTGTGTGTAAACACACAGATCCTGGTTCTCTCAGGGGAGAGGAGAGGCAGATCGTGTGTTCATACTATGTATGTCAGTACCATCCCACCACAGCTAGAACACACACTAGGGAACACAGTTAACCCCTTGATCGCCCCCTAGTGTTAACCTCTTCCCTGCCAGTGACATTTATACAGTAATCAGTGCATTTTTATAGCACTGATCGCTGTATAATTGTCACTGGTCCCAAAAATGTATCAAAAGTGTCCGATGTGTCCGCCGCAATATCGCAGTCCCGATAAAAATCGCTGATCACTGCCATTACTAGTAAAAAAATAATAAAAATGCCATAAATCTATCCCCTATTTTGTAGACGCTATAACTTTGCACAAACCAATCAATATATGCTTATTGCAATTTTTTTACCAAAAATATGTAGAAGAATACATATCGGCCTAAACTGAGAAAAAAAATTGTTTTTTTTTTAAAAAAATTGGAGATATTTATTATAGTAAAAAGCAAAAGATATTGTGGTTTTTTTTTTTCAAAATTGTCGCTCTTCTTTTGTTTATAGTGCAAAAAATAAAAACCGCAGAGGTGATCAATTACCACAAAAGAAAGCTCTAGTTGTGGGAAAAAAAGGACGTCAATTTTGTTTGTGTACAACATCGCACAACCAATTGTCAGTTAAAGCGACGCAGTGCCATATCGCAAAAAATGGCCTGGTCATTGAGCAGCCAAATCTTCCGGGGCTGATGTGGTTAATTTTTGTGTTTATTATATGCATGGGTTTTGTGTATTTTTTGTTTTTATCATGTGTATAAATCTGATTCCTTAGCTGGGTATTGATGTATTTTATTCAGTCCTGATGAAGGGGGATTTGTTGGGCTCTGAAACGCGTTGCCTTCTGCTTATTCTTTTGTTGTTGAGTTTTTTCAAAATAAAGCATTTTAGACTCTTAAAACTTACAGTTTGGCACTCTTTTTTACTCTATATCACTAATAGTCAACCCATCTAAAAGGTTTACTTAATTGTCTGCAGGCTTCTCTACTGCCTATACCTATGTTCCATCCACTCCCTTGTTATCCCATTTGCAAAATGGAGCAAAGTGAAAAAGCGCCCTTTAATTTCAATCTCTTTGATCAGAGCTTACACAAGGTTTAGGACTTTCTCCCCATTGTGACATCACAGTGCATGGGCCTGATGACTGGCCCCTCAAGCACACAGTGTTGCATTGTGGAAAATTTCTTAGAGGTAGCAGATATTTCACTTTGCTGGAGAACAAAGCAGTGGGAGGGAAGAGTGGGCAATTAAGTAAATATATTGCTTTGTACTTTGTTGGCTGAATACAAGTTCATTTGAAGGTTACCAACTTACCACCTATCACAATAATACATATTGTAGTAACAGTGAAGGAAATGCCATCCCGACCCTAACACTAACCCTCCCTGTAACTCCAGTCCTAGCACTAACCCTCCCTCTAACCCCTGCCCTAACTCTCACACGAACCTAGCCTGAAACCCTCAACCCCACACAAACCCTCCATATAAAACAAACCCCAGAATTAATTCTCCCTTCAACCCTAGCACTTACCCTTCCTGTAACCCAAACCCTATCATTAAATCTCTCTAGAACTCCATCCACATCACTAATGGCCTGTGTTGACAGGGTTTGGGCTTGTGTAAACAGCAAATGTAGCTTTCTAAGATTAACCCTCCCTGTAACCCTTGCCTTAACACTAACCTTTTCTGTAAACTTTTCTCTAACACTAACTCTCACACTAACCTAGCCTGCTACCCCCCCAACCCTAACACCAACCTTCCTGGTAACCCTTGCCCTAGCACTAACTCGTAATCAAACCCACCTTGTAATTCCCAATCCTAAAACTAACCCTTCTTGTAACCTTGCCTAACACTAACTTTCACACTAATGTACCCTGTAACCCCCATCCCTAATGCTAACCCTTCTTGTTACTCTTGTCCTAACACCAACCCTTCTGTAAACATTATCCTAACACTAGCACTCACCCACCTTGCAACCATCCTCCTCCTAACATCTCCCATCCCAAAAACCCTGGCCCTAACACTAACCATCTCTGTAATCCTTACCCTAACACCAACCCTCCCTGTAACGTTTGCCATAAGACTAACCTTCCCCATAACCCTTGCCCTAACACCAACCTATTCTGTAAACCTTAGCCCAACACTAACTCTCACACTATAAGCCACTGTGCTTACCTTGTAACCCCCAAACCTAACACTAACCCACCTTGTAACCCTTGCCCTAACACCAACCCTTTCTGGAAACATTACCCTAACACTAGCACTTACACTATACAGTATCTCACAAAAGTGAGTACACCATTCACATTTTTGTAAATATTTTATTATAGCTTTTATGACAACACTAAAGAAATGACACTTTGCTACAATGTAAAGTAATGAGTGTACAGCTTGTATAACAGTGTAAATTTGTTGTCCCCTCAAAATAACTGTCCAAATTGGGCCCAATTACCTATTTTCCCTCCCCGGTGTCATGTGACACGTTAGTGTTACAAGGTCTCAGGTGTGAATAGGGAGCAGGTGTGTTAAATTTGGTGTTATCGCTCTCACTCTCTCATACTGATCACTGGAAGTTCATCATGGCACCTCATGGCAAAGAATTCTCTGAGTATCTGAAAAAAAGAACACGAAAAAGAGTACACGTGCTCAGCGTCATATCCAGAGGTTGTCTTTGGGAAATAGACTTATGAGTGCTGCCAGCATTGATACAGAGGATGAAGGGGTGGTGGGTCAGCCTGTCAGTGCTCAGACCATACGCCACACACTGCATCAAATTGGTCTGCATGGCTGTCATCCCAGAAGGAAGCCTCTTCTAAAGATGATGCACAAGAAAGCCTGCAGTTTGCTGAAGACAAGCAGACTAAGGATATGGATTACTGGAACCATGTTCTGTGGTCTGATGAGACCAAGATAAACTTATTTGGTTCAGATGGTGTCAAGCATGTGTGGCAGCAACCAGGTGATAAGTACAAAGACAAGTGTGTCTTGCCTACAGTCAAGCATGGTGGTGGGAGTGTCATGGTCTGGGGCTGCATGAGTGCTGCCGGCACTGGGGAGCTACAGTTCATTGAGGGAACCATGGATGCCAACATGTACTGTGACATACTGAAGCAGAGCATGATCCCCTCCCTTCAGAGACTGGGCTGCAGGGCAGTATTCCAACATGATAATGACCCCAAACACACCTCCAAGATGACCACTGCCTTGCTAAAGAAGCTATTTTGATAGGACAGCAAATTTACACTGTTATATAAGCGGTACACTCACTACTTTACATTGTAGCAAAGTGTAATTTCTTCAGTGTTGTCACATGAAAAGAAATAATAAAATATTTACAAAAATGTGAGGGGTGGACTGACTTTTGTGATATACGGTAAGTCACTTTCCAACTATCATTCCTATTACCTCCCCTCCCAGCAATCCTGGCCCTAACACTAACCATCCCTGTAACCCTTGCCCTTACACCAATCCTTCTGTAAACCTTACCCTAACATTAACTCTCACACTATAACCCACTTTGCCTTGTAACCCTCAACCCTAACCCTCCCTGTAACCCTTGCCCTACCACTAACTCTCAAACTAACCTACCTTGTAACCCTCATCCCTAACACCAACCCTTTCACCAATCCCTGGCCCTAACACTGAATCTCCCTGCAGCCCTGGTCTTAACACTAACCCTATAACCCTTGCCCTACAACCAACCCTTTATGTAAACCTTGCCCCAACACTAATGCCCCGTACACACGGTCGCACATTGATCGGACATTCCGACAACAAAATCCTAGAATTTTTTCCGACGGATGTTGGCTCAAACTTGTCTTGCATACACACGGTCACACAAAGTTGTCGGAAAATCCGATCATTCTGAACGCGGTGACGTAAAACACGTACGTCGGGACTATAAATGGGGCAGTAGCCAATAGCTTTCATCTCTTTATTTATTCTGAGCATGCGTGGCACTTTGTGCATCGGATTTGTGTACACACGATCGGAAATTCCGACAACGGATTTTGTTGTCGGAAAATTTTATAGCAAGCTCTCAAACTTTGTGTGTCGGAAAATCCGATGGAAAATGTGTGATGGAGCCCACACACGGTCGGAATTTCCGACAACAAGGTCCTATCACACATTTTCCGTCGGAAAATCCGACCGTGTGTACGGGGCATAAGTCTCACACCATATCCCACCTTTTATCCCCCATTCCTAACACCAACCCTTCCTGCAACCCTTGCCCTAACACTAACCCCACCTATAACCCCTGTCCTAGCACTAACTTTCACACTAACCCACCTTGTAACCCTAATGCCGCGTACACACGAGCGGACTTTACGGCATACTTGGTCCGGCGTACCGGAGTCCGTCGGACAATTCGATCGTGTGTGGGCTCCAGCTGACTTTTTTTCCCCAAAAGTTTGACGGACCTAGAAATAAAACATGTTTCAAATCTTTCCGACGGACTCGAGTCCGGTCAAAAAGTCCGCTCGTCAGTATGCTAGTCCGACGGACAAAAACCGATGCTAGGGCAGCTATTGGCTACTGGCTATCAACTTCCTTATTTTAGTCCGGTCGTACGTCATCACGTACGAATCCGTCGGACTTTGGTTGATCATGTGTAGGCAAGTCCGTTCATTCAAAAGTCCGTCGTAAAGTCCGTCAAAGTCCACCAGACCTAGTCCATCGAAAAGTCCACCCGTGTGTATGCGGCATAACACTCACCTTCCCTGATGTACACCTAACCTCTTATTTACATATTCACCTTTGCTGTTTTGGCGGACTTACATTAACAATCCCTCTGTGATGAAAAATATCAGTGTTGGGATCTACTGTTTCAATTCTAACTGTCTGCTTATAGTTTTCTTTTTTTTTCCTCTTATAAATGATTTGTACTCAGACTTTCCCAATATATAATTGAACTACTAAATAATGCATTAATATCTACCCAATTATCAGTGTTCACTTCTACATGATTAATAGATGAAGATGTCCCAGGTTGTATACATGGGCTGGAATTGAAGGATTAATCGGATTCAAAGGTACTGAATAGAATTCCAGCCTGAAATCAATGGCTATTCCCATTAGTCTGTGGCCATTGTTTTACACA